>CM060928.1:773668865-774918865 GCA_030765085.1 Allium cepa | reverse complement strand
TAATTTAAATTCCTAGTTTAAAAACTTTATTTTATTTATTAAAATGAATATATTTTGTTAATTGAAATATAAATGTTGATTTTGATGTGAATTAGAATTTCAACATGCATAAATTGAATATTTCCAGAAAATGTGAATTTTGGTCAATCTGGTCAAACTTTTACTTTTAAATTTAAATTTTAAAAGTTTGAAAATTTTAATTTTTTCTTTTATTATGAAAGTAAATAAAATTTCAAGAACACTGCTTTTCGTTACGTTGAAATCCGAATAATATTGTGAAAGTTATGCATTTTACAAAATTGGGTGTAAATTATTTTATTTAACACTACTTTTTATTTTAAATTATATAAATAATCTTTTTAATTGTCATATATTATTCTAAATTGTATTATATGTTATGTTACATATATTTTTACCTTTTGAATATTTTAAAGTGATGTTTGAATTTGTCCAAAGCTCATTGAATTTATTTTCTATTTTTAAAGGTTAGTTTCCATTTTTCTGCTATTTTCTTCATCTAAACTATATTTAAATTAAAATTTATTTATTACTTTTGTGATTTCCTTTTTATTTTGTTTTTTTATCTTTATTTATAAATACTTTTAAGTACATAAAAATTTTCCCAAGTTCATTGCACTTATTTTTCATATTTTCAAGACTAGTTGCAAATTTTGCTGTTTTATTTAATTAAACTATATATAATTAATAATTAATTTATTTATTTTTGTTTATTTACTAAATTTTCGTATTTTATCTGATTTTGTATATATATTTCAGTTATATAAGGTTTAAAAAGAAAATAATGGAAATTTGAAGAGTTTGTGTCTCTTTAGTTGCTCAAGGCTCTTCGTTTTTCCGCCTCTTCATTTGCTTTTGCCTTTTCCTCTCCTTGCTTTAGCCGTACATCCCTCTACCCTATAGCCATGTTTCTCATCTTCAATTCACGTGAAAAATATCTTTCTCCTCATTTCAAACTCATGGCTACATCATATTGAGAAAAAATTGCAAGCTAATGGCTTCTTTCTTTCATTTCTTCCCTCTTCTTCATTGATTTAGCCTTCCTCTTCCTCTTGCTTGCTCCGCCCCACTTCTCCTCCATCACCACTGACCATCTCTTCCACCATCTATAGCAACAAACATCTCCTCCTCCTCTAACCATGACAAACCATGCCATCCAATTAAAGCCATCTCCACAAAACTTTGCTTAAAACTCCAAATATTGCCTAACCGAGCCTTGTATTCCCATTTCCTTCATGTTTAGCCTTGGCCACCACCTTTAACACCACCACCACTTGCTGCCATGACCTATAGCCATCATCATCATCTCTGAGCCTAGTGTGGTGAGGTCAAGCCCATTTGATCACGTGTGTAACAACCCGCATATTTATCGAGTTTGTATTTAAATATTTTATTTAAATATTAACTCGTTAATCGGATTTTGGTCCGAAAAGCTACTTTTTGCAAACGGTCAAATTAGGACTCGAGACCACTTCCATTGAGTTCGAAATGTCGTTTACAACTTTTTAAGTATAAACATCGATAGGTTTGGAGTTATAGCAATTTCACTAACTTTTCCCGCTTTGGACTTTGGGTTAGTTTAGCCTATTAAGCCCAAGTTCCAACCCTCTTCTCCTCACTCTTCATAAATTTCCTAACTAACTCAAGCTTGGGCATTAATGGTGAAAAGAATGGGAAATTAAAACTCCAAGCACAAATTCAATTGCAAATCCAACATTTAACTCCAAATTCAAGTAGAAGATATTGGATTCAAGCTTTGGATTGCTTCTCCTTGCTTTCAAGCTTCATCTTCATAAACTTTAGTGCAAAGGTGAGATTTTTATCTCACAATTCTAGTCTATAACTATATTGGACTGTTGGGAATGATTCCCTATCACTTTTGCATGCACATTTGCATTTGCTTTGAATCGAATTGGCGAAAAAACTCTAATTTTTAGTGTTTTTGGTGAAATTCTGCACTTAGGTCGTTCTGCCTATGCTAGGTCGTTCGCGTGGAAAAGTCTCGGCCTCAAAATAGCTCGTTTCCGACCTTAAAATGGCCTACAACGTTAGGTCGCTCGGCACTCAGAATTAGGTCGTAGGTTCTTAGGTCGTAGGTCGCGGGCTTTTAGGTCGTTAGGTCGCAAACACTTAGGTCGTTTCTGACCTTAAATCCCCTATATAGCCTTAGGTCGCTCGCTCTGGCTCCTTAGGTCGTAAGTCGTGGGCCTTTAGGTCGTAGGTCGTCAGGCCGTTAGGCCTTAACTCGTGTGGCCTTGGTTCTTTAAGTCGCTCGACCTTGCCTTCCATTTTTAGGTCGCATGACCTTCTAACCCGCTAGTTCGTTGGACCTATAACCCGTTAGGTCGTTGGGCCTATAACCCTTAGGCCGTTAGGCCGTTAACCCACTAGGTCGCATGACCTATAACCTGTTAGGTCGCTCGACCGTTACTTCGTTAGGTCGTATGACCTTGTTCCACTAAGTCGCTCGACCCTTAGGTCGTAACACTTTAGGTCGCACGCCTTTCACACCATTAAGTCGCGAGTTTAATTAGGTCGCTCGGCCTTAAAACGTTAGGTCGCTTGACCTGTGCTATTGTTTGGTCGCGAGTTCCTCAGGTCGCTCGTCTCCCTTAGGTCGCTTGACTTGTGCTATTGTTAGGTCGCGAGTTCCTTAGGTCGCTCGCCTCCCTTAGGTCGCTTACCTGGTTGAGTCGCACCTCACCTTAGCTCGGCCATGATTAGGTCGTGAGTTTCCTTAGGGTCGCTTACTCCTTTAGGTCGTGACTCTTTAGGTCGAAACCCTTTAAGTCGCTCAATCCTATCCTTCCTTTGGTCTTCACTAGGTCGTACCGTTTTGGTCGGGGCGCTGCCCCGCACCCCGCGGGGGGCGCTGCCTCCTGGACCCCCGCGACCTGACCGGGCAGGTCGAACCCCGTAAGCGGTGGCGTTGCCCCCGCACCCCCACCTTGGGGGGTTGCCACCCCCCCTGGACCCCCCCTCCGTAGGGGATCTTATCTGAAAAACATTGAGCTGATTTCCTTGGATTTTATTCGCATCCCCGTATGCGATCTTTGTGACTGATTGTTTCTACACTTGCTTATGTGTTTTGTCACTTTATAATATAAAGGTTTCAATACTAGTAGTAAATATCAAAACTCTTTTAACGAACAATTTCAACTCTATTTTTAATAACAAAGCTCTTTTCTTAAACCGTTTTCCAATCTATTAGTATATACAAGCCTTTACCTCACTCGGATGAGAAATCTAATTAAACGACTTAGTAAAACAAGTGGTATGAAACGCTTGCGTTCACTTCGTCGGTTAATTCTTGGACTTGTTCGATTGAACCTCTTGTGACAATTTTATTAGTGAAGATTTACAGTTTTTTCGTAAATATTTAAGTTAAGCAAGTGGTTATGGGACATGAAGCTAAACTTCTATATTTACTAGCTTAGTGTAATTGACACTTCTCGTTGATCTTGATGATCGCTTTATGAATTAGACTAGCAATTGCGCGATGTCTCTTTCATTGCAAGGTTAGACTAGACACCACTTGTGTGATTCCATTCACACATACCTTTCTGCTTTTTGGTTAGTCTTGACCTCAATCTGTGTGATTCCATTCACACATGCGGGGTAGCTCCCCATGGTCTTCGGACCGTCATGTGATAGGCCTCTTTCCCTTTTTTATGATTTCTGGATTTCTCGTGTTGATTTCTAGAATTTATGTCATTGACTTGTTATGAGTACAAGTTTGGGGTATGATGCCCTTTCCGAATCTTTGAGAAGATTCTTGTGATATTGATTATCTCTTATTGATTGATCTTCTGTTGATCATTATTTACATACTTATAGTGGTATGTCATTATGGATGTTTATGTTTATGCCATATCTTTTATGTTATATCATGTCATCTGATATTTATAGCTAGACTGACCCGTTTATTATTTTCTTAAATAATACTCGGGTCAGACCGAGATGTTACAGGTGCTTCTGCTTGACTTCTTCCCAGGGATTCATCACTCTGACTTTTGGCTAACTGTTTAGATTAGCAGTTTTTTTTGTTGTATACACTTAAGATATAGACTCATAGTTGTATTCTTTTTTATAGCACGTGTTGCTATTCTTTTGTATTATCGTGGATCTTACTGACCACTACTCTGATGTACACTTTCATGTGTTAGTTATATATTCATATCTTCTTCCGCATTTGTGATATGGATATCTGTGACTGATTTGTGATATGATTATTTCTATGTTTGTTTCCGAAGATTATTTATAGCCACCGTGTGATAAGCAATTACATGGATGGTCGCTCCTCAATAGCCTTATTCTCCGTGCTAGTTGACAGCACTACTCCAGAGTGTTCTTGGCTAGCGTGGGTATAGAGGTGGGGCGTTACAATGTGACAAGCTTATGTTGTCGTGTGCAAGTCGTTTGCTTCTAAGTTTTGGTCATCTCTCTTGTTTAGCAACTGTTCTGCAAACTAAAGTTGTTGATTATATTTGTATGTCGATGTCTATATTTGTGCTTATGTATGTTATATTTTGTGTTGTTTACAAGGGTCTCCATCAATTCAAATCAAATCGTGCTTGTCGTGCCTTTGGAATCGCTCTTGTGTGTGTTGTTTGTCTCTAGCTTCGTAAAAGGTGAGTCTTTCTCACTCTGACATTTATACTTATGAAATAGTGAATTGATGACAAGTGTTTAGTAATATAAAATGTTATGCAAGTTAATGATGATCATATGATATGCTATGCCATGTTATTACCATGTTAAAACTGTTAATTATCACCTGACATGTGATATATGACATTATATTGTGACACTGACATTGTTTATGTGTGACGACCGCCCATGACTTCCGCACCAAAACAAGGAAATAATGCGCTGAAAGTGTGCCAGGCAGCCATGGACGATAGTCAAGGGTAGAATAAACATCGCAGACTCTATCGTAAAACTCATAGCGCATGGATAAAATACAATAGAGAAATATAATATAGTGAAGCTCCCATAGAACAGAATATCATCATCTAATCATAATAGCTTTATACATGGTCTGAATCATAAATACAAGAAGCCTCACTACATAGCACTCAGAGTAATCAACAATCAGCGGAATATCCAGTACATAGAATATGAAAATAATATGTAAAGCCTCCTGCTCGTCTTCGTCATCATCAGCGTGAGCCACTAAGATCAGCACCTGCCACCTGTCACCTAGTCTGCCCATCCCAAACATGGATGAACAACCCAAGGTAATAAGAGGAGACATAAAACCTTGAGTCAGACAACAGTCTTAGTGAGCAGTAAATCAACTATCAAACATACCAAAAGAGCATAAGGGATAAAAAGAAATAGGAACCCAAATCATCCCACTCCACCTCTTTCTACAGTGATAGCCCCCAGACACACACTAAGGAGAAGCAAGCATAGCAAAGCAGATAATTAAAGTAAAGCAATAATCACTCGAGTCAAGGTCGATGTTTTCCAAATACAAACCCCCCAAGGCCTAAACCAAGATCAGATAAGCACCCAGAAAACACCGCTCTTGAGACCGAATGATGATACAACCAAACATCCATGACTCTGGCTATCACTGTTATCATTGCTTTGATTTCACCGTTAATTGAATGACCAACTCATTCTTTCATCCATCTGTCAAGGGCTAATAGTAACCCCGGTTCTAGACATAACTCCGCACGTCGTCGCAGCCCGTGCCTAGGAATTTTCGCAACTACCCAGAGTACTAGCACGTCGTCGCAGCCCGTGCTTGGGAATTTTCGCAACTACCCAACGTACTCTTGCTTTGAGCATGCTAGAACCTTCAACAACGATGAAGTCTCAGCCTCCTAGTCATCCTCCTCGACGACTATTCTCAAACTAGCTCAAGCGCCTCTCGAGCCATCCATTATCAACCAACTCGAACCGCATCATCGAGTCATTAACCTGCTTGGAATGATCCCGCCTGGAATAAACCAAGACTATCTCACATCATACTTTGCTCCATCGCATCTTAGCAAAGTTCATCTCAACATCATGCTTCACCTCATCGCATCATGGCAAAGTCCATCATCATCATGTTTTGCTCCCTCTAATCATAGCAAAATCCTCGAATTCATCCATATGAGCTTCATCATCCGCTTCATATGCCACAAGCAGCTTTCACCATTCTAGCTTTTGAATCATCTTCAACCATCTTGTTCCAAATCAACTACTAGCTAACTTGAAACAATCAAATCAATCATCAATACAAGCAATCAAACATTCAAACAAGATCTAACAGGCAATATTAACTATAATGGCATTTTCGTAAATAAATGAGCATAAGTCTAACATGCATGAATCATGGGTTTCTAGCATAGATCTAACAAATATAAATCATGGGTTTTGTCTCTACAACTTGATGAATGAACTTGCATAAGTAAACATCTTCATAAGTAATGGATCTACACTTGGATCTAACGAAAATGTATGAAATCACTATCTACAACACATAAACAAACCACCGATCCAATATACTCCTTTGGGTCCGCGTGAGAGATAACTACCACTCACCGAATCTCCAAAACAACCCAAAAGCAATACGCTTCAGATCTGGACAGCAAAGATTCAAGCTTGATTCGTAAAAATCCCGCTTAAAACGATGAAATCTCACTTCGTTGGATGAAGATCTTCAACTTTGGCTCTTGGATCTTCGATCTTGATCTTCGATCTTGGATGGATGTTAGCACAAGATTGAAGTAGAGAAAGAAGAGAAGAAAATGTTGTAGTCGAGTTTCCAAAATGTCAGCACTTCGTCGCTTCAAAAACAGGTGCCAAAAAGTGAGCCAAACCCCTCTATTTATAGGTTGAAATCACCGTTAGGTCGCCCAGACTTAGGTCGTTGCCGACCTAAAAACTCCAACCTAACATAGGTCGCTGCCGACCTATACACTCCAACGACCTAACGGCCCAGAGACATACGAGTTACGACCTAGACCCCAACGACCTACGACCTAAAGCATACTCGCCTCTATGATATAGCAACCTACCGACCCAACGACCTAAAGCATACGCGACTTAACTCTCCAACGACCTAAACCTTATGCCAAAGCGCGAACTATCATAACCAAGCTATATCCCTCTCTAGGTCCCCAGAACGACCTAACGACCTTACACAGACATCCTACCTCAACATAGGTCGCCTCCGACCTAAATATACACTGCGACCTATCTTAGGTCGCTCCCCGACCTAACTTACTTATGCCGCCTACTATTAGGTCGCTAAACTCCTTAGGTCGCTCGCACTTTTAGATCGCTAACTACATTTGGTCGCTAACTAATTTAAGCCGCTAACTTATAGGTCGCTCGCCCTAACTACTAAACGACCTAACTTACCTAGCAACCTAACACTTCCCTTAGGTCGCTCAACGACCTAACTTAGGTCGTTACCCCTATAGGTCGTTCACAACCTATCTCCTAACTCGCTAACCCGTAAGTCGTAGCCTTCTTAGGTCGTTACCTCGGTCTAGCACACTAACTCGGCCACACCTTAAGTCGTCCAAATCTCTAGGTCACTAACTCATCCCAGCCCTTAAGTCGCTCATATCTATAGGTCGCCTATGACCTAATACTTAACATGTTAACTCGTCCAAGTCTATGAGTCGTCCCACATCCTAACTCGGCCACTAGTTAACTCGTTAGCTATTATAACTCGGCCACATGACCTAAGCTCCTATCGACTCAACATCACACGACCTAAGACGCTAAGTCGGTCACGACTCAACTCCGAACGACCTAGGCTACCCTTCAACCTAAGCCTCTACACGAGTTAACTACCATACGACTTAAGCACTAACGACTTAAAGACAACAACAGTTTTACGATCTTTCCATCCGTAAAAATACGGGTCGTTACATTCTCTCCCCCTTAGGAATTTCGTCCCCGAAATTCCAAACAAACAAGGGCAACCAAAACTATTCTGCATGCCTACCATCCATAGCAATCAACAAACCATGCATCCAATTACTAGCCTAGCATGCAGAATTCTAAAATTAGAATCAAGCTACAAATTCATGAGATGTCACGACACCTTAGGGCCATACCTCGAAGAGTTCAGGATGAGCTGCCTTCATCCTCTCTTCCTCCTCCCACGTACAGTCGTTAACATCATCACTCCATTGTATCTTGAGCAACGTAATCGTCTTCCTCCTAAGCTATTTCGTATCGGTTTCAACAATACGAAGCGGCTTACGAGGTCTTCTAACAACTGGATCAACCTCCAAATCTTCACAGCTATCAGCAGAAACCACTGTGCTCAAGTCGTGCACATACTTCCGTAGATACGATACATGAAAAACATTGTGCACACCCGCCATCTTTTCTGGTAACTCCAATCTATAAGCGAGCTTTCCAATTCGCTCGATAATCGGGAATGGTCCAACAAATCTCGGAGTCAACTTTCCTTTCTTCCCGAATCGAATAACATTCTTCAGTGGAGAAACCTTCACAAAAACCATATCTCCTACGTCGAACTCCAAATCCTTTCGACGTTTATCTGCATAACTTTTCTGCCGATCCTGGGCTGCCTTCATTCGTTGCCGAATGATCTCTATGAAATCCGTAGTCTGACGAATCATCTCTGGCCCAAGCATCAGTTTTTCTCCAGCTTCCAACCAACATGTCGGAGAGTTACACGGTCTTCCATACAAGGCTTCATATGGTGCCATACCAATACTTGACTGGTAGCTGTTGTTATACGCAAACTCCATTAAATGAAGATGATCTTCCCATGATCCTCCGAAATCCAAGACACATGCTCTTAAGAGATCTTCCAAAACTCGGTTGACTCTCTCAGTCTGACCATCTGTTTGGGGATGATAAGCTGTACTAAAACACAACTCGGTTCCCAAAACTTCCTGAAAGCTCTTCCAAAATCCACTAGTGAACAATGGATCTCGATCGCTCACTATACTCTTCGGAATACCATGGAATCGAACTATCCACTTAACATACAATTCAGCCAACTTCGATGCAGTCCTAGTTGATCGAACAGGAATAAATCTTGCACTCTTAGTCAAACGATCTACAATGACCCAAATCCCTTCATTTCCCGTTCTGGTTCTAGGTAAACCATCGATAAAATCCATCGATATTTGCTCCCACTTCCATGTAGGAACTTCTAACGGCTGAAGCAATCCACTAGGCTTCTTCTGCTCTGCTTTAACCAACTGGCAATTCATGCACTTGGAAATAAAATTTCCAACATCCTTCTTCGTACCTTCCCAGTAATAGGTTCTCTTCATGTCCCGATACATCTTATTTCCTCCTGGATGAATTGTCAACTTCGAGTGATGACTTTCCTTCAAAACTTCATCTCTCAACTCATCGATATCGAGAACAACTAGTCGTCCTTGCTTCCGAAGCCAACCCTCTCGATCGACTTCGAATCTTTTATCCTTCTCTGGGTCCAGTCCAGATTCCAAATCACGGATAATCTTGACAAGCTTATCGTCTCGCTTTTGGCTCTCGCCAATTCTTTCCACAAGAGTAGGCCTTATCGATAAGTTTGCCAACATTTCAGGTTCCAATTCACATCTGGGCCTGAAGTCAAATCTAGCTAAAAACTCGAGACTCTTCCATTCCGAAAACATGGCTCCCAATCCTGCATGTCTTCGACTTAACGCATCAGCTACTGCGTTACCTTTTCCCGGAGTATAGGCTATACCAAAATCATATGATGCTAAAAACTCTAGCCATCGTTGCTGCCGAAGATTCAAATCCTTTTGGGAGAAAAGATACTTCAACGACTTATGATCTGTAAACAACTCGAATCGAACTCCCAATAGATAATGTCTCCACATCTTCAGAGCAAAAACAATCGCCGCTAACTCCAAATCATGAGTCGGGTAATTCCTTTCATGCGGCTTCAGTTGTCGACTCGCATACGCAACAACTCTATCCTTCTGCATCAGCACTGCTCCAAGTCCAGTACCGCATGCATCGGTGTAAACCACCATCTCATCATTCCCACTTGGAATAGTCAAAACAGGAGCACTCGTCAATCGCTCTTTCAGGATTCCAAAGGCTTGTTCACACTTATCATCCCAACTGAACACTTGGTTTTTCTTCGTCAATCCTGTTAACGGTGCTGCTATCTTGGAAAAGTCTTTGATAAACCGACGATAATATCCTGCTAATCCAAGAAAACTTCTCACATCGGATGCATTCTTAGGTCTAACCCAATCCTGGATTGCTGCCACCTTAGCGGGATCAACCGCTATTCCATTTCCAGAAACAACATGGCCTAAGAACCTCACTTCACTCTTCCAGAAGTGACACTTCGAAAACTTAGCCTTTAGCTGATGTTTTCGCAAGATTTCCAAAACAATACGCAAGTGCGTCTTGTGATCTTCTTCAGTTCTGGAGTAAATCAGAATATCATCCACGAACACAAGTACGAACTTGTTCAACTGATCTCTGAACACTCTATTCATAAGATCCACAAAATATGCTGATGCATTAGTCAATCCAAACGGCATTACCAACCACTCATAGAAACCGGATGGTGTCCTGAAAGCAGTCTTCGGCACACTATCTTTCGCCACTCTTAACTGGTGAAATCTCGTTGCCAAATCCATCTGAGAAAACACCTTCGCCTCGTGAAGCTGATCAAACAAGTCATCTATTCTCGGCAATGGATACTTGTTCTTTTAGTCACCTTATTCAGCTCACGATAATCAACACACAACCTCAACGATCCATCCGCTTTGGTTGCGAACACAACTGGTGCACCCCATTCGGACACACTACGCCGAATGAATCCTTTCCATAAAAGGTCATCAACCTGCACCCTCAACTCTTGCTGTTCTCTAGGCGCCATCCGCCTAAGAGGCATCACAACAGGTCTGGCTCCCTCAACTAGATCGATACGAAACTCGATCTCCCTATGCGGCGGTAACCCTTTGACCTCGTCAAAGACATCCTCGAATCCATTCACGATTGGCATCGATGACAGTCCATCCCGTGGAACAACCAGCGAATACATGAAGCTCATGAAGACGCCTTCTTCATGCTTACATCGTATCACAACCTTTCGCCCCTCCACATTCTCGACTGTCACCTCCAATCTCTCACAATCAACCTTTGCCGCATACTTCCTAAGCCAGTCCATACCCAAAATAATTCCGAACCCCGCAAAGTTCAGAACAAAACAATCACAAACAAAAGAGCAATCATGACTCGATACAACTAGACCACGGCATAGCATACACAAACAAGACGAACCCCCAACTGGATTAGTCACTACCAATGGTCTATCAACAATATCCGGTTCCAAACCCAACCGGCCTACCAACTCATTACAAACAAAAGAATGAGACGCTCCAATATCAAATAACACTCTAACTGGAACACCACAAATGGAAAGAGTACCTTGAACCACCACACTCTTCCCCTTCTCTTCAGCAGTAGGAGCTTTCGAAGATGACGGGACAGCCCCCAAAGCATAAGCTTGCACAACCTGCTTGTCCTTCTGTGGTTCCGGACAATCCTTCCTAAAATGCCCTGGCTTGTTGCAGTTGTGGCACTTCGCCGGCGCTTTCGGATTCTTACAATCCCTAGAGAGATGGCCCTTCTGCTGACAGTTATAGCAGGTTACTTCGCCCTTCGGTTTCTTCTGGCCATTCTTACTCTTCTGCTGTTGCTGCTTCCTCTTCTTGTTTCCACCCTGCTGTGGTTTAGACTCCTCCTTGGTCACAGCAACAACAGATACTTCCTTAGGAAACAAACTCTCGTGCCTGAGAGCTTTCTCCACTAGCTTCTCAAATGGATCGTCCAGATGATCCACCAACTGTCTTCCAAGATAACTGTCCAAGCCTGTCACAAACTTCTCATTCTTCTGATAAGAAGATTCAATATACGACCGAGCATACTTGGACAAAGCCTCAAACTCAGAAACATACTCAAGAACCGATCTCCCACCTTGCTTGAGCTCAACAAACTTCTTAAACAAGACAGACTTCTGAGCCGTAGAAATGAACTTAGCTTCAAATCTAGCTTGTAACTGCACCCAAGTAATTTCTTCCTCCGGAGTGTCAATGGTGATAGAGTTCCACCAATCAGAAGCTCTCCCTTGAAGCTGTCTTGATGCAAGCTTCCTTTTAGTTGCATCCTCAATTCCCAAGTCACCAAAGATCCTTCTACAAGCATCTATCCATCTTTGGACTTCAATGGTTGACTCTGTCCCTAAGAAAGCCTTCCCTCCAAGAGCAGTATAATCCTTACAAAGCTTAGCAAAATCCACCGGTCTTGGAGCTTGAACTTGAACTCCAACATCTACAGATGGCCCTGGAGCTGGTATCCTTCTCATGATAGAAGTCATCATGGCTTCAAACATAGCTCCATAATCAGCAACTCCTTCAGCGGCACGGCCTTCCCTTGCAACTGGTCTCCCTCTTCGACTCATCCTTAGTATCTACAAAAAGGAATGATTAGAACACCTTGAGGAACAACTACATAAGGAGTTCAAATACATCTAAACTACTATATTATATATAGTAATCATCCATCAAAATACAATTACGTCTCTCTTACGTAGTTACGTCAGCGAGCGTTGGCTAAAATCGATTAACCAAAGCTCTGATACCAAATGTGACGACCGCCCATGACTTCCGCACCAAAACAAGGAAATAGTGCGCTGAAAGTGTGCCAGGCAGCCATGGACGATAGTCAAGGGTAGAATAAACATCGCAGACTCTATCGTAAAACTCACAGCGCATGGATAAAATACAATAGAGAAATATAATACAGTGAAGCTCCCATAGAACAGAATATCATCATTTAATCATAATAGCTTTATACATGGTCTGAATCATGAATACAAGAAGCCTCACTACATAGCACTCAGAGTAATCAACAATCAGCGGAATATCCAGTACATAGAATATGAAAATAATATGTAAAGCCTCCTGCTCGTCTTCGTCATCATCAATGTGAGCCACTAAGATCAGCACCTGCCACCTGTCACCTAGTCTGCCCATCCCAAACATGGATGAACAGCCCAAGGTAATAAGAGGAGACATAAAACCTTGAGTCAGACAACAGTCTTAGTGAGCAGTAAATCAACTATCAAACATACCAAAAGAGCATAAGGGATAAAAAGAAATAGGAACCCAAATCATCCCACTCCACCTCTTTCTACAGTGATAGCCCCCAGACACACAGGAGAAGCATGCATAGCAAAGCAGATAATTAAAGTAAAGCAATAATCACTCGAGTCAAGGTCGATGTTTTCCAAATACAAACCCCCCAAGGCCTAAACCAAGATCAGATAAGCACCCAGAAAACACCGCTCTTGAGACCGAATGATGATACAACCAAACATCCATGACTCTGGCTATCACTGTTATCATTGCTTTGATTTCACCGTTAATTGAATGACCAACTCATTCTTTCATCTATCTGTCAAGGGCTAATGGTAACCCCGGTTCTAGACATAACTCCGCACGTCGTCGCAGCCCGTGCCTAGGAATTTTCGCAACTACCCAGAGTACTAGCACGTCGTCGCAGCCCGTGCTTGGGAATTTTCGCAACTACCCAACGTACTCTTGCTTTGAGCATGCTTGTGACGACCGCCCATGACTCCCGCACCAAAACAAGGGAATAGTGCGCAGAAAGGTGTGCCAGGCAGCCATGGACGATAGTCAGGGTAAAATAAAATTCGCAGAATCTCTATCGTAACTCACAGCGCATGGATAAAATACAATAGAGAATTAAAATATAGTGAAGCTCAATAGAACACAACATCATCATATAAGCAACATAGCAGTTTATACAATCAAATGAATCATCCATACATCAGAGCCTCACTACAACACTCAATCAGATACAACAGCGGAACCCAGTACATATAGTAAGAAAACAAATATGCAAAGCCTCCTGCTCGTCTTCGTCATCTTCAGCGTAGAACTCCTAGCACAGCACCTGTCACCTGCTTACCTAGTCTGCCCATCCCAACATGGATGAACAGCCCAAGGTAATAAGAGGAGACATAAAACCTTGAGTCAGACAAAGTCTTAGTGAGCAGTAAATTAACTATCAAACATACCAAAAGAGCATAAGGAATAAAAGGAATAGGAACCAAACCATCCCACTCCACCACATCTCACAGTGATAGCCCCCAGACACAAACCAAAGAGAATCAAGCATAACAATATAGACAATTAAGGTAAAGCAATAACCACTCGAGTCAAGGACGATGTTTTCCAAATACAAACCCCCAAGGCCTAAACCAAGATCAGATAAGCACCCAGAAAACACCGCTCTTGAAGCCGAATGATGATACAACCAAACATCCAAACACCCATGACTCTGGCTATCACTGTTATCATTGCCTTGATTTCACCGTTAGTTGAATGACCGCCTGTCAAGGGCTAATGGTAACCCCGGTTTAGCCATAACTCCGCACGTCATCGTGACCCGTGCCTAAGCCGAACGCATCAGCCCAGAGTACTAGCACGTCATCATGACCCGCGCCTGGAACGTCATCGTGACCCGTTCCAACGTACCCTTGCTTTGAGTATGCTAGAACCTTCAACAACGATGAGATCTTAGCCTCCTAGTCATCCTCCTCGACGACCATCCATACTAGCTCAAGCGCCTCTCAAGCTAACCATTATCACCAACCCGGATCGCATCACCGAGCACCAACATAACTTTGCACGTCGTCGCAGCCCGTGCTTGGAACGTCATCATGACCCGTTCCATCTCAACATCACACTTTGCTTCATCGCATCATAGCAAAGTCTCTCAACTTGGAACGTCATCATGACCCGTCCCATCTCAACACAAGCCTTGCCTCATCATATCATCGCAAAGTCCCAACTCAACCATGCTTTGCCTTCTCGCATCATGGCAAGATCCCACATCCTCGAATCCATCCATATGAGCTTCCACATCCGCTTCATATGCCATTGGCAGCTTTCACCATTCAAGAGCCTTTCCACTTAGCTTTTGAATCATCTTCAACCATCTTGTTCCAAATCAACTACAAGCTAACTTGGAGCAATCAAATCTAACATACATTCAAACATTCAACCATTCAAACAAGATCTATTAAGCAATATCAATTATAATGGCAATTTCGTAATTTAAGTGTGCAAAAGTCCAACATATGTGAAATCATGGTTTTTAGCATAGATCTATCAAATCTAAAGCATGGGTTTTATCTCTAATACTTGTTAAATCAACTTTCATAGATAAACATCTTCAAATATGATGGATCTACATGCAGACTTATGGAAAATGCGAGAAAACGCTAACTTTAACACACAAACATATCACCAACTCCATATACTCCTTTGGATCCGCGTGAGAGATAACTACCACTCACCAAATCACCAAAACAACCTAAAAAGAATCAACTTCAGATCTGGACAGCAAGGTCTTGGACTTGATCCGGAGAAATCTCACTTGAAACGATGAATTCTAGCTCAAACGGATGAAGATCTTCAACTTGGACACTTGGATCTTCGATCTTGATCTTCGATCTTCAATGGATGTTAGCACTTGATAGAAGTAGAGAAAGAAGTGAAGAAAATACTGCAGTCGAGTCTTCAAAATGGCAGCACTTCGTCGCTTCGAAAACCGGTGCCAAAAAGTGAGCCGAACCCCTCTATTTATAGGCTGGAACCTCCATGAGTCGTCGCCCCTATGAGTCGGTTCCGACTCATCATGAGTCGTCCACGACTCATCTCCTGCCGACTCATCCTTGCCGACTCAACCTAGCACAGCCGACCCAACATCCTACCGAGACAACAACCTTGCTACACAACGGCTCAACGACTCAACATAACCCTGCCGCATCTCCTAAGTCGTATAACGACTCAACTGGTCTCACCGACTCAAAACATACACGGCCTAAGACACAAGCCTTCTAACGACTCACGACTCATCCCATGAGTCGTACCTAACGACTCAACATCCTACCACCATAAGCCGACCTAACGACCTAGCCCCTAGTCGACTTAACACCTGAACCAACCTTAGGTCGTCCCCGACTTAGCTCTGCCGACTTAATCCCATGGACGACCTATCTACCCCCAACCTCTTAACGACTTAACCACCTAACGAGATAACACCCTACCGACTCAAGACCCCACCGACTCAACTATCTACGACCTAAGCCCTAAGCCCCTTAAGCCGCTATCCCATGAGTCGGTCGCTATCTTAGGTCGGTCCATCCTATCTCGGTCACACTCTAAGCCGTCTATCCTTAAGTCGGTCAACTCTGTAGGTCGGTCATTACCTATAACTCGTTAGCCCCTTAGGTCGGTCATACGAGCTAACTATTAACTCGGTCACATACTACCATGTTGACTCGCTCATATCACTAGGTCGCTAAAACCTAACTCGTGCACGACCTATCCCCTTAGGTCGTAACCCTATGAGTCGTAACACTTAAACCCTACTAACCCGAGTACGACTCATCACTTAGCTAACTCGGCAACCCTATGTGTCGGCCCTCTATGAGTCGGTCACGACTCAAGCCTATAAGTCGGACCCCTATGAGTCGATGCCTACCTTAACTCGGTCCATCCCCTTAAGTCGTCTACGACTTATCTATGAGTCGGTCACGACTCATCACTTGCACTCAGGTCAACTCCTAAACGACTCAACCTAGAGGCAACACAAACACTAACGACCTGCAAATTCTACGATTTTTTCGACACGTAAAATACGGGTCGTTACATTCTCTCCCCCTTAGGAATTTCGCCCCCGAAATTCCAAACAAACAACAGCAATCAAGGATATTCCGCATGCCTACCATCCATAGCAATCAACAAACCATGCAACCAATTCTAGCCTAGCATGCAGAATTCTAAGACTTAGAACAAGCTACAAATTCATGAGATGTCACGACACTTTAGGGCCATACCTCGAAGAGTCCGGGATGAGCTGCCTTCATCCTCTCTTCCTCCTCCCATGTACAGTCGTTAACATCGTCACTCCATTGTACCTTGAGCAACGTAATCGTCTTCCTCCTGAGCTGTTTCGTATCAGTTTCAACAATACGAAGCGGCTTACGAGGTCTTGTAACAACTGGATCAACCTCCAAATCTTCACAGCTATCAGCAGAAACCACCGTAGTTGGGTCGTGCATATACTTCCGTAGATAAGATACATGAAAAACACTGTGCACACCCGCCATCTTTTCCGGTAACTCCAATCTATAAGCGAGCTTTCCAATACGCTCGATAATCGGGAATGGTCCAACAAATCTCGGAGTTAACTTTCCTTTGTTCCCGAATCTAATAACATTCTTCAATGGAGAAATCTTCACAAAAACCCTATCACCCACGTCGAATTCCAAATCCTTTCGACGATTATCTGCATAACTTTTCTGACGATCTTGGGCTGCCTTCATTCGTTGCCGAATGGTCTCTATACAACCTGAAGTCTGTCGAATCATCTCTGGCCCAAGTATCAGCTTTTCTCCAGTTTCCAACCAACATGTCGGAGAGTTACACGGTCTTCCATATAATGCCTCATATGGTGCCATACCAATACTCGACTGATAACTGTTATTATAAGCAAACTCCACCAAATGAAGGTGATCTTCCCATGATCCTCCGAAGTCCAAAACACATGCTCTAAGAAGATCTTCCAAAACTCGGTTGACTCTCTCAGTCTGACCATCTGTTTGAGGGTGATAAGCTGTACTCAAACACAACTCGGTTCCCAAAACTTCCTGGAAGCTCTTCCAAAATCTACTAGTGAACAATGGGTCTCGATCGCTCACTATACTCTTCGGAACACCATGGAAACGAACTATCCACTTAACATACAACTCAGCCAACTTCGATGCAGTCCTAGTCGATCGAACAGGAATGAATCTTGCACTCTTGGTCAAACGATCTACGATGACCCAAATCCCTTCATTTCCCGCTCTTGTCCTAGGTAGACCATCGATAAAATCCATCGACACCTGCTCCCACTTCCATGTAGGAACCTCTAATGGCTGAAGCAATCCACTGGGCTTCTTCTGCTCAGCTTTCACCAACTGGCAATTCATACACTTGGAAATAAAATTTCCAACATCCTTCTTCATACCTTCCCAGTAGTAGGTTCTCTTCATATCCCGATACATCTTATTTCCACCTGGATGAATTGTCAACTTCGAGTGATGACTCTCCCTCAGAACTTCATCTCTCAATCCATCAATATCGGGAACAACTAGTCGCCCTTGCTTTCGAAGCCAACCCTCTCGATCGACCTCGAATCCCTTATCCTTCTCCGGGTCCAATCCAGATTCCAAATCACAGATAATCTTGACAAGCTTATCATCTCCCCTTTGCCTCTCACCAATTCTTTCCACAAGAGTAGGCCTTATCGATAAGTTTGCCAACATCTCAGGTTCCAATTCACATCTGGGCCTGAAATCAAATCCAGCCAAATACTCGAGATTCTTCCATTCCGAAAACATGGCTCCCAATCCTGCATGTCTTCGACTTAACGCATCAGCCACTGCGTTACCTTTTCCCGGAGTATAGGCTATACCAAAATCATAAGATGCTAGAAACTCTAGCCACCGTTGCTGTCGAAGATTCAAATCCTTTTGGGAGAACAGATACTTCAACGACTTATGATCTGTAAACAACTCGAATCTAACTCCCAATAGATAATGTCTCCACATCTTCAAAGCAAACACAATCGCCGCTAACTCCAAATCATGAGTCGGATAATTCCTTTCATGCGACTTCAGTTGTCGACTAGCATACGCAACAACTTTATCTTTCTGCATTAGCACTGCTCCAAGTCCAGTGCCACATGCATCGGTGTAAACCACCATCTCATCATTCCCACTTGGAATAGTCAAAACAGGAGCACTCGTCAGTCGCTCTTTTAGGATTTCAAAGGCTTGCTCACACTTAGCATCCCATCTGAACACTTGGTTCTTTTTCGTCAATCCTGTTAACGGTGCAGCTATCTTGGAAAAGTCTTTGATAAACCGACGATAATATCCTGCTAATCCAAGAAAACTCCTCACATCAGATGCATTCTTAGGCCTAACCCAATCCTGGATCGCTGCCACCTTAGCGGGATCAACCGCTATTCCATTTCCAGAAATAACATGACCTAAGAACCTCACTTCATTCTTCCAGAAGTGACACTTCGAAAACTTAGCCTTCAGCTGATGTTTCCGCAGGATTTCCAAAACAACCCTCAAGTGCGTCTTGTGCTCTTCCTCAGTTCTGGAATAAACCAAAATATCATCCACGAACACAAGCACGAACTTATTCAACTGATCTCTGAATACTCTATTCATAAGATCCACAAAATATGCTGGCGCGTTAGTCAACCCAAACGGCATTACCAGCCACTCATAAAACCCGGATGGTGTCCTGAAAGCAGTCTTCGGCACACTATCCCTTGCCACTCTCAACTGGTGAAATCCCGTTGCCAAATCCATCTGAGAAAACACCTTAGCCTCGTGAAGCTGATCAAACAAGTCATCTATTCTCGGCAATGGATACTTGTTCTTCTTAGTCACCTTATTCAGCTCACGATAATCCACACACAACCTCAACGATCCATCCGCTTTGGTTGCGAACACAACGGGCGCACCCCATTCGGACACACTCCTCCGAATGAATCCTTTCCGTAAAAGGTCATCAACTTGCACCTTCAGCTCTTGCTGCTCCCTCGGTGCCATCCGCCTAAGAGGCATCACAACAGGTCTGGCTCCCTCAACTAGATCGATACGAAACTCGATCTCCCTATGCGGCGGCAACCCTTTGACTTCGTCAAAGACATCCTCAAATCCATTCACAACAGGCACCGATGACAGTCCATCCCGTGGAACCACCAGCGAATACATGAAGCTCATGAAGACGCCTTCTTCATGCTTACATCGTATCACAACCTTTCGCCCATCCACATTCCCGACTGTCACCTCCAGCCTCTCACAATCAATCCTAGCCGCATACTTCCTAAGCCAGTCCATACCCAAAATAATTCCGAACCCCGCAAAGTTCAGAACAAAGCAATCACAAACAAACGAACAATCATGACTCGAAACAACTAGACCACGGCATATCATACACAAGCATGACGAACCCCCAACTGGATTAGTCACCACCAATGGCCTATCAACAATATCCGGTTTCAAACCTAACCGGCCTACCAAATCATCGCAAACAAAAGAATGCGACGCTCCAGTATCAAACAACACTCTAACTGGAACACCACAAATAGAAAGAGTACCTTGAACCACCACACTCTTCCCCTTCTCCTCAGCAGTAGGAGCTCTTGAAGACGACGGCACAGCTTCCAAAGCATAGGCTTGCACAACCTGCCTATCTTTCCTCGGTTCTGGACAGTCCTTCTTAATGTGTCCCAGCCTATCACAGTTGTAACACTTCAACTGCACCTTCGGATTCTTGCAATCCCGAGAGAGATGACCCTTCTGACGACAGTTATAACAAGTCACCTCGCCTTTTGGCTTCTTCTGACCATCCTTTCCCTTCTGTTGCTGCTGCTTCCTCTTCTTGTTGCCACTCTGCTGTGGTTTAGATCCTTCCCTGGTTACAGCAACAACAGAACTTTCCCTAGGAAACAAGCTCTCATGCCTCAGAGCTTTCTCCACAAGCTTCTCAAATGGATCGTCCAAGTGATCCACCAACTGCCTTCCCAGATAAGCATCCAGACCAGTCACAAACTTTTCGTTCTTCTGGTAGGGAGAATCAATATATGATCTGGCATACTTGGACAGAGCCTCGAACTCAGAAATATACTCAAGAACAGGCCTCCCACCTTGCTTGAGCTCAACAAACCTCTTAAACAAAACAGACCTCTGAGCAGTAGAGATGAACTTAGCTTCAAATCTAACTTGGAATTGCTCCCAAGTTATCTCCTCCTCTGGTGTATCTATAGTGATAGAATTCCACCAATCCGCAGCTCTTCCCTGAAGCTGTCTCGATGCAAGCTTCCTCTTGGTTGCATCCTCAATCCCTAAATCACCAAAAATCCTTCGGCAAGCATCCATCCATCTCTGCACTTCAATAGTCGATTCTGTCCCCAAGAAAGCTTTCCCTCCAAGCGAAGTATAATCCTTGCAAAGCTTGGCAAAATCCACTGGCCTTGGAGCCTGGACTTGAACTCCTACATCCACAGAAGATCCTGAAGCTGGTACCCTCCTCATGATCGAAGTCATCATTGCTTCGAACATCGCAGCATAGTCAACAGCTTCCCTAGCAGCACGGCTATCTCTCGCAGCTTGTCTCTCGCTTCTGCTCATCCTTAATATCTGTAAAAAGAATGATTAGAACACCTTAAGAAACAACTGCATAAGGAGTTCAAATCCATCTAAGTTACTATATTATATATAGTAATCATCCATCAAAATACAATTACGTCTCTCTTACGTAATTACGTCAGCGAGCGTTGGCTAAAATCGATTAACCAAAGCTCTGATACCAAATGTGACGACCGCCCATGACTCCCGCACCAAAACAAGGGAATAGTGCGCAGAAAGGTGTGCCAGGCAGCCATGGACGATAGTCAGGGTAAAATAAAATTCGCAGAATCTCTATCGTAACTCACAGCGCATGGATAAAATACAATAGAGAATTAAAATATAGTGAAGCTCAATAGAACACAACATCATCATATAAGCAACATAGCAGTTTATACAATCAAATGAATCATCCATACATCAGAGCCTCACTACAACACTCAATCAGATACAACAGCGGAACCCAGTACATATAGTAAGAAAACAAATATGCAAAGCCTCCTGCTCGTCTTCGTCATCTTCAGCGTAGAACTCCTAGCACAGCACCTGTCACCTGCTTACCTAGTCTGCCCATCCCAACATGGATGAACAGCCCAAGGTAATAAGAGGAGACATAAAACCTTGAGTCAGACAAAGTCTTAGTGAGCAGTAAATTAACTATCAAACATACCAAAAGAGCATAAGGAATAAAAGGAATAGGAACCAAACCATCCCACTCCACCACATCTCACAGTGATAGCCCCCAGACACAAACCAAAGAGAATCAAGCATAACAATATAGACAATTAAGGTAAAGCAATAACCACTCGAGTCAAGGACGATGTTTTCCAAATACAAACCCCCAAGGCCTAAACCAAGATCAGATAAGCACCCAGAAAACACCGCTCTTGAAGCCGAATGATGATACAACCAAACATCCAAACACCCATGACTCTGGCTATCACTGTTATCATTGCCTTGATTTCACCGTTAGTTGAATGACCGCCTGTCAAGGGCTAATGGTAACCCCGGTTTAGCCATAACTCCGCACGTCATCGTGACCCGTGCCTAAGCCGAACGCATCAGCCCAGAGTACTAGCACGTCATCATGACCCGCGCCTGGAACGTCATCGTGACCCGTTCCAACGTACCCTTGCTTTGAGTATGCTAGAACCTTCAACAACGATGAGATCTTAGCCTCCTAGTCATCCTCCTCGACGACCATCCATACTAGCTCAAGCGCCTCTCAAGCTAACCATTATCACCAACCCGGATCGCATCACCGAGCACCAACATAACTTTGCACGTCGTCGCAGCCCGTGCTTGGAACGTCATCATGACCCGTTCCATCTCAACATCACACTTTGCTTCATCGCATCATAGCAAAGTCTCTCAACTTGGAACGTCATCATGACCCGTCCCATCTCAACACAAGCCTTGCCTCATCATATCATCGCAAAGTCCCAACTCAACCATGCTTTGCCTTCTCGCATCATGGCAAGATCCCACATCCTCGAATCCATCCATATGAGCTTCCACATCCGCTTCATATGCCATTGGCAGCTTTCACCATTCAAGAGCCTTTCCACTTAGCTTTTGAATCATCTTCAACCATCTTGTTCCAAATCAACTACAAGCTAACTTGGAGCAATCAAATCTAACATACATTCAAACATTCAACCATTCAAACAAGATCTATTAAGCAATATCAATTATAATGGCAATTTCGTAATTTAAGTGTGCAAAAGTCCAACATATGTGAAATCATGGTTTTTAGCATAGATCTATCAAATCTAAAGCATGGGTTTTATCTCTAATACTTGTTAAATCAACTTTCATAGATAAACATCTTCAAATATGATGGATCTACATGCAGACTTATGGAAAATGCGAGAAAACGCTAACTTTAACACACAAACATATCACCAACTCCATATACTCCTTTGGATCCGCGTGAGAGATAACTACCACTCACCAAATCACCAAAACAACCTAAAAAGAATCAACTTCAGATCTGGACAGCAAGGTCTTGGACTTGATCCGGAGAAATCTCACTTGAAACGATGAATTCTAGCTCAAACGGATGAAGATCTTCAACTTGGACACTTGGATCTTCGATCTTGATCTTCGATCTTCAATGGATGTTAGCACTTGATAGAAGTAGAGAAAGAAGTGAAGAAAATACTGCAGTCGAGTCTTCAAAATGGCAGCACTTCGTCGCTTCGAAAACCGGTGCCAAAAAGTGAGCCGAACCCCTCTATTTATAGGCTGGAACCTCCATGAGTCGTCGCCCCTATGAGTCGGTTCCGACTCATCATGAGTCGTCCACGACTCATCTCCTGCCGACTCATCCTTGCCGACTCAACCTAGCACAGCCGACCCAACATCCTACCGAGACAACAACCTTGCTACACAACGGCTCAACGACTCAACATAACCCTGCCGCATCTCCTAAGTCGTATAACGACTCAACTGGTCTCACCGACTCAAAACATACACGGCCTAAGACACAAGCCTTCTAACGACTCACGACTCATCCCATGAGTCGTACCTAACGACTCAACATCCTACCACCATAAGCCGACCTAACGACCTAGCCCCTAGTCGACTTAACACCTGAACCAACCTTAGGTCGTCCCCGACTTAGCTCTGCCGACTTAATCCCATGGACGACCTATCTACCCCCAACCTCTTAACGACTTAACCACCTAACGAGATAACACCCTACCGACTCAAGACCCCACCGACTCAACTATCTACGACCTAAGCCCTAAGCCCCTTAAGCCGCTATCCCATGAGTCGGTCGCTATCTTAGGTCGGTCCATCCTATCTCGGTCACACTCTAAGCCGTCTATCCTTAAGTCGGTCAACTCTGTAGGTCGGTCATTACCTATAACTCGTTAGCCCCTTAGGTCGGTCATACGAGCTAACTATTAACTCGGTCACATACTACCATGTTGACTCGCTCATATCACTAGGTCGCTAAAACCTAACTCGTGCACGACCTATCCCCTTAGGTCGTAACCCTATGAGTCGTAACACTTAAACCCTACTAACCCGAGTACGACTCATCACTTAGCTAACTCGGCAACCCTATGTGTCGGCCCTCTATGAGTCGGTCACGACTCAAGCCTATAAGTCGGACCCCTATGAGTCGATGCCTACCTTAACTCGGTCCATCCCCTTAAGTCGTCTACGACTTATCTATGAGTCGGTCACGACTCATCACTTGCACTCAGGTCAACTCCTAAACGACTCAACCTAGAGGCAACACAAACACTAACGACCTGCAAATTCTACGATTTTTTCGACACGTAAAATACGGGTCGTTACAATGCTAGAACCTTCAACAACGATGAAGTCTCAGCCTCCTAGTCATCCTCCTCGACGACTATTCTCAAACTAGCTCAAGCGCCTCTCGAGCCATCCATTATCAACCAACTCGAACCGCATCATCGAGTCATTAACCTGCTTGGAATGATCCCGCCTGGATTAAAACAAGACTATCTCACATCATGCTTTGCTCCATCGCATCTTAGCAAAGTTCATCTCAACATCATGCTTCACCTCATCGCATCATGGCAAAGTCCATCATCATCATCATGTTTTGCTCCCTCTAATCATAGCAAAATCCTCGAATTCATCCATATGAGCTTCATCATCCGCTTCATATGCCACAAGCAGCTTTCACCATTCTAGCTTTTGAATCATCTTCAACCATCTTGTTCCAAATCAACTACTAGCTAACTTGAAACAAACAAATCAATCATCAATACAAGCAATCAAACATTCAAACAAGATCTAACAGGCAATATTAACTATGATGGCAATTTCGTAAATAAATGAGCATAAGTCTAACATGCATGAATCATGGGTTTCTAGCATAGATCTAACAAATATAAATCATGGGTTTTGTCTCTACAACTTGATGAATGAACTTGCATAAGTAAACATCTTCATAAGTAATGGATCTACACTTGGATCTAAGGAAAATGTATGAAATCACTATCTACAACATATAAACAAACCACCGATCCAATATACTCCTTTGGGTCCGCGTGAGAGATAACTACCACTCACCGAATCTCCAAAACAACCCAAAGCAATACGCTTCAGATCTGGACAGCAAAGATTCAAGCTTGATTCGTCAAAATCCCGCTTGAAACGATGAAATCTCACTTCGTTGGATGAAGATCTTCAACTTTGGCTCTTGGATCTTCGATCTTGATCTTCGAGCTTGGATGGATGTTAGCACAAGATTGAAGTAGAGAAAGAAGTGAAGAAAATGTTGTAGTCGAGTTTCCAAAATGGCAGCACTTCGTCGCTTCAAAAACCGGTGCCAAAAAGTGAGCCAAACCCCTCTATTTATAGGCTGAAATCACCCTTAGGTCGCCCAGACTTAGGTCGTTGCCGACCTAAAAACTCCAACCTAATATAGGTCGCTGCCGACCTATACACTCCAACGACCTAACGGCCTAACCACCCAGAGACATACGAGTTACGACCTAGACCCCAACGACCTACGACCTAAAGCATACTCGCCTCTATGATATAGCAACCTACCGACCCAACGACCTAAAGCATACGCGACTTAACTCTCCAACGACCTAAACCTTATGCCAAAGCGCGAACTATCATAACCAAGCTATATCCCTATCTAGGTCGCCAGAACGACCTAACGACCTTACACAGACATCCTACCTCAACATAGGTCGCCTCCGACCTAAATATACACTGCAACCTATCTTAGGTCGCTCCCCGACCTAACTTACTTATGCCGCCTACTATTAGGTCGCTAAACTTCTTAGGTCGCTCGCACTTTTAGATCGCTAACTACATTTGGTCGCTAACTAATTTAGGCCGCTAACTTATAGGTCGCTCGCCCTAACTACTAAACGACCTAACTTACCTAGCAACCTAACACTTCCCTTAGGTCGCTCAACGACCTAAGTTAGGTCGTTACCCCTATAGGTCGTTCAGAACCTATCTCCTAACTCGCCAACCCATAAATCGTAGCCTTCTTAGGTCGTTACCTCGGTCTAACACACTAACTCGGCCACACCTTAAGTCGTCCAAATCTCTAGGTCACTAACTCATCCCAGCCCTTAAGTCGCTCATATCTATAGGTCGCCTACGACCTAATACTTAACATGTTAACTCGTCCAAGTCTATGAGTCATCCCACATCCTAACTTGGCCACTAGTTAACTCGTTAGCTATTATAACTCGGCCACATGACCTAAGCTCCTACCGACTCAACATCACACGACCTAAGACGCTAAGTCGGTCATGACTCAACTCCGAACGACCTAGGCTACCCTTCAACCTAAGCCTCTACACGAGTTAACTACCATATGACTTAAGCACTAACGACTTAAAGACAACAACAGTTTTACGATCTTTTGATCCATAAAAATACGGGTCGTTACATTATGCATATATTCACACTGCAAGTTCCCTGTTAGAATAGAATCACTATGGGTTGAAATGATACATACCCAAACGGACTTTAGATTAGGGAAAAATCGTTATGGGCTGAAATGATAGGCCTGAGCGATTTTTACTGTATTTTTATTTGACTTGGGATTGCGGGTTTGAAATGATAGAACCCGGGTTTTCTTTGTAAACTACGGATTGAAATGATATATATCCGTATCACTTGACCTAGGTTAGGAAATTATATACAGACCCCATGTTATATTTTTAAATGATATTTATTAAAATATGTATTTTTAAAAGTATGAAATTTTGATTCAAAAATGTATATTTTATGGTTTTAAGAAAATTAAATATTAAGTCTTGAAATTGTGAATTTGAGTACGTAAATGTGAAATAATTGAGATTTTAGACTTTAAATTTTATTTTAAAATGTAAATAAATAATGGAAATTAAATTTAAAGTTTTAAAATTATATATGAAGTAAAATTTTAAGTTTTATTTAATTTATATGTTAATAAACAGTGAATTTTGACTTAATAAATGAATGGAGTTTTTAAATTGAATATTTGATCTAAAAATTTTGTTGTGTTAAATCATATGTTAAAATGATTTTAAATGGGAAATTTTGAAGTCTAGAAATATGATTTTTAAGTTATAATAAAAATTTGGAGTTTTTTTTTTTGAAAAGCTAAAAATGAAATCTGGAATTCATAACATTTTCAAAATGTTGTAGTCTTTTGACAGCATTTTTAAATACTATTGTTTTGAATCTAACAATGTTTGAAATAACTAAATATCTATTACGACATTTTATAAATGCCGTTATTCTTGAACTAAACCATTTTTGGAAGCTATAAGCTACGATAGCACTTTATAAATGTTGTCGTTGCTATAATTTGACAATGTTTGAAATGTTATAGTTTTTAACACTGTTTGAGTTATATTTTAAAGTGTTAAATGATTTAAATTTTGGAAATTGATTAATTGTGAAATTTAAGAAGTTTTGAATATATTTTAATATTTAAATTTGAATTTTAAAGAATTTGAATTTGAATTTGAATTTAAGTAAGGATTACTTGGTTATGTGTTAAATGGAATGAAATGTAATGAGATAAATGAATTTTTGAATGGAATTTTTAATGTATTTTGTAATGATACTTGAAATAACAAATGAATGACTTATTTTATTTAAAAATGATATTTAATTTTGAGTATTTGAATTTGAATGCAAATAATGATTTGATAATAAGGTTTGGAAATGATTTGATCTTTATTTTGATAAAGAATATGAATTAGAATGATATGTACTTTTGATAAATGAATATTTGAAGTTTATATTGGTATGAAAGGATATTTAGTTTAATTGTAAATTGAGTTTATTTAAATAATGCTGGATTTATGAAATGAATATTTCAAAACTAAGTAATAATGAAACTAGATTTGAGATATATGAAATTATAAAATTTAGTTTTGAAATGCGGGATATTAAAGCTTTGAAATTTATTAAAAATTGAATAGTTTAATTTGTGGATCAAATCTATATTTGAAAATGATATGATTTGAAATGGTTATTGGGAAATTTAATTGAAACTGATGGTTTGAATTGAATTAAGTTGGAAATTGAAAATTTGGGATTAATTGAATGAATTGTAAAATGTAAAGAATTAAATGAATATCCCGTGATTTCAAATGTATGATTTTGAAATGTTATGATTTTCAAAGTGTAATTGTTTCAAGTATTTTTGGTTTCGAAAGAGTTATACTTTGAAAATATTATGATTTTGAAATGAATATATGTTTGAAATGTTTTTGGTTTTGAAGTATAAACTATTTTGATTGAATAAATAGTTTTGAAATAAAAATGGTTTTGGTTTCGAAGTATAAACTATTTTGAAAGAAATATAGTTTGAAATGAAATGATTTGATCTTTTTAAAGTATAAACTATTTTGAAATGACCACGGCGTTATAATAACGTTTGGTTATTAAAGAGACCGGGATCGGAAGTTGTCATACTCTCTGCCAACTCCGAAAACCACTTTAACAACCGTGTACGCGGTGGAGATTCCAGAATGAAGTAGGATGGTGGCGACGTTCTTGAGGTATATTACGTGGACCCAACTCCCGTGAGTTGGCATAAGGTGGCTAAAACAGGAGCGATCTCGGGCCAAAGGAGGTAGCACCTCTGGTCGGACACATTCCTTCGATACTATACTCTTACTGGTGATTGATTAGATGGTCATCCTCTGATTTTGATATGGGAGTGTGTTCCGAGGTGGGCGTATGTGGCTGTTGCGTTACCACCAGCCCGTGTGCGTAATTGGTATATCTACCCTGGCATTGCCTTGTGTGCCGTGTCACCTACCATACCGAGCCTTTACTACGAGTTTGTTTTTCTCCCGTAGCCCGTGTGGTATCCTCTGACAGTCACCCGGAGTGGAGATGGCATGATATTGGATGGACTACTGGGACTATTATGTGTGAAGGGTGATATGGTTAGCCTGGAACGCTATTTAAAAGTATGTTTATTTTACTGTAGACATTATTATAATAGCGCAATATTACTACATAGTAAATAGTTTAACGGATCCTTAAAGGATGGGCGATCTCAAGCATCCTTTATGTTACTAATGCATTTTTGTTACTGTTCACTTGAGTTTATTTACAGTTCATAAGTATTTATGTCCTGACTCGAGTGTTTTGTATTTTGCTTTACGCTCGAGTCAGATTGAGTGAGTTAGCATTCAAGATTCACCTTCGGAGTTGGAGCTTTCCTTGAAGATCCAGCCATCTATTTTGCTTTCTGTACCCAGTGATTTCAGTGATGTATTCTGATTTGTACCTGATGTATCTTGTTACTTTTTGTTGTATCATGTTTAACTTGATGTATCTTATTTTTATATAGTAGCTTCATGAACTACTATTTCTTTTAAATTCCACTGCATTATTAAATACTCTGTGTCTGTGATCTGTGATTATGTATTTACTATATATTCTGAGATTTGCCAAATTTTATTTACAACGCGGTATTTTGAGCAATTCAAGTCCGACATGTGCGGATGCGAATGGTTGAAAATATCAGGTCGTTACAATTACTGAAAGGGACACTTTAGAATATATTTCCTTTTAGGTTTCGGCTAGGGATAGATAAATCCTTAAGCGGTATACTCATGGATTTCATTATGATCATATGTACATAATAATAATGAATAATGTGACGATCCAAAAATTTTAAACATTTGAAATTGAAATATTTGAATGAATTTTATATTTAGAAGTTGATTTAACTTGAATTTTAATTATAACTATGAATTTGGCAATTAAATTATTTAATTCAATTATTTAAGCTTGGGTAAAAAATTTGAATCCGAAATTTTTAGCCGACTAAAAATATTTTAAAGGCTTAGAAAATTTATATTGATAATACTGAAGATAATGGAAGCTTCAGAATTTAATTTGGAAATGCTTTGTTCAGTTTTGAAATTTTATGATTTAAATTGATATTTAAAATAGCTATCCGAGGCACAGTCTCGGGATTCAACGACACTAGTTCCCTTGGATTCATAATATTGTATTATTATCGGATTTCAATTTTTGTAATGTTTGGAGTTGTCGTTTGGCCATACGATAAGCAAACGCGTTGAAAATTTATATCGAAAATTCAATTTTATAACTAGGTTCAAAAGCTATCTTCTCCATACGATCGAATTAGGACTCGAAACTCTTTCCATTGCATTTGGAATAGGGGTATAATATTATAAACATCTGGCAACACACCTCAATAGGATGTCAAGATTTTTTGCTACGTAAATCGAGACAATTTGGATTTGAATTTGAATTAATTTATGTTTATATCTTGGTCAAACATCAGTCGAAATTCCTTCACATCAGTTGTCTTTTTATTCACTTCAGGCTATAGTACCAAAGCGTCTTCATTACGCTAGTGTTTGTTCTGCCCTTCTTTCAAATGCATGACACTTCCTTGCAATATAATCCATAAACCCCTTTCTTGTTTCAGATAGAATAAAATGGTCGAAGCCCCTTTCTCCTCAAAACAAACAAAATAACAAACGAATTCAGTTCAAAATTGAATCAATGGCGACACAACCCTTGATTAAATTCAGCAAGCCATGGAAAGCTGGATCTTTAGATCTCACAAAAAAGTCGCATGCTGATCTTTTGTCGGCGATGGAAAGTCAAGTGAACTCGTTTCAATAGGGAAGCACGAATACTTGATCACGATTGGTCGAGGTCATTTTAAAGGCGGCATCGTGTATGATGTCGATTAGGATTCATGTTCGAAGGAGGGTCGCGAGTGTGAGCTGTAGTGGTCTCGCATCGTCATGGGGATGGAGTTTCATCAGCGTGTCGTGATGGCAGTGGGATGCTGGTGGGGCTGAACTTTTGGCGTGATGTTCGCGTGGGGAGTTGACGGTCGCGAGTTCGTCAACAAGTATGGGAGCAGGTCGCGATCTCGTTTAGGGATTGATGGCGATTTCACTCTGCTGTGACATCATGGCTCACGATGGCGAGTTAGGGCTGCAAGTTCGGTCGAATTATATGTCGGCAGTGAGGTAATCACTTGGTTTTGTTCGTTCGATTTAAATTTAATATTGTGTATTTATAGAAAAAAAACTATATCTCATCTTTTGATTTACAGTAAGTTAAGATACAGATAAAACAGAAAAAAATAAAAGAAAGGGATAGTTGATTGTTCATTTATTTAAATGATTAACTTGGTTAATTATCTTATTAAAATTATTTTTGTTACAAAAGAATATTTTAAAGGGAAAATAGTTTAAATTAAAGGTATTGGTTTAAAATAAAATCACAAGTTCAAAATTTAAATTATTAGTTTTAAACAAAAGCATTTAGTTAATTAAATTATCACATGGAATTTAATTTTTTGATTTATTTAAAATATTAACAAAAATTATGTAATTGTTTATACAAGGTCAAAATTGCAAAGAAAACAAGCCGTAATAGAAATGGGTTGTATGCGTAGGCAAAGGTGAGATCTTCTCACTCAATTAGAATCTCCAGTTAATTTCAAATAGTTAAAATTGATTGATTGTGTGCTTGAATGATTAATTTATTAGCAGTTATATTAGTTTAGACCCTATGCACCGTATAATAGCGGATGATATTATATTTAAACACATATACCGCGATATTCCACCTCGAAGTGGAATTGGTATTATATATGTATTTGGAGTTGTTGATTTCCCGCATTATATAGCGGATGAGACCCTATTGCGCTGCATAATAGCGGATAATATTTTATAAATCCATATACCACGATATTCCACTTCGAAGTGGAATTTATATTTAATTGTTGTGCTAACATCTGTGGATGTAAGGAAACAGGTTAGGGGGATCGAACTGGATTCCTCAAACATTTGATTTTGTTTCATATGTCGTGTGTTTATTTCTCATAATCTGTGTGTGATTATCTGGTGACTTAAATTGTTGAAGGCTGTAATTTAGCCGAATATATTTTTTGTATCGTAGGATACCTGAAATAAATAAAATTTGATTTTTGAAATTTAGTAGAAAATTTAGAGTAAATTAATTTTAGAAAATTGAATAAATTTAAAAGAAGGAATTTGTTTCAAAAGATGATAAATTTGGTGTTGAAATAAATTTAGAAATAGATTTTGGAAATTGATTTGGTATGCGAAAATAAAATTGGAAATCAATTTAGAATTTAATCTGATGCTGATAAATGAATATTTGGAAATCGATTTGAAAAACGTATATAAATGGATATTTAGAAGTTTAAATTCACAAGGGTATTTTATAAAAGAAAGGGAATTTTTTTTAAAAATAAGTATTGTTTTATTTTTATAAAAGTATGGAAAGGAATTTGCGGATTTGGAACGTAAATTTAAAGTAAATCCAGAAGGATTTATAAATTGATTTGAATGGATCATTTTAGAAAGGAAGGTCTACTTTCCCTGGAAAGCCGAGTATGTTTTCAATATAGTCTATTAATATGAAATTGAAGTTGTGAAGATGGTTTTAAGAAAAGATTATTTTGGAGAAATTATTTACTTGGGTTATTTTGAAAATCTTTCAAGTAAAGATATATTTTAATTTATTATAGAAGTAATTATTTAAAGTTTTAATTGATATTTGTTTTATAAAATGGATATTTAAATAGTTATATCCTATCTATTTATTTTATTTTAAAATTTTATTTGGACTTGAATTTTTATATGAGATTTAATATAATATCTTCATAACTAATGTTTTAGGTAAAGTGTTTTAAAATAGTTTTTATCTAAATGTTTCCAAGTATATATCTTGGACAAGTGATTTAAAGTGTTTGAAAGTATTTGAACTCCGTAAACTTTCAGTGGAAATGAATAATAACGGGAATCTTATTCCGTGGGTGAACAGTGAATTTGAAATTTGTTTTCAAATGGTTGAAGTGTTAAAAATATATATCTTGTGAAGATACTTTGAAAATAATAATATATCTTGTGAAGATACTTTGAAAATAATAATCGGGAAATTATTTAAATCTTGGTGATTGTTGTGAATATTTATTGATAGTTAAATAACCGACTATCAATATTGACCTTTAAATGACATTTGAATTTCGATGCGACCGGCGGTCAGATTCCAAGTGGATATCCGAAAACCACATCGAACCTTTGTGATTGTGATGAATCTTTTATTTTAAAAGATCAAAGTGGAATTTGTTGTGATTTGTTTGAAAACTGAATGAACACTTATTTTTAAAAATAAGCGATCATTAATCGGATTAACCGGGAGAGCACCTTGTGTCATAAAACCCATTTCGAATAATTATACGACGAAATAGGATTGCATTTGAAGACGGTGTTGAAGACTGGGTATTTTTAAAAATGAAAGGATTACCTGTCGAATGTCTCTACACCGGGTTGCTCCGATATAGAGATTTTATCACCTTTGTGATGGAGATTCCAGATGTATTTGTGAATATCCGGATTAGCAAGCGCTTCTTTGAAGTGCCTTCGGTTCCGTTCGATCCCAGAACGAACCTGTATGGATGTGTGTCTGACGTTACACTTTGAGATGTAAAGCTGGTTTCTATCAGATACATTTCTTGTGATGACCCGGTATTTTGGCAAAATTATTTTAATAAATATTTAATCCAAATAAGTAAAATGTAAACTTATTATTTCAAAATAAATAAGTCTTTTTGAAATATTTGTCATTTGTTTATATAGATTTGCATTTTGAACAGGGAATTTGATTTTGAAATTTAAAATGAATCTCTTTATAATATTTACAATAAAAATTTATCTTATATAATTGAATTAAAATTCTTTACCTTTTTAACATTTGGTATAAATATCTATAGATAATAATGTTTAAAATAAACTCAAATTCTATCAATATGAAATATATGTATAAAATATAAGTAAGCATATGAATATAATTCAAATATTGATAGTTAAAATAGAAATGTAAATACAAGCAAGAATTAAGTAGATAGGGTATGCTTACAACATAAACTGAAAATTTGTAAGCACAAATGTATAAAATGAAATCGGACAAAAGTATATATATGAATTAAGCAAGAGGACAAATATTTACATAAAAAGCATCTTCGTACACATGTTTACCTGCAAGTGTATATGTTCAATAAAAAAATAAATATATAAAATAAATTGATAGTTCTATAACATACTAAATGAGCATAAGAAAATTCTAGGAATATAACAACTTCATAGAAGCATAGGGTAGAAAGCGGATCAGGAAAGTAATATATGTACTATAACAATATGTATATGCCAAAGAAAAAAAACAAAAGTAGAAAAATAGGATAAGTATGAAGATTGGAACAAGACAATTATAATTAATGCTACACACAAGAAAGTCATTTTGAAATATATTTGAATTATTTCAGCCTACAAAATGAAAAATCTCTGATCGAATACAAAAAAATCTTGTACCAGTAAAACAAGCCCGTACACATCTTTCCATTCTATATATATGTACATCTTCTTACTTCATTTCGTTCATCATAACTTTACAAACAAGAAACTAATCCTACTACAAAAATTTAAAACAGCAACTAAATTAATCTTACAACTGACACTTGAATAACATCTCAACTAAACAAAGCAGGACGATTTAAAAGTGGATTCAAGTTAGCAGCTTCCATATATAGGTTCTCTGTTAAATAAATTATGTGAGTAAACACTTAACTAAATTTCTTAGGATAATGAATGTTAATTCATGTGAAATTCTTGATGATGATGGTGTTGCATGTTTATGTATTTATGTAACTCTGTATATAAATGTATGATTGTACTGTGTATTTAGGATATGCCTGTTTCTTCTCTCTGTTTTGCAACAGAATTGGGAATTTAACAAAAAGAATTCAATTTATCTTCATTAAGGCACTGGGCGGTTTAGAGTCTAAAACAAACAAGTGTGTTCAAACATAAATCAAGACTTAGAAATTGTTTTAAGCAGGATAGTGATGAGTTGCCTCTAAAAATTTAGTTTTTACAGGAATTTTTTTAACATATGTTAAATTTGAATGTCATAAATTGTTAATTCAATTGTATAACTTGAATCATCATTAGAAAATAAGATGTTTAAGATGAAATTAGTGATTTTTAGTTTGGTATATAAAGAGCAGTTTACAGTTGAACAGAAAATGTGTTTTAATCAATTTCTAGCGACCGGAGTAATACTAGGTGTTGAGACTTGGCACGAAGCCAGCATGGCTGATGGCAAAGTCAGGAAAAATGGCGGCAGGTGTTCCAGTTCGTCACAGCATTGGCGATAAGCAGACTAAGTTTTAAACCCTAGTTTTAACTAGCTATGAGAATTTCGACGATGCGTGTTCCTCGTTGTATCGAGTTCGACCGGATTTGAAGGGGATGTGGCTGAGATGTGGAGGTAGGCATAGGTGAAGGTGTGGCAACTCTGGTGGATGGGATGGCTGTGTCGAAGTGGATTTTGGTAAGGGCGAGTATTCCAGTTTTGACTGGAAACTTCAATTTTCTTTAGTGCTTCGTGACGTTGATTCGAAGGTTAGAGTCGAACTTTTGGACGATCGCCGATGTGTGGAGCGAGTGACCGGAAGTGGCGACACCATTGTTGACTTGTGCACGTGCACGAGACCTTCATGCTTGTGTTCCAGTGTGATGTTGATGAAGGAGTTGTTTTTTCTCGAGTTTTTGTTCGAAGTGGAAGATGTTTAACTCGAAGCTGGAGCATGCAGTGTACTTTCGTGAACTCGGTTATAGGTAGGGTATGTGTGGAGTTGTATTCGAGTTTTACTCGATGTTTTTAGGAAGGGTCTCGGGGTTGTTGTTTTCAGGATTGAAGTATGGGTTGAGATATCAGATAAGCAAGATGACCCAAGCTTTTGACATATAGGTATAGACCAGGTTTTAAGGCAAGTTTGATTTTAAAAACAAGTTTTTGTTTAAAGTTCTAAAAGGTTTTAAGATTTGTTTGTTCAAGGATAATTACTATAATAGGTTAATTTCTAAATGTTTTCAAAGGTGTTTTAAATAATGTAATTAAATCAGGGAAAAATTATTTAGGAATGGTCAATTAGTTAATAAAAATCAGTCAAGAGGGTAATTAATCAATTTAATTATTAAAGATTAATTAGTTTGTGTGATAAAATCAAGGATTGATTTATAAATGTGATTTTTTAATTAAGGAAATTAATTAAGGAAATTAATTAAAGATGATAAATTTATTTAAACTAAATTACTTAATGTAATTAAGTGATGATAATTACTTAATGTAAATAATTTAAAGGATAAATTGTTAAGAATTAATAAATTTAATTAGTAATTAAAGGTTAATCACTTAATTAATCGATGATAATAATAAAGATAACTACTTAGTGCCATTAAATAAGATAGGAAATTAATGGGTAATTACTAAAGGTGGCTTAATTAATCGTAATTACTTAAGGGGAGAAATTATGGGATTATTAATGTGATGAGTAAAGGCTATTTAATATATGAAATTAATTAAGAATTAATTACTTGTTGTAATTAAAGAATAATTAATCAAGGATGATTAATTAAGACGGATGATTAAAAGGTGATTAAATTAATATTAAGTAAAGGTAATCCAAGGGATTAAAGATTTGTAATTAATTTAATTAGGGAAAATTAAATTAATTTTGGAAGCGATAAATTCGGTTGTGAAATACCTTAAATTAGTTGATATCTCTGATATGAAATGTTTTGTGATATGATTTGTTTGAGTAGACAGTAATAAATGTGGCTATCTATCAATGATGAATTGCTGTGATAAAAAGTAACATCATTTTAAGTTGAATTGATTTTTCATTTGGATAACTTGAGATAAGATGACATTGGGTTCGAAGAGACCGGAGTCAGGTACTAGTAAGTACCCGAAACCACTTCGAATTTCTATAGATTGATATGTAAAATCTATAGGCTAGAAGGAAGCGATTTAAAATAATTGGACTATTTAAATCTAAATCTTAGTACTTAGAAATTGGATGTGTGAAATAAGTGATGTCTATAGTAAATTGTAGCTTTGTGAATTGAAACGAGTTACCCGGGTTTTATATAAGTTGTATGCTTTGTATTCCATGTTAGATGGGTTTACTCACGCTGGTTTTCAGCCTGACTCGGGTGTTACTTGATGTAATGCTCGAGTCAGACCGAGTATTACAGATTTTCAGGTAAGGACGTTCTGGAGCTCAGGAGGCGAGATGGATGGCAAGAACGTATGGTGTGTTTCCGTTGCATTTTGTTTCTGCATATCTGTGACATGATAACTATATATCCAATGTCTGTATAAATGTGTAACTCTGATGTATTTAAATGTAATCGACAGAATGCTTCTGTAAACTGTTATTATTTATTATTACATTTTATCCGCTGCAATTGTGAGATGTATATCACTTGTCTCGGTATGGTAGGTGACACGGCACACAAGCCAATGCCAGGGTAGATATACCAATTACACACACGGGCTGGTGGTAACGCAGCAGCCACATACGCCCACCTCAGAACACACTCCCATATCAAAATCGGAGGATGGCCATCTAATCAATCACAAGTAAGAGTATAGCATCGAAGGAATGTGTCCGATCGGAGGAATGACCTCACATGGCCCGAGATCGCTCCTGTTTTAGCCACCTTATGCCAACTCACGGGAGTTGGGTCCACGTAATATACCTCAAGAACTTCGCCACCATCCTACTTCATTCTGGAATCTCCACCGCATACACGGTTGTCAAAGTGGTTTTCGGTATCGATAGAGAGTATGCCAGATATCCGTTCCCGGTCTCTTTGCCAACCCATCGTTATTATAACCCGTAATTATAATTTTAAAATGGTATTTATACTTCAAAAAAGGAATATCATTTCAAATCCAAATTTTATCAAAATAAAGATAAAATTAATTCCAAACCATTTCAAAAACATCAATCTTTCCAAAACTTCCCGTCAAATCATTTCAATAAATCAAAATATCATATCTTCCCAAAACTTCATTTCAAATCATTTTAATATATCAAAAGATATCATATCTTTCCAAAGCTTCATTCAAATCATTTTACTATATCAAATTATCATATCTTTCCAAAACTTCATTTCAAACCATTTTAATGTATCAAAAGATATCATATCTTTCCAAAGCTTCATTCAAATCATTTTACTATATCAAAAATATCATATCTTTTCAAAACTTCATTTCAAATCGTTTTAATATATCAAAATATCATATCTTTTCAAAACCACATTTCAAATCATTTTAATATATCAAAAAATATCATATCTTTCCAAAGCTTCATTCAAATCATTTTACTATATCAAAATATCATATCTTTTCAAAACCACATTTCAAATCATTTTAATATATCAAAAAATATCATATCTTTCCGACTTCATTTCAAATCATTTAAATACACCAAAAATATCATATATTTTCAAAACCACATTCATTTCAAATCATTATTCATTTTATTCAATTTAAAATACCATTTCAATTTACGTTTCAAAACAGTTTATATTTCAAAAATCATTTTAAATCATTAAATTAAGTTATTATATTTAATAATTAAATTATTAAATTTCCAAAATTTTCAACTTTCAAAGTTCATTTATTCACTTAAGTTTATCAAAACGGTGAAAATTCACTTTTGGCAGCATTTAGAAAACGCTACGGAAAGTTACATTCAAAACAGTTCAATTTAACAAAAGACCGCATTTTAAAAATGTTATAACAGGGATTACTTAAATTTCAAATAAACTTAGTTAAACTCAACAATTATAGCACTTACATAAATTGCTATAATAGCCTTTAATTCAATTTAGCTTTTAATTCATTATCATCAACTACAGCGTTTACAAATGCTGTAATATCATTTACATTACAATTGATAGCATTTCAAAATGTAGTTAACTAACTTCAAATATTCAATATAATTTCACAACCAATTATATTTTAATGTAAAACATTTTTAACTTATAAAATCATATATTTTCACATTTATAAACATCATTTAATTTTCCTTAAGTTCATGATTTTATAAAGCTAAATTTTCCTTCAAAAATCAGCATTTAATAATAATTCACTTATTAAATTGCAATGTTCAATTTTAAATTCATTACATTAAATTTCAACTTAACACTTAAGTTCAATTCTCAAATATAACTTAGTTTTATTTTTATTTACTTAACTAAAAATTCACTTTTAAGCCAATTTCATAAATTTCCAATTTTAGTTATACTTCAAAATTTCAACTTAAATATTCATTCATTTCACATTTCAACTTTATAAAAAAAATCATTAATATGATATAAAATCAATCTAAATTCAAATTATCATAAATTTATCATAATTTCATATTCAATTTAATTTCCAATTATAATTAAACCAAATTTTCCAAAATAACTTACATTCAAAATTTTCTAACTTTTTCATTAATTCATTTCACCTATAACTATTCAGAAAATCAATAATATTTTACAAAAATCCTTTTTAGTTAGATTTAAATCAAAATATTTTAATATTTGCATTTCTAAAATAATTTTAAAATTTTTAGAAAAACATATATTAACTACGGCAATGTATATAATTTTCTACACTAGGAAAAGTGATACGGGTAATATATCATTTCAACCCGTAATTTACAAAGAAAAACCAGGTTTTATCACTTCAAACCCACAGTCCCAAGTAAATGAAATAAACTGAAAATTGCTCAGGGCTATCATTTCCGCCTATAATGATTTTCCCTATTCTAAAGTCCGTTCGGGTATGTATCATTTCAACCCATAGTGATTCTAATTTAAAGGGAACTTGCAGTGGTGATAACTGATATAAATAACAGAAATGGCATTAAATAACAGTAATATATGATATAACAGGTGTAGTAAAAGGTGTGAACATCATGTGATAATAATATACCCGTTATAACAAGATGATATAAGTTACAGATTCAAATGATGTCCGTTTATCAACTATATAAGTACATGTTAGTCTGGTGAGATTTACTCACTTGTTTGAGCTGGAGAGTGCAATACAACTGACACAAACTGAGATCTTCAAAAGCATGATGGCACGACAAAGAATTGATATTGAGAGAGCCAAAGATAAATGCCTTGTTAACATTTACACAAAACAATGCAAATATAAGTTACAAAACAATGTAACACTTGAACAACACTAGAAATCAATGTCCAAAACAAGTTAAATGGTTTTCACTTGTTCTAAACATCACATACTTCAGTTATGAAATGAAATAGCATAGCCAAGGCATGGATTAAGGTCTGGTTTGGGTCCAGTATAGGCTCGGCTACAAGGTGATAAGGTGAGTGGGAGTTACAAGTAGAGAAGGCAATGGAATACAAAGGGTTCTAAGGCAAATGGTGTCTTTTGTTGCACCATAGGGTTTGGCCCTTGCTATTGTGGGTCCATCCATGCAATGTGAAGGTCAGGTGGGGTCTGATGTGGCAGCTAGAGGTGGTGGAAGATCAGATGGTGGAGGTTATTGGTGATGGCCATGGAGGAAATTGAAGGTTATGGACATAGGGTGCAACAATCTACACACAAGGCAACATATCATCATTTCTAGGCTATACATGGGCTCGGCCTCAAGCTATAGGGGCATGGCCAGGTGTCCAGATGGTGGTGGGTGATGTGGTAGTGGGTGATGGTCAGGTCAGAGCAAGGGGTGGTAGAGGAAGTGGTGGAAAAGGTGGTGGAATTGGTGATAGAGGAAGGGTATGCTTGTCCTAAACTATATGGTGATGGTTTGTGTAAATGGAAGGTGGATCTCTTGCCTAGGGCAGGTCGGCCTGATGGGGTGGTGATCTGGAGGTGGTGGCGGCTGGTTGTGGTAGTGATGGTGTCGGCCTAGCAGTTGGAGGTGGAGGAACAAAGCTATGAAGGTAGAGAACATATACAAAATTCAATAGAAAACTAGAAAAACAAGGAAGAAGGAGATGAATTTTACCCAAACCTTTGAAGCAATGGCCGTGCAATTTTTGTGTGTGTTTGAGAAGGTTATAATACGTGAAAAATTAGGGAGATGCAGCTGGAATGAGAAATGAAAGCACGGCAAAAAAATCATTAAATAGTGGAGTTGAAAAAATGAAAGGTCGGAATGTAAAAAGCTTTGGAAGTTAAAGTGTTTAAAACCTTTAAAATTTCCATTAATTTATTTTAATTTTTAAATAACTGAAATATATATATATATAAATTCAGATAAAAGTACGAAAATTTATTAAATAAACAAAAATAAATAAATAAATAAATATTAATTACTGGAAATTAGGTTAAAGGGCTTCTATTTGCAGGGTAATAAGTTTTAAGAACAGCACTTCTGAATAATTAGTTTTAAGGACAATTTACAGCATAATGACAAATTCATTTATCATTTTAAGTCATACAGGAAAATGATAAATCTTTTATCATTATTTCTGTATAAGTGAAAATGATAAATTCTTTTATCGTTTTCCTGTAAAATGTCCTTAAAAATAATTTTTCAAATGTAGTGTCCTTAAAACTTATTACCCTACACAAATAAGCCCTTGAAGTGAAAATCCCTTATTAATTATATATATAATATGATTAAATAAAACAGCAAAATTTGCAACTAGTCTTGAAAAATACGAAAAATAAATGCAATTGACTTTGGAAACTTTTTATGTGCTTAAAAATATTTAAAAATAAAGATAAGAACAAAAAATAAAATGAATTCACAGAATTAAATAAATATATTTTAATAAAATTTGATGAAGAAATTAGCAAAAAAATGGAAACTAGGCTTTAAAATTTTGAAATAAATTCAAGTAAACTTTAGAAAAATTATACTATCACTTCAAAAATATTAAAAGACAAAAATATACATAAAATAACAGATTAACACATATTAAAATAAAATATGACAAAGAAAAATATAATTTATATAATTTAAAATAGACAAAATTGTTAAATGAATCAAATTACACCCAAAATTGAAATGTACATAACTTTTACAGTTTAACTCCATTTTCAACGAAACGAAAAGCAGTGTTCATGTTATTAAATCTATTTTCATAATAAAAGATAAGATTTATAATTTTAAAATTTTAAAATTTTAAGTTAAAAGTCAAAGCTTGACCAGTTTGACAGAATTTCACTTTTCAGTAAAATATCTAATTTATACCAGTTTAAAACTATAATTCACTTAATAATCAACATTTATATGAAAAAAATGAAATGTTTGAAATAAAAAAGTTTAAAATAATTGCAAAATAAAAATAAAGTCAAAATTAAAATATATGCAAAATCTAGGGTTGTTACACTCTCTCCCACTCAAAACTTTTCGTCCCCGAAAAGGAATGAGGCACGGGAAAGCACAGAAAAAATAGAGTGAAATAAGATTAAGACAAGACGACAAGGAGATTGGAATTATACCTAATAACTATTGTTATAGGTAAGTTTCACAAGGTAGAGATGATCTTCCCAAGATTCTCTAGAATCAGGAACACAAGCACAAAAAGATCCTTTAGAATCTGATTCACTCTTCCTGCTTGACCGACGGTCTGTGGATGGAAAGCAGTGCTCAAATTAAAAATAAGTAACAAAGATTATTAAAGATTATAGAAATATTTCTAAGCAGAAAGATTATAGAAAGATGCCTATACTAGCCAATAGTAAGATGAGGAAAATAAGGACAACTAAAGACAATTTAAAACAAAATAGGATAATAAGTTTGAAAAACAAAATAAGATAATAGGTTTGAAATTTCCATGGTTTCAACTTAAATTGATAATTAATTTTTTTTACACAAGTTAAATAAATCTTAAATATCTCTAATTTCATTATCTTATCACCCAATTTTCTTAAACTAACAATTCCAAAAATCATGGATTTGAAAAATCATTATTATACTCATAATGTACTTAATAAATTTAATTCTTCTTTATTCCTAATTAAAATTAAATTGATTCCTCTCAATATATTTTATCACCTATGTTAAACATGCTTACACTTATTATAACGGTTTTAATTTATTCTTAATTCCTTCAACATCATTTATATTGTAAATTATTCAATTACCTTTTTATTCTACTTACCTCAGTTAATTTTTTATAACTGAAATTCAAGTGTATAACATTTATTATAACCACTCGTATTTTATTTATAAAAACTTTTTATATTATATATTATCTAATTACATTGTTAACTTCTGAAAATTTATGGTAAGTTATATTTGAATGCAATTGAGTATTATACAAATAAAACTTTCCAATTCAATCATCTCAAGCTTGAATCATTTATTCAAAAAATTTGAATTTCTTTTTATAATTGAAATTAGTCTTTAAGGTAAAATTTAAAAATAAAATTTTCGACTCCCTTCAAACCATTTAGAGATAAATAAATATATGTACATAATATGTCGAATCAATTTAAATCATATATCTATATATATATATATATACATATATTATAAATCAAATCATATCTTATAAATTCAAATCAATTAAATTCTCAAAGCAACATTGTAGCAAGACTACAGAACGGTCTCTTCACTTCGAAACTCGAAAATGAAAGTCGATGATGTTGCGGTCATCACTGAAGTTATTTTCCAGCGACAAAGAGAAGAGCCCTAATTTCTTTAAACTTTAAAATTCTTTGGAAACAAATTTCTTATTCGAAAATACTTTAAATGATATATCCTTTTAAAACTTGAAAACACAAGGTTTGAAACCATCGGAAATTAAATTCTCAAATTCTTGATTTAAATTCATTTCAGTTCCCAAATCAATTTATAAATAACTCTTTATAAATTCATTTATTAAACTATAAATGATAAATCAAGTATTATCATATCAAATGATTAGTTTAAATAAATTTATTAGGTTCCATAAATTTACTTATATCCAAATTTATTTCATTAACCAAATTTTTAAAATAATATTGTGTCAATTTGTTCTGTCAAAGAGTTTTAGAAATCCTATCGATAGCGTTGATCAGACGAATCGAGCGGAAACCCAAATCAACATCATCAACTCAAACAACACAATATATAAGACATAGATTCACAAGTATAGTTCAAAATGTTTGGAGATGGTTTAGAAACAAAAGATAAGATGGTTAAACAGAGTAGGGAGATGGATAAGCTTAAATAAACCGTGGGTAACCTTAACCGGGTCAACCGTGACTTATAGAATAAGATCGATGTGGATTTTCTGGGGTAAATCTACATTCAATCCCAAGAGATAGAGTTTGAAATAATAAAGATATTAGCATATAAACCAAGGATAAAATCTCTGGTGAATCGATGCTAATTGTAAAGGAATTTCACCCCTTTACTTGAAAATTAGAATATTGGCGAGACCGCCAATTCACTATAAAGATCATTCGAAATGGAGTTATGGGATACTCCAGAATCAAAAGAAGATGAATAGTGAGGGACAAAAATGGATTTTGGAACCGCAGGGAACGTTCCAAAATTCAAAAGAAAACAAATAAAAATGAAGAGATTCAACTTCGAATGAAAGTGATTCTGAAATTAAATTTACCATATATTCTAAGTTTGCCTCAAAGCCAAAGCTCTGATACCAACTATAACAACCCGATATTTTCAACCATTCGCATCCATTATAAGTGTATAGGTAGACACTCATGCCGGAATTGAATTTCCCAAAATACCGCGTTATAAATAAAATTTGGCAAATCTCAGAGTATACAGTAAATAATAATCACAGATCACAGACACAGAGCATTTAATAATGCAGCGGAAGTAAAAGAAATAGTATTTCATGAAGCCACTATATAAATATAAGATACATCAGAGTTAAATAAGATACAACAGAAGAAATAAAGTACAACAGAAGTCTAAATATGATAACCAAGTTCAAGTTGAATACAATACTGGAGTCAACAGGATAACGGGGAGTGAAATAGGTAAACAAGACAAGCAGATAATCTCCAGCGATTCCAATCTCCAGAAAGTGGAAATCCGAATCTATGAATACTTAGGCTGACCCGAGCGTAAATAAAAATACAAACACTTGAGTCAGGACAATATATACTTATATAATGTAAACCAACTCAAGTGAACTGTAATAAGGTACAAGTAACTTAAAGGATGCTTGGGACCGCCCATCCTCTAAGGATCTGTTAAACTATTTACTATGTAGTAATATTTCGCTATTACAATAACGTCTACATTAAAATAAACATATTTTTAAATAGCGTTCCGGGCTACCCATATCACCTTTCACACATAATAGTCCCAGTAGTCCATCCAATATCATGCCATCTCCATTCCGAGTGACTGTCAGAGGATACCACACGGGCTACGGGAGAAAAACAAACTCATAATAAAGTCTCGGTATGGTAGGTGACACGGCACACAAGGCAATGCCAAGGTAGAAATACCAATTACGCACACGAGCTGGTGGTAACGCAGCAGCCACATACGCCTACCTCGGAATACACTTCCATATCAAAATCGGAGGATGGCCATCTAATCAATCACAAGTAAGAGTATAGTATCGAAGGAATGTGTCCGATTGTAACGACCCTGTATTTTGTAATTATTTTATTGTATATTTTAATTATTTTTAATGTAAGATTTTGATTTAAAAACTTATTTTACGTATTTGAAATGGTAAAATTTATTATTTAAATATAATCTTGATTTTTATATGAGTTATAATTCCAAACTTGTGTAAGTTGAATATTTGCCTGAAATGCTGATTTTGGTCAAAATAGTCAAACTGTGACTTTCAACTTAAAATTTTAAAAGTTTAAATTTTTTTTTTTTCCTTTTATTATGAAAGTACATAAAATTCTAAGACACCACTTTTTGTTTCGTTGAAATCGGATGTAAATTGTGAAAGTTATACCCTTTACAATATTGTATGTATATAGGGTTATTTAACAATGACTATTTTGAATTGTATAAGTTACTTCTTCTTTGTTATATTTTACTTTAATATGTGATAATATGTTATATTATGTACATTTTGACTTTTAAGTATTTTTAAAATGATAATATATTTTTTCTAAAGTTCATTTTAATTTATTTCTAATTTTAAAGCCTAGTCTACAATTTTAAGCCATTTTCTTAATTTAATTATATATAATTAAAATTTATTTATTTATTTTATGCGCTCACTTTTATTTGCTGTGTTTTACTTTATTTTATTCATTTTACATGTATTTAAATTAAAGTAAATTTTTCCAAAGTATATTGAAGTTATTTCTAATTCTTAAGTCAAGTTTTCATTTTCTGTGCTATTTTTCTTGTTTTAATCATATCCAATTAATATTTAATTATTAATATTTTGTTTGTCTGTTATACTTTCGAATTTTAACTAAGATTTTAATTATTTTTAGTTATTTAGATGTATATAAATATATATGAGAAATTTGGAAGGGTTAAAGGCTAAGAAAAGTAAAAACGTTTCACTGTTTCTTTTGCAGTTTCTTTTGTCATCAATGCATCTGTTTTTTTGGCATTTCCCTATACCATCTCCAGCCGACTTCCCTTGCTCATTTGTCACGAAATTTTTCTCTTTCTCAACCCTAAAAAAAAAATCATGGCCTCCTTGTTCAAAAACTTTGGTAAATCTTCTTTTCTATTTCACTTTTTCATTGTTTTATATTGATTTGCACTTGTCTCTTCCTCTTCTAGGTTCAGCCCTGCCTCCTCTCCAGCCCCTGCTGCCTCCACCACCACTGGAACCCATCACCACCGCCTCCTCCTCACTGGCCATCCCAAGCCGAGCCACCCTTGGTGGTAGATCTATCACCAAATACAATATAATTCACCTACATGACCTAACCGAGCAAATCTATGCACCCACCACCTTCTACCACCCATGGCCGCCACTAACACCACCTCCACCACCTCCAGCACCACCTGTACTCTCGGCCACACCATCCCCTTTGACCCCAAAGTACAGTCCATGACCATACTAGCCTTGACCATGCCTTGTAGTGCCTTGAAAATCATGTGTATGTTGATTGTTGTGTTGTTTTCCCTTCTCCACACTTTTGCACCATGTTAACCTATGTTAGGCTGACCATACCCAACCAAAACCTGATCCAAATCTTACCTTAGACCTGTAGTATACCTTATGGCTGAACCTAGAGTGTGTTGGAAGCAAGTGCATAGCAACTCTGCCTTGATTTATGCAGTTATTTCTAGCCTAGTTTAGTCGTTTTTGAATTGAAAACTTATGTATTATTGTATTGTTTTGGGTATATGTTTACATGACAAATATCAAGGCTCTCCATTCATTCAAATCAAAAGTCATGCTATATCGTGCTTGTCGTGCTTTTGGAATCGCACTTGTGTTTGTTGTTTTGGTCTTCAGCTTGAACAAGTGAGTCTTTCTCACCCTGACATTTATACTTATGAAAGTGAATTGATGACAAGTGTTTAGTAATATAAAATGTTTATGCAAATTAATGATGATCATATGATATGCTATGCCATGTTATTACCATGTTATTACCATGTTTAAACTGTTAATTTTCACCTGACATCTGATATATGACTGTATATTGTGATATTGACCTTGTTTATATTATTCCTGTATATGATTACACTGCAAGTTCCCTTTTAGAAAAAAAATGTTATGGGCTGAAATGATAGGCCTGATTTATTTTATTTAATTTATTTTAACTTGGGATTGCGGGTTTGAAATGATAAAACCCGGATTTTCTTTGTAAATTACGGGGTGAAATGATATATTACCCGTATCACTTTACCTAGCGTAGAAAATTTTATACAGGCCCGTAGTTAAAATATGCTTTTCTAAAAAATTTAAAATATTTTAGAAATTTAATTATTATAATATTTTGATTTGAAATTTAATAAAATTAAAAATTTTGTAAAATATTATTGATTTTCTGAATAATTTTAAGTGAAATGAATTAATGAAAAGTTAGAAGTTTTGAACGTAAGTTATTTTGGAAATTTTGATTTAATTATAATTGGAAATTTAATTGAGTATGAAATTTTGATAAATTTATGATAATTTGAATTTAAATGAATTTAAAATTATTTTTATCATATTTATGATTTTTAATAAAGTTGAAATGTGAAATGAATAAATATTTAAGTTGAAACTTTGAAATATAACTAGAATTGGAAATTTATGAAATTGACGTAAAAGTGAACTTTTAGTTAAGCAAATAAAAATAAAACTAAGTTATATTTGAGAATTTGAACTTAAGTGTTATGTTGAAAGTTAATGTAATGGATTTAAAATTGAACATTGCATTTTAATAAGTGGATTATTATTAAATCTTGATTTTTGAATGGAAATTTAACCTTGTAAAATCATGAACTTGAGGAAAAATTAAATAATGTTATAAATGTGAAAATGTATGACTTTATAAGTTAAAAAAAATGTTTTAATAAAAATATAATTGGTTGAGAAATTATATTGAATATTTGAAGTTAATTGACTGTATTTTTGAAATGCTATTAATTACAATGTAAATGATATTACAGCATTTGAAAATGCTGTAGTTGATGATAATGAACTAAAAAGCTAAATTGAATTAAAAGCTATTATAGCAATTTTTGTAAGTGCTATAAATTGTTGAATTTAACTAAGTTTATTCGAAATTTAAGTAAACCCTTTTACAACATTTTAAAATGTTGTCTTTTGTTAAATTGAACTGTTTGAATGTATTTTTCTGTAGCATTTTTTAAATGCCACAAAAAGTGAATTTTCACTGCTTTGATAAACTTAAGTAAATAAATGAACTTTGGAAGTCGAAAATTTTGGAAATTTAATAATTTAATTATTAAACATAATAACTTCGTTTTAATGATTAAAAATGATTTTTGGAATATATACTGTTTTGAAATATGGATTGAAATGATATTTTAAATTGAACAAAATGAATAATGATTTGAAATGAATGTGGTTTCGAAAAGATATGATATTTTGATACATTAAATGATTGAAAAGTGGTTTCGAAAAGATATGATATTTTGATATATTAAATGATTGAAATGTGGTTTTGAAAGATATGATATTTTGATATTAAAATGATTTGAAAAGAAGATCTGAAAGATATGATATTCTGGAATGATTTAATCTTTACTTTGATAAAGATTTGGGTTGAAATAATATTTTATTTTGAAGTATAAATATTGTTTTAAAAAAAATTTATAACTACGGGTTATAATAACGATTGGTTGTTAAAGGGACCGAGATCTGATATTGTCTTATAGCCGGCCAATACCGAAAACCACTTTAACAACTGTGTACGCGGTGGAGATTCCAGAATGAAGTAGGATGGTGGCGACGTTCTTGAGGTATATATTACGTGGACCCAACTCCCGTGAGTTGGCATATATGACTAAAACAGGAGCTATACCGGGCTACACAAAGGGTCGCACCCTTCAATCGAGCATGCTCCATCAGAAACCATTCTATTACTGTTGTGATTCGATTCGGTGGCGCCACTTTGATTCGGGGGTATTGTTCGAGGTGGGCGGAAGCTGCTGGCTTGCCGTCACCACCGGTCCGGGAGTGCAAACGGTGTATCCACCCTGGCATTGCCTCGCGTGCCGTGTCATATCCTTATATCGAGCCCACTACGATTTTGGTTTTAAAGATCCGACCGCGTTAAGGTTCACCATCCCCTTAACGCTATTTTCTACATGATTATACTTTACTGATTAGACACTACCGTATATAGCGTATATTACTACATAGTAAATAGTTTAACGGATCCTTAGAGGATGGGCGGTCCCAAGAATCCTTTAAGTTACTGATGCATTTTGTTACTGTTCACTTGATTTGATTTACAGTTTATAAGTATTTATGTCCTGACTCGAGGGTTTTGTGGTTTGCTTTACGCTCGGGTCAGATTGATTGAGTTAGCATTCAAGATTCACCTTCGGCATTGGAGCTTTCCTTGAAGATCCAGCCATCTATTTTGTATCAGTATCCAGTGGTTCAGTGATGTATCTGATTTGTACCCGATGTATCCAGTTACTCTTCTGTTGTGTCTTATTTAACTCTGATGTATCTCATGTTTATATAGTAGCTTCATGAACTACTATCTCTTTTTCTTCCGCTGCATTTTTTATATACTATGTGTCTGTGATCTGTGATTTTTATTTACTGTATATTCTGAGGTTTGCCAAAATTGTATTTACAACGTGGTATTTTGAGCAATTCAATTCCGGCATGAGTGTCTACCCATACACTTACAATGGATGCGAATGGTTGAAAATACCTGAGTCATTACAGTTGGTATCAGAGATTTGGTAGCTCTATGCAAAACTCAGCATATGGAGTGGATGTATTTACAGAATCACTTCCATTCGAGTTTGAATCTCTCCCTTTTGACTCGATTCCTTTGAATTTTGGAACATTCCCTATGGTTCCAAAATCCATTCGTATCCCTCACTATTCATCTTCTTTTGACTCTGGAGCATTCCATAACTCCGCTTCGAATGATCTTTCTAGTGAGTCGGCGGTCACGCCAATTTCAAATTTAATAAAAAAAGGGGGAAAACTCCTTTACAATTTGCATCGATTTACCAGAGATTTATATATATCCTTGGTTTCGATGCTAATATCTTTTGTTATTTCAAACTCTAAATCTTGAGATCGAATGTAGATTTTGTAACAACCCTGGTTTTTGAGATTACATGTTAATTTTAAATTATAACGGTAGTTATAATTTAATATTGTAAAAAAAAAATAACTAAAATTTGAAATTTTATTTGCTTATTTGGAAAAAAAATGAATTAGAAAATAAAATGAGAAACATAAAGTTTGGAACATTATTTTATATAATTGGGTTAATAATGATTGAAAAATGAGTTTTATTTGGAGAAAATATAATAATTGCATTAATTATTGCCAATTTCTTCTTTAAGTAATTTTTAAAAAGAAGTATGAAATTTTAAAGGTTGTTTATTTAAATAAAAAGATGAAAATTGGTTTAGAAATAAGTTTTAGCTATAAATAAAATTCGTATATGGTTTGACATATTTTTCTAAGTAAGAAAATGATTTTGGTCGAATTTTAGAAGTTAAAAATGTAAACTTTTACATTTACTGGTGAAAATTTTGTATTATTGTGAAATATAGGATTTTAACAATAATAATTTTCTAAAAATAAAAATTAAGCTTTTTATATAGTGCAAAAGAATTCTTTTCTTGTGTGTGTAAATATGAAGAAAATGATTTCTATCATGTGTATATGTGACATGTACGCATTAATATTGTTAAGTGTTGTTTAATAAACCTTAAGCCATTTTAATTCTTTTAATTATTATTTTTCTTCTCAAGCCCATTGGACCATTTAGCTTAGCCTAGTTAAGAAAAGAGGAAAAAGAAAGTGGCTATACGTTCATCTCTTATTGCTTTCTTCCTCCTGCAGCCTAAAAACAGATTCAGTAAACTTTTTCCCAATTTCTCAAAACCTAGCTAATTTCTTCAGCAAATTCATCCAAATTCAAATCTTTTGCAAGATAAAGATAAATCAAAGGCTCTCAAATCTTGTAATTTTAAGCCATGCTTCTGTCTTGCATCTAAATTTGGGTATTTGCATTCAAATCAGTAAGGTAAGTATCAAAACTTACATTTTCTAGCTTTGATTGAGGTTTCAATGTTAGAAATCTCAATTTTATTTGTTGCATGTTAATTTGTGAATCGCTGTCAGTAAATTATACATATCTTTTTCGTTTTAAACTGGAATTCTATTTTCTTTGATGTTCTGGAAAGCTTGGGAAGAATGCGATAACTTTCTTGTTAAACACTTTCGAAAATTTTGAGTATAAGTGGTCGAAAAATCCAATTCAAACTCGCTGCCCTGTCACTGTAAAACTGTCACTTTCTGTGCTTAGTGTTGTTGGTAATTAAGGCATATCTTTTTCGTTTGATTTCCGAATTTAAAAATTCTTGATGTTTCGGAAAGCATAGATTGTCTTCTATGACTTTTATGTTTTGGGTTTTGTTAAATATTGAGATTTTAGTGGTTGAAATTTCCTTTTTGTGATGCTGTCCCGAGACTAAAATTACAGCAGAGATGATCTTCAAATATGAAAATTGTTTTAGCCGTAACTTTTCCATCCTTCATCGGAATTCGATAATTTTAAATGTTCTGAAAACCTTACTTTATTTGTGACAATTTTCCTGTTGAATACATTTTCATATTTTGAGCATAGGTTGATCAAAATGCTGTTACAAACTCTCAGATGTGTCGCTTTAGTAATTACGTTATCCAAACTAAATACAATTAGTAAATTAAGCATATCTTCCTTGTTCCTTATCGGATTTGGATTTTTTTTAAAGTTTCGGAAATCTTATTTTATGTGTGACAATTTTCTTCTTGAACACATTTTCATATTTTGAGCATAGGTTGATCAAAATCCTGTTGCAAACTCTCATCTCCGTCACTTTGATAATTACATTATCTAAACTAAATACAGTTAGTAACTTTGACGTATCTTTCTCGTTTCTTGTCGGATTTAGATAATTCTTGATGTTTTAGAAAACTTGGATTATTTTATAAATCTTTCTTTTTTTGAGTTTCTGAAATTTGAAGTCAAAACTAGATTTGTTTGTTGTTGTCCCGAGAGTAAAACGACAATAATAAATCATTGACTTGAGAATTGTACTAGCTTATTTTTGCTCTCGTTCTTATTCGATTTTGATGTTGTTTTGATATATTTTGAGAGCTATGATTCTGTCAATAAGATAGCTATATTTAGAGGATTTGAAATTCAAATTTAAATAGAATTTGAATTGATTTTGGGCTAAATTTGATTTGAATTCGTACTGAATTCAAGTTATCGGTCTTGAGTTATCTTTCATGTTTTTCATTGTTTTCGTGCACAGTTTTCTCTAAACCATTTTGAAGTGATTATTGAAATAAATGGACATTTAAAATTATTATTACATAGCATTTTAAAATTATTTTTCTAACATAAAATCTATTTATTTTCTATAATAAAGGAATATTAAATATTGGATTTATTAATCATTTCGGGGAAAAGTTTTAAAAGCTTATTTTCTCTTGTAAACTATTTTAAATATAAAACACTCACATTTGCACTATTCGAACGTATGAGAAAGAGAATTAAACGATTTAGTAAAACACGTGGTATGGGACATGTAAGTTTACTATTTCGGTTAATTCCGGACTTGTACGGTCGAAGCTATTTGAGACTACTGATTCTGAAATGTTTGCCATTTTATGGCATATTTTGATTTTTATAATTCCTATTTATTGGAATTATTTAAGATGGCCAATATTTAGCGAGTATTATGGTTTAGGATCTCGTATGTAGGAGTATGGTCGATGAGAACCATCACGATGTTTTATTTACTTGCCAATGATATAAGGCAAGTCTTGAGTATATGATTTCATATTTTGAGATTTATGGTTTATGAGGAACCATCACGATGTTTTTACTTGTCGATGAAATGAGACAAGTTACGATGTCATTTAATACTTGTCGATGATATGAGACGAGTATGGTGTCTCTTTATCACTCGCCAATGAGATGAGGCGAGATATGATTTTCTGAGTTTTATGATGTTCCTAGTGTGGCACCGACTAGCGGCTAGTAAACCGCTAAGTGCGAACGAGTGGTATGGGACACATGTTAACACTTTTCGGATTCCTATCCGTGAGTTTGTGACACATTCACGATGTTTACCTAACATAACTGCTTTGAGAGGTGTCAGCGACCTTGTCATGAGGATGAACTGCTTAGGGAGGTGTTAGCGACCTTGTTAGGGCTGACAAAATAGCTTGGAGAGGTGTCAGCTACCTTGTCATGAGGACAAACTGCTTAGGGAGGTGTTAGCGACCTTGTTAGGGCTGATAAAATGGCTTGAAGAGGTGTCAGCGACCTTGTCATAAGGACGAACTGCTTTGAGAGGTGTTAGCGACCTTGTCTGAGGCTTTGGCCATATGAGAATGGCACGTGCAGCATCGCTTCGGCATGCAAAAGGGATTTGGCCAATCTGGGGAATTTTTATAAGTTTTTGATTTCGATTTCACCAATTTTGAGATGATGAATTTACTTATAGCCTTGAGTTAGAGAAAGGCATATATATATATATATATATATATATATATACATATATATATATATATGTTGTTTTATGGTGATTTCAATATGGGGATTACAAACTCTTATTGAGTTTCATGAGTTTTGATTTGGAGATTTTCATCGGCGATTGTTTGTATTATTTGAGCGTTATTGTCGAGTTTACCTCTTTTGAGGTCTTTGTATACTTAAATGACATTGTTCACTTAAGTCATGAGTATGTGTTCTTTCTATTGCCTCTTCTCATTTGAGAAGAATTATCACCTTGTATCTTATGCTTCATATTATCGTCTATCCTTAATAACTGATTGTTTTAGCTAGACTGACCCACGTATTTTATACTTGGGTCACACCGAGTTGTTTCAGGTTAGCTATCAGTTCGGGACTTAGCTTTGATGCATCTGCTTGGATATCAGCCTAGCACTTTCGTGTAGTTTATATTTCTTTCCGCTTGACTCTGATATGTATTTGATTGGATGTATATAGCGTGGTTTCTGTACCACTTTTGTGTATCACTTTGTATCATACTGGGGTGTATCTGTTTATATGTATTTATATATGATGATTACTGTTCTGTGATGTGATATGCATTTTGTTGTTGTATTTTGTTCTGATAGATCCTTTAGCCACCTATAGTTTTGCATTAAGCATTTATTGGATATGTCGATCCACTTAGAATAGAAAAAAATAGATCATTTATCGACTAATGCAGTATATGTTTAAGACAAGATTATAGATGGTCGCTCCTAACCAGCCCTATTCTCCGCATTAGCAGATAGAATTGCCTAGTAATTCTCTTTGTTAATGTGGGTCTCAGGGTGGGGCGTCACAGATTTACCCTAGAAAAATCAACATTGATCTTATTCTTTAAGTCATGGTTGACCCGGTTAAGGTTGCCCGTGATTTATATAAACTTATCCATCTTCCTATTCTGTTATTTAATCATGTCATCCTTGTTTCCAACTTATTTTTAAATCATAATCTCCTTTGATTTGTGTTAATCAAAAATTTGAATCTCTATCCTTCTTTGAAAATCTATTCATGTATAGTGTTTTTGTAAACTAATATTTAAAATTAAAATGTTTTATATATTGTGTTGTTTGAGTTGTTGATGTTGATTTGGGTTTCTGATCGATTCGTCTGATCAACGCTATCGATAGGATTTCTAAAACACTTTGACAGAACAAACGGACACAATATATTTTAAAAAATAAAATTGGTTAATGAAATAAATTTTGATATATAAGTAAATTTATGGAACTTAATGAAATGATTTAAATTGATAATTTGAAATGATAATACTTGATTTATCATTTATTGTTCTACAAATAGATCTATAAATATTTGTTTATAAATTTATTTGGGAACTGAAATGAATTTAAAACAAGAATTTGAGGATTTAAATTTCGATTATTTCGAACTTTGGTTTAAAGTTTTAAAAGGTTATATTATTTAAAGTATTTTGAATAGAATTTGTTTTCAAAGAATTTTAAAGGTTTAAAATTAGTGCTTTTCTCTTTGTCGCTGGAAAATAACTTTGGTGATGATCGCGACATCATCGACGTTCATTTTCGAGTTTCGAAGTTAGGAGATTGTTCTGTAGTCTTGCTACAGCTTTGTTTTGGGAAATAAAATTGATTTGAATTTCTAAAATATGACTTGATTTATAATATATATATATATATATATATATATATGATTGAAATTTGATTTGACATATTGTATAAGTATATATATTATTACTTATCTCTAAATGGTTTGAAGAAATCGGAAATTTAATTCTTAAATTTTATTTTAAAGAATAATTCCAAAAGAAAAAATCAATCTATCAAAATTTTGGATGAATATCAAGCATGAAATGATTTAATTGGAAGGTTTATTTGTATAATACAATTGCATTCAAATATAACTTACCAAAATTTCAGAAGTTAAAAATGTAATTGGATAATATACAATATAAAAAAGATGTATAAATAAAATTTGAGTGGTTATAATAAATGCTATACACTTAAATCTTAAGTTATAAAACGATTAACAGAGTTAAAGAATAATAAGGGGTAATTGAATAACTTACAATAAAACAATGTTAGAAGAACTAAGAATAAAATAAAGCAATTATAATAAGTGTAAGTATATTTAACATCGGTGATGAATATATTGAGAGGAATACATTTAAGTTTAATTAGGAATAAAGAAGAATTAAATTTATTAAGTACAATGTGAGTGTAATAAATGATTATTTTTCAAACCCATGGTTTTAAAAATTGTTAATTTAAGATGATTGGATAATAAGATAATGAAATTTGGGGTAGTTAAGATTTATTTAACTTGTGTAAAGATTTATTCTCTATTTAAGTTGAAATTTCCATGCTTTCAAATTTATTTCCTTATTTTGTTTTTCAAACTATCTTTTGGTTGTCCTTATTATCCTTATCTTGCTATAGACCTGTAACGACCCAGGATTTTTGTTAATTAAAATTTGAATATTTAATTAATTTTAAATATTAATAAGTGAATTTATAAGTCAAATAAATTTTTATTTGAATTATTGGATTTAATTGGATTATTAAATCGATAATTTAATACGTTAAATTATGGAAATAATTGAAAATATAGTTAAATATGATTGAAAATGATTTGTAAAATTTTATTTTATCATATGGGAGTTAGAACGATATTTTAGAACTTTTAAAATCGAATTAAAAGTTAATTTGTGAAAATTGAATATTTTAATATTTAAATCGACTAGTGAAAATAGTCAATTTTTGAACAGTCTCAGAATTGAACGAAACCAGTTTCATTGGATCCGTAATAGTTAGTTATTACCGGATTTCAATTTTCGTGTCAATCGGAGTTATCGTTTGATCATGGCAGCTCGAAACGCATCGATTTATTTTTAATATTAATTTAGCGAGTTAAAATAGCCATTTTTCAAAAAGTCTCGGATTTCGACGAAACCAGTTTCATCGGATCCGTAATGTGATATTATTGTAAGGTTTCAAATTTCAAGTCAATTGGATTTACCGTTTGTCCGGTACGAATTAAAACGCCTAGAAAATCGTTTAAATCGGTTTAATTCAAATTGAGCGTTTACAGCCATAACTCGCACATACTTCCGAATTAGCTTCCGAAACCTGTTCCATTGTGTCCGGAACGCAGGGTAAAGCCCAGAAACGCTGGTTACGGCGCGTAAATCGGAGTTCGGAATTCCCGGATGAATAGTGTCGATCGATTTTCCTATAAATACACACCCACACCCTTCATAAATTAAAAAAAAAACCCTAATTTCATAACCCTAGCCGCCACCCACATAACCCACGGCCAGAAACACGCGACATTCATCCCTCCAAATCTCCAAATCCGTCGACAATTAGCCTTAGGTTTCAACTAACAAATTGAAGAGGACGTCAAGCTCTATAAGTTCAACGGTGGAGATCGTGTTTGGAGCGACGATGGGGGAGATAAGGGGCCGCGTCCTCCATGGCCTGTGCACGCGAAACGAGAAAGAGGGGGAGGCCGAGTTGGCCAGGGCTGGGGCCGAGCATAGGGGGGATCGAGGGCTTCGACATGGCGCATCTCGATCGAGTTCAAGATCAACATGGAAGATGAAAAATTAAACCCTAGTAATTGAAGTATGGGTTCTTTGTGCGGCCTTAACCTGTAGAGGAAGAAACGTGAGAGGGAGAAGGGAATGCACGGTGGAGATGAGAAGATGCAAGATCCTATGGCTCTAAATTGATGGAGGTTTAGAATTAATTAGATTATGTTGTAATAGTTATATATATAAATCGTGTACAAACTTCAATAATTCATAACTTTTTCATACGAGGTCGAAAACGCGCGAAACCAGTTGCATTGGAATCGTATGGACGAGCACTACGCGATGGAGTTGGTTTGGAGTCGTTTGGAGTTAGTGAGAATTTTGGGTAAAATTAAACGCACGTTTAATTTTATTCGAAATAAATCGCTAAAACGGAAATAAAATCAAGGTGAGAACTTCTCACTCAATCGAATCAGTTTCGATTTTATTTTAAATAGCTAGATTTAAAATATTTGAATGCATGTTTGAATGTTGATTGATATCTATTGATTGTTAAAATAGACATTATACGCCGTTAGTAAGCGGATGTTATTTATTAAAAACATATACCGCGAATATTTCATAAACAGTGAAATTGGTATTATATATAATAGCAATATATATTTATTGGCATATGTATATATTGGAGTTATTGATTTCCCGCATTTATTTGTTTAGCGGATGAGACCCTATTACGCCGTTATTAAGCGGATAATATTTAATAAGAACATATACCGCGATAATTTCGTACTGGAGCGAAATTGGTATTGTGCTAATGTTTGTGGATGCAGGAAAACAGATTGGAGGGATCCAACTGGATTCCTCAACAGTATTTATTTGATTTCAGATATTTTGATATTTGATGGATTATCATATCGATATATGATATCGTTGTAGTCGTGATTGACTATTTGGTGTGTAGCATCATTGGACCCAGATTTTGGGATTTTAAAATGATTTTAAAGTGATTTTAGAAAGTATACGTTTTATAAAATAATTTTGGAATCGATCCATTTTAAATAAATAAACGTTATAATTTTTAATGTTATAAAAATTATAATTTTTGTGAAATACAGTTAAAAACTGATTTTTGAGAATATGATGCTAATGATTTTATAAAATAGTTAAATCGGGATTTTAGAATTTATTGTGAAAAGTTTAAATATAGGATTTATAAAATTTAATTATTTTAGGAATCAAAATGGTGAAATAATAAAGGAGATTAAAGACGTTTTAAAAGAATAATATAAATTGATTTATATTAAGAGATTTATAAATGGATATTTATAAATTGAAATATGGACATTATAAAACGAGTTTTTATCAGTGTTTGAATGAAGTGAAAATGAATTTCATAATTGAATGGAATTTATAGAATTTTATACGGTGAAGTTATAAATGGAATTTTATAAGCAGTAGGTTTATAAAATTTATTAAGTTATTAAAATAATGATTTTGGATAAATGAATGAATCTTATAAGTTATAAGATTTATAATTTGGGAAGTTAAAAAGAACGATTTTGTAAAATAATCGTTTTATAAGTATTTAACTTATAATATGAACTTTTAGTTTATAGTTGAGTTATAAACTGAAATAGGTTAATAAAAGAATTTATAAAAAGGAAGCTTTTATAAATAAATAGAAATGGAATTTATAAACGTTGTTTTATAAATTCGCAAACAACTTATTTTGATAAGTAAATTTGTTGAAACCTATTAATGGAGTTATATTCACGTTTTTGAATAGTGAATAATCCTTTGAATTAAAATGAATAAAAGGATGAAATTGTTAATGAAGTATATTCACGTTTTTGAATAGTGAATAACACGTTAAAGAAATTGTTTTGGATTTGGATGTTTTAAATAGAATTAAAACGATCGAACAATGTTTTAAATGTGTTGAGATTCGAAACCATAGATTTCAACATTTATTGTTGAAATAGACGTTTTCGAGAAATAAAAGGAGATGATGGACTATAACACTGTTGTTATAGTAAATGATTTCCGAAAGGAAATGTTTTGTATAGTATTGGGATTTATATATCTATTTTAATTTCGAATCCCTATACTAGTGATTTTGGGACGTCGTAACGATGTTTTACGTAACATTCGTTTTGGCCCAAATGAATATGTTGAAGAGAATGATTTCCTTAATAGAATGAAATATATACTTAATTTCGATTGAAGTATATTGAATATTTTCCAAGTGTTGAAAATAAATAAAATTTGTGAATTACTTATTAAATAAGTATGGAATTGTTTTCCAATATGAAGTGATATTTAGAATTTATCTTTTTGAAGATAAATTGAAAATGGATAATTGAAAACGTATATCAATAGATATTGTGAAATATAAATTCACTAAGGAATTTATAAATGAAAGGGGAATTTGTTTAAAAATAAATATTGATTTATTTTTGAAGTATGAAATAATATATCTTATAAAGATATTTTTGGAAAATAAATAATTTGGAAAATTATTTGGAAACTGGTGATGTGTGCATATTCAGTGATAGTTCAATAACCGACTATCAATATTTCCCTTTGAATGGGTAATTGATGTGATTTGGTTGAATGTGAATGCTACACTTATTTTTGAATAAGCGCTCACTATTCGGGTTAACCGGGAAAGGACCATGGGGTCGTATAACCCATTCCGAATATGTGATACGTCGTTATAATTGCATTGAAGATCGGTGTTGAAGACCCGGTATTTGCGAGAGCGATAGGATGACCTGTCGATTGTCTCTGCACTGAGTTGCAGCGGTATAGAGACTTCCTAAGTGATGGGAAATCCGATCAGGATTGTGAATATCCGGATTGCAAGGACTTCTTTGTAAGTGCCTTCGGTTTTGTTCGATCCCGGAACAGACTTGTATGGATTGTATGTCTGACATTACAAGTTGAGATATAAAGCCGATTTCTTTCAAATATATTTCTGTTGGTGGCGAAGAATTTATTCTTTTAGCTTAACACCCTTCTCTGAGACGTACGAGCTCAGAGGTTATATAATTGAAGTTATCAGCGATATATTCCCAATTTGGTAATGTGACATGCTGAGTGTTGCTGAAATGATCATTGTGTTGATTATTGTGATAGGATCTTTTATTTGATCGTCTATCTTGGTGATCATTGTGTTGATCATTTGTTGACCCAAAGCATGGCTTTTGTATAAAGTATGTTTTTGTGGACGTGACTTCGTCGAACCTCACACCCCGGAAATGGTCAAAACAGGAAAGATGCGGCAAGGTTATGAGGGGTAGCATCCTTTAGGGTATGTACATTTCCTTCTGGATAGAGGTGGTATCATGGTATGGAGCCCAGATATTTAACCTATGTGGTTACTACGAATTTATTACTTTGTGGTTGTTGGCTATCGGGATCCCGTGAGAAAGGTCGTTTACGATCGGGGAATGGCGTGCTCGTGTCAGTAGTTACCCAGTTAGGGGTAACCCGGCCTTGTGTTGGCAGAGTTCCGGTTTGGTTCTCGGGGATGTCTTTCCGGAGGCATTCTCATGTGGCAATGGGAAGTTACTTGGCCTGACCATTTGTTGGAAATCCAATTCCCAATACGAAACTTGTGCGGTATTAGTTGTAGAACCTGCCATTCACTTATGGTGGTCACCACTGTTTGGATGGTAGCTATAGTAGGCATAGTTTGAAATGTCTATGTTGGCTAAGATTTATATTCTACTTTCGAAATGAATTTTTCCTACACTATGCACTAATAATAATATCAAATGTTATTCTAAATGCGTATCAAGCATCTTTGACTATCATAAGGAGAAATCTCCTCCGATTCTGCGTTTGCATTGTGTGTGTGTGCGGGAGGCCTTATGGTAGTCTCATTTTTAAAAGCATTGCGAATTGATTAAAAATATTCCTCTATTTTTGATTTTAAAGATAAATAAACTGTTTTGAGTTCTCACACCAGTCACATGACTGACTTGGAGTTTATTGTTTTCCTTCCTAAACTCTGGGTGCCCACCAATTTCCACGGGCAGTCAAGAGTTAAGGTTTATCAGGATATTCTGGATATTCTGGAATTGCTGGAGGCAAGCTGGATGGCATGGCGTATTACTAGTTTATATAGTATTTCTTTTTCCGCTGCACTGTTTGTTGTTGTTGTTGTACACTCTGATGATATGATGTAATGTAATGTGATGTAATGTAATAACTGATATAGTTCTTTGTTTAAAGATTATTCATTTATTATTATATGTTGTTCCGCTGCGAATTGTGAGATTCTGATGTTGTGTTCTGTTCTGTTTCCTTTCTCTTCTCGTTCCGTTCTATTTTAAAATGTTCTATCTTCTTTCTGTTTTATTTTCTATTTATTTTCTATTTTCCTCTCTCTTCTTCTTCTTTTCTTTTCCTAAATTTTTCTTAAACCCATAACTATTCGGTTTTTCGGCAATGAAAAATCGAAGCGTTACAAGACCGGTATAGGCATCTTTCTATAATCTTTCTGTTTAGAAATCTTTGTATAATCTTGATAGACTTTTGGTAATCATTTTGAATCCACCTTTTTCTTGCTTGTGTTCTTGATTCAGGAGGATCTTGGAAAGATCACCTCCACCTTGTTAAACTTACCTATAACAACAGTTATCAGGTATAACTTCAATCTTCTTGTCATCTTATCTTAATCCTATTTCACTCTATCTTTTCTGTGCCCTTCTATACCTCATTCCTTTTCGGGGATGAAAAGTTTTGAGTGGGGGAGAGTGTAACGACCCTGTATTTTGTCATTATTTTATTGTATATTTTAATTATTTTTAATGTAAGATTTTGATTTAAAAACTTATTTTACTTATGTGAAATGGTTAAATTTATTATTTAAATATAATCTTGATTTTTATATGAGTTATAATTCCAAACTTGTGTAAGTTGAATATTTGCCTGAAATGCTGATTTTGGTCAAAATAGTCAAACTGTGACTTTCAACTTAAAATTTTAAAATTTTAAAAGTTTAAAATTTTAAATTTTTTTCTTTTATTATGAAAGTACATAAAATTCTAAGAACACCACTTTTCGTTTCGTTGAAATCGGATGTAAATTGTGAAAGTTATACCCTTTACAATATTGTGCGTATATAGGGTTATTTAACAATGACTATTTTGAATTGTATAAGTTACTTCTTCTTTGTTATATTTTACTTTAATATGTGATAATATGTTATATTATGTATATTTTGACTTTTAAGTATTTTTAAAATGATAATATAATTTTTCTAAAGTTCATTTGAATTTATTTCTAATTTTAAAGCCTAGTCTACAATTTTAAGCCATTTTCTTAATTTAATTATATATAATTAAAATTTATTTATTTATTTTATGCACTCACTTTTATTTGCTGTGTTTTACTTTATTTTATTCATTTTACATGTATTTAAATTAAAGTAAATTTTTCCAAAGTATATTGAAGTTATTTCTAATTCTTAAGTCAAGTTTTCATTTTCTGTGCTATTTTTCTTGTTTTAATCATATCTAATTAATATTTAATTATTAATATTTTGTTTATCTGTTATACTTTCGAATTTTAACTGAGATTTTAATTATTTTCAGTTATTTCGATGTATATAAATATATGTGAGAAATTTGGAAGGGCTAAAGGCTAAGAAACGTAAAAACGTTTCACTGTTTCTTTTGTAGTTTCTTTTGTCATCAATACATCTGTTTTTTTAGCAATTCCCTATACCATCTCCAACCGACTTCCCTTGCTCATTTGTCACGAAATTTTTCTCTTTCTCAACCCTAAAAAAAAAAATCATGGCCTCCTTGTTCAAAAACTTTGGTAAATCTTCTTTTCTATTTCACTTTTTCATTGTTTTATATTGATTTGCACTTGTCTCTTCCACTTCTAGGTTCGGCCCTGCCTCCTCTCCAGCCCCTGCTGCCTCCACCACCATTGGAACCCATCACCACCACCTCCTCCTCACTGGCCATCCCAAGCCGAGCCACCCTTGGTGGTAGATCTATCACCAAATACAATATAATTCACCTACATGACCTAACCGAGAAAATCTATGCATCCACCACCTTCCACCACCCATGGCCGCCACTAACACCACCTCCACCACCTCCAGCACCACCTGTACTCTCGGCCACACCATCCCCTTTGACCCCAAAGTACAGGCCATGACAATACTAGCCTTGACCGTGCCTTGTAGTGCCTTGAAAATCATGTGTATGTCGATTGTTGTGTTGTTTTCCCTTCTCCACACTTTTGCACCATGTTAACCTATGTTAGGCTGACCATACCCAACCAAAACCTGATCCAAATCTTACCTTAGACCTGTAGTATACCTTATGGATGAACCTAGAGTGTTTTGGAAGCAAGTGCATAGCAACTCTGCCTTGATTTATGCAGTTATTTCTAGCCTAGTCTAGTCGTTTTTGAATTGAAAACTTATGTATTATTGTATTGTTTTGGGCATATGTTTACAAGACAAATATCAAGGCTCTCCATTCATTCAAATCAAAAGTCATGCTATATCGTGCTTGTCGTGCTTTTGGAATCGCACTTGTGTTTGTTGTTTTGGTCTTCAGCTTGAACAAGTGAGTCTTTCTCACCTTGACATTTATACTTATGAAAGTGAATTGATGACAAGTGTTTAGTAATATAAAATGTTTATGCAAATTAATGATGATCATATGATATGCTTTGCCATGTTATTACCATGTTATTACCATGTTTAAATTGTTAATTTTCACCTGACATCTGATATATGACTGTATATTGTGATATTGACCTTGTTTATATTATTCCTGTATATATGATTACACTGCAAGTTCCCTGTTAGAAAAAAATGTTATGGGCTGAAATGATAGGCCTTATTTATTTTATTTAATTTATTTTAACTTGGGATTGCGTGTTTGAAATGATAAAACCCTGATTTTCTTTGTAAATTATGGGGTGAAATGATATATTACCCGTATCACTTTACCTAGCGTAGAAAATTTTATACAGGCCCGTAGTTAAAATATGCTTTTCTAATAATTTTAAAATATTTTAGAAATTTAATTATTATAATATTTTGATTTGAAATTTAATAAAATTAAAATTTCTGTAAAATATTATTGATTTTCTGAATAATTATAAGTGAAATGAATTAATGAAAAGTTAGAAATTTTGAACGTAAGTTATTTTGGAAATTTTGATTTAATTATAATTAGAAATTTAATTGAGTATGAAATTTTGATAAATTTATGATAATTTGAATTTAAATGAATTTAAAATGACTTTTATCATATTTATGATTTTCAATAAAATTGAAATGTGAAATGAATAAATATTTAAGTTGAAACTTTGAAATATAACTAGAATTGGAAATTTATGAAATTGACGTAAAAGAGAACTTTTAGTTAAGCAAATAAAAATAAAACTAAGTTATATTTGAGAATCTGAACTTAAGTGTTAAGTTGAAAGTTAATGTGATGGAATTAAAATTGAACATTGCATTTTAATAAGTGGATTATTATTAAATCTTGATTTTTGAATGGAAATTTAACCTTGTAAAATCATGAACTTGAGGAAAAATTAAATGATGTTATAAATGTGAAAATGTATGACTTTATAAGTTAAAAAAAATGTTTTAATAAAAATATAATTGGTTGAGAAATTATATTGAATATTTGAAGTTAATTGACTGTATTTTTGAAATGCTATTAATTACAATATAAATGATATTACAGCATTTGAAAATGCTGTAGTTGATGATAATGAACTAAAAAGCTAAATTGAATTAAAAGCTATTATAGCAATTTTTGTAAGTGCTATAAATTGTTGAATTTAACTAAGTTTATTCGAAATTTAAGTAAACCCTATTACAACAATTTAAAATGTTGTCTTTTGTTAAATTGAACTGTTTGAATGTATTTTTCCGTAGCATTTTCTAAATGCCACAAAAAGTGAATTTTCACTGCTTTGATAAACTTAAGTGAGTAAATGAACTTTGGAAGTCGAAAATTTTGGAAATTTAATAATTTAATTATTAAACATAATAACTTCATTTTAATGATTAAAAATGATTTTTGGAATATATACTGTTTTGAAATATGGATTGAAATGATATTTTAAATTGAACAAAATGAATAATGATTTGAAATGAATGTGGTTTCGAAAAGATATGATATTTTGATATATTAAATGATTGAAATGTGGTTTTGAAAAGATATGATATTTTGATATATTAAATGATTGAAATGTGGTTTTGAAAGATATGATATTTTGATATTAAAATGATTTGAAAAGAAGATCTGAAAGATATGATATTCTGGAATGATTTAATCTTTACTTTGATAAAGATTTGGGTTGAAATAATATTTTATTTTGAAGTATAAATATTGTTTTAAAAAAAAATTATAACTACAGGTTATAATAACGATTGGCTGTTAAAGAGACCGGGATCTGATATTGTCTTAGAGCCGGCCAATACCGAAAACCACTTTAACAACTGTGTATGCGGTGGAGATTCCAGAATGAAGTAGGACGGTGACGACGTTCTCGAGGTATATATTACGTGGACCCAACTCCCGTGAGTTGGCATATATGACTAAAACAGGAGCTATACCGGGCTACACAAAGGGTCGCACCTTTTCATCGAGCATGCTCCGTCGGAAACCATTCTATTACTGTTGTGATTCGATTCGGTGGTGCCACTTTGATTCGGGGGTATTGTTCGAGGTGGGCGGAAGCTGCTGGCTTGTCGTCACCACCGGTCCGGGAGTGCAAACGGTGTATCCACCCTGGCATTGCCTCGCGTGCCGTGTCATATCCTTATATCGAGCCCACTACGATTTTGGTTTTAAAGATCCGACCGCGTTAAGGTTCACCATCCCCTTAACGCTATTTTCTATATGATTATACTTTACTGATTAGACACTACCGTATATAGCGTATATTACTACATAGTAAATAGTTTAACGGATCCTTAGAGGATGGGCGGTCCCAAGAATCCTTTAAGTTACTGATGCATTTTGTTACTGTTCACTTGAGTTGATTTACAGTTTATAAGTATTTATGTCCTGACTCGAGGGTTTTGTGTTTTGCTTTACGCTCGGGTCAGATTGATTGAGTTAGCATTCAAGATTCACCTTCGGCATTGGAGCTTTCCTTGAAGATCCAGCCATCTATTTTGTATCAGTATCCAGTGGTTCAGTGATGTATCTGATTTGTACCTGATGTATCCAGTTACTCTTCTGTTGTGTCTTATTTAACTCTGATGTATCTCATATTTATATAGTAGATTCATGAACTACTATCTCTTTTTCTTCCGCTGCATTTTTTATATACTCTGTGTCTGTGATCTGTGATTTTTATTTACTGTATATTCCGAGGTTTGCCAAAATTGTATTTACAACGTGGTATTTTGAGCAATTCAATTCCGGCATGAGTGTCTACCCATACACTTACAATGGATGCGAATGGTTGAAAATACCTGAGTCATTACAGTTGGTATCAGAGCTTTGGTAGCTCTAGGCAAAACTCAGCATATGGAGTGGATGTATTTACAGAATCACTTCCATTCGAGTTTGAATCTCTCCCTTTTGACTCGATTCCTTTGAATTTTGGAACATTCCCTACGGTTCCAAAATCCATTCGTATCCCTCACTATTCATCTTCTTTTGACTCTGGAGCATTCCATAACTCCGCTTCGAATGATCTTTCTAGTGAGTCGGCGGTCATGCCAATTTCAAATTTAATAAAAAAAAGGGGAAAACTCCTTTACAATTTGCATCGATTTACCAGAGATTTATATCTATCCTTGGTTTAGATGTGCTAATATCTTTTGTTATTTCAAACTCTAAATCTTGAGATCGAATGTAGATTTTGTAACAACCCTGGTTTTTGAGATTACATGTTAATTTTAAATTATAACGGTAGTTATAATTTAATACTGTAAAAAAAAAACTAAAATTTGAAATTTTATTTGCTTATTTGGAAAAAAAATGAATTAGAAAATAAAACGAGAAACATAAAGTTTGGAACATTATTTTATTTAATTGGGTTAATAATGATTGAAAAATGAGTTTTATTTGGAGAAAATATAATAATTGCATTAATTATTGCCAATTTCTTCTTTTAGTAATTTTTAAAAAGAAGTATGAAATTTTAAAGGTTGTTTATTTAAATAAAAAGATGAAAATTGGTTTAGAAATAAGTTTTAGCTATAAATAAAATTCGTATATGGTTTGACATATTTTTCTAAGTAAGAAAATGATTTTGGTCGAATTTTAGAAGTTAAAAATGTAAACTTTTACATTTACTGGTGAAAATTTTGTATTATTGTGAAATATAGGATTTTAACAATAATAATTTTCTAAAAATAAAAATTAAGCTTTTTATATAGTGCAAAAGAATTCTTTTCTTGTGTGTGTAAATATGAAGAAAATGAATTTCTATCATGTGTATATGTGACATGTACGCATTAATATTGTTAAGTTTTGTTTAATAAACCTTAAGCCTTTTTAATTCTTTTAATTATTATTTTTCTTCTCAAGCCCATTGGACCATTTAGCTTAGCCTAGTTAAGAAAAGAGGAAAAAGAAAGTGGCTGTACGTTCATCTCTTATTGCTTTCTTCCTCCTGCAGCCTAAAAACAGATTCAGTAAACTTTTTCCCAATTTCTCAAAACCTAGCTAATTTCTTCAGCAAATTCATCCAAATTCAAATCTTTTGCAAGATAAAGATAAATCAAAGGCTCTCAAAGCTTGTAATCTTAAGCCATGCTTCTGTCTTGCATCTAAATTTGGGTATTTGCATTCAAATCAGTAAGGTAAGTATCAAAACTTACATTTTCTAGCTTTGATTGAGATTTCAATGTAAGAAATCTCAATTTTATTTGTTGCATGTTAATTTGTGAATCGCTATCAGTAAATTATACATATCTTTTTCGCTTTAAACTGGAATTCTATTTTCTTTGATGTTCTGGAAAGCTTGGGAAGAATGTGGTAACTTTCTTGTTAAACACTTTCGAAAATTTTGAGCAATAGTGGTCGAAAAATCCAATTCAAACTCGCTGCCCTGTCACTGTAAAACTGTCACTTTCTGTGCTTAGTGTTGTTGGTAATTAAGGCATATCTTTTTCGTTTGATTTCCGAATTTAAAAATTCTTGATGTTTCGGAAAGCATAGATTGTCTTCTATGACTTTTATGTTTTGGGTTTTGTTAAATATTGAGATTTTAGTGGTTGAAATTTCCTTTTTGTGATGCTGTCCCGAGACTAAAATTACAGCAGAGATGAACTTCAAATATGAAAATTGTTTTAGCCGTAACTTTTCCACCCTTCATCGGAATTCGATAATTTTAAATGTTCTGAAAACCATACTTTATGTGTGACAATTTTCCTGTTGAATACATTTTCTTATTTTGAGCATAGTTTGATCAAAATGCTGTTACAAATTCTCAGATGTGTCGCTTTAGTAATTACGTTATCCAAACTAAATACAATTAGTAAATTAAGCATATCTTCCTTGTTCCTTGTCGGATTTGGATTTTTTTTAAAGTTTCGGAAAGCTTATTTTATGTGTGACAATTTTCTTCTTGAACACATTTTCATATTTTGAGTATAGGTTGATCAAAATCCTGTTGCAAACTCTCATCTCCGTCACTTTGATAATTACATTATCTAAACTAAATACAGTTAGTAACTTAGACGTATCTTTCTCGTTTCTTGTCGGATTTAGATAATTCTTGATGTTTTAGAAAACTTGGATTATTTTATAAATCTTTCTTTTTTTGAGTTTCTGAAATTTGAAGTCAAAACTAGATTTGTTTGTTGTTGTCCCGAGAGTAAAACGACATCAATAAATCATTGACTTGAGAATTGTACTAGCTTATTTTTGCTCTCATTCTTATTCGATTTTGATGTTGTTTTGAAATATTTTGAGAGCTATGATTCCTGTCAATAAGATAGCTATATTTAGAGGATTTGAAATTCAAATTTAAATAGAATTTGAATTGATTTTGGGTTAAATTTGATTTGAATTCGTGCTGAATTCAAGTTATCGGTCTTGAGTTATCTTTCATGTTTTTCATTGTTTTCGAGCACAGTTTTCTCTAAACCATTTTGAAGTGATTATTGAAATAAATGGACATTTCAAATTATTTTTACATAGCATTTTAAAATTATTTTTCTAATATAAAATCTATTTATTTCCTATAATAAAGGAATATTAAATATTGGATTTATTAATCATTTCGGGGAAAAGTTTTAAAAGCTTATTTTCTCTTGTAAACTATTTTAAATATAAAACACTCACATTTGCACTATTCGAACGTATGAGAAAGAGAATTAAACGATTTAGTAAAACACGTGGTATGGGACATGTAAGTTTACTATTTCGGTTAATTCCAGACTTGTACCGTCGAAGCTATTTGAGACTATTGATTCTGAAATGTTTGCCATTTTATGGCATATTTTGATTTTTATAATTCCTATTTATTGGAATTATTTAAGATGGCCAATATTTAGCGAGTATTATGGTTTAGGATCTCGTATGTAGGAGTATGGTCGATGAGAACCATCACGATGTTTTATTTACTTGCCAATGATATAAGGCAAGTCTTGAGTATATGATTTCATATTTTGAGATTTATGGTTTATGAGGAACCATCACGATGTTTTTACTTGTCGATGAAATGAGACAAGTTACGATGTCATTTAATACTTGTCGATGAGATGAGACGAGTATGGTGTCTCTTTATCACTCGCCAATGAGATGAGGCGAGATATGATTTTCTGAGTTTTATGATGTTCCTAGTGTGGCACCGACTAGCGGCTAGTAAACCGCTAAGTGCGAACGAGTGGTATGGGACACATGTTAACACTTTTCGGATTCCTATCCGTGAGTTTGTGACACATTCACGATGTTTACCTAGCATAACTGCTTTGAGAGGTGTCAGCGACCTTGTCATGAGGATGAACTGCTTAGGGAGGTGTTAGCGACCTTGTTAAGGCTGACAAAATAGCTTGGAGAGGTGTCAGCGACCTTGTCATGAGGACAAACTGCTTAGGGAGGTGTTAGCGACCTTGTTAGGGCTGACAAAATGGCTTGAAGAGGTGTCAGCGACCTTGTCATAAGGACGAACTGCTTTGAGAGGTGTTAGCGACCTTGTCAGAGGCTTTGGCCATATGAGAATGGCACGTGCAGCATCGCTTCGGCATGCAAAAGGGATTTGGCCAATCTGGGGAATTTTTATAAGTTTTTGATTTCGATTTCACCAATTTTGAGATGATGAATTTACTTATAGCCTTGAGTTAGAGAAAGGCATATATATATATATATATATATATATATATATATATGTTGTTTTATGGTGATTTCAATATGGGGATTACAAACTCTTATTGAGTTTCATGAGTTTTGATTTGGAGATTTTCATCGGCGATTGTTTGTATTATTTGAGCGTTATTGTCGAGTTTACCTCTTTTGAGGTCTTTGTATACTTAAATGACATTGTTCACTTAAGTCATGAGTATGTTTTCTTTCTATTGCCTCTTCTCATTTGAGAAGAATTATCACCTTGTATCTTATGCTTCATATTATCGTCTATCCTTAATAACTGATTGTTTTAGCTAGACTGACCCACGTATTTTATACTTGGGTCACACCGAGTTGTTTCAGGTTAGCTATCAGTTCGGGACTTAGCTTTGATGCATCTGCTTGGATATCAGCCTAGCACTTTCGTGTAGTTTATATTTCTTTCCGCTTGACTCTGATATGTATTTGATTGGATGTATATAGCGTGGTTTCTGTACCACTTTTGTGTATCACTTTGTATCATACTGGGATGTATCTGTTTATATGTATTTATATATGATGATTACTGTTCTGTGATGTGATATGCATTTTGTTGTTGTATTTTGTTCTGATAGATCCGTTAGCCACCTATAGTTTTGCATTAAGCATTTATTGGATATGTCGATCCACTTAGAATAGAAAAAAAATAGATCATTTATCGACTAATGCAGTAGATGTTTAAGACAAGATTATAGATGGTCGCTCCTAACCAGCCCTATTCTCCGCATTAGCAGATAGAATTGCCTAGTAATTCTCTTTGTTAATGTGGGTCTCAGGGTGGGGCGTCACAGATTTACCCTAAAAAAATCAACATTGATCTTATTCTTTAAGTCACGGTTGACCCGGTTAAGGTTGCCCGTGATTTATATAAACTTATCCATCTTCCTATTCTGTTATTTAATCAGTCATCCTTATTTCCAACTTATTTTTAAATCATAATCTCCTTTGATTTGTGTTAATCAAAAATTTGAATCTCTATCCTTCTTTGAAAATCTATTCATGTATAGTGTTTTTGTAAACTAATATTTAAAATTAAAATGTTTTATATATTGTGTTGTTTGAGTTGTTGATGTTGATTTGGGTTTCTGATCGATTCGTCTGATCAACGCTATCGATAGGATTTCTAAAACACTTTGACAGAACAAACGGACACAATATATTTTAAAAAAAAAATTGGTTAATGAAATAAATTTTGATATATAAGTAAATTTATGGAACTTAATGAAATTATTTAAATTGATAATTTGAAATGATAATACTTGATTTATCATTTATTGTTCTACAAATAGATCTATAAATATTTGTTTATAAATTTATTTGGGAACTGAAATGAATTTAAAACAAGAATTTGAGGATTTAAATTTCGATTATTTCGAACTTTGGTTTAAAGTTTTAAAAGGTTATATTATTTAAAGTATTTTGAATAGAATTTGTTTTCAAAGAATTTTAAAGGTTTAAAATTAGTGCTTTTCTCTTTGTCGCTGGAAAATAACTTTGGTGATGATCGCGACATCATCGACGTTCATTTTCGAGTTTCGAAGTTAGGAGATTGTTCTGTAGTCTTGCTACAGCTTTGTTTTGGGAAATTAAATTGATTTGAATTTCTAAAATATGACTTGATTTATAATATATATATATATATATATATATATATGATTGAAATTTGATTTGACATATTATATATGTATATATATTATTACTTATCTCTAAATGGTTTGAAGAAATCGGAAATTTAATTCTTAAATTTTATTTTAATGAATAATTCCAAAAAAAAAATCAATCTATCAAAATTTTGGATGAATATCAAGCATGAAATGATTTAATTGGAAGGTTTATTTGTATAATACAATTGCATTCAAATATAACTTACCAAAATTTCAGAAGTTAAAAATGTAATTGGATAATATACAATATAAAAAAGATGTATAAATAAAATTTGAGTGGTTATAATAAATGCTATACACTTAAATCTTAAGTTATAAAACGATTAACAGAGTTAAAGAATAATAAAGGGTAATTGAATAACTTACAATAAAACAATGTTAGAAGAACTAAGAATAAAATAAAGCAGTTATAATAAGTGTAAGTATATTTAACATCAGTGATGAATATATTGAGAGGAATACATTTGAGTTTAATTAGGAATAAAGAAGAATTAAATTTATTAAGTACAATGTGAGTGTAATAAATGATTATTTTTCAAACCCATTGTTTTAAAAATTGTTAATTTAAGATGATTGGATAATAAGATAATGAAATTTGGGGTAGTTAAGATTTATTTAACTTGTGTAAAGATTTATTCTCTATTTAAGTTGAAATTTCCATGCTTTCAAATTTATTTCCTTATTTTGTTTTTCAAACTATCTTTTGGTTGTCCTTATTATCCTTATCTTGCTATAGACCGGTATAGGCATCTTTCTATAATCTTTCTATTTAGAAATCTTTCTATAATCTTGATAGACTTTTGGTAATCATTTTTGAATCCACCTTTTTCGTGCTTGTGTTCTTGATTCAGGAGGATCTTGGAAAGATCACCTCCACCTTGTTAAACTTACCTATAAGAACAGTTATCAGGTATAACTTCAATCTTCTTGTCATCTTATCTTAATCCTATTTCACTCTATCTTTTCTGTGCCCTTCTATACCTCATTCCTTTTCGGGGACGAAAAGTTTTGAGTGGGGGAGAGTGTAACGATCCTGTATTTTGTAATTATTTTATTGTATATTTTAATTATTTTTAATGTAAGATTTTGATTTAAAAACTTATTTTACTTATGTGAAATGGTTAAATTTATTATTTAAATATAATCTTGATTTTTATATGAGTTATAATCCCAAACTTGTGTAAGTTGAATATTTGCCTGAAATGCTGATTTTGGTCAAAATAGTCAAACTGTGACTTTCAACTTAAAATTTTAAAAGTTTAAACATTTAAATTTTTTTCTTTTATTATGAAAGTACATAAAATTCTAAGAACACCACTTTTCGTTTCGTTGAAATCGGATGTAAATTGTGAAAGTTATACCCTTTACAATATTGTGCGTATATAGGGTTATTTAACAATGACTATTTTGAATTGTATAAGTTATTTCTTCTTTGTTATATTTTACTTTAATATGCGATAATATGTTATATTATGTATATTTTGACTTTTAAGTATTTTTAAAATGATAATATAATTTTTCTAAAGCTCATTTGAATTTATTTCTAATTTTAAAGCCTAGTCTACAATTTTAAGCCATTTTCTTAATTTAATTATATATAATTAAAATTTATTTATTTATTTTATGCACTCACTTTTATTTTCTGTGTTTTACTTTATTTTATTCATTGTACATGTATTTAAATTAAAGTAAATTTTTCCAAAGTATATTGAAGTTATTTCTAATTCTTAAGTCAAGTTTTCATTTTCTGTGCTATTTTTCTTGTTTTAATCATATCTAATTAATATTTAATTATTAATATTTTGTTTATCTGTTATACTTTCGAATTTTAGCTGAGATTTTAATTATTTTCAGTTATTTCGATGTATATAAATATATGTGAGAAATTTGGAAGGGCTAAAGGCTAAGAAACGTAAAAACGTTTCACTGTTTCTTTTGTAGTTTCTTTTGTCATCAATACATCTGTTTTTTTGGCAATTCCCTATACCATCTCCAACCGACTTCCCTTGCTCATTTGTCACGAAATTTTTCTCTTTCTCAACCCTAAAAAAAAAATCATGGCCTCCTTGTTCAAAAACTTTGGTAAATCTTCTTTTCTATTTCACTTTTTCATTATTTTATATTGATTTGCGCTTGTCTCTTCCTCTTCTACGTTCGGCCCCTGCCTCCTCTCCAGCCCCTGCTGCCTCCACCACCATTGGAACCCATCACCACCACCTCCTCCTCACTGGCCATCCCAAGCCGAGCCACCCTTGGTGGTAGATCTATCACCAAATACAATATAATTCACCTACATGACCTAACCGAGAAAATCTATGCATCCACCACCTTCCACCACCCATGGCCGCCACTAACACCACCTCCACCACCTCCAGCACCACCTGTACTCTCGGCCACACCATCCCCTTTGACCCCAAAGTACAGGCCATGACCATACTAGCCTTGACCGTGCCTTGTAGTGCCTTGAAAATCATGTGTATGTCGATTGTTGTGTTGTTTTCCCTTCTCCACACTTTTGCACCATGTTAACCTATGTTAGGCTGACCATACCCAACCAAAACCTGATCCAAATCTTACCTTAGACCTGTAGTATACCTTATGGATGAACCTAGAGTGTGTTGGAAGCAAGTGCATAGCAACTCTGCCTTGATTTATGCAGTTATTTCTAGCCTAGTTTAGTCGTTTTTGAATTGAAAACTTATGTATTATTGTATTGTTTTGGGCATATGTTTACAAGACAAATATCAAGGATCTCCATTCATTCAAATCAAAAGTCATGCTATATCGTGCTTGTCGTGCTTTTGGAATCGCACTTGTGTTTGTTGTTTTGGTCTTCAGCTTGAACAAGTGAGTCTTTCTCACCCTGACATTTATACTTATGAAAGTGAATTGATGACAAGTGTTTAGTAATATAAAATGTTTATGCAAATTAATGATGATCATATGATATGCTATGCCATGTTATTACCATGTTATTACCATGTTTAAACTGTTAATTTTCACCTGACATCTGATATATGACTGTATATTGTGATATTGACCTTGTTTATATTATTCATGTATATATGATTACACTGCAAGTTCCCTGTTAGAAAAATATGTTATGGGCTGAAATGATAGGCCTGATTTATTTTATTTAATTTATTTTAACTTGGGATTGCGGGTTTGAAATGATAAAACCCGGATTTTCTTTGTAAATTATGGGGTGAAATGATATATTACCCGCATCACTTTACCTAGCGTAGAAAATTTTATACAGGCCCGTAGTTAAAATATGCTTTTCTAAAAATTTTAAAATATTTTAGAAATTTAATTATTATAATATTTTGCTTTGAAATTTAATAGAATTAAAATTTTTGTAAAATATTATTGATTTTCTGAATAATTTTAAGTGAAATGAATTAATGAAAAGTTAGAAATTTTGAACGTAAGTTATTTTGGAAATTTTGATTTAATTATAATTGGAAATTTAATTGAGTATGAAATTTTGATAAATTTATGATAATTTGAATTTAAATGAATTTAAAATGATTTTTATCTTATTTATGATTTTTAATAAAGTTGAAATGTGAAATGAATAAATATTTAAGTTGAAACTTTGAAATATAACTAGAATTGGAAATTTATGAAATTGACGTAAAAGTGAACTTTTAGTTAAGCAAATAAAAATAAAACTAAGTTATATTTGAGAATCTGAACTTAAGTGTTAAGTTGAAAGTTAATGTAATGGATTTAAAATTGAACATTGCATTTTAATAAGTGGATTATTATTAAATCTTGATTTTTGAATGGAAATTTAACCTTGTAAAATCATGAACTTGAGGAAAAATTAAATGATGTTATAAATGTGAAAATGTATGACTTTATAAGTTAAAAAAAATGTTTTAATAAAAATATAATTGGTTGAGAAATTATATTGAATATTTGAAGTTAATTGACTGTATTTTTGAAATGCTATTAATTATAATATAAATGATATTACAGCATTTGAAAATGCTGTAGTTGATGATAATGAACTAAAAAGCTAAATTGAATTAAAAGCTATTATAGCAATTTTTGTAAGTGCTATAAATTGTTGAATTTAACTAAGTTTATTCGAAATTTAAGTAAACCCTATTACAACAATTTAAAATGTTGTCTTTTGCTAAATTGAACTGTTTGAATGTATTTTTCCGTAGCATTTTCTAAATGCCACAAAAAGTGAATTTTCACTGCTTTGATAAACTTAAGTGAATAAATGAACTTTGGAAGTCGAACATTTTGGAAATTTAATAATTTAATTATGAAACATAATAACTTCATTTTAATGATTAAAAATGGTTTTTGGAATATATACTGTTTTGAAATATGGATTGAAATGATATTTTAAATTGAACAAATTGAATAATGATTTGAAATGAATGTGGTTTCGAAAAGATATGATATTTTGTTATATTAAATGATTGAAATGTGGTTTTGAAAAGATATGATATTTTGATATATTAAATGATTGAAATGTGGTTTTGAAAGATATGACATTTTGATATTAAAATGATTTGAAAAGAAGATCTGAAAGATATGATATTCTGGAATGATTTAATCTTTACTTTGATAAAGATTTGGGTTGAAATAATATTTTATTTTGAAGTATAAATATTGTTTTTAAAAAAATTATAACTACAGGTTATAATAACGATTGGTTGTTAAAGAGACCGGGATCTGATATTGTCTTAGAGCCGGCCAATACCGAAAACCACTTTAACAACTGTGTACGCGGTGGAGATTCCAGAATGAAGTAGGACGGTGACGACGTTCTCGAGGTATATATTACGTGGACCCAACTCCCGTGAGTTGGCATATATGACTAAAACAGGAGCTATACCGGGATACACAAAGGGTCGCACCTTTTCATCGAGCATGCTCCGTTGGAAACCATTCTATTACTGTTGCGATTCGATTCGGTGGCGCCACTTTGATTCGGGGGTATTGTTCGAGGTGGGCGGAAGCTGCTGGCTTGCCGTCACCACCAGTCCGGGAGTGCAAACGGTGTATCCACCCTAGCATTGCCTCGCGTGCCGTGTCATATCCTTATATCGAGCCCACTACAATTTTGGTTTTAAAGATCCGACTGCGTTAAGGTTCACCATCCCCTTAACGCTATTTTCTATATGATTATACTTTACTGATTAGACACTACCGTATATAGTGTATATTACTACATAGTAAATAGTTTAACGGATCCTTAAAGGATGGGCGGTCCCAAGAATCCTTTAAGTTACTGATGCATTTTGTTACTGTTCACTTGAGTTGATTTACAGTTTATAAGTATTTATGTCCTGACTCGAGGGTTTTGTGTTTTGCTTTACGCTCGGGTCAGAATGATTGAGTAAGCAATCAAGATTCACCTTCGGCGTTGGAGCTTTCCTTGAAGATCCAGCCATCTATTTTGTTTCAGTATCCAGTGGTTCAGTGATGTATCTGATTTGTACCCGATGTATCCAGTTACTCTTCTGTTGTATCTTATTTAACTCTGATGTATCTCATATTTATATAGTAGCTTTATGAACTACTGTCTCTTTTTCTTCCGCTGCATTTTTTATATACTCTGTGTCTGTGATCTGTGATTTTTATTTACTGTATATTCTGAGGTTTGCCAAAATTTTATTTACAACGTGGTATTTTGAGCAATTCAATTCCGGCATGAGTGTCTACCCATACACTTACGATGGATACGAATGGTTGAAAATACCTGAGTCGTTACACCGATCGGAGGAATGACCTCACTTGGCCCGAGATCGCTCCTGTTTTAGCCACCTTATGCCAACTCACGGCAGTTGGGTCCACGTAATATACCTCAAGAACGTCGCTACCATCCTACTTCATTCTGGAATCTCCACCGCGTAAACGATTGTCAATGTAGTTTTCGGTATCGACAGAGAGTATGCCAGATATCCGATCCCGGTCTCTTTGCCAATCGATCGTTATTATAACCCGTAGTTATAATTTTAAAATGGTATTTATACTTCAAAAAAAACAATATCATTTCAAATCCAAATCTTTATCAAAATAAAGATTAAATTAATTCCAAACCATTTCAAAAACATCAATCTTTCCAAAACTTCCTATCAAATCATTTCAATAAATCAAAATATCATATCTTCCCAAAACTTCATTTCAAATAATTTTAATATATCAAAAGATATCATATATATCTTTCCAAAGCTTCACTCAAATCATTTTACTATATCAAAATATCATATCTTCCCAAAACTTCATTTCAAATCATTTTAATATATCAAAAGATATCATATTTTTCCAAAGCTTCATTCAAATCATTTTACTATATCTAAAATATCATATCTTTCCAAAACTTCATTTCAAATCATTTTAATATATCAAAATATCATATCTTTTCAAAACCACATTTCAAATCATTTTAATATATCAAAAAATATCATATCTTTCCAAAGCTTCATTCAAATCATTTTACTATATCAAAATATCATATCTTTTGAAAACCACATTTCAAATCATTTTAATATATCAAAAAATATCATTTCTTTCCAAATTCATTTCAAATCATTTTAATACACCAAAAATATCATATCTTTTCAAAACCACATTCATTTCAAATCATTATTCATTTTATTGAATTTAAAATACCATTTCGATTTACATTTCAAAACAGTTTATATTTCAAAAATCATTTTAAATCATTAAAATGAAGTTATTATATTTAATAATTAAATTATTAAATTTCAAAAAATTTCAACTTTCAAAGTTCATTTATTCACTTAAGTTTATCAAAACAGTGAAAATTCACTTTTCGCAGCATTTAGAAAACGCTATGGAAAGTTACATTCAAAACAGTTCAGTTTAACAAAAGACCGCATTTTAAAAATGTTGTAATAGCGATTACTTAAATTTCAAATAAACTTAGTTAAATTCAACAATTATAGCACTAACATAAATTGCTATAATAGCCTTCAATTCAGTTTATCTTTTTAGTTCATTATCATCAACTACCGCATTTACAAATGCTGTAATATCATTTACATTGCAATTAATAGCATTTCAAAAATGCAGTTAACTAACTTCAAATGTTCAATATAATTTCACAACCAATTATATTTTAATGTAAAACATTTTTAACTTATAAAATCATATATTTTCACATTTATAAACTTCATTCAATTTTCCTTAAGTTCATGATTTTATAAAGTTAAATTTTCCTTCAAAATTCAAGATTTAATAATAATTCACTTATTAAATTGCAATGTTCAATTTTAAATTCATTACATTAAATTTCATCTTAACACTTAAGTTCAAATTCCAAAATATAACTTAGTTTTTTTTTATTTACTTAACTAAAAATTCACTTTTAAGTCAATTTCATAAATTTCCAATTTTAGTTATACTTCAAAATTTCAACTTAAATATTCATTCATTTCACATTTCAACTTTATAAAAAAAATCATTAATATGATATAAAATCAATTTAAATTCATTTAAATTCAAATTACCATAAATTTGTCATAATTTCATATTCAATTTAATTTCCAATTATAATTAAATCAAATTTTCCAAAATAACTTACATTCAAAATTTTTTAACTTTTTCATTAATTCATTTCACTTATAATTATTCAGAAAATCAATAATATTTTACAAAAATCCTTTTTAATTAGTTTTAAATCTAAATATTTTCATTTTTACATTTCTAAAGTAATTTTAAAATTTTTAAAAAACATATATTAACTACGGGTCTGTATATAATTTTCTACACTAGGAAAAGTGATATGGGTAATATATCATTTCAACCCGTAATTTACAAAGAAAAACCGGGTTTTATCGTTTCAAACCAGCAGTCCCAAGCAAATGAAATAAATTGAAAATTGCGCAGGCCTATCATTTCAGCCCATAACGATTTTCTCCTATTCTAAAGTCCGTTCGGGTATGTATCATTTCAACCCATAGTGATTCTAATCTAAAGGGAACTTGCAGTGGTGATAACTGATATAAATAACAGAAATGGCATTAAATAACAGTAATATATGATATAAAAGGTGTAATAACAGGTGTGAACATCATGTGATAATAATGTAGCCGTTATAACAAGATGATATAAGTTACAGATTCAAATGATGTCAGTTTATCAACTATAAATGTACATATTAGTCTGGTGAGATTTACTCACTTGTTTGAGCTGGAGATTGCAATATAACTGACACAAACTGGGATCTTCAGAAGCACGATGGCACGACAAAGATTTGATATTGAGAGAGCCAAAGATAATTGCCTTATTAACATTTACACAAAACAATGCAACATATAAGTTACAAAACAATGTAACACTTGAACAACACTAGAAATCAATGTCCAAAACAAGTTAAATGGTTTGCACTTGTTCTCAACTTCACATACTTCAGTTATGAAATTAAATAGAATGTCCAAGGCATGGATTAAGGTCTAGTTTGGGTCCAGTATAGGTTCGTCTAGAAGGTGATAAGGTGAGTGGGAGTTACAAGTAGAGAAGGCAATGGAATACAATGGGTTTTAAGGCAAATGGTGGCTTTTATTGCACCATAGGGTTCGGCCCTTGCTGTTGTGGGTCTAGCCATGCAATGTGAAGGTCAGGTGGGGTCTGATGTGGCAGCTAGAGGTGGTGGAAGATCAGGTGGTGGAGGCTATTGGTGATGGCCATGGTGGAAATTGAAGGTGATGGACATAGGGTGCAACAATCTACACACAAGGCAACATATCATCATTTCTAGGCTATACATGGGCTCGGCCTCAAGCTATAGGGGCATGTCCAGGTGTCCAGATGGTGGTGGGTGATGTGGCAGTGGGTGGTGGTATGGTCAAAGCAAGGGGTGGTGGAGGAAGTGGTGGCGAAGGTGGTGGAAGTGGTGATAGAGGAACGGTATGCTCGGCCTAAACTATATGGTGATGGTTTGTGTAAATGGAGGGTGGATCTCTTGCCTAGGGCAGGTCGGCCTGATGGGGTGGTGATCTGGAGGTGGTGATGGCTGGTTTTGGTGGTGATGGGGTCGGCCTAGCAGCTGGAGGTGGAGGAACAAAGCTATGAAGGTAGAGAACATATACAAGATTCAATAGAAAACTAGAAAAACAAGTAAGAAGGAGATGAATTTTACCCAAACCTTTGAAGCAATGGCCGTGCAATTTTTTTGTGAGTTTGACAAGGTTAAAATATGTGAAAAATGAGGGAGATTTGGCTGGAATGAGAAATGAAAGCACGGCAAAAAAATCATTAAAGAGTGGAGTTGAGAAAATGAAAGGTCGGAATGTAAAAAGGCTTTGGAAGTTAAAGTGTTTAAAACCTTTAAAATTTCCATCAATTTGTTCTAGTTTTTAAATAACTGAAATATATATATAAATTCAGATAATAGTATGAAAATTTATTAAATAAAAATAAATATTAATTATATATATAATTTGATTAAATAAAACAGCAAAATTTGCAAATAGTCTTGAAAAATATGAAAAATAAATGCAATTAACTTTGCAAACTTTTTATGTACTTAAAAATATTTAAAAATAAAGACAAGAACACAAAATAAAATGAATTCACAAAAATAAATAAATATGTTTTAATTAAATAAAATTTGATGAAGAAATTAGCAGAAAAATGGAAATTAGGCTTTAAAATTTTGAAATAAATTCAAGTAAACTTTAGAAAAATTATACTATCACTTTAAAAATATCAAAAGACAAAAATATACATAAAATAACAGATTAACACATATTAAAATAAAATATGACAAAGAAAAGTATAATTTATATATAGACAAAAATTTTAAATGAATCAAATTACAACCAAAATTGAAATGTACATAACTTTTACAGTTTAACTCCGTTTTCAACGAAACGAAAAGCAGTGTTCATGGTATTAAATCTATTTTCATAATAAAAAATAAAATTTATAATTTTAAACTTTTAAATTTTTAAGTTAAAAGTCAAAGCTTGACCAGTTTGACCGAAATTTCACTTTTCAGTAAAATATCTAATTTATACCAGTTTAAAACTATAATTCACTTAATAATAAACATTTATATGAAAAAATGTAATGTTTGAAATAAAACAAGTTTAAAATAATTACAAAATAAAAATAAAGTCAAAATTAAAATATATGTAAAATCTAGGGTTGTTGCAGGATTCTTATCGACTAGGATTCCTTGAACTTTGGAATGCTCCCACTTGTTCTGAAATCCAGTCTTGCCTTCCCTATTTTATCCATTTTGATTTTGGAGCATTCCATAACTCCACTTTGGAATGACCTCTCTTAAGATCGGTGATTCCGCCAATCTTTGAATGATTTGTAAAGGGGTGAAACTTCTATACAATTGGCATTGATTCACCGAAGATTTTTATATCCTCGGTTTACGATGCCATCTATCTCCTGCTCTACCTGAATTCTATCTCTGGCAATTCAATGTTGATTTGCCTTTGATTTCTGCATTGATTATATTCCTGAAGTAACGGTTGACCAGTTAAGGCCGCCGGTGATTTATATAGGCTTATCCATCTTCTATTTGGTAATAAAATTTTATTATATTCGTTCGAGCTTATCTTCGAACCAGAATTCTATTTGATTAGAGTTCCTCTAAATTCGAATCTCTGTATAGTTTGAAATCTAACCTTGAATCATTCTTTGGAAATTTGTGTTTGATTGTATTTTGAATTTGTGCATACATTGAAATTATTATTTTGATAAGGATGACCCTATTTTGTATATAAAAGTCAAATGTTTTCAATAATGATTTTTATATCTTTTGAAAATGGAAAATTTAAACTTTGAATGGATTAGATACCTTTTAAATGTGAAAATTTGAAATTTCGAAAGGATCTGAAATTTTGAAAATTTATAAGAAATTTGATTTAAATAAAAAGGATTTATAACTGAAGGGTTTTGAATTTGAATCTCGAGGAATCAAACTCCTGTGTTTTTTTCTGAAATCGGTTTTATGATTTTGGAAAAATATAATAATAATATGATTTGAAGATATTTTCTGAATAAGAAATGTTTAAAATGTATTCGAATGAATTCCAATGATTTCTAAGAGATTTCAAAGAAGTTTGTATAAAATAAAAAGTTCAGAACCCACTTACGTCACTGGAAAATAATTTCGGTGATGAATGCATGCATCATCGACATTGATTTTCGAGTTTCTGAGTAGGGGAGAGGCCACTCTAGTAGCTTTGCTATGGGAGTGATTTTGTGAAACCAATTTTGATTTCATATTTTGAAGTATGATTTGATGTTCAAAATATATATGTATGTATATATATTTGAAATGATTTAAAATAAGCCTGTGTTCAGTCCTCGAGATTCAGATTTTGTTTTGGTATAACCCTATCTTTTGGAATTGGTTTACTGATTTGTTGGTGATTTCCAACTCTTGGATTGAAAATATGATTTCTTTGACTATTTTGAAGGTTCGGGCACTTCCAAATCAAGGATAACTTTTCAAAGTTAAGAAATTTTGCAAGGTATAGGGTATTTGATAAAGAATATAAGTTTAGTTTGGTTTGAATTGAATTAAAGTTGGAAATTTAAATTTGGGTTTAAATTGAATAAATTTGTGAAATGTAAAGAATTAAAGGAATGTTTTACAATTTCAAAAAGTTATGATTTTCAAAGCGTAATGATTTCAAGTATTTTGGTTTCGAAATATTTATAACTTTGAAAGTATTATGATTTTGAAAGTGAATATATGTTTGAAATGGAAATGAATTTGTTTGACCTAAATTTTGTTGATTTGGAAATTTGGATTATTTTCTAAATCCATTGTTTTAAGAAACTTTGAAACTGAATATGTGTAATCAGGAAGAAATGATTTGGCGAAATCATATATGATTTTGAAACTGAATTTATATTGAAAGGAATTGAAATTGAGAACCTTGTTTTACTAACTACTGTGATTTGGGAGTTATCGAACTTATATAAATGGATTTATATAAGTATGAAGTTGATTTGAAAACTGTTGAATGGAAAAAGTACTCAATTTGTAAAGTGAAAGATTATATAATCCAAGTCTATATAAGTATGATTTGATATACTATTGATTTTGGAGAGTATTTGATTTAAAAATGACATCTTATATAACGAACTTTATCTAAGTATGAAGTGATTTTGAAAGGTACTATATGATACATATTCTCGAAGTAAAGATATGGAAAGTGCCTTCTTCTTGATATCCACTTTTTGGCCACACTATGGATTCATTCTATCGATATTATTCTCTCTCTGATTTGGGTTTTCGGATATGATACTCGAGTGTCCATTGAATTCCACGGCGATCTCCGTGGTCTTACGAGCGCGACTGCATAGCGTAATTTACAGGGGCTGCAAGAGTCTACTGGTACAGATCATTCCGGGGGGATCCATGCGTAACCAATGTGTATCTATGATCTATAAGATCGCTTGGTAGCGTAATCTGCAGGGGCTGTGAAAGCCTAAGGGTACGGATGTTTCCTGGGGAATCCAGGCGTAACCATTGTGTATCTGCGGTACTACCAGTCTTCATGGCATAATCGCAGGGCTGCGGTAGTCGGCCTACGGGTATGGATGTTTCCTGGGGGATCCAGACGTAACCATTGTTTGTCCGCGATCCATGATCGACATGTTTTGGTTTGGATGTTTTGTTTGGATTGTACTTACCATATCCGTTTTTAAAAATTTTTCCAGTATTTTCACTGGGTGTTGAAATAAGTCTACTAAGTACATGGAGAATTCTAGCTTTGCGGCTGATCAACGCATGGCCAGAGTCTGCAGGAACGAAAGTAAACTTGTTAAGACATCGAGTTATAAAATTATTTTGGTGAAGTATTATGTAAAGGATATTTTAATCATGATTTAAATTGTTTTCAATATTATTTACTTCGAATTATTAAAATTGAATCAAATGACTATTCATCATATTATAAAATGTCTAAAATGTTAAATATAAAATTTTAAATTGAAATTCAGATGGTTTTAAAATAATAGTTCATCCTTGTCTTTCAATTTATTTCCCCTTCTAGCTATTCCTACCTTCTTCTTACTTTTCGAGGGTCCTTTTCGCATTTGTGGAAATAATTGGTTCTTTGGCTTATCATTTAGATTTGCCCGAGAAACTTTCTAGAGTGCATGATGTATTCCACGTCTCACATCTCCTCTAGTATCTTCTTAACCCATCTCTTTTTATTCAGCCAACTGCTCTTGATAGTTGGATATTTAGCTTCATCTGACAGTCGAGAGTAAGCCACTTCGTATTGTCAGAAGAGGTACAAAGTAGCTAAGAAGGAAATCTGTTAATCTGATCATGGTCCGATGGGGTACTGATGATCAAGATTGTACCTGGGAGACAGAGGAGAGCATTCGTGCTTCGAATCTGAAATTGTTTTTCCAGGTACTATTTGTTGTCTATCTTGCCTTTCCTTATTTTCCTTATTCGTTCTTTTTGAGGACGAAAAGATTTGAGTGGGGGAGAGTGTAACAACCCAGTATTTTGTGATTATTTTAATTGTTTATTTTAATTATTTAAATTGAAACTCCTGATTTAAAAATTTTATTATATTTATTAAAATGAATAAATTTTGTTATTTTAAGAGTATATTCTGATTTTTGTGTGAATTATAATTTCAAACCTGAATAAACAGGAAACCAAAAAAGTGGATTTTTGGTCAATCTGGTCAAACTTTGACTTTTGAATTTAAAATTTAAATTTTTGAATTTTTGAATTTTATCCTTTATTATGAAAATAGATTATATTTTCAGAATACTACTTTTTGTTTCGTTGAAATCCGATTTATATTGTGAAAGTTACGCTTTTTACAATATTAGGTGTAAATTGATTTATTTAATAAAATTATCTATTTTAATTTATATAAATAATAATTTTATTTGTCAAATCATGTTCTAATTTGTGTCATATGACTTGTTAGGTATATGTTTTATTTTAAAACATTTTTTAAGTGATGTTAGAATTTTTCCAAAATTTATTGCATTTATTTCCTATTTTCAAAGGCTAGTTTCTATTTTTCTGCTATTTTCTCCATTTAAATTATATTTAATTATAATTTATTTATTTATTTTAATGAATGCATTTTTATTTTATGTTCTTATCTTTATTTATAAATATTTTTCAAGTATATAAAATTTTCCCAAAGTTCATTGCATTTATTTTCAAATTTTCTCGACTAGTTACTTTTTTTTGCTATTTTCTTATTTTATTCATATATAATTAATATTTATTTATTTATATTTTTTTTGTTATATTTTCGAATTTTAACTGAAATTATATGTATTTTGAGTTATTTAAATTTATAAATGAAATTGGAATAAATTTGAAAATGTTTTGTGGCTTTTTGTTTTAAAGGCTTTTTGAATTCCCACCTTTTCAATTCCAACCAACATCTTTTCATTCAATTGGCCATAACTCCTCATTCCTTCAGCCGCCTACCTCATTTCCCATTCATGTAAATCATTTTTTTTTTCTCATTCTTGAAAGAAAAATTTGGCCATTGCTTTGGAAAGAAATTGCTAAACTTTAATTCCCTTTTTTCATTGTTTATGCTTGAATTCATTGTTCTTATCTTGTTCTTCTTTCTTATAGGATCAGCCATGTTCCTCCACAAGCTCTGCCGCCTCCACCATAACCTAAGCATGTCACGATCACCTCCTCCTCACTGGCCACCCTAAGCCAAGCCTCCATTGTTTGATGATCCTTCACCAAAATCCATAAAAACTCCAACTTCATGCCTTAGTCGAGCACGCATCCACTTCCATCACCTTCAACACCTCTTAGCCGCCACCTACTCCACTTCCACCACCTCCAGCCTCACCTGAACCCTCTGCCATGTCATCCCCTTGACCCCACCATAGAAGGCCATGCCCCTTATGGCCTTGGCCGTAACCTATTTGAGCTTTGCTTTGCATTGAAAACCATGTATGTTGTTGTTTAGTGTTGTTTCATGCATGCTCACCTTTGCGCCATCTCCATCCATGTTTGGCCGACCCTTAGGAAACCAAAACCTGATCAAAAACCATACTTTGGCCTTGTATTTCACCTATGGCCGAGCCTAAAGTATGCTGGAAGCAAGTGCAAAGCATTTCTGCTTTGATTTATGCAGTTAATTCTAGCATAGTTTATCGTATTTTTGGTTTGAAAGCTTATAGTTGTTATATTGTTTGTTTGATTTGTTTTAAGGGAATTGACCTTTGGCTCTCTTACTAATATCTTGTTGTTCTATCATGCTTGTGTGGATCTTTTTTGTGCATTCGTTATTGTCATCTCCAGCAAAACCAGTGAATTATTCTCACCAGACAATCTATACCTATATAACTAGTTAAATTGACTACTTGTGAATCTGTAAAAAAGCATCACCATATTATATCTGCTATGCTATGATTATATGATGTTCACCCATGCTTATACACCAGTTATATCATATGTTACTGTTACATTATGCTGTTCTGTTATTTTTATCAGTTTATCACACTTCAAGTTCCTTTTTGATTAGAATCACTATGGGTTGAAATGATACCCGAACGGACTTTAGAATAAGGGAAATCGTTATGGGCTGAAATGATAGGCCTGAACGATTTTCAAATTATTTCATTTACTTGGTAGGTTTGGAATGATAAAACCCGGGTTTCCTTTATAAATTATGGGTTGAAATGATATATTACCCGTATGACTTTATCTAGGCTAGAAAATGAAATACAGACCCATGATTAAAATATCTTTTTCTAAAATTTCTAAAATATTTTAGAAATGTAAATATTTTAATATTTTGATTTAAACTTAATTAAAAATGATTTTTGTATATTATTTTGATTTTTCTGATAATTTTTAAGCGAAATAAATTAATTATAAAGTGGAAATTTGAAATATAGGTTATTTTGGAAATTTTGATTGAATTATAAATGGAATTTAAATTAAATATGAAATATGATAAATTTATGTTAATTTGAATTAATATGAAATTTAAATTGATTTTAAAATATATTAATGATTTTTTGTGAATAAATTTAAATGTGAAATGAATGAATATTTAAGTTGAAATTTGGAAATATAACTTAAATTGGGATTTATGAATTTTTTAAAAAGTGAATTTTAAAGTTAAGTAAATAAATGTAAAATAAGTTATATTTTGAAATTTAAACTTAAGTGTTAAGTTAAAATTTAATTATGTGAATTAAAATTGAGTGTTGGAATTTAATAAGTGAATTATTATTAAACATTGGTTTTTGAATGGAAATTTAACTTTATAAAATGATGAATTTAAGGAAAATTAAATGATAGTTATAAAAGTTAAAAATATATGATTTTATAAGTTTGAAATGGTTTAAATAAAAATTTAATGGTTTGTGAAAGTATAGTGAATATTTTGAATTTAATAAACAACATTTTTAAATGCTATTATTTTCTAAAGTAAAGGATATTACAGTATTTGTAAATGCTGTAGTTAAAATAAATGAACTAAAGGGCTGAATTGAATTAAAGGCTATTATAGCACATTTTAAGTGCTATAATTGTCGGATTTAACTAAGGTTTTATTTGAATTAGTGTAACCCTATTTCAGCACTTTTGAATGCCGTCTTTTGTTAAATTGAATTATTTTAAAGGTAACCTTCCGCAGCATTTTTTCTAAATGCTGCGAAAGTTGAATTTTCATTGTTTTAATAAACGTAAGAGAATAAATGAATTTTGAAAGATTAAAATTTTGGAAATTTAATAATATAATTAGTAAATATAATAACTTCATTTTATAGTTTAAAGATGAAGTAATTTGTTTGAAATAAAAACTATTTTGAAATTTTAACCACGGGATGTATTTAATTTATAGTTCAACTGATCCTTAAAGGATGGAGGATCCCAAGCATCCTTTAAGTTATTGTGCGTTTCTACTACAGTTCACTTGAGTTGGTTTACATTATATAAGTATATATGTCCTGATTCGGTTTTTTTGTGTTTTACTTTACGCTCGAGTCGGCCTGAGTATTTACAGCTTATCTTTGGATTTCTTTTCTGGGGCTAGGAATCGCTGGAGATTCTGCTTGTCTTGTTATCTATTTCTTTTCAGTTTCAGTTGTTCTATTTTAGCTCTTGTATTTATAAATTGCTATGTATTTGAGATTTCTGTTGTATATGTTTTTCAGGCTGATACAAGTATTATGTTTTGAGAGTTAGTTATAGCAGCTTCATTAATTACTATGGTTTTTTAATTTCTGCTGTGAGTTATTCTGATATTTCTGTGTCTGTGATTCTGTGATTTGTATTTCATTTGCTCCAAATTTCTTTACAATGCGGTATTTTGAGCAATTCAAGTCCGTCATGTGCGGATGCGAATGGCTGAAAATATTGGGTTGTTACAAAATGAAAAATAAGTTATATTTTGAAATTTAAACTTAATTGTTAAGTTAAAAATTTATTTATATGAATTAAAGTTTAATGTTGGAATTTAATAAGTGAATTATTATTAAATATTGATTTTTGAATGGTAATTTAACTTTATAAAATCATGAATTGAAGGAAAATTAAATGATGGTTATAAAAGTGAAAAATATATGATTTTATATGTTTGAAATGGTTTAAATAAAAATTTAATGGTTTGTGAAAGTATAGCGAATATTTGGAATTTAATTAACAGCATTCTGAATGTTGTCTTTTGTTAAATTGAATTGTTTTAAATGTAACTTTCCGTAGCATTTTCTAAATGCTGGGAAAGTTGAATTTTTATTGTTTTAATAAATTTAAGTGAATAAATGAATTTTGAAAGATTAAAATTCTAGAAATTTAATAATTTAATTATTAAATATAATAGCTTCATTTTTATGACTTAAAATGAATTAAGTTGTTTTGAAATATAAACTATTTTGAAATGTGTGTCGAAATGATATTTTAAATAAAATGAATGTGGTTTGGAAGATACAATATTTTTATATTTTGAAATGGATTTTTGAATGATATTGAATTTTGAAATGATATTTGATTTTGAAGCATAAAATACCATTTTGAAATTTTAACTACGGGATGTATTTAATTTATAGTTTAACTGATTCTTAAAGGATGGACGATCCCAAGCATCCTTTAAGTTATTGTGCATTTCTACTAAAGTTCACTTGAGTTGGTTTATATTATATAAGTATATAAGTCCTGACTCGAGTTGTTTGTGTTTTACTTTACGCCCGGGTTAGCCTGAGTATTTACAGCTTAGCTTTGGATTTCTTTTTTAGAGCTAGGAATCGCTGGAGATTCTGCTTGTCTAGTTATCTGTTCCCTTTCCAGTTTCAGTTGTTCTATTTCAGTTCTGGTATTTATAAACTTCTATATATTTTGGATTTCTATTGTATATGTTTCAGACTGATATTATGTATTATGTTTTGAGAGTTTGTTGTAGTAGCTTCATGAACTACTATGGTATTTTAATTTCCGCTGCAAGTTATTCTGATATTTCTGTGTCCGTGATTCTATGATTGTATTTCATTTGCTTCAAATTTATTTACAACGCGGTATTTTAAGCAATTCAAGTCCGGCATGTGTGGATGCGAATGGCTGAAAATATTGGGTTGTTACAAGTATCCTTGCCCAAACAACCATAAACCAACAAACAACAATTCCAAACAATAGACCGAGTTAATTTTTACCAATTTCATTTCATAATCTTTGTTGTTTTATTTTCTTTTCGTTCATATAATGGTTTATCTTTTTAATATACATTTATTTCTCATAGATTTTTTTATTCACATTCATTCATTCAATGTTGATTTCATTTGTTTATAAAACTTACCTATCTATTATATTTAATTAGTAGCCTTTTATCTACACATCAAATTCTTATTTATTAAAGAATTTCATTGAATACTTCATTACTCCAAGTTTTACTTGCATAATATCCATTACCTTTTCTTATTAACATTTCAAATTTTTACATCTTTTGGTAAGTTATATATATATATATATGTTAACGCTAAAATTTGAACGCTAACACCCCGGTGTATGAGTTATAGTTGTGAAAGCACCACCCGATAGCTCGGGAACAAATTACAAGCAGATAATAGCAGAAAAGCAGTAAACAACAACAATTTTATAGTGGTTCGGCTTAAGGGTATAGCCTACGTCCATTTTAAGTACTTTTATTGATGATCTCGTTACAAGCTGATACAATTCTTCCCAAGTTCAATACACTTTGAATTACAAGAGACTTAGAACAAGTAGCCTAAACTTCGATGAAGATGAGAGTTTTCAAATCCATGTTGGATGTATGTGATCTCTTCTTGAAGTTGTTTGTAGCATTCTTAGTGTCTTGAGAGCTTCAAGTGTTAGATTGGTTCGGAATGCAGCAGAGTATCGGCGCTTGAAGAGAGTGAGCCAAAAGTCCTTTACTAGTTGGAGTTAGGGTCATATTTATAGGCATTTTTTAGAGTTAGGTCGTAGGTCGTGGCCAACCTAAGCAAGGTCGTAGGTCGTGACCGACCTAAGTATGGTTGTAGTCAACCTGAAGAGTATTGGTGCTTCCTTCCTTATGCTGATTTGCACAAGTCCTAGGTCGCGAGCGACCTATCCCCCTACGGCATAGTATAGTTCAACTCCTTTACTCTGGCATTTAGGTCGCTAACGACCTATCCTAGGTCGTGAGTAATTTCCTGCATCCATAGTTAATCTTAAATCGTTGAGTTCCTTAGGTTGCGACCTTCCTTAGGTCGAAGCACTCCGCTAGGTCGTGTGAATTCTATAGGTTGCAGCCTTCCTTAGGTCGCGGAGCTTCATAGGTCGGTGGACAGTTAGGTCGCATAAAATCTTTAGGTCGCTTGCTTGCTTATCTGGTTAGGTCGCGGCAATCCTTAGCTCGCCAGGTTACTTCAGTAATTAGATCGTCCCCTTTTTTAGGTTGCTTGTTCTTTTACGTCGTGGCCTTTTTGGGTCGCTGCTGCCTTTAGGTCGAGACAGTCTTAGGTCGCAACACTTTAGGTCGCAGCTACTCTTAGGTCGCGGCCTCCTTTAGGTCACAGCTCTCTGTTAGGTCGCGAAGCTTGATAGGTCGCTCTCCTCTTTAGGTCGAGCCATCTTTAAGTCGCTAGACCATTCCTATAGTTAGGTCGTTCCATGTCTTTAGGTCTTAGGTCGCTAATAAAGGGGAGTTAACAATATATATGTGCTTTTAAGAATGCAATTGAAAAATTATACAAGTTTTTCTCATTTCTTTAAATTAATTTAATGTTCAATAATCATATCTTTTCTATTAGAGGTTACAATTTCAACTTTCTTATAATTTCCTTTATAACCTAGCATTTGATCTCTTATTTAAATTAAATGTTCCAATTATTAATTAGTTACAACCCATTTCACTACAATAATTGAAACTATTAATTAACGGAAACTTAAGAACTAAATACTGGGTTAAATCTCAAATCATTTTTAAAATAATAGATAGATGTATATACTTTCAATTTATATCCAATTATATTTAAAGCAATTTAAAATTTATATTTGGTTATCAAAATAAATCTGCAGTAAAACTACTACATTGGCCTTCGCACTTCGAAACTTGAAAATAAATGTCAATGATCCGTGCACTCCTCACCGAAATTATTTTCCAGCGACAGAGAGGGGAGTACAGAACTGATTTCTTTCTAGTATTTCCTTAAAGCAATTCTTTTAAATCATATTGAAATATTTATATCAGAAAATACTTCTAAATAATATTGCTAATACCAAAATCATTTGAAAGAAATTTTCGAATACCCGGAATTTAAGTTCTAAAATTTCCAAATTTCATTTATTTTATTTAAAATATTATTTCCAACCAATATCTAAAAATTTCACTACCCATAAACCAATATATTACAACCAAATATACTATTTATAAGATTTATTACTTTATATACAGAAAATATAATAGGAAAAATTATTTCATTCACCTATATTCAAAACAAATATTGTGTTGGTCTGTCCTGTTAAGTGTTTAGAAATCCCTATTGATGTCATAGCGTCCTATGTACCAACCAGAATTTATAAATACAAAACGGAACAAAATAACATAACATAAAAACCTTTTTATAACACTAACAAATACGCTTTCCCATATATATGCTCACAGCGACTCATCATAGGATATTACTACCCTATTAATAAAGAGTCAGACCCCACAAAGCTAAGGTTTATTGCTAAACCTCGCTCTGATACAAGATGTAACATCCCGCCTTTTTGTACGCTTTAAATCGATGATAAACCACACACGTCAGACTCAAACCATACAGAAGGGCGGATAATTATTGTGGCGAATAAGAAAAAAACAAAGAAAGAAATAAAAAAAAACAGAATCTCACAGTGGAATGACAAAATACAATAATCAAATAATAGTTCATGAAGCTGTTTCATACACATTTGATTATAATTATACAATACATATCCAAGTTACACATAACAGAGAATGATAAATAATGCAGCGAAACAATATGAATGCAGTGGAATAATATAATAGATAATAGTAACACAATCTTCGTCTTCGTCCTCTAGAAATAAAGTCATCCAGTCCTCAAATGCTTAGACCGACCGAGTGAATTGAAAAGACAAAACACTTGACTAAGAACTAAAAGATCTTATGTAAGTAAAATTAACGGTAAAATATGAGTGGAACGGCGTCAGAGATGTTTACGCGATTTGACATCTCTTATCCAGTGTCAAACGTGAGTACAGTAACTTAAGAGATGCTAAGGATTTACATCTCCTAAGGATCCGTTAAACTATCTACTATGTAGTAATATACACTATTATAATAGTGTCTATAGTAAAGTATAATATAAATTAAAATAGCGTTAAGGCTTTACATTTTCCACCTTAACACACTTTTATATTCCCATAGTCTGTACAGTACTATAATCTCCCCCATACTAGGCGTCGTCAGAGGGCACTCTATAAGTATGGTACAAAACCAAAATCGTACAAGACGCGCTAAGGTAGGTGACACGCCACACAAGGCAATGGGAGGGTAGATGTACCAATTACGCATCCGGGCTGGTGGTAACGAGTAGCAGCTACTACCGCCAACCTCGAGCCACTCCCCCAACATCAAAAATCAAAAGTGGCCACAAAATCAATCCAAAGTCAGAATATAATATCGAAGGAGTGTGTCCGATAAGAGTGGCTACCTCCTTGGCCCGACAATCGCTCCTATTTTAGCCACCTTGTGCCAACTCATGTGAGTCGGGTCCACGCGTATACTTTAATAGAACGTCACCACCAACCTACTTCATTATGGAATCTCCACCGTGTACACAGTTGTTAAATTAGGTTGGCAGAGAGTATGACAACTTCCGATCCCGGTCCCTTTAACAACCAAACGTTATTATAGCACCATGGTCATTTCAAAATAATTTATACCTTAAAACCAGAATATAATATTCCTTCCAAAACCATATAAATACGATATCATTTCCACTTTTAAAACCAAATCAATATGATAACATTTTAATAAACCCAAATCAATATAATATCATTTTTATTTCAAATATAACCCATTCCGAAATCATAGCACTTTCAAAGATATAACATTTTGAAATTAAAACACTTGAATGTAACACTTTCAAATTTTAATACCTTGAAACTCATAACTTTGAAATATAACTTCCACTACTTAAATGGTTTAAATATTTAAATACTTTATATAATAAAATAGCATCTTAAATTTCACAAATCAAATCCAACACAACTCGAATTTCTACATTTTTATTTTACCAAATCCCAAATCATAAATTTCAATTCAATTCAGGTTTCTAAATATACTATCCTAAATTTATCGATTTCAAAATAGATTTGATCCACAGAATAAAACTTTTCAAATTCCCAATATTTCAAACTTAAAGTATTCAACAATTTCAAAACTAAGTTTGGTAATTACGATTCAACAATTAAATTTTCTATTATTTAGTTTTGAAATATTTTACATAGTAAATCCATTATCATATAAATAAAGCTCAAATTACAAATAGCTAAATATTTCCTTCAATCTATTTACTTGAAATTTTCATTTAATTCACCTTAAACAAAAATCAAGTTATAAGAACCATACGTTCTAAAATTTCAACTTTTATGAATTTCACATTTACTTATTTGAGTTTAATTCTTAAATAAATTCAATTTCAAATAAATCTCCAATTTATCTCACAACTTTAATTTATTTAAATCATTATACACTCTATATTAAAATATAATTTAAATACTTACCCACGTTATATTTTAATAAATTCAAACTCTGTTATTAAACTTATTTTCCTAATTTAACAATTTACACATGCTTAAATTCAAGAATTTAACTATATATAAAAATAATTTTTATATAATATCAAAAATCCATATTTATTTAACCAAATATTTCTTTCTAAAACCATATAAGTCACTTCAAAATATTTTATATATAGACCATGGTGTCTGTTTATAGTTTTCTATCCTATGGTCAAGTGATACAGATATTTATTATTTCAATTCGTAATTTAAAATATAAATACGGTTATATGTAATTTCAAACCTCAATCCCGAATGAAATAAAATCCATAACAACTTGTTGTCTATAACAATATAAAATACAACATCCATTCATCCAAATCAATCATCAAACATTTATCACAATCATCATCCAACTTAATCAATAACATCAATATAGAACGTATAATAAATAACAGGAATTTAGTGGCAGTTTATATTCAATAATAAATTAAATAACAATTTAACTGGTAGTTTAAATGTGAAAATAAATTAAATAAAATTTAACTGGCATTTTATACGCAATAATAGATTAAGTAAAAATTTAACTGGAAGTTTACGTGCAAAAATAAATTAAATAACAATTTAATTCAATAAATTCAATTTAACTAAGACGATGATTAAAAATAAGCCAAACAGTCATAAATAAATTTCTAATCGCATCAAAATTTAATTTGACACACATGAAAAGTTTTGAAAGTTGTGAGTGGATTAAAACACTCACCTCTTGAATTTAAATTGAATTTAAATCCAATTAAAACCCAAAATTAAACAGTCTTGGAATTCGTCCAAACTTGCGACGAAATGTCCGAAATTCCAATACGAACCTAGCGGAGAAAACCGCGCGTGAATTGGATCTCGTACGTGAAAATTATACGCATTAGAATACTTATGATTTAAAAATTTTAACTAATAAAATGTAAAATAAAACACACGTCACCTTTCTTCTCTCTCCAGAAAGGTCGAATGTGTTTCCAGGTTTCGTGTCGAAACCCTAGCCTGCCGCGCGACAATATGCCGCCATCTCGTTGATTGCCGTGGACGCGTGCGCCTGCGACGTCGCCCCCACCGGCCTCCGACCCCCTACGACGTGCCACCACCACTCGCGATAACCTGACCGAGCCCAAATGCCCCCAGCCGCTGCCAAACTCTTATGACCTAATTGAATTAAATCGACATATCCGACCGTTGATACGATGAATGACCACCACCGATGAGTTGCGTACATGATCTCCACCACCCTGTACCCTTAAATCGAAGATCAGTCGCAGTTGATCGCGACACGATGAATAGCCGTAGCTTGTTCGTCAATTTCTAGACAGACAGAGCTTCGGATCAAAAAACGAATTACAGCTCTAAGATGCGCTCATTGAGAGCTTTCCGATGATATAAAATATGATATAGTTTGAAGAGTTTAAATTTTGAAGTTAAAATTTGAATTGCACTTGGATTTGGAAGTGAGAATTTATTTGTCTGCCATTGAGGAGGAGAGACAGCTGAATTGTACATGCAGAAATAAGGAATAAGAAATAGGGTAGGGTTTATAAAAAGGTATATATAGACAAGGCTAAAAAATAGAGGAATCGATACGATTGGTTTGGACCGTCGAACGATAAATGGCCCATAAAGCCCGTTCTGACTTCGGAATGAAATTTGGTCAACCCATATACCAAAATATATGTTTTTAAATATTTTAAACTCGTTGGAACAAGTTTCATGTCCTAATTCCATCATATAAAGAAGTTATGCTAAAATCAAGTTATTTCAAAATGATTTCATTTGATTTCAATTTCGTTGATTTCTAGGCGTTTCGAGCCCATACGATCAAACGACAAGTTCGATCGTTATAAAACTTGAAATTCTAAAATAATTCTCTGTTACCAATCCGATGAAACTGGTTTTGTCGAAATCCGAGTCAGTGACCAAAATGGCAATTTTTACATGAATTAAATAAATTAATATTAAATTGATTAAACCAAAATTTTAATTTCCATCCTATAATTGACAAATTTTATTGTTTTTAAATTTCTTAGTCATTTACAAAAATTTAAATAAATTTAGATATCAATTTAAAGTTTCTTAATTTCAGTGTTTTAGTTTCACTTTCATTAAATTCAAAAATAATAAATTAAACTTTCGAAAATCCGTTTATTAAATTTTTAAACCATGTTATTCAAGTCTTTATTATGACAAGGATATAACTAACATTGGTTTATATTTTAGTACATTAATATTTCTCAGTTCCATCTCAATTTCCATTAACATAATATTTAAATATTTAATTTCATTTAATTTCAATTTATCCAATTATTCTAGTTCAAATCTCAATAAATTGATAAATCTTGATATCCATCATTTTCATTCAACCAATCGTCATATATGAATAGAATTAACATTATTACCAATTATTTCTTTAATTTGCACTAAGATAACATTGAATTGAGATTCATTGCAATTGATTACAATTTTTGATTTAATGGACTAAATAAATGATTAACTTATAATAATTATTATCATTAACTCTTAATTACATTTTTATAAGTTTATCATTTCCAAACCATTGTTATAATTTCTTACTAAACATTGATTTTATTCAATTACCATTCAATATATATTAATTCATTAATTAAATAAATATTTACTTTTGGTTTCTTATATTCTATTATACCTTGTATAACATTTACGTTAATTGCATTAATTGTAACTGCATTCAAATAGTTAATAATTAACTTAGATTAGCATTATTACATCTCATCAAAGTTATTATTTCATTAGTGAGTCACAAATTTCTGCTTTTACAATATTAGATAACAAACATTTAATATAATTAACAATTAAATTATCAAATTTTACGGGTCATTACACCAATTATGAAGATAAAACGTTTTTAATTATTAAGAGGCTTGAGAATATATGTAAATCTATGGGTTAATAATAAATTTATATAAGGGAAAATAGTTAATTGCTTTTAAGATTAAAATTGATTTGGTTTTAAAATGATTTTGTATTAGGTTGAGTTATTGAGTGATTTCAAATATAACTAAATTAATTAAGAGTTAAGTAACTAATTAAGATAAATGGTTTATCATTGATTAATTAAGATCTTGAGTAATTTCTTAAATAATAATTACTTAATGTAATTAAGGGATAATTACTTTGTGTAATTACATTAAAGGATAATTAATTAATTAAGTTTAATTTATGATAAGTAAATAAAAGGTAACTGATTAATAAAAGATAATTACTTAACTAAAAGTAATTAATTAATGATAAAAGTTTATTAATCAAGTGACCAAAGGATAATTACTCAATGAAATTAATTTGTGATTTTTTAATATAAGTGATTAGGGATAATCATTTACTAGTAATTAATTAAGGTTAATTAATTAAGGGTTAATTAATAAATGTAATTAAGGGCAATTAATTAAAGAATAATTAAATAATTAAAGGTTAATTATTTAGTGATTAAAGGTTGATTGGTTTATTAATTAAGGTTGATAAATTAATAATTAAAGGTTAATTAATTTATTATTAAAGGTTGATTAATAAATGATTAAAGATAATTAATTAAAATGTTTTCTAATAAATCAAATTTAGGTGATTAATTCATAAGTAATTAATCTGGTTCAAATTGATTATGATCAGGTGATTAACTAATCTTACTTATGAGTGTTTGGATTGTATTGAATATTTGAATTGTTTGATATCCCTGATGTGTGATGTTCTGTGATGTGAATTGTTTTGAATTGAGCTGTGAACTGTGATCTATTTATCTATGATGAATTTACTTATCTATCTGTGAATGAAAGAAAAGCGTTACAGGATTATACCACTTATCGATATTGTTGTGCTTGAATTGATGTTGGTTGTGATATGTTATTATTGTGTGTAAAACCTGTGGACTACACAACACACACACAAATATGGATTTAACGAGGAACTGGTTAATTCATAGATATTTTGAATCTAATATTATTTCATTCAAATGGTGAAATGATTTTAAAGTTGTATTTTTAATCCAATTGGTTTGAAAGTGAAATTGAGTTGAATATGAAAAGCTTTTGAAAAGGAAGTTTTAAATTTTAAATTTAGTTTAAATATAATATATCTTATTTAAATTTTGAAATTATTTTGGAAATTTTGGTTATAAAAGGTTATACAAGTTATACAAAATATAAATATGAATTTTGAACCATTTTTACTATATTAAATAAATTATTTAGGAGTTTGAATTTAATTCGAATAGAACTTGCCGACAATACATCAGTTCTCTGATTTTTTTCCAATATATATTTTGAAAGGTTATATCTTGAGTAAATTTGGTCGGATTTTTTCGAAATAAAAGGCATTTTTTTCAAATGATAATGGCTTTCATATTATGAAAGGATTTTTGGTTTTTTTTGAAAGGTTTTCAAGTTTTGTGTAAATCGAATTTGAATTGGAAATAGTTTTGAATGTTGTGAATCAATCTTTGTTAAAGATTGGTGAACTTTGTTTCAAATTGAAGGGATCTTAAAGGTGAATCTTTTGTTTAAAAGATTAATATTATAAAATTGTTTAAACCATTCGAAATGAAATGTTTTGGGCTAAGGGCTCTGACTTAACTAAGATCCCAATATATCCATATCGTTCTAAAAATTAAGCACTCATTATTCGATTTAGCCGGGGGAGGACTTTATGTCATAAAACCCATTCCAAGTAATGATACGACGAAATGGGAGTGCATTTGAAGACAGCGGTGATGACCGGGTATTTTCAAGAATGAAAGGATTACCTGTCGAATGTCTCTGCACTGAGTCGCGCCGGTATAGAGATCTTCTTATGTGATGGGGAGTCTGATCGGGATTGTGAATATCCGGATTTGCAAGGGCTTCTTTTGAAGTGTCATCGGTTCCATTCGAACCCAGAACGGACTTGTATGGATGTATGTCTGAAATTAAACTTTGAGATCTAGAGCCGGTTTCTATCAAGTTCATTTCTTTTTAGTGGCGGAGAATTTTTTCTCTTAGCTTAACACCCTTCTTTGAGATGTACGACCTCATAGGTTATGTAGTTGATAGTTACTAGTGATATATTCCCGATTTGGAAATACGGCATGCTAAGTGCTGTTGATCATCTATTGATCAAAGCATGGCTTTTGTGAAAAGCGTAGCTTTGTGGACGAGGACTCGTCGAACCTCATAACCTAAAAATGGTCGAAACAGGAAGAATGCGACAAGGTTACGAGGGTCGTGCCCTTTAGTGTAGTGCATTTCCTTCTGGATAAAAGGTGGTATCATGGTATGGAGCTCAGATATTTAATCTATGTGGTTATTGGAATTTGTTGGTGTTGAGGATCCTCGGATAAAGGTCGATAACGACCGGGGGATGGCATCCTCGTGTCAGTAGTTACCTAGTTACAGAGGTAACCCGGCCTTGTGTTGGCAGAGAGCAGGTTAGATTCTCAGGGCGTCCCTCCAGAGGCGTACTCATGTGGTGGGGAAGTTACTTAGCCTGACCATTCGTTGGAAATTCAATCATCCAATATGCACCTTGTATGGTTTCAGTTGTAGAACCTTCCATTTAACATGGTAGCTATAGTAGGCATACTATAATGGTATGTATGCTGGCTAGATTAATATTATATGTAACAACTCGATATTTTCAGCCATTCGCATCCACACATGTCGGACTTGAATTATCAAAAATACCACATTGTAAATAAATTTGGAGCAAATGAAATACAATAACAGAATCGTAGACACAGAAATATCAGAATAACTCGCAGTGGAAATTAAAATACCATAGTTGTTCATGAAGCTACTATAATAAAATCTCAAAACAAAATACACAATATTAGTCTGAAAAACATATACAATAGAAATCCCAAATACATAGAAGATCACTAATATAAGAGCTGAAATAGATAACTGAAACTAAAATGAATAGATAACTAGATAAGCCAAATCTCCAGTTATTCCTAGCTCTAGAAAAAGAAATCCAAAGCTAAGCTGTAAATACTTAGGCTGACCCGAGCGTAAAGTAAAACACAAAACACTCGAGTCAGGACATACATACTTATATAATGTAAACCAACTCAAGTGAACTGTAGTAATAATGCACAATAACTTAAAGGATGCCTGGAATCGCCTATCCTCTAAGGATCGGTAAAACTATAAATTAAATTCATCCCGTGGTTAAGATTTCAAAAATGGTATTTTATACTTCAAAATCAAATATCATTTCAAAAATTCGATATCATTTCACATTCATTTCAAAATATCATATTTTTCCAAACCACATTCATTTTATTTAATTTAAATATCATTCCAAGTCACATTTCAAAGTGGTTTGTATTTCAAATCAAATTACTTCAGTTAAACCATTTAAAAATGAAGTTATTATATTTAATAAGCACATATTCAATACTTAAAATTTAGTCTTTTTTGAATTCATTTATTCACATAAATTTATTAAAACGGTGAAATTTCAGCTTTTGCAGCATTTAGAAAATGCTACGGAAATTTACATATGGAAACAATTCAACTTAACAATGACAGCTTTTTAAACTGCTGTAATAGGTTTTCGTTAAATTTCTATGACTACAGCACTTACAAAGTGCCGTAATAGCCCTTAGTTCATTTTTAGTTATAGTTCATTTGTATCAACTATAGCATTTACAAAATGTTGTAATATCCTTTACTTTAGAAATGATATCATTTCTGAAATGCTGTTAAATTAAATTTCAAATTTTCAATACAATTTCATAAACCATTAAACTTTCATTTAAATCATTTTTAACTTATAAAATCATATTTTCTCACTTTAAAATGATCATTTAAACATCCTTTAAATTATGATATTTTAAATTGCAATTTCACAAATAATTATCAAATTTTAAAAATTCACTTAATAAAATCAATGTATAATTTTATGACATTTCATTTACTTTACATTTAAATTTAATTTACCATTTCATAAATTAAATTTAAATTAAATTTTATTTTTTTGTTAACTTAACTTTTAATTTTAAATACATTTCACAGCTTCAAAGTTAAGTTATATTTCAAATACCACTTAAACATTCATTTATTTTACCATTTTTTTTTATACAAAAAAAATCAATAACACTTTATAAAAATCATTTTAAATTCAAACTAAAATCTTATTACCATACTTTCTAACTTAATTTAAACTTCATTTATAAACAAAATCATAAATTCCAAAATTAACTTATATTTCAAATTCTACTCTACCATTTATTTATTTCACTTATAAATATTTTGATAATATTTTATGAATTTAAGAAAATATATATTAACCACGGGTCTGTATATAATTTTCTAACATAAGTCAAATGTGACGGATAATATATCATTTCAATCCATAATTCACAAAGGAAAAATCCGGGTTTTATCATTTCAAACCCGAAATCCCAAGTTAAATGGAATAAATAAAAATTGTTCAGGCTTATCATTTTAGCCCGTAATGATTTTTCGCTATTCTAAAGTCCGTTCGGGTATGTATCATTTCAACCCATAGTGATTCTATTCTACAGTGAAATTGTAGTGATAAACTTATATAAATAAACATAATAGCATTATATAACAGTAACATATGATATAACAGGTGTATATTCAAGGGTGAACATCATATGATCATAACATAGGTTGGTGAAATATGATAATATTGTCTACAGATTCAAATGCTATCAGTTTACTAATTATATAAGTATAAAATGTCTGATGAGAAATACGCACCTCTACAAGCTCGATATAGCAAAACCAAACACATAAACCAAGATCCAAAAATGCATGAAAGCACGACTACGATTCAAGTGAGGGAAGAGCCAAAATAGTTGTCTTGTTACATATCAAAAAAAACAATATAAAGCACATGAATTTCAACACCAAACATAACATTGAACCCTAGAAAATAAGGAGCAACAAATAATTAAAAAACTTAAACTTGCTTTCACAAATCCTATGCTCGGCCATATGGTGATAAGCTATGACCCTGGGTATTTGGTCAAGTACGTGTCCAATATGGTCGGCCTAGCTAGGGTACGAAGGAGTGGAAGTTGCTTGTGCATGAACATACAAGGCCAAGGCAACAATGTAGAGTTTTGTCACAATCACAAGCTCGGCAATGGGCATGTATTTGCTCAGCCTTGCCTTGTGAAGTCAATGGATGGTGCAACAGTGGCTTAGGGTCAGGTAGTGGCTGGAGGAAGTGATGCAAGAGGTGGCCGAGAGGTGTTGTGAAGTGGTGAAAGCATGTAGTTGTTCGGCTAGGGTAGTTTCAAGGGGATGATGCAATATTTTCTGAAACTTTGCAACATAAGGTGCACGGCCTTGACTGGTCAGAGATGGTAGGAGGTGTTTGCAGCCGAGAAAGGTGGTGGTGGAGGAACTATGGTGATGGAGGTGCTATAGGCCGAACAATTTAGTGAAAGCAAGGCATGAAAAATAAATAAAACAAGGAAAAATGTAAGAAAAAGATGAAAACCATTACCAATTTTGTTTCAGAATGATGGCCGAAAGTTTTGGGGTGAGAAACAAAATTTTTGGCATGAAAAATAAAGGGTGATCGGCTGAAGAAAGAATATGGTCAGCCAAATTGAATGCAAGTGTTGATTTTCAAATGAAAAGGTAAAAGGAATATGGAAAGTCTAAGGTAAATGAAAGGTTCAAACTCTTCTTATTTCCCATTTTCACTATTCATCTTTAAACACACGAAAAATGTAAATAAATAAAATAAAAATAAAAAAAAAGCATGAAAGAAAATAAATAAATTTTAGAAAAATATAAACTAATTAAGAAAATAGCTTAAAAATAGAAACTAGGTTTTAAAAATTGAAAATAAAATACAATAAGCTTTGGAAAATTATAACATCACTTTAAAATGTTTTAAAATAAAAATATATACCTAAAATGTCATAGAACATATATTTGAACATGAAATGACAAATAAAAATATTATTTATATAAATTAAAATAGACAATTTTGTTAAATAATTCAATTTACTTACAATATTGTAAAAAGCATAACTTTCACAATATAAATCAGATTTCCACGAAAAGAAAAGCAGTATTCTTGAAATTAAATTTATTTTCATAATGAAAGATAAAATACAAGAATTAAAAATATTTAATTTTAAATTTAAAAGTCAAATTTGACCAAATTGACCAAAATCCACATTTTCTAGAAATATTCTATTTATTTACGTTTGAAATTATAATTCACACAAAAACCAAAATTTATAATTAAAACAAAAAAATTTATTCATTTTAATAAATATTATAAAGTTTTTAAATCAACACTTCAATTTAAAATAATTAAAATATACAATTAAAGTAAATCACAAAATTCAGGGTTGTTACACTCTCCCCCACTCAAAACTTTTTGTCCTTGAAAAGAAGGAATAAGGAAAATAAGATAAAGCAAGATAGAAAAAGCAAATAGTACCTGAAAAAAGTTCTGGATTCAAAGTACGAATGCCCTCCTCCGTTTCCCAAGGTACAATCCCAATCATCAGTACTTACACAGTACTTTGACCAGACTAACAGATTTCCTTCTTAGCTGCTTCGTACCTCTGCTGACAATACGAAGTGGCTTACTGTCGACAGTCGTATTAAGCTCGGTATCCAAACTATCAAGAGAAGAAGGCTGCAAAAAAGAGAAGGGTCACGAAGATACCAACGAAGACGTGAGACGTGGAACACAACATGCACTCCGGAAAGCTTCTCGGGCAAATACAAAAGATAAGCCAAAGAACCAACTCTTTCCACAATGTAGAAAGGACCTCGAAGAGGAAGAAGATAGAAATAGCTAGAAGGGAAAGTAGGTTGAAAGTCAAGGATGAACCATTATTTTATAACCATATAAATTTCAATTTAAAGTTTTTATATTTATAACATTTTAAACATTTTATAATATGATGAATAGTCATTTGATTCAAATCCGATAATTCGAAGTAAACAATGTTTAATACATTTTTATATCAGTTAGAAAAGTAAAATAAATGATCAAAATATCCTTTATATAATACTTTATCAAAATACTTTTATAACTCGATGTCCTAATAAGCTTACTTTCGTTCCTGCAGACTCCGGCCATGCGTTGATCAGGCGTAAAGCTAGAATTCTCCAAGTACTTGGTAGACTTTTTTCAACACCCAGTGAAAATACTATAAAAACTTTTAAAAACAAATATGGAAAGTTAAATCCTAACAAATCAACCAAACCAATACATTTGTCTAACAATGGATCGCAGATACACAATGGATATGCCTGGATCCCCCAGGAAACATCCGTACCTGTAAGCTATCTCAGCATGCGTATTACGCCATGAAGACTAGTAGACCGTAGATACACAATGGTTACGCCTGGATCCCTCAGGAAACATCTGTACCCTTAAGCTATCTCAGCCAGCTGATTTCGCTACTAACACGACCTATATAGATCGCATGATACACAATGGTTACACCTGGATCCCCCAGGAGACATCCGTACCCCTAGGCCATCTCAGCCAGGCGAATTACGGTATGCAGTCGCGATCATAAGACCATGGAGATCCCCACGGAATTCGATGGACACTCGAGTATCATATCTGGAAAACCCAAATCAAAGGGAATAATATCGATAGAATGAATCCACTGTGTGGCCACAAAGAGGATATCAAGGAGAAGGCACTTTCCATATCTTTACTTTGAAAATATGTATCTTATTGTACCTTTCAAATCACTTTCAAATATCATACTTACTGTTAGCGCCAAAATTGGTCACTAACATCCAAATCCATATGAAAGCACCAAATCCCAATCACAGCTCACAGATAGGATGTATGTAGAGAGTAATAATATGAAGAACAATTAAAATTAAAATGAAAGCAGTAAAGAACAACATATTTTATAGTGGCTCGGCTAACTCCGGCCTACGTCCACTCCAGAAGTTTTCTTTTTATTGATGTAATAATCCATTACAGTTACAATGTGGTAGATTTGTCTTAGTCATAGAAAGTAAAAAGTTAGAGAGCGGAAAGAAGAAGAAGCAGTCATGCACTCATTTGGAGACCCACATGCTGTATTTATAGGCAAAACCAGGTTGTTGGGCCTCCTGAGTAGTTTGGGCCCACCAAGGGTACCGAGTTATCGAGGTGTCGAGGTATGGAGCTACCGAGGTATGGATCACCGAGGTATGGATCTACCGAGGTATTGGAGGTATGGATCTACCGAGGTATGGATCTACCGAGATATGGAGGTATGGATCTACCGAGGTATGGATCTACCGAGGTATGGAGGCATGGATCTACCGAGGTATGGATCTGCCGAGGCATGGAGGTATGGATCTACCGAGGGATGGAGGTATGGATCTACCGAGGTATGGAGGTATGGATCTACCAAGGTATGGAGGTATTACCGATGTATGGATCTATGGAGGTATGGAGGTGCGAGGTGCAATGCCGAGCGAGGTGAGGTATGCCGAACGCTCCCTGATGCCGAACGATCCATCCAATGCCGAACGCTCCTTGATATCGAGCACTCCATCCAATGCCGAACGACCCGTAATGCCAAACGATCTCCGATGCCGAGCGCTATTGGATGCCGAGTGCACCTGGAATGCCGAACCACTCAAGTGTACCGGACGCTCTGTGTATGCCGAGTACTCTTGAATGCTATTCAGACGTGAATGTCAGACGAACCATTTGTGCCGAACCTCCACCATGCCGAACCATGTTTCCTAGACCCAAAATATAGTTGATTCATCTTTATCCAATCATATTTCCATCTCCCAAGCACATTGCGTCATCCATCCATCTAGTCGACTGAATCCATCGTACACCAGCCTCGACGAACGTGTAGTCGATTAAGTTAAACCCGCCTTTTCACGGTCTTGTAAAAAGACGGGTCATTTTCCCCCCAAAAACATGCCTTGCTGTTGGAAGGTGTGTTTTGAATAATTTTGAATCTGACATCCAAAGTTCATAGCCAATTCCATATCCATTCGGACTCGATAACCGAGTCTTAAACCAACCTTATCCAATAATCATTAACCGAATCCATGACCTCTCCGGGTCAATATCCGAATTCATAACCTCTCTGGGTTCTTGTCAAGCGCAATTTCCACATGACGACCGTGGTCCAATGTCTCTGGACGTTGAGTAATGCCATGGCTTAAGTCCTACGCTGAATCCCGGTCGCTACGGATCCTTGCCGAGCATTGTCCATACTGACGACCTGAAATAGTAACCGATAATATGGGGCCTAAGTCCTAGGCCGAATCCTGGTCTCTTCGGACCCTTGCCATGCATAGTCCATACTCGACGACCTGAAATAGTAACCGATAATATGGGGCCTAATTCCTAGGCCGAATCCTGGTCTCTTCGGACCCTTGCCGAGCATAGTCCATACTCGACGACCTGAAATAGTAACCGATAATATGGGGCCTAAGTCCTAGGCCGAATCCTGGTCTCTCCGGACCCTTGCCGAGCATAGTCCATACTCGACGACCTGAAATAGTAACCGATAATATGGGGCCTAAGTCCTAGGCCGAATCCTAGTCTCTCCGGACCCTTGCCGAGCATAGTCCATACTCGACGACTTGAAGTAGTAACCGATGATATGGGGCCTAAGTCCTAGGCCGAATCCTGGTGTCTCCGGACCCTTGCCGAGCATAGTCCATACTCGACGACCTGAATAAGTCAATTCACCGCGTTTGGGAGAAAAGACTTACCCTTTGCCGGGCACAATCCATACCCGACGACCGTTTACCAAAACCAGATAAAAATCCAATCAAAAGCCAATCCAAACTGTAGATCAAATTAGAAAATAAAAAATCCATGTCGAAAATCCAAACCAATATCCAAACCAAATATCAAGCCAGGAAACAAATAGAATTAGGAGTTCGAACCATGCTCCAAAACCAAACTAGAAAAACAGGAATCCAAATCAGGAAACAAACAAAACCAGGAGTTCAATCCAAACTCCAAAACAGAATCAGAAAAAGCAAATGTCCAAGCCAAAATGGCAAATCAGAAAACCAACCAAACCGGGAGTTCAATCCAAACTCCAAAACCATACCAAAGAAAAGTAAATGTCAAAAATACGAAAGAGGGAACCAAAGTTTGCAGAAAAATAGAAAGAAAGTAGGATTTCTTAGACTCAAGTAGCATGGTTTTTTGTCATCTCAGAGCACGCCTAGGGACCGTCCTCAATCCCGTACGAGTGTAAGTGACCTAGCCGCATTACTTTGAGTTCTATTACTTATTCAAAACCATAAACCTGTTTAGTTGACAATGAGCTGTCATTGTCCAAATCCAATGCCATCTCCGTTCAAGGTAGGTGGTAGTCTTTCTATGGATTGTTCCAGCATTTCCTGCTGGCATGCCCCCGAGTCTAGATCCATCCGGATTGATAGCCGTCTGCTGATTGGGGGTTGCCCCATGGTGAGTCATTCCCTCTGCTTGCTGGTTGAGCGTTTCAGATCCAACTCCATGGATCTGAGCCCTTGCCTTTCCTGCTCGCGCTAATTGTCTGAGAAGAGCCTGCATCATCTCCTCTTGTCTTTTCACCATGGCTTCCATTTCCTTTCTGGTGATGTAAATGGATGCTCCACCTGCTCCATTTCCAGAGGAAGCCTATTGACTTCCCTCCTGATTGCTCCTCTCTACCACTTGCTTCCTTGCTGATGGTCTAGCCATTGCTCCTTCAAATCCAAGTTTCTAACTCTAAAATTCCTGAGCGCTTCAGTTCTCAGTGAAAGCACCAAAATGTTAGCGCCAAAATTGGTCACTAACACCTAAATGCAGATGAAAGCACCAAATCCCAATCACAGCTCATAGATAGGATGTATGTAGAGAGTAATAATATGAAGAACAGTTAAAATTAAAATAAAAACAGTAAAGAACAACAAATTTTACAGTGGTTCGGCTAACTCCGGCCTACGTCCACTCCAGAAGTTTTCTTTTTATTGATGTGATAATCCATTACAGTTACAATGTGGTTGACTTGTCTTAGTCTTAAAAAGTAAAAAGTAAGAGAGCGGAAAGAAGAAGAAGTAGTTGTCCACCCATTTGGACACCCATATGCTGTATTTATAGGCAAAACCAGGTTGTTAGGCCTCTTGAGTAGTTTGGGCCCACCAAGGGTACCGAGGTATCGAGGTGTCGAGGTATGGAGCCACCAAGGTATGGATCTACCGGGGTATGGATCTACCGAGGTTTGGAGGTATGGATCTATCGAGGTATGGAGGTATGGATCTACCGAGGTATGGAGGTATGGATATACCGAGGTATTGAGGCATGGATCTACCGAGGTATGGAGGTATGGATCTACCGAGGTATGGAGGTGCGAGGTGCAATGCCGAGCGAGGTGAGGTAAGCCGAACGACCCCTGATGCCGAACGACCCATCCAATGCCGAACACTCCCTTATGCCGAATGATCCTTCCAATGTCGTATGCTCCTTGATGCCGAGCACTCCATCCAATGCCGAACGACCCTTAATGCCGAACGATCTCAGATGTCGAGCACTACTGAATGCCGAGTGCTCTTGGAATGCCGAACCACTCAAATATACCGGACGCTCTGTGTGTAACAACCCTGTATTTTCTGATTATTGTAATTGTATATTTTAATTATTTTAATTTAAATTCCTAATTTAAAAAAAAAACTTTATTTTATTTATTAAAATGAATATATTTTGTTAATTGAAATATAAATGTTGATTTTGATGTGGATTTGAATTTCGATCATGCATAAATTGAATATTTCCAGAAATGTGAATTTTGGCCAATTTGGTCAAACGTTGACTTTTAAATTTAAATTTTAAAAGTTTTAAAATTTGAATTTTATCTTTTATTATGAAAGTAAATAAAATTTCAATAACACTTCTTTTCGTTTCGTTGAAATCCGAATAATATTGGGAAAGTTATGCTTTTTACAAAATTGGGTGTAAATTATTTTATTTAACAATATTGCTTATTTTAAATTATATAAATAATCTTTTTAATTGTCATATCTTATTATAAATTGTATTATATGTTATGTTACATATATTTTTACCTTTTAAATATTTTTAAAGTGATGTTTGAATTTTTCCAAAGCTCATTGAATTTATTTTCTATTTTTAAAGGTTAGTTTCCATTTTTCTGCTATTTTCTTCATTTAAATTATGTTTAATTAAAATTTATTTATTCATTTTTATGTATGCATTTTATTTTTATGTCTTTATCTTTATTTATAAATACTTTTCATGTACATACAATTTTTCCAAAGTTCATTTCATTTATTTTCAAATTTTCAAGCCTAGTTTACATTTTCTTTGCTATTTTCTTAATTTAATTATATTTAATTAATATTTATTTATTTATTTTTGTTTATTTACTATATTTTCATGTTTTTATCTGTATTTATATATATTTTACATGTATTTAAAATTTGAAAAGAAATGGTGGAAATTTGAAAGGTTTGTGACTCTTTATTTGCTCAAGCCTTTTTGTATTCTGTCTTTTCATTTCTCAACCAACATCTCTTCAATTGGCTGCCTTAACTCCACTCTTCAGCTGACATTCCATTTTCCTTTTCACGTGAAAACTCTTTCTCATCTTCCCTCTAAAACTCACGGCTTCATGAAGAAAAAAAAAAGAAAAAAAATAATGGCTTCATCTCCTTTCTCTTTTCATTATTTTTCTAAGTTTTGCCTTCCTCTTCCACCTTGTTTGCTCGGCCCTACCACCCATCATCACCACCATCCTCTCCACCATCACCAGCCACAGCAACCACCACCTCCTATTCTGACCACCACCTCAAGCAATGACCTTCAAGTGGACCAAACACCACAATACTTTGCACCTAACCCCTTGAAACCTTGCCTAGCCGAGCATAACTCCACTATCACCTTCATAGTTGCCTTGGCCACCCCCTATATCCACCACCACCTACTGACCTGTCCTATAAACATCACTCCAGCAATGACTAGACCTGAAGCATGTAGGGCCGAGCCCCACTTGATCCAAGGCCGAGCCTTGTTGAGCCCAGAACTCTACTCCTCTTTGCCTTGTCCCTTTATTTTTCCCATGTTGCAACTCCTACCCATCATCAACTATTTCATCTCCATTTTTAACATGCATTTTGATGCCATACCTGATCTAAACCAGAGCCTATATCATCAGCTATGGCCGAGCAAAAGAGCCCCTTGGTCGAGCTCTTGAATGATTAAAGCAAGGTCTAATCATTCTTGTCTTTGTTGCTTTGTATTTCCGTTTATTTCAATGTTGTTTTGTGTTAAATAATTCATATGTTATATTGTTTGTGTCTATTGGATTGTTACAAGATGGTCATCTTGGCTCTCTTCACTCAATTGAATCACTAGTCGTGCTATATCGTGCTTTTCGTTCCCTTGGAACCGTTTTGTGTGCCGTAGTGGTCTTCAGCTTGAAAAGGTGAGTCTTTCTCACTCTGACATTTATATTTATGAAATAGTGAATTGATGACAAGTGTTTAGTAATATAAATGTTTATGCAAGTTAATGATGATCATATGATATGTTATTCCATGTTATTACAATGTTAAAACTATTAATTATCACCAGACATGTGATATATGACATTATATTGTGACACTGGCATTGTTTATATTGTTTATGCATATATTCACACTGCAAGTTCCCTGTTAGAATAGAATCACTATGGGTTGAAATGATACATACCCAAACGGACTCTAGATTAGGGAAAAATGGTTATGGGCTGAAATGATAGGCCTGAGCGATTTTTATTGTATTTTATTTGACTTGGGATTGCGGGTTTGAAATGATAGAACCCGGGTTTTCTTTGTAAACTGCGGATTGAAATGATATATATCTGTATCACTTGACCTAGGTTAGAAAATTATATACAGACCCCGTGGTATATTTTTAAATGATATTTATTAAAATATGTCTGTGATCTGTGATTATGTATTTACTGTATATTCTGAGATTTTCCAAATTTTATTTACAACGCGGTATTTTGAGCAATTCAAGTCTGACATGTGCGGATGCGAATGGTTGAAAATATCGGGTCGTTACACTGTGTATGCCGAGTACTCTTGAATGCTATTCGGACGTGAATGCCAGACAAACCATTTGTGCCGAACCTCCACCATGCCGAACCATGTTTCCTAGACCCAAATTATAGTTGATTCATCTTTATCCAATCATATTTCCATCTTCCAAGTACATTGCGTCCATCCATCCAGTCGACTGAATCCATTGTACACCAGCCACGACAAACGTGTAATCGATTAAGTTAAACCCGCCTGTCCACGGCCTGGTAAAAAGGCGGGTTAATACTTATATAAAGTCCATTATATATAAGATTTCATTTCAAATCGAATACTTTCCAAAATCAATAGTATATCAAATCATACATATATAGAGTTTGATTACATAAGATTTCACTTTACAAATTGAGTACCCTTACCAAATCAATATTTTTCAAATCAACTTCATACTTATACGAAGCCATTTTATATAAGTTCTATAACTCCAAATCAAATATTTAGTAAAAAAAGGTTTCCCAATTTCAATTCCTTTCAATAATGTTTTAGTTTCAAAATCATATATGATTTCGCCAAATGATTTCTTCCAAATTACATATATTCAGTTTCAAAATTTCTCAAAACAATAGATTTAGAAAGTAACCCAATTTCCCAAATCAACAAAATTTATGTCAAGCAAATCCATTTCCAAAACCATCATATAAATACTGAATCTATTTTAAAAACCAAATATCCTTCTAAAAATCAATTATACCCAAAATAATTTCTGAGTTTATAACTGTCCCTTTAAAATCTTTAAACTATTTATTTCTATTCGAAAGATCAATTTACCTTTTTCAAAATATTTAAAACTAAATTTTATTCAAAACATTCGAAAATTAAATTCCATATCAGTATAATTTAAAATAATCTTATTCATTTACCTAACAAAACAGTTTCAACTCATTTACCTAATCGAATGGTTTATAATTTTTTCGAAGATTACTTAGCTTTAAAAATTAAACCTTGATTTGGAAGTGCTCGAACCTTTAAAAATAGTCAAAGGAATCGTATTTAAAATCCAAAAGTTGGAAATCACCAACAAATCATAAATTAATTCCAATAGATAAGGTTATACTAAAACAATCTGAAATTCGAGGATTGAACACCGACTTACATTAAATCATTTCATATATATATATATACACATATATCTTTTGAAAATCAAATCATACTTCAAAATATGAAATCAAAATTGGTTTCACAAAATCACTCGCATAGCAAAGCTACTAGAGTGGCCTCTCCCCCACTCAGAAACTCGAAAATCAATGTCGATGATGCATGCATTTATCACTGAAATTATTTTCTAGTGACATAAGTGGGTTTCGGACTTTATTTTCTTGAAACTTCTTTGAAACCTTTTCGAAATCATTGGAATTTGTTCAAATACATTTGAAACATTTCTTATTCAGAAAAATACCATTAAATCATATTATTATATATATATATATATGTATATCAAAATCTTAAAACCAATTACATAACACGGGAGTTCGATTCCTCGAAATTCAAATTCAAAACCCTTCAGTTATAAATAATTTTTAAGTCAATTTTTTATAAAAATTTCAAAATTTCAAATCCTTTTGAAATTTCAAATTCTCACTTTTTAAAAGGTATATAATCCTTATCGAAAAAATTTCACATTATATATAAAATGTGGCCATCCTTATCAAAATAATAATTTCGATGTATGTACAATTTCATAATACAACCAAACACAAATTTTACAAGGGATGATTCAAGGATGGATTTCAAACAAATAGAGATTCAAATTTTGTGGACTCTAATCAAATAGAATTCTGATTCGAAGATAAGCTCGAATGAAGATAAGATAACTTAGTTAGCCAATAGAAGATGGATAAGTCTATATAAATCGTGGATGACCATAACCGGGTCAACCGTGACTTTAGGAATATAATCAATGCGGAAATCTAAGGAAAATCTACATTTGATTGCCAAAGGTAGAATCCACATAGAGCAGGAGATGGATAGCATCATAAAACGAGGATATAGAAATCTTCGGTGAATCAATGCCAATTGTAAAGGAGTTTCACCCCTTTAGAAATCATTCAAAGATTTGCGGAATCGTCGATCTTTATAGAGGTCAGTGGAGTTATGGAATGCCCCAAAATGAAAGGGATAAGAATAGGGAAGAAAAGACTGGATTTCAAAACAAGTGGAGGCGTTCCAAAGTTCAAGGAATCCTAATCGATAAGAATCCTAACTAAGAGATTTCTAACAAGGTGGATACCGAAGGGATGAAGTTTAGAAAATCTTGATTTCAAAATAAGGTAAATTTTTGTACCAATATAATCTTTGAAAATCCTTTAAAAATCATTTGGAAATCATTTTATACTTTGAAAGTACGTTCTCTCACAAAGAAATGATTTTGAGATTGATTTCACTCATTCTAGGGTATTTTTACCCTATCTCTAATGAGTTTTTGCTCCGCAGGCTAAGGTTTGCCTAAAAACCAAAGCTCTGATACCAAATGCAACGACCCGATATTTTCATCCATTCACATCCACACTTGCCGGAATTGAATTGCTCAAAATACCGCGTTGTAAATAAATTTGGAGCAAATGAAATACAATCACAGAATCACGGACACAGAAATATAAGAATAACTCACAGCGGAAATTAAAATAACATAGTAGTTCATGAAGCTACTATAACAAAATCTCAAAACAAAATACATAATATCATCTAAAACCATATACAATAGAAATCCCAAATACATAGAAGATCACTAATACAAGAGCTGAAATAGACAACTGAAACTGAAATGAATAAATAAATAGATAAGCAAAATCTCTAGCGATTCCTAGCTCCAGAAAAAGAAATCCAAAGCTAAGCTCTAAATACTTAGGATGACCCGACCGTAAAGTAAAATAAAAAACACTCGGGTCAGGACATACATATTTATATAATGTAAACCAACTCAAGTGAACTGTAGTATTTGTGACGCCCCACCTCTATACCCACGCTAGCCAAGAACACTACGGTGTAGTGCTGTCGACTAGCACGGAGAATAAGGCTATTGAGGAGAGACCATCCGTGTAATTGCTTTGTGCGAGCACCGATATGCCAGATAGTAAAGACGTACATTTCATTTCAGGAGGAAATCCGACATGCCAATGCAAACTCAAAGCTACTACACAGTGGCTATAATAGTCTATGACAAAAATATAAAATAACAACACAGATAATATAAATGCGGAACACAGATGAAACAGAAAGTCTCATATATATATAATAACTGATGTCAGTTACAATACATTCACACGGTACATATGATACAACTACAACAGTCGACTAAGGAAGTTACATATACAAGTACATTAACGTATTTAATATACATGAACACATATCTTCCTATACAATTTTACAGACTACTACAAATGACGACGACTACTCCAAAAGATATGAAAGAACTTCATAGCTCTAGCAGCAACCCAAAGCAGAATATCTACAACCTGAAATACTTGGTCTGACCCGAGTATTAAATTCAAAAGAAAATAATACTCGGGTCAGTCTAATTCAAACTCAGTTATTAGTGCACAAAAGCAATAAAAATAAAATAATGAATAGACGACAGTAATTAAACCAAATCAGAATGCAATTCAGAATATTGAATTGAAATAAACAAAACAGTTCAAAACATTTAAATATCAATTAAAATATTAAGTCGAGTAGGGCTGCAGTACACGCACGCGTGCACTGCCTCGCCACTACAGCATATGGAATATGCAAAAGATCAATTAATCAAAACAAGATAGATATCATAAAACCATACCGTGTGGCTGCAGTTCACGCTTGCGTGCACTGCCCTGCCACTACAGTGATGATGTACCCATTGAATACCGTGTGGCTGCAGTTCACACTTGCGTGCACTGCCGTGCCACTACAGTGATGATGTACCCATTGAATACCGACAGCAATCAAAAACTACAGAGGTCAAGTTTGGACGACATAAATGCGAACCCAAATGTACACAATGGACGTACACTACTGGTTGCACATGAATAAAATGAAACTGGGGTGCAACATGGAACAGCACCAAGTAAATGGCACAAGAGACAGTATGATACAAATGCAAGCTCAATTAAATTGAACACCACATGTAGCAAGACAACCAGAACTGTTTGGAAAGGTAAACGATATTGCAAAAGACACCAAGTGAACATGATAAAACAACCTATCACTGAAACAGTACTAGCCTGAATTAGTGAAACAAGGCTACACATTCAAGTGTAACACAGTACAAAGCACAAAGGCTACAAGTGGAACAAGTATGTGTGTAGCACAGCATGTTCACACAACTACACCAAATTCAACATGATGCAAGAATACTCAAAGACGCAAGGTGAACCATAGAACAATAGTCAGAATGCATAAAACTGGACAAAGCAGCACATATGCAAGGGTCAAGCAACTTATATGTGCATTCAAAAACACTACAGATTCCCAATGACACAAGCATGAATAAGGCTCAGTGGTGAAGCAATAACATATGTACATGAGCATGAATAACATGAAGCAGCACCATGCAACACAAAGTAAACTCATGTGAACATGTACATAGGAACACAAATCTGGGCCACTTTTCCATCAGACGAATAAGAAACTAAGGCCAGGCTCAACACAACAGAGTGGCAACATAAAGCAACAGGGAAAAGGGCTACAACTCAAAGACCATGAGCAAATAGAAACAGGCAGTGACAAATTGCACAAACAAGTTCAAGTGTACTACAGAGACAATGCAACATGAATGACATAAAGGCAGTGAAGTGTTGACTGGTAACAGCCAATTGAAAACAGGTATAACTGATATATGGTGATGGAAGTGCAGTGGTGAAGAACAATTCAACTACAAACGCACTGTCACGACATGTACACAGCTGCGTGAAACAGCAAGTACAAACACATGTAAACTACATGCCTCGAAGAATAGAGCACAGAACTCGAATGACCAAATACATATGTCAGTGGTCCAGCACGAAGACACTGCAGAATGGAGGTGAAGGCAAACAAGATGGCAACTTTAACTAAATCAAAAGAAGTCCAAATATACTGCAACTACACTCTCAACCTCAATTTTCTCAAATACAACTTGACAGTAAAAGGCTCAGGACAGTTTTAAATATGAATACTGTCACAAATGAAATATAATGATCAAATACAAATGAATACACTGCATCAATACAGTGTATCAGGTTCGAGTTCAACCAAGGAGGCAGACATCAAGTGGACACAAGACTCACATATATAGTGAAGTACAACATCAACATCTACAACATGGAACGGCAGAAATTCAAGCAACAAAATACACAGATAACTCGAGACATGAATTAGATGTGAGCAAACTCACCTTTGCCACGAACGGAAGCGAAGATGAACGAGCGCGAGGGCGAGCAGCCATTAATTGATGAAGCCCTAATTCTCGAACGAAGGAGAACGAATGAAGACGAGCCCCATCGAGCAGCCAGGACGAAGATGAACTCGAACTGACGAAGCCGATCCTCCCGAAGCCCTAATTGGTGATGACGATCGATGGAGCACGAGGCCGCCACCATTTTTGTTCTCTCGGTGGTTTTAGGTTTCGAACGAATAATAGAAAATGAGAAAGAGGGGATCGGGTTTAAGTCGAAGAAAAAGAAAAGGGTATTGGGTTTTATAAATTTTCACGGCCCAAAAACAAATGAACCACTATTTAAAAATCAAAGCCCCTCAAACTTTATAACCATTTGTAATTTAAAATTTAAAAACTTCAATTTGAAAATTGACGAAAATATCGGGTTGTTACAGTATTAATGCACAATAACTAAAAGGATGCCTAGGATCGCCCATCCTCTAAGGATCAGTTAAACCATAAATTAAATTCATCCCATGGTTAAGATTTCAAAAATGGTATTTTATACTTCGAAATCAAATATCATTTCAAAAATTAATTGTCATTTCAAATCCATTTCAAAATATAAAAATATCATATTTTTCCAAACCACATTCATTTAATTTAATTTAAATATCATTCCAAGTCACATTTCAAAATGGTTTATATTTCAAATCAAATTACTTCATTGAAACCATTTGAAAATGAAGTTATTATATTTAATAATCAAATATTCAATTCTCCAAATTTAGTCTTTTCAGAATTCATTTATTCCCTTAAATTTATTAAAACGGTGAAATTTCAGCTTTTGCAGCATTTAGAAAAATGCTACGGAAAGTTACATTTGGAAACAATTCAACTTAACAAAGATAGCATTTAAAACTGCTATAATAGGTTTCAGTTAAATTTCTACGACTACAGCGCTTACAAAGTGCTGTAATAGCCCTTAGTTCATTTTTAGTTATAGTTCATTTATATCAACTACAGCATTTACAAAATGCTGTAATATCCTTTACTTTAGAAATGATATCATTTCTGATATACTGTTAAATTAAATTTCAAATTTTCAATACAATTTCATAAACCATTAAACATTAATTTAAATCATTTTTAACTTATTAAATCATATTTTCTCACTTTAAAATGATCATTCAAATACCCTTTAATTTATGATTTTATAAAGTGCAATTTCACAAATAATTATCAAATTTTAATAATTCACTTAAAAAAATCAACGTACAATTTTATAACATTTCATTTACTTTACATTTAAATTTAATTTACCATTTCATAAATTAAATTTAAATTCCATTTTATTTTTTTGTTACCTTAACTTTTAATTTTAAAAACATTTCTCAATTTCAAAGTTAAGTTATATTTCAAATTCCACTTAAACATTCATTTATTTTACTATTTTTTTATATAAAAAAATCAATAACACTTTATAAAAATCATTTTGAATTCAAATTAAAATAAAATTATCATATTTTCTAACTTAATTTAAACTTCATTTATAAACAAATCATAAATTCCAAAATTAACTTATATTTCAAATTCTACTCTACCATTTATATATTTCACTTATTTAACTTATAGGAAATCTCTAATATTTTATAAAAATCATTTTTAAATTTAAATTTAAATCAAAATATCATAATATTTACATTTTTATAATATTTTATAAATTCAAGAAAACATATATTAACCACGGGTCTGTATATAATTTTCTAACCTAAGTTAAATGATACGGATAGTATATCATTTCAATCCGTAATTTAGAAAGGAAAAATCCGGGTTCTATCATTCCAAACCCGCAATCCCAAGTTAAATGGAATAAATAAAAAATCGTTCAGGCCTATCATTTCATCCCCTAATGATTTTTCCCTATTCTAAAGTCCGTTCGGGTATGCATCATTTAAACCCATAGTGATTCTATTCTATATGGATCTTGCAGTGATAAACAAATATAAATAAACAGAATAGCATTATATTACAGTAGCATATGATATGACAGGTGTATAAACAGGGGTGAACATCATGTGATCATAGCATAGGCAGGTGAAATACGATAATATAGTCTACAGATTCAAATGCTATCGGTTTACTAATTATATAAGTATAAAATGTCTGGTAAGAAATACTCACCTCAACAAGCTGGAGATAGCACAACCAAACACACAAACCAAGATCCAAAAAGGCACGAAAGAACAACTACGATTCAAGTGAGGGGAGAGCCAAAATAGTTGTCTTGTTACATATCAAAAAAAATAATATATAAAGCACATGAATTTCAACACTAAACATAACATTGAACACTAGAAAATAAGGAGCAACAAGTAATTAAACAACTTGCACTTGCTTTCACAAATCCTATGTTCGGCGATATGGTGATAAAGCATAGCCATGGTGGTGTATTTGGTCAAGTATGGGTCCAATTTTGTCGGCCTAGCTTGGGTATGAAGGAGTGGAAGTTGCTTGTGCATGAACATACAAAGCCAAGGCAACAAAGTGGAGTTTTGTCACAATCACAAGCTCGGCCATGGGAATGTTAGCTCGGCCTTGCCTAGTGAAGTCAGGGGATGGTGCAGTAGTGGCTTAGGGTCATGTAGTGGCTGGAGGAAGTGATGCAAGAGGTGGTCGTGAGGGGTTGTGAAGTGGTGAAGGCGTGTAGATGTTCGGCTAGAGTAGTTTCCAGGGGATGATGCAATATTTTATGGAACGTTGCAACATAGGGTGCACCGCCATGACTGGTCAGAGGTGGTAGGAGGGGTGTGCATCCGAAAAAGGTTGTGGTGGAGGAGCTATAGGCCGAACAATATAGTGAAAGCAAGGCATGAAAAATGAATAAAACAAGGAAAAAATGTATGCGAAAACCATTACCAATTTTGTTTCAGATTGATGGCCGAAAGTTTTGGGGTGAGAAACAAAATTTTTTGTGTGAAAAATGAAGGGTGATCGGATGAAGAAAGAATATGGTCAGCCAAATTGAATGCAAGTGTTGATTTGCAAATGAAAAGGTAAAAGGAATATGGAAAGTCTGAGGTAAATGAAAGGTTCAAACTCTTCATATTTCCCATTTTCATTATTCATTTTTAAACACATGAAAAATGTAAATAAATAAAATAAAAAAACAAAATAGTGTATGAAAGAAAATAAATAAATAAATTTTAGATAAATATAAATTAATTAAGAAAATAGCTTAAAAATAGAAACTAGGTTTTATAAATTGAAATAAAAAACAATAAGCTTTGGAAAATTATAACATCACTTTAAAATGTTTTAAAATAAAAGTAAATACCTAACATGTCATATAACACATATCTGAACATGATATGACAATTAAAAATATTATTTATACAAATTAAAATAGACAATTTTGTTAAATAATTCAATTTACATACAATATTGTAAAAAGCATAACTTTCACGAAATAAATTGGATTTCAACGAAAAGAAAAGCAGTATTCTTGAAATTAATTTTTTCTCATAATGAAAGATAAAATCCAAGAATTAAAATATTTAAATTTTAAATTTAAAAGTCAAAGTTTGACAAAATTGACCGAAATCCACATTTTATGGAAATATTTTATTTATTCAGATTTGATAGTATAATTCATGCAAAAATCAAAATTTATAATTAAAATAAAAAAATTTATTCATTTTAATAAATATAGTAAAGTTTTTAAATCAATAATTCAATTTAAAATAATTAAAATATACAATTAAAATAAATCACAAAATTCAGGGTTGTTACATTATACTTTCGAAATGTTTTTTCTATACTACGCGCTAATAATAATATTAGACGGATTTTGCGCATCAAACATATTTGACTATCATAAGGAGTAATCTCCTCCAAGTGTGCGATTGCACTGTTTGTGGCGGGAGGGCTTACGGTAGTTTCATTTTCCAAAACCCATTACAGATTTCTTTTTACTTCTCTTATTGTTTGTTTTTTTGTTCAAAACAACTGTTTTTGTTTGCTCACACCACTCCCATGAGTGACTTGGAGTTGATCGTTCCCTTTCTAAACCCTAGGTGCCATAATTTTCCACACGTGCAGCCTACAATCAGGTTTTTAGATAGTCAGCTAGTACATGTAGCTTTTGGTAATCTTTGGAGTCTTTGACTTGCAATCGCATTGCGTTTCACTTCAGCATGATGGTGGTTCGAGCTTCTTGGTTTGGTGTTTTGGAGCATGGCATTGAAGGTATTGTTTCCCGCTGCTGCTGCTTTGTTATTTTCCACTGTTGTATCTATCCCTAATATGTGTTGAACATTCCATTTGTATCAAATGTTGTGTATCAATAAAATTTCATTTCAACTTCCGTTGTGTTGTTATCACCTAATGTTGTTATAAGCTCCGACAAACTAGACTTAACATTTGAATATGCAGCATTCGAATATGGGTGATGTATGTAGGTGTCGATTTTCGAAGGTCGAGTCATGGTCATTACAAATGTGTTGTTGAAATCAGAGGGAATAGAGGTGTAGCCGATCCTTGCCCTCTGTGTATGTGTTCAGTTTCTCCTACTTGGGGCTACCAGAAGGTAAATATTTTATATATTTATAGATGCACGATTTATACGATTTAAATTCAGTTTATATATGTCTAGCCTGGGACTACCAATTATTGCATGAGATATAATATAGCGAATATTAGGGAAGTCCTTAAAATAAAACTTAATACACGACAACTCCTCTCTAAAAAAAGATTGTAAATTAGGTCCCTGGAATTAAGTTACTGAATAACTGCGTACGTTTATGCAAATATTCAGTGAATAATTGCGGAAGTTTCCACAATATTCAATGAATAATTGCGGAAATGTCTGTATTTTTTGAATATAATTACATAAATGTCTGTAATTATTCACTGAATAATTGCGTAAATATACGCAATTATTCAATAATTTAATCTAGTGACCTAATTTACATATTTTTTTTTGGCAAGGACGCTTTGTGTATTTTGAAACTTAATAGAGACTTTAGCCAAACCTCCCTATTATTTATTTATGCTCGTATAGGGCCGTTGATGAAACGGATATGAATTTTTTTTGTTTTTATTAAAAATTTCAAGTTTCATGCTACACCAATGCACACGTTTATCAATCTAGAACTTGTTATCCATAACAATTATAAAGAAAAATAATATGTTATGAAATTAGTTGTCAATCATAACAATCACTATTATAAATGTTCCATATATCATTGCTTAACATAATTTCAAAGATAACATAAAGTGATCATAAGCTGCTTTAATCCAATTAAAGAAAAGACACGATGAATGTAAGATTCATGTCTATAGCAAGACAAAAAGGAATTGTTAAAGTGACTACAATTTTGAGTCAAAGGATATAATTTTTTGGGATTCCATCCTAAAGTGAAATTGTTACAAAAGGGGCATGATAAATGGAAGAAAATTTAATAGATTACATACCTATGTTCAAAGCAAATTTGTCAATGCCATGTCAAAAAGTAAAAAAATCATGGTTCGTCGAAAACAAGATTTGGACGAATTTAATCAAAAAGGATCTCATGAATCGATAGGGTCCATAGAATAAATTGCATAATAGAGCTAATAACAATATTATTTTTTATTTTTTATAAGGCTATGAAATAGTTTTGCACCATTCATAGAAATTTTATAAATACTGAAAAAAGGCCTCCCTTATATAAAACTAAATCACTGTAACAATGCCCAAATAAAATGCGTGCAAGTGGAAAAAAAATTGATGTCAAGTGGCTATGATATCTTAAGTTGGACATAAGGTTCCAATGGATGGGGATTACATTAATTATTTATTGTTTTAGTTATTTTATTTTATAATTAATTTGGTATTATAAATTGTTAAAAATTGAAATTTAAAATTTACTTATTAGATATTTATCATCAAAACTAGGTAAACTTTTAAAATAACATAAATTCATTTAAAAACCTACCTTCATTGAAGTGTCCAAGAAGAGAGCAAAACACCATTCACCATTCATTATACTCCTGTCTTAATATATTCAATCTTTTGTACTTTTTTCGACATAATAGTTGTAACAACCCTAGATTTTGCTTATATTTTTAAATTGACTTTATTTTTTTATGTTATTTTAAATTTTTTTTTCAAACATCTCATTTTTGATATAAATGATGATTATTAAGTGATTTATAGTTCAAACTAGTATAATTTGAATATTTTACTGTAAAGTGAATTTTTGGTCAAAATAGTCAAACTTTGACTTTTAATTTAAATTTTTAAAAGTTTTAAAATTTAAATTTTATCTTTTATTATGAAAGTACATAAAATTTTAAGAACACCACTTTTCGTTTCGTTGAAATCGGATGTAAATTGTGAAAGTTATACCCTTTACAATATTGTGCGTATATAGGGTTATTTAACAATGACTATTTTAAATTGTATAAATTACTTCTTCTTTGTTATATTTCATTTTAATATGTGATAATATGTTATATTATGTATATTTTGACTTTTAAGTATTTTTGAAATGATAATATAATTTTTCTAAAGTTTATTTGAATTTATTTCAATTTATAAAGCCTAGTTTGGTATTTACTGCATTTTTCTTTATTTAAAATTCTATTTAATTAAAATTTAATTATTTATTTCACCTTGAAAATGCTTTAAATAAATTAAATTAATTCAACTTTCCACTTCATAATAATTTTATAATGAAATGTATAATTTTCCAAGACTAACTGTGATTTATGCACAATTTTAGAACACTGTTTGGTATTTTTAAGGCATTTTCTTCATTATTTTATATTTTTTTCAAATTATACTATTTGTTACCTCATATTTCTAATTGATTTCAGTTTGTAAAGTATTTTCTCCTGAAATTTTGTTTATGTAAAGATTTAAAAGGAAAAGAATATGGAAGATTGTAAATCACTTTGAAACGTAAGCCCTTTTATTTGCCCAAACCCTTCATTTCCTTAAACTCCTCAATTAATTGCCTTAGCCGTGTAAAACCCTAATGTAGCCGTCATCTCATTAGGTTTTCACGAAAAAAAAAAAGATCATTTTCATTTGTTTCTCACGGCTACAAAGATCTGGTAATGGCTTCCCTTTCTTTTTCTTACTTTTCTACTTGTTTTCCCTAAATTTTAATTTTTTTCATTTATTTAAAGACTTTGGCTTTTGTTTTTTTTAAAATCTAATTTTGGAAATTTTGCTGAAATGATTTCTGATCATTTGTCCAAATAAAAATAAAAAATGTCTGAAAATTTGATTTGGATAAAAAGTGTAACTTTAATAGAAATTCTAAATTTTATAATTCTAAAGGCAAATTTTTCATCTTGAACTGTACACAATTGTGTAACATTTGTTTCACTTTTGTTTTGGTCAGATTTGTTGTATACTTTTTTTTTTAAAAAAAAGTTAGTAATAATTAGTGTGAAACGGGAAATAAACTTTACATTTCTTTTACATGTGTTTACATCTGTTTCTTAACTTTATATTTAACAATCAATTGGATGAAGCTAAATCAAATGTTATTAATTATGGTACAATAGCTATTAAATTTTGGTTTAAAGTGATGGTTTATTTTCCTAATAGAAACGTTAGTATTTAAATTTATTTAATAAGAGAAACAAAATAATTTGTACGTTATTTAATAAGAGAAACAAAATAATTTGTACGTTACTTTGGGCATATATTTAATTGTTGCTCTTGCCTTTTCGTTATCTATTTGATTTTTTTCCTTCTTGCGTTAACAATGCAAAGTTTTCAGCCGTATATTCTCTTTTGAGAATCCAAAATCTTGCTCAAATCTTGCCTTAAATCATTTCCGTGTGTGAATTATTTCTTTCCCTCTTGCCTCCCATACGTTTCCACCTATTGGATAGAATTGCATGGCTTAATTGCCTCTACCGTTCAAGCATTTTTCTCTTGCCTGCCCTCTACATAAATTAGTGAGCAAATGTTAATATATATTTCACGTTCAAAAGTTCCATACCATAAATTATTCATTTTGCTTCCATCAAAATTTGCGTAAGCATCTCCTGAAGGTATGAACCGGCGCATGCTTTTCCTTTCATTTTTTTTTCTCTTTTTTTTCTTTCTTTCTTCTTTTCACTCTTGTTTTATTTCATTTGTTCTCTTTTCATTGTTTTGCTTTGGGTTGGTGATACAAAATCATATCTTGGCTATCTTTCAACTCAAATCAAAAGTCATGAAATTGTGCTTATCGTGCCTTTGGAGTCGTGCTTGTATGTTGTTTTGGTCTCTAGCTTTGAAAAAGGTGAGTCTTTCTCACTCTGACATATATACTTATGAAAAGTGGATTGATGACAAGTGTTTAGTAATGTAAAATGTTTATGCAAGTTAATGATGATCATATGATATGCTATGCCATGTTATTACCATGTTATTACCATGTTAAAACTGTTAATTTTCACCTGACATCTGATATATGACTGTATATTGTGATATTGACTTTGTTTATATTATTTCTGTATATGATCACACTGCAAGTTCCCTGTTAGGATAAAAATCATTATGGTCTGAAATGATAAGCCTGAGTTATTTTATTTATTTATCTATACTTGGGATTGCAGGTTTGAAATGATAGAACCCGGATTTTTACCTTTTAAAACTGCGGATTGAAATGATACATATCCGTATCACTTGACCTAGGTTAGAAAACTATATACAGACCCATGGTTATTCTATAAAGTGTTCTGAATATTTTAAGTATTTTAAAAATATATAATTATGAAATTTGATTTAAATAGATTTTGAAAGGTTTTAAAATAAATAAATTTTGATTTTTCTATGTGTTAAAAATGTAATTTATGAATGGATTAACTGGATTTTGAAATATAACTTATGTTTGAAATTTCGAATTTTAACTAAAAATGATATTTAAGTTACATGAATAAAATGGACTTTAATTTTATTTGGAAAATGGTAAATATGATAAATTGATTTATATTTGAATTTAAGTGATTTATTAAAGAATTATTGATTTTCTATAAATTTAAGCGGTTGAATAAATGACTGTTGAAAATGAAATTTTAAAATATAACTTGACTTGAAAATGTGAAATTTGAGTTTTAACTAAAGATGTTAAATTAATTAAATAAACTGGAAGTTTAGTTAAATTTGTGAAAAGGTAATATAAATCTGAAATGTTAAGTTTTAATTTATGAAAGAAACGTATAGGTTTTAATTTATGAAAGAAACGTATAGGTTTTAATTTATGAAAGAAACGTACAGGACAGGTTTTAATTTATGAAAGAAACGTATAGGTTTTAATTTATGAAAGAAACGTATAGGTTTTAATTTATGAAAGAAACGTATAGGTTTTAATTAATGAAAGAACGTATGGTGTTCTAATTAATGATAGGAACATGTAAATTCCTAATTAATGAAAGAATGGTATAAGTTTTAATTAATGAAAGAAATGTGTAAGTTTTTAATTAATGAAAGAAACGTGTAAAGTCCTAATTAATGAGAGAACATGAAATTTTTAATTAATGCAAGAACATGTAAAGTTTAATTAAGAAAGAAACATGTAAAGTTTTAAGTAGTGTGGTATTGATTTAATTAATAAATGTTCATTATTGTAATAGGAATATAAAATTTAAAACGTACATTTGACACGTAGATTTTAGTCAATGTAAGGGTGTATTTTAAATTGATTAAAATGATAAATGTTACTTATTGTAATAATAATGTAAGTTAATAAGGTGCTTTTAACTTAACATAAGAATTTCGGTTTAAATTGTATATTACAGTAAGAAAGTTTATTTAACTACAAGGCTATGATAAATTGACATGTTAAAATTTTAAGCTTATCAATACTTTGATTATATACAATATAAAGTGGAAAGTAGTACATTCCAGAAATGCTATGATTCCTTAAGGTAACATTTCCAAAATGCTATGATAATTTAAAGGAATATTTCAAGTTTAATAAATTTAAAGAAATATTCAATGATTTGAAAATTTGGGTTTTATTTGAATGATATAATATTGAATTATATTTTGAAATAGAAATGATACAATTGTGATATTGTTTTGAAATGAGTATGATATTTTGGTCTTGAAAGTATAAATTATTTGAAATAAATATCCATGGGTTATAATAACGATTGGTTGTTAAAGAGACCGGGATCGGATATTCTCTTATAATCGGACAATATCGAAAACCACTTTAACAACTGTGTACGCGGTGGAGATTCCAGAATGAAGTAGGATGGTGGCGACGTTCTCGAGGTATGTTACGTGGACCCAACTCCCGTGAGTTGGCATATATGACTAAAACAGGAGCTATACCGGGCTACACAAAGGGTCGCACCCTTTCATCGAGCATGCTCCATCGGAAACTATTCTATTACTGTTGTGATTCGATTCGGTGGCACCACTTTGATTCGGGGGTATTGTTCGAGGTGGGCGGAAGCTGCTGGCTTGCCGTCACCACCGGTCCGGGAGTGCAAACGGTGTATCCACCCTGGCATTTCCTTGCGTGCCGTGTCATATCCTTATATCGAGCCCACTACGATTTTGGTTTTAAAGATCCGACCGCGTTACGGTTCACCATCTCCTCAACGCTATTTTCTATATGATTATACTTTACTGATTAGACACTACCGTATATAGCGTATATTACTACATAGTAAATAGTTTAACGGATCCTTAGAGGATGGGCGGTCCCAAGCATCCTTTAAGTTACTGATGCATTTTGTTACTGTTCACTTGAGTTGATTTACAGTTTATAAGTATTTATGTCCTGACTCGAGGGTTTTGTGTTTTGCTTTACGCTCGGGTCAGATTGATTGAGTTAGCATTCAAGATTCACCTTCGGCGTTGGATCTTTCCTTGAAGATCCAGCCATCTATTTGTTTCAGTATCCAGTGGTTCAGGGATGCATCTGATTTGTACCTGATGTATCCTGTTACTCTTCTGTTGTATCTCATTTAACTCTGATGTATCTTATATTTTTTTTAGTAGCTTCATGAGCTACTATCTCTTTTACTTCTGCTGCATTATTATATACTCTGTGTCGGTGATCTGTGATTTTATTTACTGTATATTCTGAGATTTGCCAAAATTTTATTTACAACGCGGTATTTTGAGCAATTCAATTCCGGCATGAGTGTCTATCTATACACTTACAATGGATGCGAATGGTTGAAAATACCGGGTCATTACAGTTGGTATCAGAGCTTTGGTAACTCTTGGCAAAACTCAGCATATGGAGTGAATGTATTTACAGAATCACTTTTATTCGAGTTTGAATCTCTCCCTTTTGACTCGATTCCATTGAATTTTGGAACATTCCCTACGGTTCCAAAATCCATTCGTATCCCTCACTATTCATCTTCTTTTGAATCTGGAGCATTCCATAACTCCGCTTCAAATGATCTTTTTAGTGAGTCAGCGGTCACGCCAATTTCAAATTGAATTGAAAAAAAGGGGAAAACTCCTTTGCAGTTAGCATCGATTCACCAGAGATTCTTATCTATCCTTGGTTTAGATGCTAATATCTTTTGTTATTTCAAACTCTAACTCTTGAGATCGAATGTAGATTTACCCTAGAAAAATCAACATTGATCTTATTCTTTAAGTCACGGTTGACCCGGTTAAGGTTGCCCGCGATTTGTATAAGCTTATCTATCTTCCTATTCTATTATTTAATCATGTCATCCTTGTTTCCAACTTATTTTTAATCATAATCTCCTTTGATTTGTGATAATCAAAAATTTGAATCTCTATCCTTCTTTGAAAATTTATTCATGTATAGTGTATTTGTAAACTAGTATTTAAAATTAAAATGTTTTATATATTGTGTTGTTTGAGTTGTTGATGTTGAGTTGGGTTTCTGATCGATACGTCTGATCAGCGCTATCGATAAGATTTCCAAAACATTTTGACAGAACAAACGGACATAATATATTTTTAAAAAAAAAATTGGTTAATGAAATAAATTTCGATATATAAGTAAATTTATGGAACTTAATGAAATGATTTAAATTGATAATCTGAAATGATAATACTTGATTTATCATTTATTGTTCTACAAATAGATCTATAAATATTTGTTTATAAATTTATTTGGGAACTGAAATGAATTTAAAACAAGAATTTGAGGATTTAAATTCCGTTTATTTCGAACTTTGGTTTAAAGTTTTAAAAGGTTATATTATTTAAAGTATTTTGAATAGAATTTGTTTTCAAAGAATTTTAAGTTTAAAATTAGTACTCTTCTCTTTGTTGCTGGAAAATAACTTCGGTGATGACTGCAGCATCATCGACGTTCATTTTTGAGTTTCGAAGTGAAGAGACTGTTCTGTAGTCTTGCTACAGCTTTATTTTGGGAAATTAAATAGATTTGAATTTCTAAAATATGGCTTAATTTATAATATATATATAGATATATGATTGAAATTTGATTTGACATATTATATATATATTATTACTTATCTCTACATGGTTTGAAGAAATCGGAAATTTAATTCTTAAATTTTATTTTTAACAATAATTTCAATTATAAAAAGAAAATCAAAAAAAATAGTGGATAAACGATTAAACTTGAGATAATTAAATTGGAAAGTTTTATTTGTATGACACAATTTCATTCCAATATAACTTACCTTAATTTCAGAAGTTAACAATGTAATTGGGTAATATACAATATAAAAAGATTTTATAAATAAAATTTGAGTGGTTATAATAAATGTTATACACTTAAATTTTAATTATAAAATGATTAACAGAGGTAAATATAATAAAGGGTAATTGAATAACTTACAATAAAATAATGTTAAAAGAACTAAGAATAAAAGAGAGCGGTTATAATAAGTGTAAGTATGTTTAACATAAGTGATAAATATAGTGAGAGGAATAATTTTAATTTTAATTAGGAATAAAGAAGAATTAGATTTATTAAATACATTGTGAGTGTAATAAATGATTATTTTTCAAACCCATGGTTTTAAAAATTGTTAATTTAAGATGATTGGATAATAAAACAATGAAATTTGAGATAGTTAACGATTTATTTAACTTATAAAAAAAAATTAAGTTGATATTTCCATGCTTTCAAATTTATTTCCTTATTTTGTTTTTCAAATTATCATTTTGTTGTCCTTATTATTCTTATCTTACTACAGACTGGTATGGGCATCTTTCTATAATCTTTTTGTTTAGAAATCTTTGTATAATCTTTGATAAATCTGCACCTTGTTAAACATACCTATAACAATAGTTATTAGGTATAATTTCAATCTCCTTGTTATCTTGTCTCAATTTTATTTCACTTTATCTTTTTCTGTGCTTTCCCGTACCTCATTCCTTTTCGGGGACGAAAAGTTATTGAGTGGGGGAGAGTGTAACAAACCTATATTTTGCTTATATTTTTAAATTGACTTTATTTTTTTATGTTATTTTAATTTTTTTTTTCAAACATCTCATTTTTAATATAAATGATGATTATTAACTGATTTATAGTTCAAACTAGTATAATTTGAATATTTTACTGTAAAGTGAATTTTTGGTCAAAATATCAAACTTTGACTTTTAATTTAAATTTTTAAAAGTATGAAAATTTAAATTTTATCTTTTATTATGAAAGTACATAAAATTTTAAGAACACCACTTTTCGTTTCGTTGAAATCGGATGTAAATTGTGAAAGTTATACCCTTTACAATATTGTGCGTATATAGGGTTATTTAACAATGACTATTTTAAATTGTATAAATTACTTCTTCTTTGTTATATTTTATTTTAATATGTGATAATATGTTATATTATGTATATTTTGACTTTTAAGTATTTATGAAATGATAATATAATTTTTCTAAAGTTTATTTGAATTTATTTCAATTTATAAAGCCTAGTTTGGTATTTACTGCATTTTTCTTTATTTAAAATTCTATTTAATTAAAATTTAATTATTTATTTCACCTTGAAAATGCTTTAAATAAATTAAATTAATTCAACTTTCCACTTCATAATAATTTTATAATGAAATGTATAATTTTCCAAGACTAACTGTGATTTATGCACAATTTTAGAACACTGTTTGGTATTTTTAAGGCATTTTCTTCATTATTTTATATTTTTTTCAAATTATACTATTTGTTACCTCATATTTCTAATTGATTTCAGTTTGTAAAGTATTTTCTCCTGAAATTTTGTTTATGTAAAGATTTAAAAGGAAAAGAATATGGAAGATTGTAAATCACTTTGAAACGTAAGCCCTTTTATTTGCCCAAACCCTTCATTTCCTTAAACTCCTCAATTAATTGCCTTAGCCGTGTAAAACCCTAATGTAGCCGTCATCTCATTAGGTTTTCACGAAAAAAAAAAAGATCATTTTCATTTGTTTCTCACGGCTACAAAGATCTGGTAATGGCTTCCCTTTCTTTTTCTTACTTTTCTACTTGTTTTCCCTAAATTTTAATTTTTTTCATTTATTTAAAGACTTTGGCTTTTGTTTTTTTTAAAATCTAATTTTGGAAATTTTGCTGAAATGATTTCTGATCATTTGTCCAAATAAAAATAAAAAATGTCTGAAAATTTGATTTGGATAAAAAGTGTAACTTTAATAGAAATTCTAAATTTTATAATTCTAAAGGCAAATTTTTCATCTTGAACTGTACACAGTTGTGTAACATTTGTTTCACTTTTGTTTTGGTCAGATTTGTTGTATACTTTTTTTTTTTAAAAAAAAGTTAGTAATAATTAGTGTGAAACGGGAAATAAACTTTACATTTCTTTTACATGTGTTTACATCTGTTTCTTAACTTTATATTTAACAATCAATTGGATGAAGCTAAATCAAATGTTATTAATTATGGTACAATAGCTATTAAATTTTGGTTTAAAGTGATGGTTTATTTTCCTAATAGAAACGTTAGTATTTAAATTTATTTAATAAGAGAAACAAAATAATTTGTACGTTATTTAATAAGAGAAACAAAATAATTTGTACGTTACTTTGGGCATATATTTAATTGTTGCTCTTGCCTTATCGTTATCTATTTGATTTTTTTTCTTCTTGCTTTAACAATGCAAAATTTTCAGCCGTATATTCTCTTTTGAGAATCCAAAATCTTGCTCAAATCTTGCCTTAAATCATTTCCATGTGTGAATTATTTCTTTCCCTCTTGCCTCCCATACGTTTCCACCTATTGGATAGAATTGAATGCCTTAATTGCCTCTACCGTTCAAGCATTTTTCTCTTGCCTGTCCTCTACATAAATTAGTGAGAAAATGTTAATATATATTTCACGTTCAAAAGTTCCATACCATAAATTATTCATTTTGCTTCCATCAAAATTTGCGTAAGCATCTCCTGAAGGTATGAACCGGTGCATGCTTTTCCTTTCATTTTTTTTCTCTTTTTTTTTCTTTCTTTCTTCTTTTCACTCTTGTTTTATTTCATTTGTTCTCCTTTCATTGTTTTGCTTTAGGTTGGTGATACAAAATCATATCTTGGCTATCTTTCAACTCAAATCAAAAGTCGTGAAATTGTGCTTGTCGTGCCTTTGGAGTCGTGCTTGTATGTTGTTTTGGTCTCTAGCTTTGAAAAAGGTGAGTCTTTCTCACTCTGACATATATACTTATGAAAAGTGGATTGATGACAAGTGTTTAGTAATGTAAAATGTTTATGCAAGTTAATGATGATCATATGATATGCTATGCCATGTTATTACCATGTTATTACCATGTTAAAACTGTTAATTTTCACCTGACATCTGATATATGACTGTATATTGTGATATTGACTTTGTTTATATTATTTCTGTATATGATCACACTGCAAGTTCCCTGTTAGGATAAAAATCATTATGGTCTGAAATGATAAGCCTGAGTTATTTTATTTATTTATCTATACTTGGGATTGCGGGTTTGAAATGATAGAACCCGGATTTTTACCTTTTAAAACTGCGGATTGAAATGATACATATCCGTATCGCTTGACCTAGGTTAGAAAACTATATACAGACCCGTGGTTATTCTATAAAGTGTTTTGAATATTTTAAGTATTTTAAAAATATAAAATTATGAAATTTGATTTAAATAGATTTTGAAAGGTTTTATAATAAATAAATTTTGATTTTTCTATGTGTTAAAAATGTAATTTATGAATGGATTAACTGGATTTTGAAATATAACTTATGTTTGAAATTTCGAATTTTAACTAAAAATGATATTTAAGTTACATGAATAAAATGGACTTTAATTTTATTTGGAAAATGGTAAATATGATAAATTGATTTATATTTGAATTTAAGTGATTTATTAAAGAATTATTGATTTTCTATAAATTTAAGTGGTTGAATAAATGACTGTTGAAAATGAAATTTTAAAATATAACTTGACTTGAAAATGTGAAATTTGAGTTTTAACTAAAGATGTTAAATTAATTAAATAAACTGGAAGTTTAGTTAAATTTGTGAAAAGGTAATATAAATCTGAAATGTTAAGTTTTAATTTATGAAAGAAACGTATAGGTTTAAATTTATGAAAGAAACGTATAGGTTTTAATTTATGAAAGAAACGTACAGGACAGGTTTTAATTTATGAAAGAAACGTACAGGTTTTAATTTATGAAAGAAACGTATAGGTTTTAATTTATGAAAGAAACGTATAGGTTTTAATTTATGAAAGAAACGTATAGGTTTTAATTTATGAAAGAAACGTATAGGTTTTAATTAATGAAAGAACGTATGGTGTTCTAATTAATGATAGGAACATGTAAATTCCTAATTAATGAAAGAATGGTATAAGTTTTAATTAATGAAAGAAATGTATAAGTTTTTAATTAATGAAAGAAACGTGTAAAGTCCTAATTAATGAGAGAACATGAAAGTTTTAATTAATGCAAGAACATGTAAAGTTTAATTAAGAAAGAAACATGTAAAGTTTTAAGTAGTGTGGTATTGATTTAATTAATAAATGTTCATTATTGTAATAGGAATATAAAATTTAAAACGTACATTTGACACGTAGATTTTAATCAATGTAATGGTGTATTTTAAATTGATTAAAATGATAAATATTACTTATTGTAATAATAATGTAAGTTAATAAGGTGCTTTTAACTTAACATAAGAATTTCGGTTTAAATTGTATATTACAGTAAGAAAGTTTATTTAACTATAAGGCTATGATAAATTGACATGTTAAAATTTTAAGCTTATCAATACTTTGATTATATACAATATAAAGTGGAAAGTAGTACATTCCAGAAATGCTATGATTCCTTAAGGTAACATTTCCAAAATGCTATGATAATTTAAAGGAATATTTCAAGTTTAATAAATTTAAAGAAATATCCAATGATTTGAAAATTTGGGTTTTATTTGAATGATATAATATTGAATTATATTTTGAAATGGAAATGATACATTTGTGATATTGTTTTGAAATGAGTATGATATTTTGGTCTTGAAAGTATAAATTATTTGAAAAAATATCCATGGTTTATAATAACGATTGGTTGTTAAAGAGACCGAGATCGAATATTGTCTTATAGCCGGACAATACCGAAAACCACTTTAACAACTGTGTACGCGGTGGAGATTCCAGAATGAAGTAGGATGGTGGCGACGTTCTCGAGGTATGTTACGTGGACCCAACTCCCGTGAGTTGGCATATATGACTAAAACAGAAGCTATACCGGGCTACACAAAGGGTCGCACCCTTTCATCGAGCATGCTCCATCGGAAACTATTCTATTACTGTTGTGATTCGATTCGGTGGCGCCACTTTGATTCGGGGGTATTGTTCGAGGTGGGCGGAAGCTGCTGGCTTGCCGTCACCGCCGGTCCGGGAGTGCAAACGGTGTATCCACCCTGGCATTTCCTTGCGTGCCGTGTCATATCCTTATATCGAGCCCACTACGATTTTGGTTTTAAAGATCCGACTGCGTTACGGTTCACCATCCCCTTAACGCTATTTTCTATATGATTATACTTTACTGATTAGACACTACCGTATATAGCGTATATTACTACATAGTAAATAGTTTAACGGATCCTTAGAGGATGGGCGGTCCCAAGCATCCTTTAAGTTACTGATGCATTTTGTTACTGTTCACTTGAGTTGATTTACAGTTTATAAGTATTTATGTCCTGACTCGAGGGTTTTGTGTTTTGCTTTACGCTCGGGTCAGATTGATTGAGTTAGCATTCAAGATTCACCTTCGGCGTTGGAGCTTTCCTTGAAGATCCAGCCATCTATTTGTTTCAGTATCCAGTGGTTCAGGGATGCATCTGATTTGTACCTGATGTATCCTGTTACTCCTCTGTTGTATCTCATTTAACTCTGATGTATCTTATATTTTTTTTAGTAGCTTCATGAGCTACTATCTCTTTTACTTCCGCTGCATTATTATATACTCTGTGTCGGTGATCTGTGATTTTATTTACTGTATATTCTGAGATTTGCCCAAATTTTATTTACAACGCGGTATTTAGAGCAATTCAATTCCGACATGAGTGTCTATCTATACACTTACAATGGATGCGAATGGTTGAAAATACCGGGTCGTTACAATAGTTCTTGTAATTTTTATTGTAGTGGTCATATAAATACTAAATGCTTGTTTTTTTGTTATGTAGTGTTATATCAAATAATTTATTGATGTTATAATAATACTTATGAAAGAACTTTTGATAATGCACTATCTTCTAAACTTGTTCAACTTCTTTTAACAATAGCTATTGTTTCAGCAAGTCACTATACATGAAAAATAAATTAAGAAATTAGTAGTGCTGTATTTGGTGAGCTAAGACACTCATTTGGAGATGTAGATTGTACTTCTTTACTAAATTTAAATATATACCACTTACTATAATAGTAAATATATACAACAGTTGACAATATTTAATCTTTAGACTTTATTCACATAGAGTATGCTAAAATATCTAACTAAAAGTAATAATAAGACATGAAGTTGTAACCTTACATGATTCTAGAATGTATAAGCATTACATATGCATTCACAAAACCAAACTATCATGTAACATGATTGAAATTTCAATTTTTATCATACAAAATATGTGTTGTCTTCTAATTAGAAAACAAGGGAAAAAAATAAGGTATAACTTATACGACTGTACACAATCCTATAACTAAAAAAATTGATTTGATATTTTATATTTTCCTTAATTAAGAAAAATTCCCTCTAGTATGAAATACCGATGGTGGTTTAGCACATGGTGTATTGTTCTTTTAGTTGAAGGACTAAAATGGATCTTCGAACATTTTTTATTCCCACATCCTTTGCTCTTCACACTACTAGAATGGCTTCATTTGACGAAGGTTGAAAAACGCGACCGTCGTAAGCTATCGCCTACCTGAATATAACCCTCGAAGCCGAGACTTTGAGCATTACTTCCCATCATCCCATTTCCCTTTCTTCCAATACTTAAATTTGCCTCCAGCCTCCACTAACCATCTCCAGCTGCGACGCCCCACCTCTATCCTCACGCTAGCCAAGGACCCTACGAGGTAAAGCCGTCGACTTATACGAAGAATAAGGCTGTTGAGGAGCGACCATCTGTGTAATTTCTTTAAGCGGGTACCGATATATCGGATAGTACCACATGCATTTCATTTCAAGAGGGAATCCTACTTATCAAATATGACACAAATTAGTCACAGATATTCATATCACTAAGGCAGAAACAGATATGAATATATCACATAAAATTTTACATCAAAGTAGTGGTCATACAAGATCCACTACATCACAAAAGAATAGGTACAAATGCTAGACAAAAGAATATGTATACATCAAGGAGTCTCTCTCTCCAATGTAAAACAAAAACTACTAAACTAAGTAGTTGGCCAAAAGTCAGAAGCTAGTACCTACTAAGAAGTCAAGTGGAAGCACCTGTAACACCTCGGTCTGACCTCGAGTATTATTTAAGGAGGAAATAATAAACTGATCAGTCTAGCTATAGATATCTTACAAACTGAGATAGGATACGAGATATGCCAAAAAAGTATGATATCAATGATCTCATACATTGACAAGTATACACTAGATAACAACAAAAATTAAACAATATCTCGAATATTTTCTAACACCAAAAAGGATGTCATGTTCTTTAACATATTCACCAAACCACAAATATTAATAAAACTTATCAATGTAAATCAAAAAAATTGGTGAAGCATAAATTCTAGAAATCATCAATTAAAAATCCCAAAAAACACAAAGGGGGGCTATCACAAACGGGAGCATGAAAACTCACCAACACGTGCATCACAAATGTAACGCTATTCCATGGTCGCTAACCATCATTTTTGAGCCGAGGCTCCAAAAATGGCCCTAAGACCATGGGTCGCTACCCCATCAATTTTGAGCCGAAACTCCACAAACGGGGTTTAGCCCCCTACACAAACAAAGAGACATCGCACATCGCTAGTCTAAATCACAAAATGATTATCATCAATCAACGAGAAGTGTCGATTACACTAAGCTAGAAAATAATTGAGTTTAGCTTCACATCCCCTAACCACTAGCTTAACTTAAATATTTACGAACAAACTATATATTCCCACTCAAAAATTGTCGTAAGAGTTTCAATCGAACGAGTATAAGAATTAGCCAACAATGTAAACGCAAGCGTTTCATACTACTTATTTTGCTAAGTCGTTTAATTTGGATTTCTCGAACAAATGAGGAAAAGGTTTGTATATACTAATAGATTGGAAAACTATTTTTATAAATGAGCTTTGTATTAAAATAGATTTGAATTCATGTTTGTGAAAGAGTTTTAATATTTACTACTAGTATAGAAACCTTTTGTATTTTAAAGTGACAAATCACAAAAATGATTGTAAAAACAATCAATCACCAAAAATTCACGTAAGAAGACGTGAATCAAATCCATAGAAATCGATACCGAATCCATCAAGAGGGATATTCCCAAAAATCCCGAAAAAGAATTATCAAAGTCAACAAGAGTGATAACAACTAATTGGATCAACGAGAATCGACTAAAAATTGAAAATCCATACAAAATGGCAGTTTGGCTGAGACAAGCAAATTCAATTGACTGAACATAATGGTCAGTCGATTGATACTGAACCCAGAAACTTTCGGTTTCCAGGTTCAGTCGATTGAACAAAGTGGTCAGTCGACTGATACTGGGTCAGGAAATTTTCTGGTTCCATGTTCAGTCGACTAAACTGTATGGTCAATCGACTGATATAGGGCCAGATAATTTTCTATCCCCAGGTTTAGTCGACTGACCTTATAGTTTAGTCGACTGAACTTTCATTTCCAGTATTTTCAACCTAGCCCTAAGAAGGGCAAAAACCCAACCGGAAGCAATCGGACGAGCAACGGAGATGAGGGATATATATCAAGCGACAACCCAGCCTAATAGGCTCCTCGATACACCCTAAAAACATGTTCAAACATCAAAGATAGGATTTTAAAGATTCTTGACTTCAAAATACCAAAATTGGAATATTCATCAAACTAATTCAATTCAAAGGAAAACAGACAAGGAATAGATATCTGGAATTACTAGCTAACATCCATCAAAGATATATACATAAATGTGAGTTCAAAACTCACTTTTTACCCCCAAAAACTCACTTTTTACCCCCAAACAACAAATAAGAAGCTCTAGAACAAGAAAAGTTTGATCTCTCTTCAACAATGCCTCTAGAATCTTCAACCTATTATCAAAGGTAATGTTTTTCGTAAGTTAGGTTATATGAATTTCTGAAAATTGACGAGGGGTTGAGATGGAGAAGATGAAGAGGATGCTTACCTAAGATTCTCCTTGATTTCTAGCTTGAAGTTGATAATTCCTAAGAGAATTAGGGCTTAGGAATTTTAATTTCCTCTTCGCTCCCTCATTTTTACCGTAGCTTGAGAGTGTTAGGAAATGAGGAGTGGAATGAATGAAAAGGAGTGGATTTGGATAATTTGTTAGGTTAGTGGGCTGAAACCCAAACCCAAAGGCCTAAATGAAAATATCCAAATTCTACTCAACTCCAAACATATCGATGTTTATACTCAAAAAGGTTACAAACGCCATTTTGGACTTAATGGAAGGGAGTCTCGAGTCCTTATTCGACGGTTTGTAAAAAGTGACATTTCGGACTTATGTCCAACCGAAGATGCTATATTTAAATAAAACATTTAAATATACAATCGTAAAATATGCCGATTGTTATAGACTCCCCTCCTTAAAGAAATTGCGTCCTCGCAATACTTAAGAAGAAAACAATGAGTAATAACCATAAAAGCATACCAACACAAAAGAAAATTTGAAATAAGAAGTTCACCTTAAAGGGCTCGAGAGACTAAGTCAGGATGTGTTCACTCGATGAATTCTTTGGATTCCCAAGAACAATCCTTAGGATTTGGGGACCATTCAACTTTCACAAGCGGGACATCTTTATTATGAAGATGTTTAACCTCCGTAGCAATGATACGAATAGGATGTTTCTCATAAGTCAAAGTAGGGGACACTTCAATTTCTTCAACAACACCGTGCTAAAGAATAGAATCCGAATCTCTAAGGCATTTCCGTAGTTGAGAAACGTGAAACGCGTCATGAATAGCAGAAAACTGAGTCGGTAATAAAAGGCAATATGCCATGGAACCAATGCATTTGGTGATGTAAAATGGACCAATATATCAAGGAGTTAATTTTCCCGATCGACTGAAATGCACAACACCCTTCATACGTGAAACACGAATAAACACAAAATCTCCCACAGAAAATTCTAGTTTCCTTCTTCAATTATTGACATAGGATTTTTGTCTACTTTGAGCTTCTTTCATCCTATGACGGATAAGGTCAATCTTTTCTGTGAAATCACGAATAAAATCCGGACCTAAAACCAGCTTCTCACCGGCCTCAAGCCAACATGAAGGAGATCCACATGGAATTCCATAGAGTGCCTCAAAAGATGCCATATCAATACCAGATTAGAAGCTATTATTATAGGAAAACTCAACAAGAGAAATATGATCTTCTCATCATCCGCCAAAATCAAGAACACATGCACGAAGAAGATCTTCAAGAGTTTGGTTCATAGGCTCAGTTTGTCCATTGGACCGAGGATGATAAGTGGTGCTAAAATTAAGCTTCGTTCCCAAAGCTTTTTAAAGACTCTTTCAAAATCCACTAGTAAATAATGGATCATGATCGCTAAAAATAGAAGTAGGAACTCAATGCAATTTAACAATTTCTTTAACATAAAGTTTGGCTAAAAGAGGTACGGTTCGATTAGACCGAACATGAATAAAATGGGCGGATTTTGTAAGTATGTCCCCAATCACCCATAAACTATCATGGCCCAGACGAGAACGGGGAAGACCGTCAGCAAAGTCCATGGAGACCCGATCCCACTTCCAAACTGGAATATCCAAAGGTTGCAATAACCCACGGGCCTTTGATGCTCGGCATTAAAGGGTTGGCAAGTCATGCAACGCTTAATAAAATTAGTAATATCGTATTTCATTCCATCCCAATAATAAAGTTGCTTCATATCCGCGTACATCTTATTACTACCAGGATGAATGGAAAATTTAGAACGATTAGAATCTTCTAAAATGCCTTTATGAAGATCACTAATATTTGGCACGACAAGTCTACCAAATTTTCGAATGCCGCCACGAGCATCAATTTTAAAGTCTTTCAAACCATCAATATTTCTATCCCGACAACTTCGGCTAAGAAGAACTATTCGGGATCATGCTTTTGAGCTTCAAGAATGCGGTCTAAAAGAGAAGAATGAGCTTTAAGGCTACATATCACAAGAGATGAATATGAACCAGATTTACAATCTCGAATCACACAAGTGGATAAAGTCTTGAGATCATTCCATTCGGATATCATCATAGAAACAACCACTTGTTTCTTACGACTAAGGGCATCGGCAACACGATTTCTCTTTTCGGGAGTATAAAGAGTATCTAGATCATAAGATGCAAGGAACTCGAGCCAAGGTTGTTGACGCAAATTAAGTTCCTTTTGAGAAAATAAATACTTCGAAGATTTATGATCAGTGTAGAGAACAAATTTCTCTCCGAAAAGATAATGGCACCAAATTCTAAAGGCAAAAACAATAGTCGTGAGCACTAAATAATGAGTGGCATATCTAGTCTCGGCCGGCTTTAATTGCCTAGAAGCATAAGCAATAACACATTACCTTTGTATGAGAACGGCTCCCAAACCAACACGAGTAGCATCGGTATAAACAATAAAGTCTTGGTTCCCTTCAGGAATCACAAGGATAGGGGCATCGGAAAGGAGTTCTTTTAATATCTGAAAAGAAACTTCACATTTTTCTGACCAAATGGACTTAACTCCCTTCTTTGTCAAACTAGTAAGAGGCATGGAAATTTTATAAAAGACTTTTTTGAATCGACGGTAATAACCTCCCAATCCAAGAAAGCTATGAATTTCCGTCACACTCTCCAGTCCTTTCCAATTTTGAATCGCATCAATCTTTGAAGGATCCACGGAAATCCCGGATTTAGAAATAATACGTCCGAGAAATTTCGCACAGGATTGCCAAAAGTAGCACTTAGAAAATTTTGCTCTCAATTGATTGCTCCTAAGAGTTTCCAACACAATCCATAGATGCTTTTCATACTCTTCCTCGGTTTTAGAATAAACAAGAATATCATCAATAAAGATGAGAAAAAATTGATGGAGGATGTCTTTGAAAAATCGATTCATGAGGTCAGCGAAATAAGCTAGAGCATTCGTTAAGCCAAATGGCATAACAAGCCATTCATAAGATCCATAACGAGTACGGGATGATGTCAAAGGAATGTTATCCTCTACAATACAAAGCTGATGAAAACCAATCGCTAAGTCTAACTATGAAAAGACTCTAGCACCACTAAGTTGATCAAACAGATCATCAATCCGAGGTAAAGGATATTTATTCTTGATGGTGAGATCATTAAGCTTGTGGTAGTCAAAGCAGTCTAAGTGTACCATCAGATTTCTTTACAAAAATAACCGAAGCTCCCCAAGGAGAGGAACTAGAAAAATTAAATTGCTTTTCTTCCAATTCGGATAATTGTTTACGCATCTCCTCATTTTCCTTATTTGACATAGAATAAGGGGGATGAGTTACAGGTCGAGCTCCAGGGATTAGATTAATTCTAAACTCAATTGCTCGCTTTGGTGGTAATCCTAAGTCGGGCCGAAATATGTCGGGAAATTCACAAACAACATGAATGAGGGAAATGACATCTTCCACATCATCATCATCATCATGAGGGTTTAGAGAATATAATGATGCTGCCCAATGGAATCCGAACCTTTAAGAACAATAGAAATCTTCTTAACAGATTGACGTTATCGAAGATGAATAGTTTTCTCAGGACATAGGACATGGGCTTCATAACAGTTAAGCCAATCCATTCCCTCAATCATTCTGAAACCTAAGTAGCGTATAACATGTAAATAGGCTTGGAAAGAATAATCACATAAAATAATCTCGACATCTTTACTAAGTAAGCTGAGTGTTGCAGATCCACTAACCGAATTCGCAATTCTCAATGAAGTCATCAAGCCCATAACATTTAAATAAAATGTATCAACAAGCTCTTTTGATATAAAAGAATGGGATGCACCCGTATCAAAAAGAACTCAAATAGGATGATCACGAAATATAATAATGCAATCAAGGATAGAATGAGAAATACCTTGACCATGAGAAGTGTTACTAGGGGATTGCACAACATTTAGCTTTCCCTCGTTCTTGCTTTGAAGTCTCGGACATGCAGATATATAATAACCCAAACTTTTTCAATAGCGACAAGTAAGGGGCTTCGGACACTTATTTGCATAATGATCCTTAGAGCCACAATTATAGCATTGCCCACGACTAGAAGTAGGAGTCTTTGCTATGGAAGTTGCTTGTTTCCCTTTCTTGTTGGAATTTGGGTTGAATTTAACAGGCCTCTTCTTGTTGTTGTTGAAGTTCTGTTCGACACCCATAACTTCAACATCACTTTCTTTATTGGCCTCTTCAAGTCGAAGAGCGATATCAACAATTTGGTCGAAAGAAACTTCTAATTTTAGAAGTGATGGCTTTTTGAGATTCTTATTCAACCTATAAATAAACCTCTCACTCTTCTTCAATCGGATATTAATGTACTTCACCACATATTTAGAGAGGGATTCAAAAGATGCGACGTAATCCATCACAGAAGATTCAACTTGAACAAGGTCAATAAAGCGCCGAGCTAAAGTTACTTTTTCCGCTTCCAGCACATACTTCAACTCAAACTTTTCTCGGAATTGCTCTCAAGTAAGATCTGCTTCAATAATCTCAGAAACAAAAAGCTCATACCAATCTAATGCTCTCTCTTGGAGCATACTAGAAGCCACTTGGACACGAGATAGATTAGTAAGATTCATGTGAGAAAAGATGCGATCGCATGTTCTAAGCCAAGCTTGGACTTCTATGACGCTATTGGAACACTTGAATGGCTTCCCACCCAAATTGATGTAATCACTGCATAAGAGTGCAAACCCAGATTTACAGTGAGTCGGCTCTAGAATAGGTCCAGCGGCTTGAACATTCTTTACAAGATCCAAGAGCTGTTGGGTAGACATAAATACTCTATCCTGAGGAGTAGCGCTGGATTGACCAGCGTTGGGATGCCCTGGTCTAACTTAAGAAAGAAAGAAGAAGAAAAAGTTTACTCTCAAAATGAATATCAAACAATCATGATTGATAAAACAAGGCATCATAAAAGAAAATAGGATAGAACGGGTCTAATGACTCGAATTAAATCCTAAGGCACGATTCCTAAGAGGGACTTAGGATAATTATCCTTGCTATAATATTCTATATTGTTCTGAAGTTTGGCTCTGATACCAAGTTGTGACGCCCCACGTCTATACTCATGCTAGCCAAGGACTCTACGAGGTAATGCCGTCGACTAACGCAAAGAATAAGGATGTTGAGGAGCGACCATCTGTTTAATTGCTTTGTGCAGGTACCCATATGTCAGATAGTACGACAGGCATTTCATTTCAAGATGGAATCCGACATATCAAATATGAACTCAAAGCTACTACACAGTGGCTATGTAGACCTCAAAAAAAATATAGAAATAAGCATAACACAAATCAGTAACAGATATTCATATCATTAAGGCGAAAACAGATATGAATATATACATAAAAGTGTACATCAAAGTAGTCGTCACACAAGATCCACTACATAGCAAAAGAATAGGTACAAGTGTTAGACAAAGCAATATGTATACATCAAGGAGTCTCTACCTCGAATGTATAAATAAAAACTACTAAACTATGTACTTAGCTAAAAGTCAAAAGCTAGCCCCCGCTAAGAAGTCAAGTGGAAGCACCTGTAACACCTCGGTCTGACCCGAGTATTATTTAATAGCAAAAATAATAAATGGATCAGTCTAGATATAAATATCTTATAAAATGAGATAGGCAAGATAAGAAAAAAAATTGTATGATAACAATAATGTCATACCGTGATAAGTATACATTATATAACAACAAAAATCATACAATATCGCGAATATTCTCAAACACCAAAAAGAATGTCATATTCTTTAACATATTCACCAAACCACAAATATTGATAAAACTTATCAATGTAAATCACAAAAATTGGTGAAGCACAAATTCTAGAAATCATCAGTTAGAAATCCCAGAAAACACAAAGGGGAAGGCCTATCACAAACGGAAGCATGAAAACACACCAACACGTGCATCACAAATGAAACGCTATTCCATGGTCGCTAACCATCAATTTCGAGCCGAGGCTCCACAAACAGCCCGAAGACCATGGGTCTCTACCCCACCAATTTTGAGCCGAAACTCCACAAACGTGGTTTAGTCCACCACACAAACGAAGATACATCGCACATCTCTAGTCTAAATCACAAAATGATCATCATCGATTATCAAGAAGTGTCGATTACACTAAGCTAGTAAATAATTGAGTTTAGCTTCATGTCCCATAACCACTGGCTTAAGATAAATATTTACGAACAAATTATAGATTCCCACTCGAAAATCGTCACAAGAGTTTCATTCGAACGAGTCTAAGAATTAACCGACAAAGTAAATGCAAGCATTTCATACCACTTGTTTTGCTAAGCCATTTAATTTGGATTTCTCGAACAAATGAGGAAAAGATTTTGTATATACTATAGACTGGAAAATGATTTTTATAAACAAGCTTTGTATTAAAATAGAATTGAAATCATCTTTGTGAAAGAGTTTGAATATTTTTGCCACTAGTATATAATCCTTTTGTATTTCAACGTGACAAATCAAAAATGGTTATAAAAACAATCAATCACCAAAAATTCACATACGATGACGTGAATCAAATCCACAGAAATCGATACCGAATCCATCAAAATGGAAATTCCCAAAAATCCCGAAAAAGAAATTATCAAAGTCAACAAGATTGATGACAACTAATCAGATCAATGAGAATCGATTAAAAATTGCAAATCCACACACAATGGCAATTTGGCTGAGATAAGTAGATTCAGTCGAATGAACACTGTAGTCGGTCGACAGATACTAGTCAGTCGACTGAACCGAACCTAGAAATTTTTGGTTTCTAGGTTCATCAACTGAACACATTGGTCAATCGACTGATACTGGCTTAGGAAATATTTTGGTTCCAGGTTCAATCGACTGAACGTACAGTTTAGTCGACAGATACTGGGCCAGATAATTATCTGTCCCCAGGTCCAGTCGACTGATGTTATAGTTTAGTCGACTGAACATTCATTTCTAGTATTTTCAGCCTTGCCCCAAGATGGGCGAAAATCCTAGCCGGAAGTGATCGGACAAGCAATGGAGACTAGGGATTTATGCCAAGCGACAACCAAGCCTAATAGGCTCTTCGATACACCCCAAAAACATGTTCAAAGATCAAAGATATGATTTTAAAGATTTTTCACTTCAAAACACCAAAATTGGAATATTCATCAAACCAACTCAATTCAAAGGAAAATGGACAAGGAATAATTATTAGGAATTACTATCTAACAACTATCAAAGATATAGACATAGATGTGAGTTCAAAACTCACTTTTTACCCTCAAACAACAAATGAGAAGCTCTAAAACAAGCAAAAGATTGATCTCTCTTCAACAATGCCTTTGGAATCTTCAACCTGTTATCAAAGGTGAAGTTTTTTCTAAGTTAGCTTATATGAATTTCTGAAAATTGAAGAGAGATTGAGATGGAGAAGATGAAGAGGATGCTTACATAAGATTCTCCTTGATTTCTAGCTTTAAGTTGATAATTCCTAAGAGAATTAGGGTTTAGGAATTTTAGTTTCCTCTTCTCTCCCCCATTTTTACCTTAGCTTAAGAGTGTTCGGAAGTGATGAGTGGAATGAATGAAGAGTAGTGGAATTGGGTAATTTGTTAGGTTAGTGGGTTGAAACCCAAACCCAAAGGCCTAAATGAAAATATCAAAATTCTACTCAACTTCAAACATATCGATGTTCATACTAAAAAAGGTCGCAAACGCCACTTTGGACTCAATGGAAGGGGTCTCGAGTCCTAATTCGAATATTTGCAAAATGTGACATTTTGGTCTTAAATCCGACTGAAGATGCTATATCTAAATAAAATATTTAAATATACAATCGTAAAATATGCGGGTTGTTACACCAGCCGCCTCTAGCCGACGCCGATGACAAATTCGTGCTGTGCACTCTTTCCTCCTTCACTTTATCCCATTTTTAAGGTATATTACACTTTAAACCCTATTTTTAAAAAAGGTAGTATTTTTGGTTTGAATAGGTTAGATTAATTGGTATTAGATAATGGTATAGTTTATTAGTTAATCGAGGGATAAAATTAAAACCCAAATTTAGAAAATTAATTGATTATCGATTGGAAATTGATGATTACTGTGTATGCGTTGCTGATAATAGTTTTTTGTTGATTTGGGGATGTTAGTAAGTGGTTTGATTGTTTAATTTGTAACTAAAAATTAGGGTTAATTTAGAATTCGAAAATTAGTATTATTGATAAATGTGCTTATTGATTGGTTTCCACGAATGTTTGTTATAGTGGAAAACGATGTTTGCTATTGTTTACGTGAAGTGTATTATTATTGATTAATATGCTCCTAAGTAGGTAAGATTAAATATAAGTAATACTCTTTAATTAATTAGTATGTGTTAATTTTAACGGTAGGTTCATAATATAAAGTTAATTTATTTTAATTTATTATTATTAGTGCTAACTTCTAATTTTATCTTACAAAATCTGTAAATTAAAATTATATTAGTTAAAAGATTTTGAAAATATGTTATAAAATGTACAACTTTGGTAACAAAAAGTTAAGAAATATTATACTTAAATGGATTTTGTTAAAAGTTAAGAAATGAAGATAACAACAAGAAATATTGTAATAAAATCGATTTTGTAAAAAGTTAAGTAACGAATATAACAACAAAAAATATTCCACTGAAATCGATTTTTTTTTAAAAAATAAAGAAATAAACATGAAAACAACAAATATTGTAGTCAAATCGATTTTCAAAAAGTTGAGAAATGAATATGACAAGAACAAATTTTGTACTCAAATTGATTCTCTTTAAACTTAAGAAACAAACATAACAACAAGAAATATGCTACGAAAATTGATTTTCCAATAAGCTAACAAATGAATATAACAACAACAAATAATGCACTCAAATTGATTTTCTAAAAAGCTATAAAATTTTTGTACAAGAACAAATATTACACTAAAATCAACTGTCTAAAAAACTTTAAAATGAACATATATTGATTAGAAAATAAGAGATAAGCATTCTTATAACAAATACAACAACCCCGTATTAAACCCTTTAGTTCCAAAAGGTTTTAATTTATTTTAGAAAACACAAAAACAAAAATACTCCTCTTGGATGCAAAGTTATGCGTAGAAGAATAGTGAAGTGAAGTCCTATCGAAATTAGATAGAAGTATGGTGTGTGAAGCCTCTAGTCCTAAAAGGCTTTACATTAGTTTAGAAAATACAACAAATAAAATACTCCCTATGTGTAACAACCCGTGATTGCGATTACCAAAAAATAAATTAAAATTGGGTTTTTAATTTAATTGGAGCTATTAATGAATTTTTTTGTGTGGCTAATTTGTTCAAAAGTTAGTTATTTTAAATAAATTAATATTTTGGGCTTAAGTGTAAAATGGAAAATTTAATGGAAATTAGTTAGGGTAAATGAAAATTTATAATATTGCAAAATTTATATGTGTAAAATAATGCAATATTTGAATTGGGAATTTAATTTACAATTTAATTGCAAAACGGTGATTTTTGGGAAATTTTGACTAAAAGGTGTTTTGGAATCATTAGGGGTTAAATTGTAAGTTGGCAAATATTGTGATGTAAAATTTTATAACTATAGCTAAATTATTTTGCTAACATATTTTAAAATTTTATGGGTAAATAATGTGTAGTCTGTACTTAGAGAAATTAGTTAACTTGAGATATAGAACATATTCCAAGTCCTAATGAGTATTAGGCCCACTGACCCACTTCCATTAGCCTATAAATCATCTTTTTCCCATTTGTTTCAGCCAACATCTTATTCCATAAACCCTTAAACCCTAGAGAAAAACACTAAATAATGTCCTCCAGACCTAGAGCAAAGCTTCATTAATCTTCATCAAAGTCAAAGGGGTTTTAATCTAATCATCGGAAGGTAATAGCAATCGTAAAACCCACTTCTAATCCATTGTTTAATTTCTGAAATTATTTTGTAATCCTCTTTTTTTTGGTGCATTTTGACAGTAGAAGCTCTTTGATCTTCTTCTCATTGCTTGGGAAAGAGGTAATAAATGCTAGCTGAAATTAAATTTAGTATATTGTTGTTAGTAAATTAGGCATATCTCATTCATCTTAAATCAAAATTAGGATTTTCTTGATGTTCTAGAAAGCTTATTTTGTAGTCTATAACCCTTATGTTTTGAGCTTTGCATAATTTTGAGGTTTGAATGGTGAAATCACGTTTGTTTGTTGCCGACCTGACAACAAACCATAGGGTTGATAAAATAAAAATCTGAAATTGTTTTGGCCATAAGTTACTCGTTTCTTATCCAAATCTAATAATTTTTCATGTTTTGGAAAGCTTAGGTACAGAGCTAAAAGTTTCATGTTTTGAGTTTCATCAAATTTCGAAGTTAATTTTGTCAAAACTGTGCATTCTTACTACTATTTCGAGAGCAAAACGACAATGATATAGAATTTAGATCTGAGAATTGTTTTAGTCATACAATTTTCATCCCTGATCCAAATTTGACGATATTGGTCCGGAAAGCTTAGAAACTAAGCTAAAACTTTTATTTTATTCATTTTGCCAAAATTTGAAGTTTACTATGACAAAACTGTGGCTTTTTGTCTCTGGCCTATTAGTGCATAGCTACAAGCCTTAGTCTCTTTTCTCCCGTTGTTTTCAGCACAAAACCCCGACTTTGCGACGCCATCCCGGTCTCTTCCAATGTCGGAATCTCCCATTCTTGGTCTCATTGGAAAGATGAGGTCGAGATATTCAACACTGCAAAGTTTGGTTTAGATCTGGGTTTGTTAGATACTTCATTTTTATTGCCGAAGTAGCACCCGAAAACTGTTTTGCAACAGTGATCATTTTCTTTTATCGTTGGACCAACTTTGAGACGTTGCCATTTCTTCGTTTCAAGTTGGAATTGAATGATTCTTATTTCATATCAAAGTAGGAGTACTGTACCACGCTATTACAAATTTTCATGAAGATCTGGGTTCATATGTTCCTTCGACCATGTTGTCGAATTTGGACCTTTGCGCTGTTTTGACACGGCAGAGTTTTATGATTTTGTCCGACTTTGAGACGACGCAATTTCTTCGTTTCAAGTTGTAATTGCCCGATTATTTTTTCAGTTTGGTGGAGGGATGTTGGTCTACATGCCCGCCAAGTTTCATGCAATTTGGGCTCTGTTTGTAGGTTCAAATATGCCGTCAAACTAGTGACTTTGACTTGTTTTCAGTGATTTTATACTTGGTATAATTTCGGTTATTTTTCTGGGATTTTCCGATATCTTTGAGATTTGTCTCTAGATTTCGTGCACGGATTTTATAAATCATTTTAAAGTGATTTTCCATCAAATTAGATTTTGAAACTATTATATGGCATTATTTTAAATATTAAATTAATTACTCTATAAAATGAGAATTTCAAAGGCTATTCCTAAAGAGGTTTTCAAACGATTAAAAATCCGCTTTCTCCAACTATTTTCTAAGTAAAATATGCACTCTTCTGCACTTCGAGTAATGTGGAAAGGTGATTAAATGGTTAGGTAAAACACAGACCATGAATCCATGTGTTTATCTTTCCGATTAATCCATGACTTATTTGATTGATCGTTTTGGCCTTTTGGCCTAGTTTACCGATGACATGAAGTGAACTTTTTACTGCTTTGAGTATGGAAGCTTACGATTGGTTAGTAAACCACTTAGTGCGAACGTTGGGGTATGGGTCTCACGTTACTACTTTATGGGTTCTTTGCTAAGAGTTCATGACACATTCCTACCGTTAGTGGTAAACGAGTACTAGGCCTACGACCCTTTCCCACTACGGCGTGTTTCCTAAGTGATACCTTTGGGATAGTGTCTTCGGACTGTCTCCCTTGGGTTTATTGCCTTTGGGATAGTGTCTTTGGACTGTCTCCTTCTGGCTCACCACCTTCTGGATAGTGTCTTCGGACTGTCTCCTTTAGGTGTTGCCCCTTAGCTAAAGTGATGGTTGTGCCACTGGGGTATATTTCCTGTGTGATTGAGTACAGTACTAGCGCGCTAATGTTTTCCTGTGTGATTTATATTACCTCGTGTAGCGCCATTCGGTGATGGCTTTATGCAGCAACACGATATAAGCGCGACTACCTTGTGGAACTTGTTTTATGCCTAAACTGGCACTTGTGCTTATGTTATGCCGATGATAGAGGCTTGTTATACATCTCTACTTAGATGTTTGTTTCTTCTCTATGCGAGAGATTTTGGTTTTTATTACCATGATATATGTTTCTCTTTTGGAGATTATTATGTTATATGTTGCCTCATTATCTTATCATGATTATTGTTCAGTTTATCTAACTGATTTGTTTAGCTAGCCTGACCCAAGTATTTTATGCTTGGTTCAGGCCGAGTTGTTTCAGGTTAGGTCGCTTTGGACTTAGCTTGTTTCGGTGCTTCCGCTTTGGATATATGCGTTATACTATTGATAGCTTTACTTGTTATCCATCCTTTATGATACTCTGATATTATGACTATCTTGTGTATATTCTTTTGACTCACGGATGTTTGAGTAGTGGCTTCGTACCCACTTTTATATTTGGATCTGTACTTGATTTTGTATTGTGCAGAGACTGTTTGCTTATTATCTGATGTTGTTCTGTGATGATGTTCATTTTGCTATTATGCTTTGTTCTCATAGATCTTTTAGCCATTGTAGTTTTGCTTTAAGTATTTATTGAATATGTAGAATCACATGAGATGAACAAAAAAAATAGATTCCACTTTTCGACTTGTTTAGTAGATAGTTAAAGTAAGATTACACATGGTCGCTTCCATTATACTCTATTGGTCGCATTAACAGATGGTATTATCCATATAATACACTTTGTTAATGTGGCTCTCGGAGTAGGGCGTTATAGTTTGGTATCAGAGTAGGGTTTAGAACTAAGTATAATAAACATAGAACAGTAACACTTAGTACAATACATCCTAGTATGATTCAAATATTACAAAGCCCTTTCCTCATGACATTGGATAGATGAGTTAGGAATATGTTTAGGAATACATTTATATTCCGTAGTATTCTACTTTGAATTATCTATCTTTGAATCGTTCTTAACTCGTATCTTATCTTAACTTTCCGTATGTCTGGAAGAGGTAGGACCCGTCGTTCTGCGGATGCTGGGCAATCCGGTGACCCACACCCGAGAGGCATTTTTATGACTACTGATCAGATTATGGAGCTTGTTCGAAACTCTCAGCCTCCTACTCCAATTACTGATGCACCGCGCAAGTCTTTCATTGCGCGCCTTTGCAATGATTTCTCACATCTCAGGGGCAAGCCGTTCCATGGCTCCGAGTCTGTTCTTGAGGTCCAGGCATGGATCCGCGTACGCGAGCGCATCTTTTCTCACATGACTTTTCCTGATCATGAAAGAGTTCTCGTAGCATCCAGTATGCTTCAGAATCACGCTTTGCATTGGTATGAGCTTCTCATTGCCGAGATCGATGAGAACACTCTTACTTGGGCTCAGTTCCGTGAGCATTTTGAGCTCAAATTTGTTCCGGAATCTGAGAAGATCTCTCTTGCTCGCCGCTTTATTGATCTTAAGCAATGGAAATCCACTGTTTTAGATTATGTTTCTTCTTTCGAGGCCCTGTCCAAGTATAGCCTCGAGTTCATTAACACACCACATAAGAAGAATCTCAAATTTATTGAGGGTCTGAAGAAGTACCTCAAGAAGCAACTGATACTTCAACTCAATCTTTCATTCGAAGAGCTTGTAGATTCGGTGCTTCACCTTGCAGTAGTCGAGAGGGAGAAGGATAGTAATGATGATGTTGAGGTGCCCAAGCACCCCAACAAGAGGAGGTTTTTCCACAAGCCTAATTCTTCCTCTTTCCAGAAGAAGAAGAAGAAGTTCATCAGTTCTGGTCCTCAGCCTCAGTCTCAGCCTAGTGGAACACCTTCCATTCGGAAGTGTTTCAACTGTTGATATACTGACCATATGGTTAGAGAGTGTGCCAAACTTCTTATATGCCGCTATTGTAAGAAGGAGGGTCCTCTTATTTCCGCTTGTCCTACTGCACCTCCTAGATCTGGCAAGCTTAATGCTTCCAAGGCTCCAGCGTCTTCAACTCAGCCTCGAGGTACGCATCCTTCCATTCTCGAAGGTTCTATTTTATTTCATGATCAGTCTATTAGAGTCTCTTTGATACGGGTGCTTCTCACTCATTCGTATCAAAGGAACTTGTTGATATTATGTCTTTGGATGTTTCTTGTTTGGTTTTTTCTCTAAGGATTGTTTATCCCATTGGCGGATACACGACCTTTAGCCTGCTTTGCGAGAACGTTGATATTGATCTTTGTGGCTTTTCTTTCCGTGCGTATCTACACGTTATGGCTTATTTGGGTTTCGACATGATTCTGGGTATGGAGTGGCTCGTTCGGTACGATGCCAAGATTATATGTTTGGAGAGGGTATTATTTCTTCGTCACCCTGACTCATCTGCTCCTTTGGATCTTGTTCTTCGAGATGTTGAGATTTCTGAAGCTACTCTATTCGCTCTTGATTCATGAGATGATGAGTGTGATGTATCTCGTATTCCAGTTGTTCGGGATTATCCTAATATCTTTGAGGCAGTATCGAGTCTACCGTCGAAGCGGGCTATTGAGCTCCGCGTCGATCTCATTCCAGGCTCTCATCCAGTTAGTCTTCCTCCCACGAGGATGTCTACGAAAGAGAATGAGCAACTCAAGAGGCAGTTGGTAGAGCTCGAGGCGAACCAGTTTTTTCAGTCCAGTTGTTCGCCATGGGGTGCTGCAGTGATCTTCGTGAAGAAGTCCGACGGCTCTCCTAGGTTTTGCATCGATCACTGCAAGCTTAATGAGGTGACCATTAGGAATTGTTATCCATTGCCATGGATAGATGATATGTTTTATCAGTTGAGCGATGCGAAGGTCTTTTCTCTGCTTGACCTCGCTACCGGTTTTCATCAGCTCCGAGTCGCGGATGACATCGTTCTGCTTACTACTTTCTGTACTTGATATGGTTCATTTGAGTGGTTAGTCATGCCGTTCGGTTTGACGAACGCCCCTGCATTCTTTGTCGATCTCATGAATCGAGTATTCCGAGAATATCTCGATAAGTTTGTTCTTGTATTCATTGACAACATTCTGATATATTCTAGATCCGAGAAAGAGCATACCCAGCACCTGAGGATTGTCTTGGATACACTTCATTAGCATCAGCTTAAGGCCAAGTTCTCCAAATGCCATTTTTGGGAGAGCAAGGTCAAGTTCTTAGGCTATGTAGTATCTTATGAAGGCATATCTGTCGATCCCGCCTAGATTGAAGGCGTTCATAACTGGAAGCGGCCTAAGAACGTGCACGAGATTCGCAGCTTCCTTGGACTGGCGGGTTATTACCGTTGGTTCGTAAAGGATTTCTCGCATGGTGTTCTTCCGATGACGAGCCTGACTCATAAGGGTGTTCGTTATGTCTTGACAAATAAGTGTGAAGCTTTTTTTCAATGATTGAAGGAACTTCTCACTCATGCTTCTATTCTAGTGGTTTCCAAGGGAAACCATGATCTTGTTGTCTACGCCGACGCTTGCGGTAGCGGGCTCGGTGCCGTGCTCATGCAGAAGGATCGGGTGGTTTCCTATGCTTCTAGGCAACTGCGTCCGAATGAGGTTTGCTATCCAACTCATGATCTTGAGTTGGCTGCTATTGTCTTCACCTTAAAAACATGGTGCCATTATTTACTGGGCGAACGCTTCATTCTATACACCGATCACAAATCCCTGAAGTATCTCTTCAGTCAGAAAGATCTCAACATGTGTGATAACCCGGATTTTGAACATCTGTAAATTTGGTAATTAACTGATTTTAAATTATTAAGATGTAGGTTTCATTTGATTAAAACAAATAAAATTTGATAAATAAGGGTGTCTGGATATTATATAAATAAATTGAACTATAATAAATACTATATTATAAATATCGGGATAAATATGTACTTGATAATCTCTTATCATAATTTTTGAAATTTGACAACAGTAATTTAATAATCTTCTTTCTTAATAATTAAATTGGGCAAAATCTACCTTTTCAAAATTTATAAAAAAATAAAACAAAAATGATGATTTATTCTAATCGTAATATACAAAATATAGGTATACATATATTTCTTTAAAGGTTATACTTTGAATAAAGGTAGGTTGTAAGTATACAAGGTTAAGACATACTTGTATAAAGTTATTACATAGATTTTAAAAAAAAAATTAACAAATACATAAAACATATTAGATACATTATAATTACAAATGTAAACATAAAATTAAATAATACATAAAGCACTAAAATAAAAAGAAAAGACTAATATTTAAAATAGGATTGAGTTAGGCTTAATAATATAAGTATTAAACATAAAAATATAAGTATGATAAAAAAACAAACAACAACACATATAAAAATATAAAGTAAATATAATTTATAAATTTTATTAAGACAATTGTAAGCTAGATATGCATGCACTTAGCAATTGTGACTAGAGTTAACATGCAAATTAACATCTGGCATCTTGTTTTCTTTTTAATTTTTTTTTTATTGTAATTAGATATGATAGAACTGAACCAGGTTTTATGCAAATGAAAGCATATTCATCTTCTTTCATTCTTTAAAAGAAAATTGGAAATTTAATCAAAAGGAAAAAAAATTAAAAGCCAAATCCAACAACTCAACCTGGAAGTAAAGATCATCTCAACAAAATCAGATTGAAGTTTCAGTTCTAACTCAAGGCAGTGCAAATCGAATTTCAAGTGCAGATCATCAAAGCAAATTTCCTGATCAATGGAAGAAACAGTTCTCTGTTCATAATCAAGTGAGTAAACTTCATCTTTAAATCAAATCTATCAATATTCTGTGAAGTAAATCTTTCTTATAACCTAATGCATGTAATATAATGTGGAAGTATTGGTATGAAAATGTTTTTATGAAGATGAAAATATGTTTGTATGTATATAAATTGTGTAAAATGTGCATATCTGAAGCAAGTCTCTGTTTAGTCTATAACAGATAAAATATATTCTAAACTTAATCTTCCTTCACATGAATTTGAATAAGGGAATAATGATTGGGTTAACTAAAAAAAAAAAGAAACAGAGTTCAGATTTTGGGTTTTATAAGGGGCTGCTCTGCTTAAACAAAAGATGTGAGCGAACTTTAACCGTTAAGAAAAATTATCATTTCTACTTATGCATGTGATGAATTTAAGTAGTAATATGATTCATATGGATGTATGGATGTACTTGCTTGAAAATATGGCTGAATCACTGAGAGATCCTCTGCATGCCTGAGAATTTATATACCTCTGTTATTTTATTTTTTTGTTTACAGACCCAAATTTGATTTCAAAACAATTTTTCTTCCTCTTCAACCCTTTTCTGGCTAAGATCATTAAAAGGAAATTGATTGTATGAATGTGATATTATTTATAAAATTGTCTCAAGAAAACTTATTAACCATTTTGTAGAAAAAAATTTGAATTACAGTAAAGTAAATTTCAACTGGAAATTTCAACCATCATTTTCCTAGGTTTCTTTTATATGGTTGAATTAGTCTTGGAAAATGTTGATTTATGATAACAAAATTAAGAATTTTAAGTTTATAATTTGTGTGGAATTGGAGGTTGAACGGATTTGGGCAAGTTGGCAAATTAGGACAACTGGGTTTGATTCGAAGATGTGACTCTTGACGTGGAGGAGGAATAGGACATGGGGAACGCGGGAAAAATGTCACTGGAATTTTCTAGTGCTTGTGGAAGCGGTCGATCCAATAGTAGGGTTTTAGTAGTTCATTTGGCCGATGACGAGGTTGGGCATTTGCGTCGTCATGATCGGTTTAGAGGCTATCGGTGGTGGGTGGAAAGATGGAGGCGATGTTGTAGCCGGAGTCTCGTGTTCATCTGTGGTCTGTGGTGGCGTATGGGTGGTAGGTGGGTCGTTCGTTCGAGTTCCAGTGAGGACGAATGGCTCGTTTCCGATTCATGGCTTGATTGAGAGAACTGGAAGGTTGAAGTGTTTGAGAGGGTCATCAACGACCAGAAGGAGACGGCGAAGTTGATCAGAAGGCTGACGTTGATTCGTGCACGTGCACGTGAGTCCTCAAGTATCTGAAGCATGGTTGAATTTTTGCTTCGGGGAAGACGATGGGATTTCTCGATGTTATCCTCGGGTTTTGTACGGAAGTAGGAGCAATGCAATGATAAGGGGAAGTAGAAGAGGAAGGTCATATAGGAATCAGGTTTTGTTGATGTTTTGCTCAGGTTGAGCACGTGTTTTTGGCTCAAGATTTACACGAGTATTTTCATCTGTTGACTCGGGTATGTGGGAGTTGAGGTGGACTTGTGATTAAGCTTAACCAAATGTAAACCAGTTTTTTTTTAAAAAAAAAATCGAAGTATTAGCAAGATTTAAAGCAAGCTCTAAAGTTTCGAAATGGCTTCAAAATATTGAATTTGGTAATTTATAATGAATTAAATCCTATATGTTTTCTGAAGTAAATTGAATGATGAAATTTAATAAAGTAATAATTATTTAATATATTAAGGGATGGTTAAATTGGTTAATGAAATTAATTAAGTAAATAATTAATTTAACTATTAAGATAATGAATAAAGATTTATTAATTGGTGTAACCAATTTTTAAGGATTTGTATTAATGTGATTAATTAATTAATATATCAATTTAGAGGATAGGTAATTGATTAAAGATTAATTACTTAATGAAATTAATTTGTTATTTTGAAAGGTAATTAATGGGTAATTACCAAATAAGATTTATTTAATAAAAATTACTTGATGGAAGTAATTAAAGAATTAATTAATTAGTGTAATTAATTAAGTTGATGTGGTTGATTAATTAAGTAGAATTAATTAAAGGTAATCACTTGATGTTGGATTAAGTATAATTACTTAAGGTAATTAATGAGGTGTAATTACTTAGTGAAGTAATTAATGGATCATTACTGGATGTAATTAATTAAAAGGGAAATTACACGATGAGAAGTAATAAAAGGATAATTATTTGGTGGAAGAAATTAGGTGATAATGACTCAGTGTAATTAAAGTATTAATTAATATAATTAATCAAGGAGTCGGTTTAATTGATAGAGTAATTAAGAAAAGTTAATTTCTGATTGTGATTAATCAAGGTTGATTAATGAATGTAATTATGATAAAGGTTAATTATTAAATGAAATTTATGAATAATTAACTAATGGAAGTAATTAAGGGATCATTAAATTAATGCAATTAATGGAAGTGATAAATCTTGCTTATTGATGATTGAATGATGATAGTGCTTTTGAAATTTGTTGATATCTCTGATATGAATTGCTTTGTGATATGATATGTTAATGGATGATGATATTGTGATTATCAATCAATTATGAATTGCTGTGAAAAAGGTTATTCGACAATTTAGGTCGAATTGTATTTAAATGGAATAATTTTGGATACAGATGTCATTGAATTCGAAGAGACCGGAGTCGGGTATTAGTAAATACCCGAAACCACTTCGATGCTTTATAATTTGATGTGTACAATCAATAGAATGAAATGGAATAAGTAAAGTGAATTGGACCATTTGATCTAAGTTTGGTATTTAGAAATTAATGTGTGATGTAAGTAATGTTTATAACAGCTTGTGAAGTTGTAAATTGATAAGTTACCCCGGGTTTGTATAAGTTGTATGCTTTGGTATTCCTTGTTAGATGGGTTTACTCACGCTGGTTTCCAGCCTGAACCGGGTGTTACTTTAATGTAGTGCTCAGGTTAGACCGAGTATTACAGATTTTCAGGTAAGGACGTTCTGGAGCTTAGGAGGCGAGCTGGAGAGCAGGAACGTATGGAGAGTCTCTACAGTAATATATTATAGTATCTGAGACAGATTAATTTAACTGTCCAGTGTTGTGTAAATGTTATAACTCTGATATATGAAAATGTAAATGTATTGATACTGTTCTTTTGTAAACTGTTATTATGTGATATTATATTTTGATCCGCTGCGAATGTGAGGTTTCTGTGTTTTGATGTTTCTATTCCTTCTTCTTCTTTCTTTTTCTTCTTTTTCACTGACTATCTGGAATTTTCGGGACCGAAATTTTCGGGTCGTTTCATTTGGTATTAGAGCTGAAGGTTAAGAAAGAACCTTGGCTCTGGTGGGATTACTAATTAAAGATAGGGTAAGTGGTACCCTACGATGAGTTGAGTATATAAATATGAGAGAGCGTACTTGTTATTTTCTTATATAAAGGTTTTTAAACGATTTCAAAAGTAAATGAATCTTATATAAGAAATAGGTTATCTATTATATTAAGGAAATTGGTTGTAGTATTAATTAAATTAAAAGTAATAGTAAGAATTAAATTAAGAAATAATAGAAATACAACCAAACTGAAATTAAATTTGGGAAAGGTTTCAGGATAAGGATAATCAATTACTTTATGTAATTAATTAAACTTTATTTAATTAATGGATAATAATTGGAAATGATAAATAAAGATGGAGTTACTTAATGAAGTAACTAGAGGCAAGTAATTTAAAGGACAATTACTAAATGAAGGTAAATAAGAAATAAGTTAATTACCGAATGCGATTAATTAGAATTAACTAATGACGTAAATAATTTAAAGAAATAATAAATAATATTATTTAATGCATTTGAATGAAATGATCCTATTTCGAACAAAGAGTTGTTTGAAAATTTAAGGAATTTGTTTTAAATTAAAAACCAAAGGTGGTTTGAAATAAACTCTAAATGTTGGGTTTTAAATTTGGAATAAGTTATGATACCCAACGTTATAAGTTTTTGAACTTATAAGTGGGAAAGTATTTTGAAAATTTGAAATGGAGAATTCAAATTTGAGTAAGGTTAAACGGGATTGATTGAATTTAACTCAGAGGAAGTTAAATAAGTTTGAATGAACAATCTGATTTGGAAATTTCAAGATGAAATTGGGATTTAACTTGGAAAGTTGAATGGTTGATTTGAATTAGGGAGTTTGAGTGATCTCAAATTGGGTTTGAGATCTAGAAATTGCAAATGAATGGATGTTTTAAAATAAATTAGTTGATATCATCCTATAGTTGTTAAAAATCTTCAAGTAGTGAATTGAATTGTTTAAAACTTTAAAGGTAAATTAATTTAAAGGAATTAAATCAATATTTGAAGTATTAACTCGAATTTATATAATTCGAGATAGTTTAAAATTGGAATTAGGATTGAAATTGGTTCAAATTGAATTTGATTTGAATAATTTGGAATTATAATTAAAATTGAATAATTTTAGTTTCAAACGGAATTTGAATTGAATTTGGGAGGAAATCAAGAATAATTCAACTTGATTTGGAAATGGAATTTGAAATTGGAATTAATTCAAACTGGAGTTTGAAATGGATTGGAATTGAAGTGGGTTCAATTGAATGGATATTAGTCCAAAGTGATTGGAATAACTTGGGATTGTAATTAAAGTTGAATATGTTTAAAATCAAATGGAATTTGATTTAAATTGAAAAGGAATCGAGAATTAATTCAACTTGAATTGGGAATAAATCAAGTCGAATGGAAATTGGAGTTATTTAAAATTGGAATTGGGTCAATTTAAATGGAAGAGGAAATTTAAATTGAATCGATTGAGAATGAAGATTGGGAAATAAACAGTTTTGACTCTGGACTATTTTTAATATAAATTGTTTTAATATAAACCTATTTTTCCAAGTTATTTGTAACGACCCGTATTTTTAGCTATTTTAATTAGAAAATTTAAGGTGATTATTGAAGGAAAATGATTATTAATGTAATTTGTTGAATAATTTAATATTTGACATTATTTGAATAATTGGATAACGGGTTTAATATGATTAAAAATGATTTGTAAAATTCTATTTTATCATATTAAAGTTAGAATAATGTTGTAGAACTTTTAAAATCGAATTAAAAGTAAATTTGTGAAAATTGAATATTTTAATATTTAATTGACGAGTTAAAATAGCCATTTTTCAAACAGTCTCGGATTTCGACGAAACTTGTTTCGTCGGATCCGTAATAGTAAATTATGGTAGGATTTCAATTTTCGTAGCAATTGGACTTGTCGTTTGGCCGTGCGAGCTTGAAACGCGTAGAAACTTAATTTCGAATTTAATTAAAATAATCGACTTCGAAAAGCTATCTTCCAGATATGATCGAATTAGGCCTTGAAACTAGCTCCATTGCGTCCGGAATGGGGGTAAAACCTTATAAACGCCTGGCGGCACGTCTCGATTGGAGTTCGGATGATTTTGGACCTACCTATATAAATACGCACGCAAACCGAGACAGTTTTATTATTATTTTAACCCAGAAACCCTAATTCTAAATCATGGCCGCCACATATTCCATGGCCAGAAATTGCCGATCTTTTTTTCTTAATATCTCTCAATCCGTTCGACGAAATCGAAAAATTCCAAAAGAAAAAGTGTAAATCTCGACGAGCTCTTCAAATCCATACGGTTGATGTATGCTAATTTTTCATGGATTCGTCCAGATCTGACTTGAAAGTGTGTACGTATTTTCTTGGATTGTGTGCAAACGACGGCGAATGACGGGATGAAACTTGGCGCGTAGGTGGCTCTGGTGAAGGGCTTCGTGGTGGCGCTAGCTGATCGTTCTGGAAGTCGACGAGGTGGTCATGAAAATTGCTTGAAGATCGGCGGCTAATGGGTTTGCACACGTGAATTTCACGTTGGGGAAGAAGCGCCGGAATCACGGAGATGAGAGCTGCGCTGCAGTGCAAATCCGAAAGTGTTTGGAGCTCACTAAATTTTTATGTTAAATCGAACGTCGTTCGATTTGATTTAAAATCGTAAAATCAAGGTGAGTGTTTTATAACGCTCACAACGTACTGAATATCTTTATGCTAGTTAAATTTGACATTATGCATAGTTATGATTTTTATTTGTTGTTGTTTGATAAAATTTAATTATCATATTGATTGTTATTTGAATTCACCGTTAAAAAAATTAAATTGACAGTTAAATTTAAATTAAAGTTGAATTGCGATTAAATTACCTAACATTGATAAATATGAAATTGCCGTGAATTGTATTGCCTATTGGATGATGTATTTCGATGGATGTTATTGGTTGATATTTAAATGTTTGGATGTTTATTTTTTATATATATCCTGCTATGCATACATATGAAACTGTGATTGATTTAAATGATATATTCATCCCTGACATTTAATTGTAATAACTAATCACTTGACCATAGGTTAGAAAATTATATACGGACACCGAGTTGGATAAATTAAATGATTTTAAAAGTTGTTTTGAAATTATTTAAATGAATTGATTTTAAGAATAAAATCCAATTTATGGAAATTGAATTATTTTGAATTGGAGCTCGAAATGTTAGAATTTAAACTTGGTAAACGAAATTATTAAATAAAATCGAAGTTTAGATTTAAATTGAAAATTGAAATACGGTGTAAATTTTTGAAAGTTGATTTGTTTTAAAAGATTGGACTTTTAATCGAACTCTGAATATTTCTAAGAAAATTGATATGAAATGATATTTCAAGTTTGAGTTTGGAATTGAAAATTTATTTGAAATTTAGATTTAAATTAATTTGGAATTGAATTGAAATTTAAAGAAATTTGTGAATTGAAATCGAAATTTACGTGGAATAGAAATTTATTCAAGTTGAAATTGGAATAAATCGATTAAATCGAAATGGAATTTGGATTTGATTTGGATAGGAAATTTGGGAAGTTGACCGGTTTGACTTGGAATTATTTATCAAATAATTTATGATTTTTTCCAAACTATTTTATATATAAACCATTTATATTCAAATTATTTTCGATTAAACTATTTAAATATTTTCTATTAAACTATTTTGAATTATTTAACTATTTTAAACTATTTTCCTAAATTCAAACTGGTTAAAGAGACGGAAATGTTTATATTTAAACCTTTGGTTTAAATACGAACTAGGTTAAAGTAGAGATTATAACCTAAATTGAACTCGAATCAAATTTTGAAGTGAAATTGATTTATCGGACAAAATTGATAATTTTGAATATATGATGATTTTGAAATGGATTTGATTTTAAAGCGAATATGATATTTTGTTATCAATCATGAATCAATTTGAAATACAAAAGAGCCATCAGTGTAATAATACTTAGTTATTAAAGAGACCGGGATCGGATATGGACATACTCTCTGTCGATACCGAAAACCACTTTAATAACTATTATACGCGGAGTGTTGATCCAGAATGAAGTGGATGGTTTGGTGAACACGTTGACTGAAGAAAGAGAACGATATTGGATGACCCCTGGCATGACTAAAACAGGAGCCGCGCCAGGCCATTGAGGTTCGCCACCTCTAGCGGACACACTTCTTCGATACCATATCTATTACATTTGTGATTTGATTTGGGTGCACCCCTTGATTTGGGAGTGTTGTTTCGCGGTGTTGAGGTAGTAGCTGCTATGCTCAACATCAGTCCGGATCACGCAACTACTAGTATCCTAGTTGGTATCGCCTCATGTACCTTGTCATACTGATTATCCTATTCACGACCACTACGTTTTGGTTTGTACCTTGAGTATATGGATTGCCCTCTTGTGACTTCCGGTTTTGGGGAAACTACGGTCTTGTATATGCTTTTGGGAATATAAAATGTGTTAAGGGGGATTATGGTAACGCCTTAACGCTATTTTGATACTTTATATTACTGATAGACATTATCTACTTAGCGTACATTACTACCTAGTAGATAGTTTAACGGATCCTTGAAAGGTGGAAAATCCCGTAACATCTCTTAAGTTATTGCACGCACGTTGACACTGGATATGAGATGTCAAACCCCGTAAACATCTCTGACGCCGTCACACTCATATTTATTTACGATTGATTTAACTTTCATATGGATATTTTAGTCCTGACTCGAGTATTTTGTCTTTTCATTACGCTCGGGTCAGTCCTGAGTTTTCAGATTTTTGAAGATCTATTCTGGAGGACGAAGACGAAGATTTGGTATACTATTACTATTATTATCTGTGCATCATGTTGTCTGCTGCATTATTTATTTGTTCTGTTGTATATGTATAACTCTGATAAATGTTGTATAAATAATTGTCTAAGTATAGTAAACAGCTTCATGAACTGTTTATTTGACTATTATATTTTATCGTTCCGCTGCGAGATTCTGTGTTGTTTCATTTCCTTTTTTTCTTTTCTTTTCTTAATTACCCCAATAACCATCTACTTTTTTTAATGGTTTGGAACCGGCATGTGTATTTGATCGTCGGTTTAAACTGTCCAAAAAGGCGGGTCCTTACAGTTGGTATCAGAGCTTTGGTTTAGCGATAAACCTTGGCTCTAGTGGGGAATAACTCATTGAAATAGAGGTAAACTATATGAATGAGTTGAGTGTATATGAGAGAGCGTACTTGTTATTTGATATAAAATGGTTTTATATTGTGTTAATTTGTTCCGTTGAGTATTTATGAATTCTGGTCGATACTTGGGACGCCAAGGCGTCGATAGGAATTTCTAAACAATCAAATAGGACAAACCAACACAATATCATTTTGGAATATATTTTATATAAAAGAATTATTTGAATATTTATTCATTTTGATTGAATTGATTGTTAGGAGATGATAATATTAGATTATTATCGTTATTGTTTGATCAGTCAATATTTACAACAATTGATTAAATAACAATGGATTTAGGAAAACGAAATCTTGTAAACACAATTGATAATGAATATAAATGAATTTTAACTTGGATTTGGGAATTTAAATCCGGTGTTTGAGATTGACTTACAAGAATTTGAAAAATATAATATGAGCATTATATGATAGTATAATTGAGTTGAAATTGTTTTCGAAGGATTTTTTTTATGATAAGTGTTATATTCCCTTCTCTTGACGCTAGAAAATGATTTCGATGATGTGTGCACGCATCATTGGCGTTTATTTTCGAGAGTCCGAGTGGGGGAGACCACTTAATAACTTGTCTAAACCTTGTTTTGACTCAAATTTTATTTTGTTTTGCATTCTCTATAGTATGATTTGATATATAAATTATATAAGTATATATTATTTCAAACCTTGATTTGAAATGAAATCGGGATTGGAATTCTTAAGTTCTTTAATAATTGATGATTTTTTTTTATGATTGAAATGAATTTAGACTTGAATCATTAAGGAACTTCTGAATTGTGAAATGAGAAATGAACCTAAGAGCTAAGTGAAAATATCAATTGAAGTAGAAATCCTTAGAATTAGGAAATTATGAACTTAAAATAAAATTGAAACTGTAAAACTCACATAGTATTAAATTTCATTCTATAGCTTAGATATAACTTACCAGAATACTTAAGAAGTTCAAAAAATGTTATTTAAATTGTTAATTGGATAATATACAAGTATAGGTTTGAATAATGAAATATGAATTTAATTAATGGTTTGCAAATATAAATAAAATTGTTAGTAAATAATTGGAATTTAAATTAACATTTAAAGGTGATTCACAATTATGTTATTATAAAATGAAAATACTATATGTGAATGTAAATGTGAAATTAAATTATAGTGAAATTTAAGTAATGACTTAAGAATTGATAAATTGAAAATTCAACTTTAAATGAAAAGAAGTTGTATGTTGTTTAACTACATTCCATTTGCATAACTATAACTTACCAAATACTTAAAGGGTTTAAAATGCTAATAAGGATAAGTAGAGAAATAATATACCAGTGTGAGAGTGAAAAATAAAATGTAAATATCTATTGATAGTTGTAAATATAAAAGAAATTTAAGCTGTAAAATGAATGATACATGTATAAGTGAATGAATAAAATTTATACTTAATGAAATATAAAATTGGTAAATGGAAACTAATTAAATTTGAATATAACTAAATGTCAATAAACATGGAAGTGTATGAAATTAAAATTGACTTGGAAATGTATAATTGATTTAGTGTAGATTTTGGATGGATGTTAATGTTTGATATGCATTGGTTGTTGGATGGATGATAATTGATTAAGTAGAACTCATTAGTGTTAATGGAATTGAATAAACGGAATAAAATTTTAAATAATTAAATTCAAATTGGGAGCAAATTGACTTGAATTAAAAATGTGAATGAAACAAACTTGAATAAATCGGAAACAAATTGAATGTAAACCTATTGCATGGATGAATAAGAAAATAGATGACTTTGTGTTTATGATTGTTCTTTAGAAAATTTGAAGTTTTGATGTTTTGTACTTTGAAATAATAAAAGCAAATTTTTGGAAAATAAAAAAATCCAACATTGTCCAATATATGCTGAAACGAAAACAACCATAACTTTTAAATGGCTGAACGGAATTCGACGATTTTGGACTTTTAGGAAAGCTTAGAAACTATATCACAACTTTTGTTTAGATAACTTGAGAAAATTCCTTCGTCTGCTTGTCTAAAAACTTGAATGTTACTCGCTGTCCTGTGTAAAAATAAGTAAAATCAGTAGTATACACCCTTAGTATTTTCGCCATATCTTTTGACTGGTTTATCGGATTTTGATGATCTTACACTTTCTAGAAATCTAAGAACTTAAGCTAAAACTTTTGTTTTAAGTGTTTTGTGTTTTGATATCGTTTAGAAGGTCGAAAACGTGGGTGAACGTCGCTGACCTGCGCAATTCATTGCCCAGGCTGAGGCGTATCCTCTAAGTAAAACGGCCGTAACTTTTGAATGTATGGTCCGAATTCGATGATTTTAGACATTCCGGAAAGCTTGAAATGAATGAAACAACTTTTGTTTAGATTCTGTTGCCAAATTTTATAGTTTAGGTGACCTAAAACTGAGAATTGTTTACTGTCCTGAAATTGGAATCTCAGTTTTGAAGCTAAATAGGTTATATATATGTTGTGTAGGCTAAATATATTGATCTATCTTTATATGCATGGTTCTAACTTAGTTATTGAGCATTTTAGTAGGTAGCAAAGGGGTTGCGCTTCGTTGTAGAGCTCGCTTCTGTGCTAAATACAAAATGTAAGTAAACTGCTAATAAATGCTAAATAAAAGGTACGCTTATGGTTTTATATGGTATTGGTGATATATATATGTTGTTTCCCCAGATATGGGATGCCTCATCATTGAGATGAGATGTATATTTGATATATATTGGTTATATTTGTGTTATATATTGAATTGTAAAATTTTTCGATCGAGCCGCGCAAAGGAGACCCTGCCGAAATTTTCCGTGAATCCGGGTGTTAGAAAATTTTTCAAGTTTTTAAATTTTATAACTTGTTTTGATAACTAACTTTTAAATTTAGAAAGCCGTTCGGAGTAACATTGTGGAAGCGTAGTTATGACTTTATAAATGGAATTTCATTGTTTTATAAGTTGGTAACTTTGAATAAAATATATCTAATGTTGAATTCTATACTTAGTTCCTTTTCCCTTCTTTTCCTTTTCGGGGACGAAAAGTTTTGAGTGGGGGAGAGTGTAACGACCCGTATTTTTAGCTATTTTAATTAGAAAATTTAAGGTGATTATTGAAGGAAAATGATTATTAATGTAATTTATTGAATAATTTAATATTTGAAATTATTTGAATAATTGGATAACGGGTTTAATATGATTAAAAATGATTTGTAAAATTCTATTTTATCATATTAAAGTTAGAATAATGTTGTAGAACTTTTAAAATCGAATTAAAAGTAAATTTGTGAAAATTGAATATTTTAATATTTAATTAACGAGTTAAAATAGTCATTTTTCAAACAGTCTCGGATTTCGACGAAACTTGTTTCATCGGATCCGTAATAGTAAATTATGGTAGGATTTCAATTTTCGTAGCAATTGGACTTGTCGTTTGGCCGTGCGAACTTGAAACACGTAGAAATTTAATTTCGAATTTAATTAAAATAATCGACTTCGAAAAGCTATCTTCCAGATATGATCGAATTAGGCCTTGAAACTAGTTTCATTGCGTCCGGAATGGGGGTAAAACCTTATAAACGCCTGGCGGCACGTCTCGATTGGAGTTCAGATGATTTTGGACCTACCTATATAAATACGCACGCAAACCGAGACAGTTTTATTATTATTTTAACCCAGAAATCCTAATTCTAAATCATGGCCGCCACCTATTCCATGGCCAGAAATTGCCGATCTTTTTTCCTTAATATCTCTTAATCCGTTCGACGAAATCGAAAAATTCCAAAAACAAAAGTGTAAATCTCGACGAGCTCTTCAAATCCATACGGTTGATGTATGCTAATTTTTCATGGATTCGTCCAGATCTGACTTGGAAGTGTGTACGTATTTTCTTGGATTGCGTGCAAACGACGGCGAATGACGGGATGAAACTTGGCGCGTAGGTGGCTCTGGTGAAGGGCTTCGTGGTGGCGCTAGCTGATCGTTCTGGAAGTCGACGAGGTGGTCATGAAAATTGCTTGAAGATCGGCGGCTAATGGGTTTGCATACGTGAATTTTTCACGTTGGGGAAGAAGCGCCGGAATTACGGAGATGAGAGCTGCGCTGCAGTGCAGATCCGAAAGTGTTTGGAGCTCATTAAAATTTTATGTTAAATCGAACGTCGTTCGATTTGATTTAAAATCGTAAAATCAAGGTGAGTGTTTTATAACGCTCACAACGTACTGAATATCTTTATGCTAGTTAAATTTGACATTATGCATAGTTATGATTTTTATTTGTTGTTGTTTGATAAAATTTAATTATCATATTGATTGTCATTTGAATTCACCGTTAAAAAAATTAAATTGACAGTTAAATTTAAATTAAAATTGAATTGCGATTAAATTACCTGACATTGATAAATATGAAATTGCCGTGAATTGTATTGCCTATTGGATGATGTATTTCGATGGATGTTATTGGTTGATATTTAAATGTTTGGATGTTTATTTTTTATATATATCCTGCTATGCATACATATGAAACTGTGATTGATTAAAATGATATATTCATCCCTGACATTTAATTGTAATAACTAATCACTTGGCCATAGGTTAGAAAATTATATACGGACACCGAGTTGGATAAATTAAATGATTTTAAAAGTTGTTTTGAAATTATTTAAATGAATTGATTTTAAGAATAAAATCCAATTTATGGAAATTGAATTATTTTGAATTGGAGCTCGAAATGTTAGAATTTAAACTTGGTAAACGAAATTATTAAATAAAATCGAAGTTTAGATTTAAATTGAAAATTGAAATACGGTGTAAATTTTTGAAAGTTGATTTGTTTTAAAAGATTGGACTTTTAATCGAACTCTGAATATTTCTAAGAAAATTGATATGAAATGATATTTCAAGTTTGAGTTTGGAATTGAAAATTTATTTGAAATTTAGATTTAAATTAATTTGGAATTGAATTGAAATTTAAAGAAATTTGTGAATTGAAATCGAAATTTACGTGGAATAGAAATTTATTCAAGTTGAAATTGGAATAAATCGATTAAATCGAAATGGAATTTGGATTTGATTTGGATAGGAAATTTGGGAAGTTGACCGGTTTGACTTTGGAATATTTTATCAAATAATTTTTGATTTTTTCCAAACTATTTTATATATAAACCATTTTATATTCAAATTATTTTCGATTAAACTATTTAAATATTTTCTATTAAACTATTTTGAATTATTTAACTATTTTAAACTATTTAAACTATTTTCTTAAATTCAAACTGGTTAAAGAGACGGAAATGTTTATATTTAAACCTTTGGTTTAAATACGAACTAGGTTAAAGTAGAGATTATAACCTAAATTGAATTCGAATCAAATTTTGAAGTGAAATTGATTTATAGGACAAAATTGATAATTTTGAATATATGATGATTTTGAAATGGATTTGATTTTAAAGAGAATATTATATTTTGTTATCAATCATGAATCAATTTGAAATATAAAAGAGCCATCAGTGTAATAATACGTAGTTATTAAAGAGACCGGGATCGGATATGGACATACTCTCTGTCGATACCGAAAACCACTTTAATAACTATTATACGCGGAGTGTTGATCCAGAATGAAGTGGATGGTTTGGTGAACGCGTTGACTGAAGAAAGAGAACGATATTGGATGACCCTTGACATGACTAAAACAGGAGCCGCGCCGGGCCATTGAGGTTCGCCACCTCTAGCGGACACACTTCTTCGATACCATATCTATTACATTTGTGATTTGATTTGGGTGCACCCCTTGATTTGGGAGTGTTGTTTCGCGGTGTTGAGGTAGTAGCTGCTATGCTCAACATCAGTCCGGATCACGCAACTACTAGTATCCTAGTTGGTATCGCCTCATGTACCTTGTCATACTGATTATCCTATTCGCGACCACTACGTTTTGGTTTGTACCTTGAGTATATGGATTGACCTCTGGTGACTTCCGGTTTTGGGGAAACTACGGTCTTGTATATGCTTTTGGGAATATAAAATGTGTTAAGGGGGATTATGGTAACGCCTTAACGCTATTTTGATACTTTATATTACTGATAGACATTATCTACTTAGCGTACATTACTACCTAGTAGATAGTTTAACGGATCCTTGAAAGGTGGAAAATCCCGTAACATCTCTTAAGTTATTGCACGCACGTTGACACTGGATATGAGATGTCAAACCCCGTAAACATCTCTGACGCGGTCACACTCATATTTATTTACGATTGATTTAACTTTCATATGGATATTTTAGTCCTGACTCGAGTGTTTTGTCTTTTCATTACGCTCGGGTCAGTCCTGAGTTTTCAGATTTTTGAAGATCTATTCTGGAGGACGAAGACGAAGATTTGGTATACTATTACTATTATTATCTATGCATCATGTTGTCTGCTGCATTATTTATTTGTTCTGTTGTATATGTATTACTCTGATAAATGTTGTATAAATAATTGTCTAAGTATAGTAAACAGCTTCATGAACTGTTTATTTGACTATTATATTTTATCGTTCCGCTGCGAGATTCTGTGTTGTTTCATTTCCTTTATTTCTTTTCTTTTCTTAATTACCCCAATAACCATCTGCTTTTTTTTTAATGGTTTGGAACCGGCATGTGTATTTGATCGTCGGTTTAAACTGTCCAAAAAGGCGGGTCGTTACATTATTTATTATATATACAACCTTTCTTTTAAAAATCCAAACTATCTTATACTTGTTTTACAATTATTTTTGAAACTGTTTAACAACTTTCCAACTATTTTATAAACTAATTACTATATTTCAACTATTTTACAAAACTAATTACAATCTTACCGTTATTTTGCAATTATCTAAAATTTCTATAATTATTTTAACTATTTTCCAACTATTTTACAACTACCTAACTATTTTACAACCATTTTACAAACTAGTAATTATTTTCTAACGACTTATCTATTTTTAACTTTTCATGCTATTTTCTAAATTTAAACTGGACAGATTTTAAACTGTTTATGGTTAAATACCCAATCGAGATAAGAACAGAGGTGATAAGCCGAATGGATTTAAGCAATTGAGAGTAAGTGAATGAAAATCAAAGTGAATGTGAATAGAAATGGAATTGATTTGGCTAATAATAAAAAAAAAGATAAATACGTAGGGTGTACGTAGGTTATGCTATTCGCATAGTGATTTGATCCAGATTCGAGCACATAATTTCGAGATAGTATGTCGATCCGAGTTAGGATTTTTCACTCGATTTTTGACGGCGAACCTGGATATGGATTGTTAATTGGTTCTGGATATTCTCTATCATAGTTATGACTAGTAAGGAGAATGACGGTTTCTGATCAAGAAACCAGATCTAAGTACGCACTAGGAAGTCGGGTGGACGATACTAGTTCGAAAATGGAATTGTGTGATCGAGTGAGCGATCAGATTGGTGTATAGCGTACGAATGATATGTGTACATCGTACGGATTTGAATAAAATTAATACTGGGAATTTTTGGATTAGAAATGTGAAATGGTTTTTGAAATAAAAATTCTATTTTGTGAAGTATATGATGAAGTAAAGTGGAAAATTGGATATTTCTATGGGTGAAATTTTGTTTATGGAAATAAGTAATATGGTAAGTGGTTTTGTAAAGGAGTAATCAAATTTGAATATCTGATTTTGAGTAAACAAAGTAAATATCTTTGTTATATAAGATGAAACTCCCCTTGTTGAATCTTTTGCCAAAAGGAAAGGAACTTGAAAGTGTTTGAAGTATAAAAGGGTTTTTATACAAGTTTATACTGATCCAAAGATTTTTATCAAGGATTTTATATATATCTCTATATATAAAGGATCATATGAGGATTTTGGAAAAAGGTTTTGGGAACCTATGGATTTGGAAAGGCTTTTGATTTTAGGGTGAAATCAATATTGAATTTGGGAAGCCTAGTTTGAGAATTATCGATTTTGGAATAATTGATTTTGTGTAAAGGAGCTTTGTATGAGTTCATACTAGGTGTATGATTTAAAGATACTACATGTGTATAGTATAAAATGTTTTGATGATGGCTCTGGGGAAAAAGGCGCTCCCTTGGAATGAACTTCTCAAGAGTACCACCGGGTGGTGTTGCCTTGAGCCCCAAGGGGGGTTCTAAAGTTGATCCTATGAGGAGTACGGACAAAACTAGTTCCTGGGGATTATGAGTAAAGTATACCATAGCGAAAGTCGTGTGTGTCGCTGAGAGCCAACAGTCTGCGTTTGATTTTATATCGACAGACTGTGACCTATGTAGGAGTGGAGAGGTTTCATTTTGACAGCGAAAATCAGAGGCAGCTGAGAGCCTGCAGTTACATGGAATTTTGTTGTGACGGCAACGTAACCCTGAGTGTAACTATGATCTATTGTGTGGGTTCCATGGCGTAATCGAGAGGCCGCGGAGAGCCTGCAGTTACATGGACTTTTGCTGCGATGGCAACGTAACCCTGGAATGTAACTGTGACCATAGATGGGGGTGATGATTTCCAGAGCATTCTCAACAAAGATATATCCTCTATTTTCAAAAACTGTTTTCTATATTTGAAATAAACTTATTTTCCAAGTATTTTCACTGGGTGTTGAAAATGAGTTTGCTAAGTACTTATAAATTTTCAGTCCTACGCCTGATCAACGTATGACCGAATTTCTGTGAGAACGAAGATGGACTTATTGAAACATCAAGTTATAAAAAGTATTTTTATAAAACTATTTTGGTAATATTATATAGATTTTAAAAAAAAAATCGCTATGTGCTAAGAATTTTTTCTGATAATAATCATTTTAATAAATTCTGGCTTCGTTCCTTTTCGAGGACGAAAAGATTCTAAGAGGGGAGGAATGTGATAACCTGGATTTTGAACATCTGTAAATTTGGTAATTAACTGATTTTAAACTATTAAGATGCATGTTTCATTTGATTAAAACAAATAAAATTTGATAAATAAGGGTATCTGGATATTATATAAACAAATTGAACTATAATAAATACTATATTATAAATATCGGGATAAACATGTACTTGATAATCTCTTATCATAATTTTTGAAGTTTGACAACAGTAATTTAATAATCTTCTTTCTTAATAATTAAATTGGGCAAAATATATCTTTTCAAAATTTATAAAAAAATAAAATAAAAACGATGATTTATTATAATCGTAATATACAAAATATAGGTATACGTATATTTCTTTAAAGGTTATACTTTGAATAAAGGTAGGTTGTAAATATACAAGGTTAAGACATACTTGTATCAAGTTATTATATAGATTTAAAAAATAATTAAATTTTAACAAATACATAAAACATATTAGATACATTATAATTACAAATGTAAACATAAAATTAAATAATACATAAAGCACTAAAATAAAAAGGAAAGACTAATATTTAAAATAGGATTGAGTTAGGCTTAATAATATAAGTATTAACCATAAAAATATAAGTATGATAAGAAAAAACAACAACACATATAAAAATTAAAAGCAAATATAATTTATAAATTTTATTAAGACAATTGTAAGCTAGTTATGCATGCACTTAGCAAATGTGACTAGAGTTAACATGCAAATTAACATGTGGCATCTTGTTTTCTTTTTAATTTTTTTTTATTGTAATTAGACATGATAGAATTGAACCAGGTTTTATGCAAATGAAAGCATATTCATCTTCTTTCATTCCTTAAAAGAAAACTGGAAATTTAATCAAAAGGAAAAAAAATTAAAAGCCAAATCCAACAACTCAACCTGGAAGTAAAGGTCATCTCAACAAAATCAGATTGAAGTTTTAGTTCTAACTCAAGGCAGTGCAAATCGAATTTCAAGTGCAGATCATCAAAGCAAATTTCCTGATTAATGGAAGAAACAGTTCTCTGTTCATAAACAAGTGAGTAAACTTCATCTTTAAATCAAATCTATCAATATTCTGTGAAGTAAATCTTTCTTATAACCTAATGCATGTAATATAATGTGGAAGTATTGGTATGAAAATGTTTTTATGAAGATGAAAATATGTTTGTATGTATATAAATTGTGTAAAATTTGCATATCTGAAGCAGGTCTCTGTTTAGTCTATAATAGACAAAATATATTCTAAACTTAATCTTACTTCACGTGAATTTGAATAAGGGAATAATGAATGGGTTAACTAAAAAAAAAACCAAGTTCAGATTTTGGGTTTTATAAGGGGCCGCTCTGCTTAAACAAAAGATGTGAGCGAACTTTAACTGTTAAGAAAATTTATCATTTCTACTTATGCATGTGATGAATTTAAGTAGTAATATGATTCATATGGATGTATGGATGTACTTGCTTGAAAATATGGCCGAATCACTGAGAGATCCTCTGCATGCCTGAGAATTTATAAACCTCTGTTCTTTTATTTTTTTGTTTACAGACCCAAATTTGATTTCAAAACAATTTTTCTTCCTCTTCAGCCCTTTTCTGGCTAAGATCATTAAAAGGAAATTGATTGTACGAATGTGATATTATTTATAAAATTGTCTCAAGAAAACTTATTAACCATTTTGTAGAAAAAATTTGAATTATAGTAAAGTGAATTTCAACTGGAAATTTCAACCATCATTTTCCTAGGTTTCTTTTATATGGTTGAATTAGTCTTGGAAAATGTTGATTTATGATAACAAAATTAAGAATTTTAAGTTTATAATTTGTGTGGAATTGGAGGTTGAACGGATTTGGGCAAGTTAGCAAATTGGGACAACTGGGTCGATTCGAAGATGTGACTCTTGACTTGGAGGAGGAATAGGACATGGGGAACGCGGGAAAAATGTCACTGGAATTTTCTAGTGCTTGTGGAAGCGGGTCGATCCAATAGTTGGGTTTTAGTAGTTCATTTGGCCGATGATGAGGTTGGGCATTTGCGTCGTCATGATCGGTTTAGAGGCTATCGGTGGTGGGTGGAAAGATGGAGGCGAGTGAGGCGATGTTGTAGCCGGAGTCTCGTGTTCATCTGTGGTCTGCGGTGGCGGTATGGGTGGTAGGTGGGTCGTTCGTTCGAGTTCCAGTGAGGACGAATGGCTCATTTCCGATTGATGGCTTGATCGAGAGAACTGGAAGGTTAAAGTGTTTGAGAGGGTCATCAACGACCAGAAGGAGACGGCGAAGTTGATCAGAAGGCTGACGTTGATTCGTGCACATGCACGTGAATCCTCAAGTATCTGAAGCATGGTTGAATTTTTGCTTCGAGGAAGACGATGGGATTTCTCGATGTTATCCTCGGGTTTTGTACGGAAGTAGGAGCAATGCAATGATAAGGGGAAGTAGAAGAGGAAGGTGATATAGGAATCAGGTTTTGTTGATGTTTTGCTCGGGTTGAGCACGTGTTTTTGGCTCGAGATTTACACGAGTATTTTCATTTGTTGATTCGGGTATGTGGGAGTTGAGGTGGACTTGTGATTAAGCTTAACCGAATGTAAAGCAGTTTTTTTTATAAAAAAAAATCGAAGTATTAGCAAGATTTAAAGCAAGCTCTATAGTTTCGAAATGGCTTCAAAATATTGAATTTGGTAATTTATAATGGATTAAATCCTATATGTTTTCCCAAGTAAATTGAACGATGAAATTTAATAGAGTAATAATTATTTAATATATTAGGAGATGGTTAAATTGGTTAATGAAATTAATTAAGTAAATAATTAATTTAACTATTAAGATGATGCATAAAGATTTATTAATTGGTGTAACCAATTTTTAAGGATTTGTATTAATGTGATTAATTAATTAATATATCAATTTAGAGGATAGGTAATTGATTAAAGATTAATTACTTAATGAAATTAATTAGTAATTTGGAAAGGTAATTAATGGGTAATTACCAAATAAGATTTATTTAATAAAAATTACTTAATGCAAGTAATTAAGGAATTAATTAATTAGTATAATTAATTAAGTTGATGTGGTTGATTAATTAAGTAGAATTAATTAAAGGTAATCACTTGATGTTGGATTAAGTATAATTACTTAAGGTAATTAATGAGGTGTAATTACTTAGTCAAGTGATTAATGGATCATTGCTGGATGTAATTAACTAAAAGGGAAATTACTCGATGAGAAGTAATAAAAGGATAATTATTTGGTGGAAGAAATTAAGTGATAATGACTCAGTGTAATTAAAGGTCTAATTAATATAATTAATCATGGAGTCGGTTTAATTGATAGAGTAATTAAGAAAAGTTAATTTCTGATTGTGATTAATCAAGGTTGATTAATGAATCTAATTAAGATAAAGGTTAATTGTTAAATGAAATTTATGAATAATTAACTAATGGAAGTAATTAAGGGATCATTAAATTAATGTAATTAATGGAAGTGATAAATCTTGCTTATTGATGATTGAATGATGATAGTGCTTTTGAAATTGGTTGATATCTCTGATATGAATTGCTTTGTGATATGATATGTTAATGGATGATGATAATGTGATTATCAATCAATTATGAATTGCTGTGAAAAAGGTTATTCGACAATTTAGGTTGAATTGTATTTAAATGGGATAATTTGGGATACAGATGTCTTTGAATTCGAAGAGACCGGAGTCGGGTACTAGTAAATACCCGAAACCACTTCGATTCTTTATAATTTGATGTGTAGAATTAATAGAATAAAATGGAATGAGTAAAGTGAATTGGACCATTTGATCTAAGTTTGGTATTTAGAAATTAATGTGTGATGTAAGTAATGTTTATAACAGCTTGTGAAGTTGTAAATTGATAAGTTACCCCGGGTTTGTATAAGTTGTATGCTTTGGTATTCCTTGTTAGATGGGTTTACTCACGCTGGTTTCCAGCCTGACCCGGGTGTTACTTTAATGTAATGCTCGGGTCAGACCGAGTATTACAGATTTTCAGGTAAGGACGTTATGGAGCTTAGGAGGCGAGCTGGAGAGCAGGAACGTATGGAGAGTCTCTACAGTAATATATTACAGTATCTGAGACAGATTAATTTTAACTGTCCAGTGTTGTGTAAATGTTATAACTTTGATATATGAAAATGTAAATGTACTGATACTATTCTTTTGTAAAATGTTATTATGTGATATTATATTTTGATCCGCTGCGAATGTGAGGTTTCTGTGTTTTGATGTTTCTGTTCCTTCTTCTTCTTTCGTTTTCTTCTTTTTCACTAACTATCTGGAATTTTTGAGACCGAAATTTTCGGGTCATTTCAACATGAGACAGCAACTGTGGCTTGAGTTCCTTGCCTCATATGACCTTGATATTAAGTATACCCCTAGCAAGGGTAATCGTGTGGCAGATGCGCTTAGTCGCAAGCATTCGGCTATAGTTTCTATGACGATAGCCAAATGGGATATTCTCAAGATATTATCTATGTGTGATATTCGGGATCGAGCTTCGTCTTCTGATTCACCGATATTAATATTCAGTCTGGAGGCTCGACCTAGTTTATAGGTTCGCGTTGCCCATTCTCAACGGCGGGATCCAGACTTGTTGCATTTCATCCATCTTCTTGAGTTGGTATCCAGTGATGAGGCATCACTGGATTATTTTGTTGATTCCTATCGGTGTCTTCGTAGGAAGAACCGTATTATTGTACCCTCTTATTTATCGCTTAGGCATGACATCCTAGACGATTGTCATCGGGCTAAGTACACTATCCATCCCAGTTCGAGTAAGATGTATGCCGACATGAGTCGCTTATATTTGGGAAGGTTTGAAGTGAGATGTTGAAAGTTATGTGAGCGGTTGCATGACTTGTCAACAGATCAAGGCCGAGAATCATCGTCCTTCCAGTCTTCTTCAGCCTTTGGAGATTCCATTGTTGAAATAGGATCGGATATCTATGGATTTCATTGACGGTCTGCCTCGATAGGGGTCGGGCCATACGTCTATTTGGGTCATAGTTGATCGCTTGACCAAATCGGCTCATTTTATTCCGATTAAGTTCACTCGGACTGCACCTCAGTTGGAGAAGCTCTATGTGAAGGAAGTCGTTCGACTTCATGGCATTCCCAGTTCTATTGTTGGTGATCGTGATATGATTTTCACTAGTCACTTTTGGAAGTGTCTTCAGTCAGCTTTGGGCACAAACCTGAACTTTTCTACTGCTTATCACCCTCAGACTGATGGCCAGACTGAGAGGGTGAATCGTGTTTTGGAGGATCTCCTTCGCTGTTGTATTCTTGATTTTGGAGGCAGTTGGGAGGACCACTTACCACTTGTGGAGTTTTCCTACAACAACAGCTTCCAGTCTAGCATTGGCACGACTCCTTTCGAGGCTCTTTACGGAATGTCGTTATCCTTCGTGCTAGTTAGAATCTGGCGAGAAACTTATTCTTGGTCTAGATTCGGAGTTCGGGACTCTTCTGAGAAGATTATTCTTATTCGTCGGAGAATAAAAGAGGCGTAGAACCATCAGAAATCCTACGCGGACAATCGTAGAAGGCCTCTTGAGTTCTCCATTGGTGATCTTGTATTCGTTCGGATATCTCCTACGAAGGGGATTGTGCGTTTCAGCTCCACAGGGAAATTGGCTCCTCGCTATGTCGGACCATTTCCTATTACTTAACGCATCGGTCTCGTTGCTTATCGTATAGCTCTGCCTGCTCATTTTTCTGGAATGCATGATATATTCCACGTTTCTCAGCTTCGCAAATGTTTTCGCGACCCTGATTTTGTTATTGATCCGCTTATTGCGCCGGATTTAGAGATTTCTCCCGATTTATCTATTTGGCAGCAACCTCTTCGTGTGCTTGATTCGGAGGTTGGACGCCTTCGAAACAAAGAGGTCTCGCTCGTGAAGATTCAATGGTCGTCTAATCCTAAGAACTGCAATTGGGAGACCATAGAGTTTATCGAGCGTACTTATCTTGGTTTTCTATCTTCATCTGTTGTTGTTGAGTATTTTTACTTCACCTTCATTTGATTTATTTTGAGGATTAGATGTTATAGATAACTTCCATGATAGGGAATTGCGGTGACGCAATTTTCTTAAGAGGGGGAGTCTTTAACAACTCGTGATTGCGATTACCAAATAATAAATTAAAATTGGGATTTTAATTTAATTAGAGCTGTTAATGAATTTTTTTTATGTGGCTAATTTGTTCAAAAGTTTGTTATTTTGAATAAATTAATATTTTGGGCTTAAGTGTAAAATGGAAAATTTAATGGAAATTAATTACGGTAAATGGAAATTTATAATATTGCAAAATTTTATATGTATTAAATCGTGCAATATTTGAATTTGGAATTTAATTCACAAATAAATTGCAAAACGGTGATTTTTGGGCAATATTGACTAAAAGGTGTTTTGGAATAACTAGGGGTTAAATTGTAAGTTGGCAAATATTGTGATGCAAAATTTTATAAATATAGCTAAATTATTTTGGTAACATGTTTTAAACTTTTATGGGTAAATAATGTGTAGTTTGTACTTAGAGAAATTAGCTAACTTGAGATATAGAACATATTCCAAGTCCTAATGGGTATTAAGCCCACTAACCCACTTCCATTAGCATATAAACCATCTTCTACCCATTTGTTACAGCCAACATCTCATTCCATAAACCCTTAAACACTTGAGCAAAACACTAAATAATGGCCTCCAAACCTAGAGCAAAGCTTCATTAATCTTCCTCATAGTCAAAGGGGTTTTAATCTAATCGTTGGAAGGTAATAGAAATCACAATACCCACCTCTAATCCATTGTTTAATTTCTAAAATTATTTTGTAATCCCCTATTTTTTTATGCATTTTTATTGTTGAAGCTCTTTGATCTTCTTCTCATTGCTTGGGAAAGAGTTAATAAATGCTAGCTGAAATTAAAATTAGTATATTGCTGTTAGTAAATTAGCCATATCTCATTCATATTAAATCAGAATTAGGATTTTCTTGACGTTTTGAAAAGCTTATTTTATAGTCTATAACTTCTATGTTTTGAGCTTTGCATAATTTTGAAGTTAAAGTCAAAATCACGTTTGTTTGTTGCTGACCTGACAACATACTACAGGGTTGATAAAATAAAAACCAGAAATTATTTTGGCCATAAGTTACTCATTTCTTATCCAAGTGTAATAATTTTAGATGTTGTGGAAAGCATAGATATAGGGCTAAAAGTTTCATGTTTTGAATTTTGCGAAATTTTGAAGTTAATTTGGTCAAAACTATGCATTCTTACTACTATCCGGAGAGTAAAACAACAGTGATATAGAATTTAGATCTAAGAATTGTTTTAGTCATAGAATTTTCATCCCTGATCTGAATTTGACGATCATGGTCATTCCGAAAAGCTTAGGAACTAAGCTACAACTTTTATTTTATTGATTTTGTCAGAATTTGAAGTTTACTATGCCAAAATTTAGGTTTTTCGTGTCTGGCCTGTTAGTGCATAGCTACAGGCCTTAGTCTCTTTTCTCCCGTTGTTTTCAGCGTAGAACCCCCGAATTTGGGACGCCATCCCAGGCTCGTCCGATGTCGGAATCTCCATTCTTTGTCTCGTTGGAAAGATAAGGTCGAGATCTTCAACCCTGCAAAAGTTTGGTTTAGACCTGGGCGTGCTTGATACTTCATTTTTATTGCCGAAGTAGCACCCGGAAACTGTTTTACAACCGTGATCATTTTCAATTATCGTCGGACCAACTTTGAGACATTGCCATTTCTTCGTTTCAAGTCGGAACTAAACGATTATTGTTGCATATCGATGTAGGAGTACTGTACTATGCTCTTGCAAATTTCCGTGAAGATCTGGGTTCATATGACCCTTCGACAATGTCGTCGAATTTGAACCTTTGCACTGTTTTGACACAGCAGAGTTTTATGATTTTTGTCCGAATTTGAGACGATGCAGTTTCTTCGTTTCAATTTGGAATTTCTGGATTATTTTTGCTGTTTGGAGCAGGGATGTTGGTCTACATGCCTGCCAATTTTCATACAATTTGGACCTGATTTGTAGGTTCAAATATACTGTCGAACTAGTGACTTCAACTTGTTTTCAGTGATTTTACTGAGATTTTCCGATTTCTTTGAGATTTGTCCCTAGATTTCATGAATGGATTTTATAAATCATTGTAATGTGATTTTCCATCAAATTAGCTTTTGAAACTATTATTTGGCATTATTTTGAATATTAAATTAATTACTCCATAATAGGAGAATTTCAAAGGCTATTTCTAAAGAGGTTTTCAAATTATTAAAAATCAGCTTTATCCAACTATTTTCTAGGTAAAATATACACTCTTCTGCACTTCGAGCGAAATGGAAAGGTAAATAAATGGTTAGGTAAAACACAGACCATGAATCCGTGCGTTTATCTTTTCGATTAAACCCCGACCTATTCGATTGGTCATTTTGGACGTTTGGCCTAGTTTACCAATGACATGAGGTGAACTTTTTACTGCTTTGAGTGTGGAAGCTTACGATTGGTTAGTAAACCGTTTAGTGCGAACGTTGGGGTATGGAACTCACGTTACTACTTTATGGGTTCCTTGCTAAGAGTTCATGACACATTCCTACCATTAGTGGTAAACGAGTACTGGGCCTACGAGCCTTTACCACTACGGCGTGTTTCCTTAGTGATACCTTTGGGATAGTGTCTTCGGACTGTCTCCCTTGGGTTTATTTCCTTTGAGATAGTTTCTTCGGACCGTCTCCTTCTGGCTCACCACCTTCTGGATAGTGTCTTCGGACTGTCTCCTTTAGGTGTTGCCCCTAGGCTAAAGTGATGGGTGTGTCACTGGGTTTATTTCCTACGTGACTGAGTACAGTACTAGCGCGCTAATGTTTTCCTGTGTGATTTATATTCCCTTGTGCCGCGCTATTCGGTGATGGTTTTATGCAACCACACGATATAAGCGCGACTGCCTTGTGAAACTTGTTTTATGCCTACATTGGCACTTGTGCTTATGTTTTGCCGATGATATGAGGCTTGTTAAAGAAAAGTTAGTTTCTATAACGCCAATAGATAACGCTTTATTTCATAGTGTTATTATTTGGTTTAATTAGTTTTATTGCTAATAATAAACTAGTAACGCTTCAAGGTCCCCAATAATTTTTAGGCCCGCCTCTTCTCTAAATTATTTCTCTCTTCCCTCTTCTTTTTCCTTCCAAAATTTTCACTTCCACTCTCACTTTCTTTCAAAATTCTCCATCGCACGTAGATCCTGAACGAGCAAATCCACCTCCTCTCAACCAATGTTCCTTAGTGCCCCATCCTCATGCTTTATCTGCTTCAAAATTGCACTACCCTAATTCGGGTAAATGAAGAGGGCAAAAATCAGATTTTCCTTGTTCCCATTAATATTCATTTAACTGGAACAATTCGTTTATTTATCATTCTCGTTCCTTGAGCTTCTCAAAATCCCATTGCCAAAAAAACAATGCTCTAATAAAAAATCCCACTGCTCTAAATGATGTGCGCCATTGTAAGGTTATTTAATTATACAACTGATTAATGATTCAAGAATAATGGTAGCAGGTAATCAAATTTGTGTATTTGTAGCTGATTGTTGTCTCCTTCAATTATCATTAGTTGTTCTTTTGGTTTTATATGTTTTTGATATGAAGCGTTTTACAGCCAGGACTGTAGTTTAATGCACGGTTAGACGGTTATAAGACTGGTTATTCATTTTCTATGTTGGCTTTGTACTTTACGTTGTTTAATTATTTAGATGTCTTCTCTCTGCTACCTTGATAAACATAGCAAATAGCAATAGTGATTAGTTCAGTGAATAAATGCAGACTCTTTACAGAAAATATAATGGTCTTTTGTTTTGATCGTAGCAAGCAATATGCATAAAAGATAGAAGTTGTTTAATGGTTGTTCACCAAAGTACTTTGGAAACAGACCGACGTAATCTTGTTTGGTAAGGTTATGTGAGCCAACTGTTTGGTAAGGTTATGTGAGCCAACTGTTTGGTAAGGTTTTTGTGACCCAGCAAGTGGTTGCATATATAGCAGGCCTATTTATGTGGTGCCTATTTAACGATGATTTCAAAGAAGTTATTATTTAATGAATGTATGTAAAATCGGTCTTTGCATTTGAACTTCTATACTTAGATGTTTTCTTCATTCTTCTAGCATTTCAACAGCATTTTATTTCTGTTGCTATGAAAAATGATGATGCTAGTCAAACATGTCCACTACCGACAATTACAATTGTACTTGATCTTCGCGCCATTATCATGTGTCATATGTATACGAGGTTGGACATAAATTCACCACGATTGATTATTTCAGCATAATATGTTATAGGATGTATATGAGGTTGTATTATGAATGATGGTAGAAATCTCTACCTAACCAGATCAAAATGAGAGGGTAGTTGTTATTTAAATGTTGGTTCATTTTGTCCCTCTGGTTCTATTCACGGTTCAATAATGATTTAATCCTATGTTTAATTTGTGTATGTCACCATTGTGTAGATTCAGGCTAGAAATGATGGATGCAGACACTCACAACGCCTGGAAGTGTGCTTGGAACTGGACAATAAATACACTCAAAATCATGTGAGTGTTAATCATATGAGTATTCTGTTTTAGGACCGATAAAAAAAGTAAAACGCTGTATAATTTACCCAAACAAAATTCATATCGCGGGCTTTCAATAATTTTAGAGTACTCGTTATTTCACTATTAATTCCACCCTCCTATTTCCCACGCTTCACATAATCTTCTCCTCTTCCTAAAAACCTAAAATAGGTGTATGCTTATGAATTTTGACAAGTGAGTGGGTTTTGCTTCAAAGTTTCACATTTATTTGGACGATTGGTGTGATTGGCTTTCATTAACTATCAAATGTGTAGAGCTATGTATATACTTACCACTCTTTATATATGCATATCATTATTTTTTTCTCCAATTAATCATTTTCCCTTGTGAAACTGAACAAAATGTTACCACGTCAGACATAGCTTATCATTTAGAAATGGCTTGACTATAGGATGGATTGTTATTCAGAAGCTATTACTTCCTCTAAAAATTATTTATCTAAAAAATGTTGGCTGTGGGTTTTCTGGTTAAAATTGTACAATGATAAAGTTCCATTTGTCGGCGTGTTTACCATTTTATACTGGCCATATTATGCAACACAAGTATATTGTTTGTAGCAACAATCACCTTCTTAAGGCTTATTAAGTTGCTATGAATTAATATAACGAGTTTAGTTTGATTAAATTTTTTATTTTTGGATCGGCATAGTTTCTGGTTAAGTTTCCTTTTTCTTTTTTATTTTGTTTAAATTGAATGTTTTAGCTTTGTGAATTTGATAACTCATCTATATTCCTCACTTTTTATACAATATTTATTTGTTATTTTTATCATAATTTTGCTTATGTTGGTAGTGGCAGCTAGTATGGTGACCGCAAACAGTGTATATCCAAGGTTCATACTTTATGCTATTGGTAAGTAATATGAAAGATAGCTCTTAGTTTTTAACATGTTACTCAGTTTATGGTTAAGCCTGCCTACAAGAAATAAGCATGCTCCTTGTGTGTGATTTTATTACTCGGTTAATGCTATTGGTAATTACGTTTTATAATCTTTCTCTAGATGTAAAAGGCACTTAAGAGACAAAAGACACAATTTATCTTTTTGTATACCTTCCTTACTTCAGATTAACTCTTTAGGGTGTTAAAAGCAATTATCGATTGCAATGTTATTGCTGTACTACAAAAAGCAAACCGCAAAATATAACCAAATCGTACAATTTTGAGTCTTCGTTTCAAATATGAAATTGTGAAAATTGTTTATGAGTTTTCATTTCAAATATGGAATTATGAAAATCGTTTATGAGTTTTCTTATAATTTGCAAACTTGTGGTTGTCAATATTAACATAAAATGTTAGTTCATTAATGTCTTCACTAGAGTACAATGTACTTACCTGAAATTTGATCCAATTATTTATTTGGTGAGTACGTTGGATCTTTTATTACAGTAAAAGGAGAGACTAATGCATATTTTTCCATGCATAACTAAGCTTTGGACAGTAAAAGTTCAGGTATTTTTGCTATTTCAGTCTCTTTAATCCCATTAACTATTTGCATTAACGTTGATTAATCTACAATTCTGACTAAAATAAACAAATCTTTGTTTACTTATGTTTATAATATATATGCATGACAGGAGTGCACAAAATGAACATTTGAAAATGGTAAATCAGACAAAGAAGCAACTTTCTCATTTCTTATGTGTACTGCACAGAATCGACACAGGTACATGTATCTGTGTACATCAATCATTATTTTTACCATTTAGTTTGAGGTAGGTTGATGTAAGTGTTGGTGATTTTTGATGGTAAGAATGTTGAGGCTGATTGAATAGTGCAGTGTGGTGGTGGGTATGATATCAGTGTTCTAAACCGTGGTGCACTACAGTTTATACTGGAGAGGATGTTGCACAGTTTATTGCATAATTTGGTGGAGTGTTATTGCAATGCTGCTATGATTTGAGCGGTAAGAGTAGTAAATGGAGTCATGTGGCGAATGTGGCGATGACAAAGCGATTTGCAGTGGTGGTTATGGTTGTGAGGGTTCCTACGAACTGGAACTGGAACTGGCAGTGATTGATAATCAATATGTATGCAGGCAGTTGAATAGTGGGAAGTGAAGTTGATCGGAGGTTTGAAGTGATGGGTGGGAGTGCACAGTGACGAAAGAATAGGGTGTAGATGAATATGGTACAGATGAATATGTTGTCGACAGTGAAAGAAGTGGCTGTGGTGAATTTTAGTTGCAGAGAAGAGATGACAGTATGTTGTGTGGTATGTGATGACAGTAAGTTGAAGAGGAAATTTGAAAGCAGCAAGGAGGTTTTGATGACATGCTTTTTGAATGCAGAATAAAGAATGGGCCAAAGAACAAGATATTTCAAGTGATGTTCCGTAAAAGACACAAATGCTTTTACTCGAATCAAAAGATGAGAAAAAATCATTTAATCATTTTGAGCTTATGGAGGTGTCTATCCAGTAAACTACTGATACACGGAAAATCATTTAATCTGCATTTATATCCACTGTTTTTAGTTTTAGCATTTTTTAGCATCCCATATTGTATACTACAGATTATTAAAAGAACTAAAAGGCACCTTCTCGCCTCGTGAAATAAAGAAAGCAAGTTAATTTCTTTTGTACTTTTTATTATTATCTGTTTGTAGGATTTTCGAGCATTAAAAAGGAATTTGATCAAGCAGATGCCTGAAATGCTGGATTGGTTTGGGTGGTATACATGGATGCTTTTTATTTTGATGTCCGGAAGGAATCAGAGAAGGACTAAAAAGGTATCATTTTTATTTTCATATGTTTACGCGTAGCATGTATTTCTATTGTATGGCTAAATCCTAGCATGTATTTTAATAATCGATGATGGTTGGCAAGACTTTGACAGTGAATTCCAAACAGTAGGTGAACCTATCATTGAAGGTTCTCAGTAAGTCCCATTTTTTACTACTATGAATAAGTAGTTATATTTCCAGTACTGTTTTAGGTATGAATAAAATTAGACATTAGCAACACTCGTTTTTTGTAAAGTTTTATTGAAATTTCTCGAAAATTTGCTTGTCAAAGTTTGCATAATATTCTGAACTATATATATAATAGTTATAATAATAATAATAATAATAATAATAATTAACTAAGTTTATATAATAATAATAATAATTAACTAAATATATATATAATAATAATAATAAATTAACTAAGATTATAAAAATTAACTTTGTGTATTAAGTTATATAAAATATAAAACAGCTTATAAAAATAACTATGTTAATAGTAACAATAATAATTTAACTAATATTTATAAAAATTAACTAAGTTTATAATACTAGTAATAATAGTAAAATAATAATAATTAACTATGTTATAAAAATAACTAAATTTATTTGTATAATAATACAATAATTACTAATGTTTATGAAAACTAACTATTTTTATAATAATAATACTAATAATAACAATCATAAATAATAATAATAAATTAACTATAATTTTTATAGAAACTAACTTAGCTTATAATATTAATGATACTAATAATAATAATAATAATAATAATAATAATAATAATAATAATAATAATAATAATAATAATAATAAATTATAAAATATTAACTAAGTTAATTACGTTTTATAAAAATTAACTAAATTTATATAATAACAAAATAATAATTACTAATGTTTATGAAAATTAACTAATTTTGTAATAATTGTTATCCCACCTTTTGGTCAAGGCTGGAATATCAACAAATTGGCAAGGAACGATGGATATCAGGATTGGAGATCGATTGGAAACGTAGTAGCAAATATGCATTAGTCTCTCCTTTTGCTGCATAACTAAGCAAAAAACAACTTGGGACTATCATTTTACATTAAGGTTCAATCCTTTTTTCCCAGATGGTTTTAACACTAACTAGTTGTAAGAAATAACAAGCATGTGTTAAATATAGTTCATAAGCTCGAACTGTGATATAACATGTTTATTTGGTTGAAATTTAATTATATACTAAAACATGCAAAATTTGGATTTTGTATTGTTTATAATTAAACGCACTGAACTTTCATTGATTTTTGGATCTCATGAATCTCAGTTGTTAACTTCATAAAATTTCAGAATATTCATAATTTCAACGTACTCTTTGTTTTCTATGATGTAGAAACAAAAGCCATGGAGAAGTGTAACAATATGAATGTGATTATTTGGATTTAAAAACAACATTTTGGATTTAAAAATATTTAGATTTAAAAATAATATGAATGTGATTATTTATTAATAAATAATTTAGTTTCAAATTATTTTCTTTAAAGGTTATATATATATAAATAAGGAAAATGTATTTATAAAATAGGAAATACAATTTAAAATAATATAAAAATATTAAAAGACAAAAAAACCATGAAAAATACAAATGTAAGCCATTAAGACATATAGATTAACAAGTGTAACAATTCAAATGTGAAAAGTAACAAGTGTAAATCATTTTATCAAATAAATGAACAAGTGTCATAATTTTTATTTTCTTTTCATTTTCAAATTAAAGAAAATCAAGGCAATATATATTTCCATTTCTTTCATCTCTCATTTCTTTTATCTTCACTTTTCTAAAATCTGAACAGATCAAAAACAAAACACACCAAAAAAAAAAATCAAAAGAAAAAGCAACAACCTCATTCATAAACAAGCAAAAATCTGAAGCAATCAAAGAAACAAAGATTCAAAGCTCAGGTCTGTAAACAAATTTCAAACAAGCAAAGATCAACTCATAAATATCAAGCTTCAGACCCAACAGAATCAAAGTCTTCAACATCAAACAACAAAGATCAAAACAAAGAAAACAAATGGAATGGTGATGTATGGTTGGTGGTAGTGCAGCACTGGACAGAGGATTTGAATGGTGGTTTATATTGCTGTAGAGGCTTGTTCTGATGGGATTTGTTGTTTGGGAAGTTGTAGTAATTGAAGTTTGTGTATGTAAGCAAGTTGAAGTTTGAAGTTTGGGGATAGGGGAGGTGAGCAGTGGGATGGAGTGTTGATGGTTGAAGATGATCAGAGAGAGTTATTTGGCAGAAATGGAGATGTAGTTGATTGAGGCAGTGGTTAAGTTGTAATGTTGTTGTTTGGGTAGTTTGTTTGGTAGATTGATGGTTATGGCAGAGGTTGTAGGAGAATGGGTGGAATGGGTGGGGAATGGGTGAAGTTGGCAGGGCGGTTGGATACAACACTATAATAAACAAAATTTATACACATTGTCTATAAGTACGTACTTAATATTTTGAATTTTTTTAGTGGTTCTTGAGTTTTGAATGATTAATTACATCCCTTGATTGAAGGGCGCAATGAATGGTAGGCACATAAAACAAGTAGAAGCCATAATTTTCGAATATACATGATACTGTCCAAAAGTAAATTAGCTATCTGACTTAATAAAAGTCAGTTAGCTACCAACTTATGCCAGAAATTTTGATGTAGATTCAAATGGATAGTAACATGTACGAATATAAAATGAGACATGCAATAATTTAGTTTTTTGTTACATGTAAAAACATCTATCATTAATTATGTATCGTTCTTAATGTAATTATTTATCTTATTTGCAGGTGTGTGAAAGAAGAAGATGCTAAAGTTGTGATCTTCATTTTAATGCAAACAATCAAATATGTACTTTTTGTTGTTGTTGTTAAACTATGCTACTATTTTTTGGGGTGTGCTTAAAATATTTGCTACTACGTTTTGATGTGTATGAATATTTGGTATGTTTAATGTAATGTGTTACATCTCTATATTTATTATTTTTTATGATTATTATTGTGCTTTTTGATATTGGTATTTAATACTGCAGTTTATTAGTAGGATGTAGAAATTTTTTGAATTGTGAAATTAAATTATAGCACTTCAAAACCGCTATAATATTTAATAGCGCCTAATGGCCGCTATCAAATCTGTTAGTATTAAAGATGCAGACCATAAAAAGCACTATAAATAATGATGAATGATAGGTCAGTAAGCGCTATAAAATAAGATATTATAGCAGAGTAGAAGCGCTATTGTAGCTGACTTTTTATAGCGGCATATTGGAGTTGTGACAAGTCACCGTCTACAATAACCGGTTCAAATACAACGCTAATAATCCGCTATTAACACTTTCTATAGCGCAATATTAGTGCTATCTTAGAAAAAACAAAAAGTATTTTGTGCCTAATAACGAATTTCATAGCGGGCTAATAGCGCTGTGATATTAATCAACAACGCCTATTTTGCCGCTATAAAAATAAATAACATAGCGCAATATTTGCGCTATGAAATTAACAATTTTTATAGCGCTTTTTTGTGCTATCTAATGTTGGTTGTTTTTAATCACATGTCGTTATACAGCATTTACCGAACCGTTATAATATCCTTTAATAGCGTTTTTCGGGCGCTATCGTAGGGTCTTTTTGTTGTAGTGGTTATACATCTCTACTTAGATGTTTGTTTCTTCTCTATGTGAGAGATTTTGGTCTTTATTACCATGATATGTGTTTATCTTTTGGAGATTATTATGTTATATGTTGCCTCATTATCTCATCATGATTATTGTTCAGTTTATCTGACTGATTTGTTTAGCTAGCCTGACCCGAGTATTTTATGCTCGGGTCAGACCGAGTTGTTTTAGGTTAGGTCCCTTTGTACTTAGCTTGCTTCGGTGCTTCCGCTTTGGATATATCCGCTATACTATAGATAGCTTTACTTGTTATCTGTAACGCCCCACCCTGAGACCCACCTTAGTAAAGAGAATTAAGAAGTAATTCCGTCTACTAAAGCGGAGAATAGGGCTGGTTAAGGGCGACCATCTACAACTTTGTCTTAAACATCTACTGAATACGTCGATAAGCAATATAATATTTTTTCTTTTCTATCTCAATGGATCGACATACACAGTAAATTCTTAATCGAAAACTACAGGTGGCTAACGGATCTATCAGAACAAAATACAATAACTAAATGTAAAGCACATCACAGAACAGTAATCAACATCATATATATATACTGATACATGTTTAGTACAATACAATATGAATACAGATAAAGGTGGTACTCGACCACATCATAAATATCGAATCAAATAAAACTACATCATAGTATGCGAAAGAACAAAAACTACTCAAGAGAAAGAAGAGCTGATATCCAACATCAACTTCAAGCTAAGTCCAATAGATGATACCTAAAACAACTCGGTCTGACCCGAGTGAAAACACACGGGTCAGGCTAGCTATATCTTATCATTAGTACAGGTGATGATAAGAGATAGGGGAAAAACATTCCATCGTTACCAATGGAATGATATAAGTCATCATGTTTCTCTAGAGTGATACATCAATGGTTCGTCATGATTGCATAGAGGAATACAATATGTATATTATATTGACATGGTACACCTAATTACATATATAACCGAATGAAATGGGTGAGGATATGGACCATAGAGTAAATCTTCATAAGATAATTAAAACTTCAAGAATCCATCATAAATAAAACTCATTTAATAGAAACTTCTTAATTATTATACCTCATCTCATCGGTATAAATATAAATATATCTTAAATTTATTATCAACACTCATCATAAAAGCATTACCATAATTTATACCTCATCTCATTGGTATAAGTATATATAATATCTCAAATCCATCTTAATAGAGCCCGGAAAGAATCCAAAACATCATATTCGAAATCATAAATAAAACCATGCATGTCAATAAGCCTTTTTCATACATAAGGCTATACTAAAGCATCATCATCAAAATAGTGAAATCGAAACACCTAAAACCTCATGGAAAGCAGCACGTGCATTTACATCTTGACTAGTACTACCATTATTTGGTACCATTCATCGTGATGACTTGGGGTCACATAACATCATAACATCGTGATAATCTTGATTGACTATAGTCGGAAACATCTTGATGACACCCAGTCACAAAAACCCAAGTAATAACATCATGATGATTGGAGTCGAGTAATAACTTCATGAACATCGTGATGACTTCAATCGAGTACTCGGTCTGTAGCACTAGTAACATCGTGAATGTGTCTCAACTTCTCGAATAGGAACCCAATAGGCGTCAATGTACGTCCCATACCATACGTTCATACCTATTGGTTTACTAATCGTTAGTCGATGCCACATTAGAAAACCATCATAAAACATCATCAAATAAACACTGCCTCATCTCATCGGCGAGTGTAAGATACCTAACTCGTCTTATCTCTTACTTGGCTGAGTTTTAAGCGACATCGAGACTTGTCTCATTTCATTGACAAGTAAAAATTCATCATAAATATCGAAATCATCATCAATCCATCATAACAACTTGCCTCATCTCCTAGGCAAGTAAAAGAACTCGTAATGGTTATTTCTAACCATAGTTTCAAATTAAAACTTAACATCAATATTGCATCATTTCATCGGCAAGTTAATATAATACCATACTCATCTCTTCTCATTGACGAGCAATGGTTCCATCGTGACTTGTCTCATTTCATCGACAAGTAAAAGTCATCATAACCATCTTAACTTCTTAAATCATCATAAACATCTTAACTTCATGAATACTTCATAAATATACTTACCTCGTCTCATTGGCAAGTAAAACAACATCATGACGGTTATTTCTAATCATAATTCTCCAAACGGAATATTCTCGTCTAGGTCGCCTCATCTCATCAGCGATTGTAAAAACATCTAGATTGGTTCGTCATCAAACGTACTCAGAAAGAGTAATTCTCCAACCAATAATGTTCGTTAAAATTTGACAACTTCTAAATCATCTCATAATTCAAATTAGTTTCGGTCGTAGAAGTCCGATATTAAGCGATAAAGCAAGAACACATGTCTCATACCATATATTCTTACTAAATCGTTTAATTCTCATTCTTATACATCCGAAAGGGAAAAATAATAGTTTATGATCTTTGCGCAATAATTTACTAAGGTAGACGGGTTTTAAAATAAATTTTTTGAAACCCAAAGAAATCCTTTTTTTAAAATTCTACTTTTTTATATAAAATAAATATAGTATATCTTCTTTTATTATCTAGAAATACTCTTAAAAATATTTAAAATAAAATATTTAACACCATAATTACCAAGATGGAACATGCATATACATGTTCATGGATGCAAAATAATTTTCAAGTGGTTTGAAAACAATAAGTGCACTAACAACATGGAACAAAACACAGGACAGCGGATAAAATCTGCTGTTTTGAGCTAGCAAACATTGAAATATTTAAAAACATTCTGAATTAAAGTTGTTGCATATGACTCAAGCTTTCCATAATGACCAAGGTCAATCAATTCGGATCAATGATTCAAAATTTATGATCGTTTTACTCAAAACATAAAACTCGGCCTGAACTTATGTATTTGCAAGACATCGACAAACAATTGCAATTATAGCATAGGTAACCTCAAAATCAGGCAAAATAAATAAAAAGGAAGTTGTAGTTTAGCTTCTAAGATTTCCATAATGACCAAGATCTTCAAATTCCGATCATTGGTTCAAAATTTATGATCATTTTACACAAAACATCAAATTCAGCCTGAATCTATGTATTTGCTGGACAACAACAAACAATTGCAATTATATCATAGATCACTTCAAAATCTGGGAAAATAAATAAAACAAAAGTTGTAGCTTAGTTTCTAAGCTTTCCGGAACATTTGAAATTATTGAAATTGGTTAAGAAACAAAGAAGTTATTGCCAATTTAGTTTCAGCCTTAAGCACAGAGCAAATATTGGTTTTGCTCTCGGGATTACAGTAGAAAAATTCAATTTTGACACACCTAACTTCAAAACTACAGAAAACACAAAACATCAAAGTTGTAGCACAAGAATTAATCTTTCCGAAACATCTAAAATTATCAATTTCGGTTAAGAAACGAAAAAGTTATAGTCAAATATGTTTCAGCTTCAAAGATGGACATAATTCAGTTTTTGGATTGAGCACAAAATATGATCAAAACTTGATTTTTATAGCTCCAAGCATTCAATTTTACACTAAATATGAATAAACAAGATTGTATATAGCAAGCGTGAGTGAGTTTACTCACCTTAGGGTTTGTTTGCAGCGAATTAAATGATTTTGCTTGTAAAGAAAGGAGCTTTAGCCTTGGATTAGTAATTAGAAACCTAAAGAAGCTATAGAAACAACATGCAAGCATGGAACAATATCAAAACTCGATTATAGTGAATCAAATATGAGAATTGATATGAATTTGAGATTAAATAGGTAGGGGATTACCTTATCTTATGTGTGTAACTTGAATTGAACCTTGAATTTGCAAGAGAATGAGTGAATTTTGATTTTTCCTCATATGGAGGCCATTGTTTTAGGTTTATTGCAAGTTGTATTTTTTTTTTTTTTTTTTTGAGAAGAAGGAATTATAGAGTAATAGAAGCAATTACTTCTCACTAGATGCTTCTAGATTTAGGATTTTGGATCTAAAACCTTAGCCAATAAGAGCAAAGGCAATTATACTTAGTGAAATTCTAAGTAATGTATATTTTTCATCTATTTTTAACAATATTTTTCAATATTCTCATTTTTAGTGAAAAATAACTATTTTCATCTATTTCAACCAAATAAAACTTATTTTTAAGTCTAACTAAGTGTATTATAATGTTTTAACATTTTTATAACATTAAAACATCATTCCAAGCCTATTTACACTTCTAAATTTTATTTTCTTCATATTATTCGTTTATTTTGCAATAAAAGGCTAACATTGGAATAAATTTTTGATATTACTAATTAACTCAAATTAAACCATCACAATTATTTATTTACAACACAAATCCATAAATAAAGTTTTCCAAACTTTATTTTCATTCATTTGCACTTATTTCAACCATCAAATGTTCAAATAAGCGTCAAGTAAAATAATATGACTTATTTAAATTTCAAATCCCATATTATATTCATCAAGATATTGTTTATATAAAATAAACAATATAATCCCCTATTTTATTATCCAGTTCATTTTTAAAAACAATATTAAATTATAATTTTCTTCATAATTTAATATTAATAGTAATCTCCAAAATCCCGGGTTGTTACATTATCTATCCTATATGATACTCTGATATCATGACTATCTTGTGTATATTCTTCTGACTAGCGGATGTGTGAGTAGTGGCTTTGTACCCACTTTTATATTTGGATCTGTACTTGATGTTGTATTGTTCTGAGACTATTTGCTTATTATCTGATGCTATTCTGTGTTGATGTTCATTTTACTATTATGCTTTGTTCTGATAGATCTTTTAGCTATTGTAGTTTTGCTTTAAGTATTTATTGAATATGTCGAACCACATGAGATGAACAAAAAAAATAGATTCCACTTTTCGATGTGTTCAGTAGATAGTTCAAATAAGATTACACATGGTTGCTTCCATTATACTCTATTGTCCGCATTAGCAGACGGTATTATCCATATAATACTCTTTGTTAATGAGGCTCTCGGAGTGGGGTGTTACACCATGGCTGCGAAGTTATCCATAGAAGAGAAGTGAAATGATGTGCTGTCGAAATTAGATAGAAATGTGGTGTGTAATGCCTTTAGTCCTAAAAGACTTTACTTTATTTTTGAAAATAAAACAAAAACAATATATCACTTGAGTGAGAAGTTGTTAACATAATAGAAGTAAAGTGTAGTGCTATCAAAATTATTAACCTTTTTCTTAATTAGGAACAATGTTCGATTATTTTGTCGATCATACTTGGATGTATGAATTTCGAACTGGAATGAAAGGCTTAGTGAAAGAACATTTCTACAATGGTGTACATAAATTTATTAGATTCGCAATAACTAATTATCGAAATAACGAAGAACTTTGTTGCCATTGTAGTAACTGTCCACATTTGAAGCATTGTAAACCAAATAAACTTAAAGTACATTTGTACAAATTTGGAATTGTGCCAAATATTTATGGAATCGTCATGGAGGACTTGTTGCACCTACAACAGATCCTATTGCGTAGAGGTCGATGTTGTTATAACGAATCCAATAGAAGGTATGATGGAAGACACATCTTGGTTAATGTTCCCTACCGTTAAAGTTGATAATGAAGATGTCAATGTTGAAGAAGAACCGAATGTGGGAGCATTTTTTTATGATTTATTAGAGGCCGCTAAGAGACTGTTGTAGGATGGTTGTAAAACTGGAACCAAATTATCAGTAACCCCTGAATACATAATTATGAAATCAAAATTCAACTTTATAGAAGCAGAATATACAGTAGTTGTACAAGGTGTAAAATGGCATATGCCACCCAAAAATATGATGTACGATGGTCATTATAAAGTGAAAACACTTATGTTGGCTTTCAGTCTGCCTTACCAAAAGACAGATATATGTATAAAAGTTCTATGTTGTATTGGAAAGATGACATCAATCTTAGGAACTACAAAATATGTCATAAGGAAAGATATAAACCAAGCAAAAATCAAGGAAAGAAAGTTCCATAAAAGAGAATGCATTATTTACCAATTACCCATAAACTTGAAAGGATGTATGCATCTTTAGCCACGACATGTCATATGCTGTGAGTTATTATTGTTTTTTCTGAAATTATGTATATATACTCAAGAGATCTTGTCTCATTTATGACGTTTTAGTGCAAGTTTTATGTGATGATGATTAATCTATCTTGTTTTGTATTAATGAACTGATATGTTTATCATTATATGAAACGATATACCTGTAACAGATATGCATAGGAGACACTTTAGCAGATCTCATCCTTCTCCTTCAACTAGTGTGGGTGCCAGCGGCATAGCACTAGATTTACGTCCGGTGGTAGCGGTTGTTCCAAAGAGTGCATGGTAAGTATCAAATTTATTATATTTTCGCTATTTAAAATTTATTAAATTCGTACATCTTATTTTATACAGGAGGTTTGAGGTCTAGGTGAGAGACTTTATTTTGCAAGGGTCTAGAAAGGCATTCATCAGCCGTATGTCTGGATGCTGGGCTCACTGGGACAATATTCCTGATCATATTAAGAATGCCATATTCGTTGACTTGATGATAAGTTTAAATTCATAATTTATTTTTGATTTAATACAATGTATATAATTCAAACCAACATCAATTTCAATACGCAGGCCGCTGTTCATGTTGACATGCATGATGTGGATGTTTTCGTCAATCACAAGAACCAGTAAATGCACCAAAATTAAAGAGACACCATATCAAAAGCCAAGAGAATGGGAAAGAAGCTATCTGGGATGGGAGGGGATGTATGGGCTCAATTTCTGTAGCGATGGGATACTCTAGAGTCGAAGTTAAGTTATATCATTTCATTTTGTTTAAAATTCGTATAATAGGTGCATCAATTTAGTTAATTGTGCATTTAAATTTACAGGAATTATTGGCGTGGAGCTATACAAACAGGGCTAAAAATCCTGCTTTGCACAACGGCGGATTGAAGTCCTTCCAATAGCAGCGTAGGGAATCGGTAAAGTTATAAAATGCATTCATAAATAGTTGTAATAAAATTTAGTCATATTGGTAATATTATTCATTTGTATATATAACAACAGTTTCAGAAATATAATCGTGAGCCTACACTGGCTATTGTGACGACCCGGAATTTTCAAGCATTTAAAATCGGAATATTTAAATTGATTTTTAATATTCAATAAAGTAATTTTAACTTAAATTACGAATATTACAATTTATTTGATAATTAAATTTTTGAATTACTGAATTAAACAATTTGGAGCCGAGTAAAATATTGAATTTGGAATTTTAAGCTTGTTAAAAAAATAATTTGAAGGCTTATAAAAATTCATATTTTTAATACTAAAGGTAATCGAACTTTTAAAATGAAATTTCAAAGTGTTTTGTTCAGTTTTGAAAATATAACTTTCGAATTGAATTTAAAAATAGCCTTCCGAGCCACAATCTCGAAATTTGACGAAACCAGTTTGATTGGATTCGTAATAGTGTATTATTACCGGATTTCAAATTTCGTATTGATTGGAGTTGATGTGTGAACGTACGATGTATAAACGCGTTGAAAATTTCATTGATAATAGTCGATAAAAATGAAATTTAAAATTAAATTAATACATTGTTTAACCAGCTAACCATCAGTCGAGATAATTTCACGTCAGCTTTCTTTTACGTCATTGTAGTAAGGCAAGCTTCTCGTGCAGGGTATTTGTAACGATCCTGAATTTTGGACAATTTAAATTGAAAATATTTAATTAGTTTTAAATATTTGAATGATGGCTTAAATTGAATTCCTAATATAACTATGACTTTGGCGATTAAATTTTGGAATTTAATCTATTGAAAGTTGAATAAAAATTTGAATCTTCAATTTTACGTTAATTTAAAAATATTTTTAAAGGCTTAGAAAATTCACATTAATAATACTGAAGATGATAAAAGCTTCAGAATTGAATTTGAAAGTGATTTGTTCAGTTTTGGAATTTTATCGTTTAAATTGGATTTAAAATAGCCTTCCGAGGCACGGTCTTGGAATTCGACGAAACCAGTTCCATTGGGTCCGTAATATTGAATTATTATCGGATTTCAAATTTCGTAGCGTTCGGAGTTGATATGTGAGCATACGATGTATAAACGCATTGAAGTTTGTGTTGAAAACAAATTGTATTTGAAGAAAAAATATTAATTTGGATTTAAGAATTTTTATTAAATTGATGGTTAGTTTTAATAACATTTTTCTTTAACTTAAATAAAATGGAATAAATTTTATCAATACAAAATACAAGTATAAAATCAAATTGTAAAACACGTTAATATAAATTTATGTTGATAGTTGAACTTCAAAACGTTTATATATTTACTAAAGAAAATATCTACAAAACAAATTGAATTTGAAATGAAAAAAATAATACTAATAATAATAAAAATAAAATAATATGAATATTGTATAAAGCAGAGAAATAAACTTAAGCATACAAAAGTAATATTTTTTTTTATTAATTATGAAGCATGGTACAAACTAATAAATGCAGCCACCCTCTCTCTGATTTTAGCCACCCTATACCCTGTACGCTCGGCCATCACGCGACCTTCTTTTGTTTTATATTCATTCGAAGCCAGAAGAAAAAAAAGAAAAGAAACCTAAATCTAAAAATCAAACGAGGAAACGATAAAATGGCGGCCACGAGTTTCTTCTTCGTCCCTCTTTTCACAATTAGGGCTTTTCAAAATCAAAGGCGGCTCCTTCGATGATCGAGTTCGATCGTTGCTTGTCTTTTCGGGTTGCGCTCGCGACTGTTTCAGGCAAAGGTGAGTGATTAATTGTCACTCACATCTAATTCAAGATTTTAGCAATTTTGAACTTGTACTTTCGTGTTTTTTTTCCTCTCGGCTTTGAATTGAAGTTAAACACTGTTCACCTTGATTTTTGGGAAAGTATTTTGGCTTCGGCCTTGATTTGAAACTTAATTTTTGCTGGCACGTTGTCGACTTTTGTCACTTGAATTGTGGTTGAACTTCTGGCCTTGACTTGGTTTTCCATTGGCATGTACATTTGTCCGTTGTTCATTATTGAACTTCAGTAGTTTGCATTGGTTTCCATTTGAGTACAGTGTTTAATTATGTTGACTTGTTCAATTTGAAATTTCAGATATGGATTTTGTAACTGAAGTTTGCACTGGTTTATATATATGAGTAGTTTCACTTTGTCGATGATACTCTGACTGTTGAGGCAGTGAAATTGTAATTTAAGTCTTCATTTGACAGTGCTGTACACCTGATTTTTATCATTTGACTTCGAGTTGGAAACTCTGTTGATTATGTCCACAATAAACCTTTACTGATTTGTTGGTTTTGCACTTGGGTTTCTTTGTTCATTGCCACGGTACTGTTGCAAGTTTGATATTCATGTTTGTTGTATATATGCTGTAGTTGAAATGTAGGGTCATTTTTGCATATTGTCATTGTATGTCCCTTTGTGGTTTCAAACCTAAAGCCATTCATGTTTGATTGTTAATCCATGTTGTGCAGACCTGAAAAGGAAAGAAAAAAAAACCGAGTTTAAATGTAAAGCTAGAATTAACATGGTTTTGAGTCAAGTTTTAAACAGAGATTCAAATTAACTTTGTATCCTAGTTCAAAATCAATTAGGATTTTCAAAAAAATAAAATAAAAATAAAATGAAAGTATCTAGGCAAATTTAAATGTTAAGTGTAGTTGTTAATGGTTTGGCTTTGAGTTTGGTTATCTTGTCGATTCTGGCATTAATAATTTTATAAAACTTAAACATTACAACTAGTATACAACCTGATCTAGTTCATACTTTAAGATTTGATTTTGAACTTTGTAAAAATTCAGCTCTTCAACTTTAAACCCAGATCTTCCCCGAGTTTTCTAAAACAAAGTTTTAAATATATATATAAGGCTGTTATACTTAAGTTACTTATTTTGCTGATCCATTGCCTTTGTGAAATCTCAACATTCCATCTTTAAATATTTTTACTCAACATGTGTTTGTGGGTATTGAGTTGTACTGTGCATGTATTGTATCCATTCATATTGGACTGTGCTTGTGCACTTGTGCTTAGCCTTAAGGCCTAGTTCATGTTCAAGTTGATTTGTTTGCTGCTCTGTCCATGTTTTTCGTTTATATGCTATAGCCAGACCATTTAAAAAAAAAATATAACAACAGTGCTTCATCCCTTACCTGTTGCACATATACCCTGATGTTGTTTATGTTAATATCTTGTGTGCTTTGTCTCTGCATTTATTTGTAATTGCATTCCATTCTGTTGCACTGAGCTCGGTGTAGTTACCACTGTTTCAAGTATGTGGCCTTCATGTATGATTGTCTTTGGTCTCTGTTATGTCATCTGAACTGCTGCCACTTTGTAGTTGCTCTGCACTTTGGTGGCTCTGGCTTGTTTATCTGTACTGTATACATTGCTTGCCATTGGCTTTGTTTTGTTCTGATTTGTAGAAGCTTTGTATTGATATTCTTAAGTCTTTGCCTGATTGATTTCAAGTTGTTAATCATCATTTTGATACTCCATTGCTTGTCTTTACTTCTATGTAGTAAACCTGTTGAACTGATGTTGGTCTGTCCCTGTTGCATTTGGTATACTTCATTGTTTGGCCTGTCTCACTTCCATGCATGGCTTGTTCTTGGTCTCTGTTTCATGCTTGCTGTTGCATGTTCGTTTACATTTACTTGGTGCATTCATGTTTATTTTCATGGAGTAGTCATCTTGACACTGTTGTACGCTTGTTGTCTCTTAAGCTTGGTTTAGAGCTGTGCTTGCATGTTTCTTGTGCATTGTATAACTTGAACTTTGGTTTGTTAGTGGTGCCTTTTGATTGGCGCACACGAGGTTGCGAGGCAGTGCACACGTGTATAAATGTACACGTGTGTACTGCAGCCACTCATGATTACCTGTCCCTGATAGAAATACTGATATGCATAGATATTATACAATCAAAAGTGATGACAATAACCCATATATCTGAGGCGAACATTATTTTCAAAAAAAAAAAAAAAAATCTGTCATCTATCTTCTTTGAAAATTTGAGTTTGCTGAATTGTTGTTTAACACTATTAAGTGTTATGTTTACCATTATCCGATTTCTTTGTTAAAAGGGTCGGATAGGTGAATTTATCTTTGACTGTCGTCTAATTTCTATTTAATTATTATTGCCTCTATGCACTAATAACTGAGTTTGAATTAGACTGACCCGTGTATTATTTTCTTTTGAATGTAATACTCAGGTCAGATCGAGTATTTTGCAGCTTGAAGATTTTTCGGGCAGCGAAGTTAGAGAAAGGGGGATTCCGCTTTAGGCTTTAGGGATTTTGTATTTTAGAGAAATATTCCGCTGTATAAATTAAATGCATTGTATAAACTCTGATATTTGCATATAAAAGAAAAATTCATTTATGTGAAATGCTATTATTATTCTGTGATTCTGTGGCTGATTCTGTTTTAAATTCTATAAACTAAATAACAATCCGTCATTTTGAACGTTTCTAGTTGGTTTAATTACCGACTGGGGGCGGTCAAAAAGGCGGGATGTTACATCGTGGTATCAGAGCTTTGGTTTACACAAAGCTTAGTTTATGGCGTTTAATATGAATAGTTACTAGGATCACTTTAAAGAAAATATTTTTCGAATCTAAAGAAGTATAAAATTGTTTTCTTTGAAAAATAAAAGGTATTTTGAAAATTCAAATCCTTTTCGGACAATCCCCCTCTCTTTTGTAGCTCTCTAAATTTAGGTTTGCGATAGTTTCTCTTTGGTAAGGTCTCCTTAGATTTGAGTCTCGACTATTCGAAACTCATTATCGAATTGTTGAGATTTATGGAATATATATATATATATATATATATATATATATGAGTTAAGTGAATAAATGAATTCGTTTAAATCAAATATTTCGAATATCTCCAAAGTAATAACTGGGAAATAAAATGACATGTCAATTTAGTTATAGCCAAGGGGATCATTGAACTATAACTTGGGAATTTGATTCTGAATTCTTTTGGAAATTGATTTCAAATGTTTTGAAGAATGATTTAGTACATAAATGGATTATAAGTACTTAACTTATAAATGGACTTTTGGCATATAATTGAGTTATATAAATTGAATTGAATTAATAAAGGAGATTTATAAATCAAATTTTTATAAATAGAAATGGAATTTGTAAAGGTTGTTTATAAATTTGAAACCAATTGAATTTGATAAATGAAACATAGAAGTTATTAAAGGAGATATATTTGTGATTTTGGATAGCGGATTATCCTTTAAGTTAAACATTGTGATAATAAGAGTTTGGTAGGAATTATATCCACGATTTTGGACAGTGGATAATTCTGAATTAAATGCATAGAATATTGAAATTGGTTAACGAAGTATATTCGCGATTTTGGACAGTGAATATATTATTAAATGAAACGGAAATGTTTTAGGGAAGTGATACTATGAAATGAAGTTAATGGTTTTAAAGATGTTTTAAAATGCATTAAATATCGAATACATAGATTTCAACATTCATTGTCGAAATAGACGTTTTCGAGAGAAATAAAAGGAAATGGTGGATTATAACACTGTTGTTATAGTAAATGGTTTCCGAAAGGAAATGTTTTATGTAGTATTGGGATTTATATATCTATCTTAAATTCGAATCCCTATACTAGTGATTTTGGGTCGTCGTAACAATGTTTTACACAACATTCGTTTTGACTCAAATAAATGTGTTTAAAGGATCACTTTCCTTAAAGAATGAAATATATAGTTGATTATGATTTAAGTATATTGAATACTTTCCAAGTGTTGAAAATGAATAGATTTGTGAATTACTTATTATTAAATAAGTATGGAAATGTTTTTCTAATATAAAGTGAATGTTTTGAGATTTTATCTTTTAAAGATAAATTGATAATGAATATTTGAAATCGATTTGAAAATCGTATATTCATAGATATTTTGGAAATGTAAATTCATTATGGAATTTATAAAAGAAAGGGAAATTTGTTTAAAAAATAAACATTGATTTATTTTTGAAACGTGGAAATAAATTTACGGATTTGGAACGTAAGTTTAAAATAAATCGGTAAAGATTTATTTGATTGATTTAAATGTACCATTTTAAGTTTAAAATGGATAAATATTAGGAAGTGTTTCCGTTTAAGGAAATTGATTTGAATTTTTTTTTCAAAGATTGAAAGGTGGAAAATGATTTGAAATTTGTTTTCAAATGATTAAGTGTGAAAAAATATACCTTGTAAAGATATTTTTGGGAAATTTGAACAATTAGTTCAACTTGGAAATTTTTCCAAAAAGATTGAATCTTGAGTTAAATTGAGTTTAACTTCGACCCCAAAAAAAATATAAGTTGAGTTTTGAATTTTGGATGGTCGATTTGGATTGTATGTCTAACATTGTGGATTGATGACATATCAATTGATCTCTATTAAATATATATCTGTCGGTGGCGGGGAATTTTTTCTCTTAGCTATATGCACCCTTCTCTGAGACATACGAGCTCAGAGGTTATATATCGGTAGACATCGATTATGTGTTGAGAATTTACGATGTAACGTAAAATCCAAATCGAGTGTGAAGTCGATAATAAATTGAATTATGAATGTGAATTGGGTTTGAGATAACCTTAAAATTCTAAATCGACTTAGAGGAAAATTTTAAATCGGTAATGAGATGGGAAACTCATGAATCCTCTATTTGTTATGGGTATGAGATATTGAGGTTTTCCGAACTTATATATGAAAATGTAGTAAATTCGAAAACCATCAGTTTGGAAAGTAATTGTTATGGGAAACTTATGTAAGTTTACATGGGTATGATATGTACGAAAGGTGAAGTACTATCTATATATGATATTATGTTTTCTAAAACTGAGGATATGGAAAAGTACCTTCCATTTAAAATTTGTGAAGGTGTTGGAACTCGATATGAGTGTCTATTTGAAAATCGTAGCTACGTAGAATTTCCATAAGTGGAATGTCCATTTGGACTAGAATCCCTCACGATGGATCATCGTGTTTGGATCATATTGATTATGATGTATGCTAGCGAAATTCGAGGGGCGAGATGCCTATGGTTGCAAGTGACTCTACTGGGATAGTAGCGTAACCGCCGTGTAAACCGCGATCTAGATATACTGGGGTAGTAGCGAAATTTGAGGGGCGAGATGCCTACAGTTACAAGTGACTCTACTGGGATAGTAGCGCAACCGCCGAGTAAACTGCAATCTAGAAGCTAAAGCGAAATTCGAGGGGCGAGATGCCTATGGTTACAAGCGACTCTACTGGGATAGTAGCGTAACCGCCGTGTGGACCGCGATCTATGGCAACAACCATGGCGAAATTTAAGAGAGATGAGAAATCTACGGTTACAAGCGATTCTACTGGGATAGTAGCGTAACCGCCGGGTAAACTGTGATCCATGGGGGAATGTGCTTTCCATATCCATTTATAAATGAATTTTTAAGTATTTTCACTGGGAATTGAAGCAAGTATATTAAGTACTTGGAGAATTTTGGTCCTGCGCCTGGCCAGCGTATGACTAATGTCTGTAAGAACGACAGTAGACTTGTTAAATTTCGAGTTAGTAAGTATTTTCAAACTTTAAATAGAAAAGCAATAGTCTGAAATTAAAATTACATAATTCCAACCTAATAAACTAAGGAAGAAGATTTTTCAAATGTCTTGAAAAGTCCACAGCTTTGGAAAAGATATAATATGCAAATCTCTAACGTGAAGAATTTCAAGTTTAAATCTGAGTTTTGTAAGTCGAAAATTTTGGTAAAAGACTTTTGGTCTTGATTGTAGAAATCATTGAACAAAGGAGATAATGAACAAAGCCAGTGAAATAAAACAAATGGAATGAATCCTATATTTATTTATTTAATAAATTTTGATCTTCATAAAATTGTGTAGGGTATAAATATCGGTGAGATTTTAACAATCATTTTTCCTAACTTATAATTTCGGGACGAAATTCTTTTAAGGGGGGAAGATTGTAACGATCCTGAATTTTGGACAATTTAAATTGAAAATATTTAATTAATTTTAAATATTTGAATGATGGCTTAAATTGAATTCCTAATATAACTATGACTTTGGCGATTAAATTTTGGAATTTAATCTATTGAAAGTTGAATAAAAATTTGAATCTTCAATTTTACGTTAATTTAAAAATATTTTTAAAGGCTTAGAAAATTCACATTAATAATACTGAAGAAGATAAAAGCTTCAGAATTGAATTTGAAAGTAATTTGTTCAGTTTTGGAATTTTATCGTTTAAATTGGATTTAAAATAGCCTTCCGAGGCACGGTCTTGGAATTCGACGAAACCAGTTCCATTGGGTCCGTAATATTGAATTATTATCGGATTTCAAATTCGTAGCGTTCGGAGTTGATATGTGAGCATACGATGTATAAACGCATTGAAGTTTGTGTTGAAAACAAATTATATTTGAAGAAAAAATATTAATTTGGATTTAAGAATTTTTACTAAATTGATGGTTAGTTTTAATAACATTTTTCTTTAACTTAAATAAAATGGAATAAATTTTATCATTACAAAATACAAGTATAAAATCCAATTGTAAAACACTTTAATATAAATTTATGTTGATAGTTGAACTTCAAAACGTTTATATATTTACTGAAGAAAATATTTACAAATAAATTGAATTTGAAATGAAAAAATAATACTAATAATAATAAAAATAAAATAATATGAATATTGTATAAAGCAAAGAAATAAACTTAAGCATACAAAAGTAATAAATTTTTTTATTAATTATGAAGCATGGTACAAACTAATAAATGCAGCCACCCTCTCTCTGATTTTAGCCACCCTATACCCTGTACGCTCGGCCATCACGCGACCTTCTTTTGTTTTATATTCGTTCGAAGCCAGAAGAAAAAAAAGAAAAGAAACCTAAATCTAAAAATCAAACGAGGAAACGATATAATGGCGGCCACGAGTTTCTTCTTCGTCCCTCTTTTCACAATTAGGGCTTTTCAAAATCAAAGGCGGCTCCTTCGATGATCGAGTTCGATCGTTGCTTGTCTTTTCGGGTTGCGTCGCTACTGTTTCAAGCAAAGGTGAGTGATTAATTGTCACTCACATCTAATTCAAGATTTTAGCAATTTTGAACTTGTACTTTCGTTTTTTTTCCTCTCGGCTCTGAATTGAAGTTAAACTTTGTTCACCTTGATTTTTAGGAAAGTATTTTGGCTTCGGCCTTGATTTGAAACTTCATTTTTGCCGGCACGTTGTCGACTTTTGTCACTTGAACTGTGGATGAACTTCTGGCCTTGACATGGTTTTCCATTGGCATGTTCATTTGACAGCTGTTCATTATTGAACTTCAGTAGTTTGCATTGGTTTCCATTTGAGTATAGTGTTTAATTATGTTGACTTGTTCAATTTGAAATTTCAGATATGGATTTTGTAACTGAAGTTTGCACTGGTTTATATATATGAGTAGTTTCACTTTGTCGATGATACTCTGACTGTTGAGGCAGTGAAATTGTAATTTGAGTCTTCATTTGACAGTGCTGTACACCTGATTTTTATCATTTGACTTCGAGTTGGAAACTCTATTGATTCTGTCCACAATGAACCTTTACTGACTTGTTGGTTTTGCACTTGGGTTTCTTTGTTCATTGCCACGGTACTGTTGCAAGTTTGATATTCATGTTTGTTGTATATATGCTGCAGTTGAAATGTAGGGTCATTTTTGCATATTGTCATTGTATGTCCCTTTGTGGTTTCAAACCTGAAGCCATTCATGTTTGATTGTTCATCCATGTTGTCCAGACCTGAAAAGGAAAGGAAAAAAAAACTGAGTTTAAATGTAAAGCTAGAATTAACATGGTTTTGAGTCAAGTTTTAAACAGAGATTAAAATTAACTTTGTATCCTAGTTCAAAATCAAATAGGATTTTCAAAAAAACAAAATAAAATAAAAATAAAATGAAAGTATCTAGGAAAATTTAAATGTTAAGTGTAGTTGTTAATGGTTTGGCTTTGAGTTTGGTTATCTTGTCGATTCTGGCATTAATAATTTTATAAAACTTAAACATTACAACTAGTATACAACCTGATCTAGTTCATACTTTAAGATTTGATTTTGAACTTTGTAAAAATTCAGTTCTTCAACTTTAAACCCAGATCTTCCCCGAGTTTTCTAAAACAAAGTTTTAAATATATATAAGGCACTGTTATACTTAAGTTACTTATTTTGCCGATCCATTGCCTTTGTGAAATCTCAACATTCCATCTTTAAATATTTATACTCAACATGTGTTTGTGGGTATTGAGTTGTACTGAGCATGTATTGTATCCATTCATATTGGACTGTGCTTGTGCACTTGTGCACTTGTGCTTAGCCTTAAGGCCTAGTTCATGTTCAAGTTGATTTGTTTGCTGCTCTGTCCATGTTTTTCGTCTATATGCTATAGCCAGACCATTTAAAAAAAAAAAAAACAACAGTGCTTCGTCCCTTACCTGTTGCACATACAGCCTGATGTTGTTTATGTTGATATCTTGTGTGCTTTGTCTCTGCATTTATTTGTAATTGCATTCCATTCAGTTGCACTGAGCTTGGTGTAGTTACCACTGTTTCAAGTATGTGGCCTTCATGTATGATTGTCTTTGGTCTCTGTTATGTCATCTGAACTGTTGCCACTTTGTAGTTGCTCTGCACTTTGGTGGCTCTGGCTTGTTTATCTGTACTGTATACATTGCTTGCCATTGGCTTTGTTTTGTTCTGATTTGTAGAAGCTTTGTATTGATATGCTTAAGTCTTTGCCTGATTGATTTCAAGTTGTTAATCATCATTTTGATACTCCATTGCTTGTCTTTACTTCTATGTAGTAAACCTGTTGAGCTGATGTTTGTTTGTCCCTGTTGCATTTGGTATACTTCATTGTTTGGCCTGTCTCACTTCCATGTATGGCTTGTTCTTGGTCTCTGTTGCATGCTTGCTGTTGCATGTTTGTTTGCATTTACTTGGTGCGTTCATGTTTATTTTCATGGAGTAGTCATCTTGACATTGTTGTACGCTTGTTGTCTCTTAAGCTTGGTTTAGAGCTGTGCTTGCTTGTTTCTTGTGCATTGTATAACTTGAACTTTGATTTTTTAGTGGTGCCTTTTGATTGGCGCACACGAGTTGGCGAGGCAGTGCACACGTGTATAAATGTACACGTGTGTACTGCAGCCACTCATGATTACCTGTCCCTGGTAGAAATACTGATATGCACAGATATTACACAATCAAAAGTGATGACAATAACCCATATATCTGAGGCAAACATTATTTTCAAAAAAAAAAAAAAAAATCTGTCATCTATCTTCTTTGAAAATTTGAGTTTGCTGAATTGTTGTTTAACACTATTAAGTGTTATGTTTACCGTTATCCGATTTCTTTGTTAAAACGGTCGGATAGGTGAATTTATCTTTGACTGTCGTCTAATTTATATTTAATTATTATTGCCTCTATGCACTAATAACCGAGTTTGAATTAGACTGACCCGTGTATTATTTTCTTTTGAATGTAATACTCGGGTCAGACCGAGTATTTTGCAGCTTGAAGATTTTTCGGGCAGCGTAGTTAGAGAGAGGGGGATTCCGCTTAAATTTTTAGGGATTTTGTATTTTAGAGAAATATTCCACTGTATAAATTAAATGCATTGTATAAACTCTGATATTTGTATATAAAATAAAAATTCATTTATGTGAAATGTTATTATTATTCTGTGATTCTGTGGCTGATTCTATTTTAAATTCTGTAAACTAAATAACAATCCGTCATTTTGAACGTTTCTAGTTGGTTTAATTACCGACTGTGGGCGGTCAAAAAGGCGGGATGTTACAGTATTTTCCTTCAATTTATAATTTGCCGAGCCTTCTTGAACACACTTTCTTTTAAAAAAAACAAATATCCCGAGGCGTTTAACAAGAACATTCTTAAGCAAGCTAACGCAAATAATTTAAAAAAAACCTTCAAGGGGAAGCTTTTAGCCGTGTTTTATCCCCTCTCTCATTTTTGATTTTGACCGAAGCCTCATTTGTTTTCCCCTCTCTCGTCTTCTTTGTTTCGCCCTTCCAAATCGTAATTTGCTCGATTATTAAAAAAAAAAATCAAATTGAGTTCGATAATGGCGAGCCGGTTCACTTCTTTTCGTTCAACCAAATTCGAGAGTCGTCGTCTTCATCAAATTCCACGGCAGCTCGAAAAAAAAAGAGGCTCGCGTTTCGCGTTTCGATTCGCGAGGCTGGAGCAGTAAGGTTGCGCGATCGTGAAGGGTTGGGTCGCGAGTCTTTCGACCGATGCTAGGTGAAGAGTTTTTTTTTTTGTGCCGTTATCTGGGTACCGCGAGCGAGCGGCGATGTCAGTATTGCAGAGACGAAGCAAACGTGGCATTCGATGTCGAGATGCTTACGGCGGCAGGCGACGATGTCGCGTGCAAGCTGCAAGCTTGGGTTTGGGAAGAGCTATTTTGTGGTTCGAGTTGGTAAAGGTATTCTGCTTTGCCTAGTTTAATTTCTGCGATTTGTTGTTAATTCTTTTGAAAAAAAGAAGTAATTTTTTTTAAAAACAGCAAGGTCGAGTATTATAAAATTAGTCATATCCGTGGTTTAAACTTGTAAATTAATTGATGACTATTATTATTTGTTAACGTGAAAATCAGACGCTAACACCCCGGTGTAAATTGAAGTTGAGCGAAAGCACCACCCGTGAACACCGAAACTAAAACAAGTAGAAAAATCACAAACAAAGCAGAAAAGACAACAGTTTTTATAGTGGTTCGGCTTAAGGCAAGCCTACGTCCACTTTAATTCTCTTTATTGTTGAACCAATTACAACTTTACAACAATCTTCAATTACAATTCTGACAAGACAAACAACTAGAACTTTGGTAGAGAAGAATTCTTCGAATCCATGTAGATTGCGTTAGATTTTCCCTTGAAGTTAGTTGAGATGCCTTTCGAACTTGAAGTGTCGGGTGAGTTGAGAATTCAGCAGAGTATTGGCGCTTAAAGTGATCGGCCAAAAGTCCCCCTCATGTTTGAGGCAGGTCGGTATTTATAGGAAAATCTCCCCTTTGAATCGTGTTCGACTCATGGTAACTTGTGGCCGAGTTAAGTTGGGTCGTGGGTGACTCAGTTGGTAGAGTTCAAGCTTGGTATCAGAGCGCCTTCGGTCTTCTGGATATAGCGCAAGTCCTAACTCGTCCACGAGTTAAGAGGTCATGGCCGACTTATCTGACTAAGCCCTTGGTTCCTCAATGGTTCACTTCTTCAGAATTACAAGTCATGAGTCACTCACGAGTCAACTCTCTTTGACATAAGCATTGTGACAGCAGGCTACGACTTAGTGGTTTTAGATCGTAGGTGAGTCATGTTGAGTCGTGAGTCGCGCACGAGTCAACTGGACACGGCTTCTTGTTTGCTTCCTTGAGTCACTGACGACTCAAGGTAGGTCGTAGGTTGCACGATTCTGTGACTCGCGCAACTCCTCAATTTGGTGAGTCGGTAACTCGTTGAGTCGGCCTGTCTCATAAACTGTTAACCTTTTGAGTCGCTCCGCTTCTCTTAAGCCGCCTTGAATTTTAACTCGCTAACTTATTGAGTCGCTTCTACCTTTAAGTCGTGAATTACCTTGAGTCGTAGGCCCACTGAGTCGGTAAGATCCTTAAGTTGATGAGTCGGCCCAGTCCTTAACTTGTTGACAAAACGGGGTTAACATTTGCCCCTCGAAGTACACGCCTAAGTCGTAGGTCGTGTGCTTCGACTCATCTTGACTCGCGCGTGCCGGCTCATGTTCCACTACCCTGGGGTATAAAAGGCATGAACCGTCACTCTTACTTCCTTCTTCTCATTACCAATCTCCTAAGTCGCATCTGCCATTAATACTTCTCCAAGCTCCCAAAGGCGAATTCAACTCAATCCACTTCCGATTCTTTCGAGCACCACATTGCGTAAGCAATCTTGCTTTTCCTCCGATTTTCGATCATCACTAACCTATGCGCCCTGCCCTCATCTCCGATCTGCCCCCTCGAGCCCTGCGAGTTTGGTTGCTTTAGTCATCAATGGACCTAGGGTTGTCTGATCTGATAGTTCGTGATCTGAGGCGATTTAGTGGTGTGACAGAACTAGGGTTGTTGATTGAGAGTTTATTGGGTTAACGGGTTAGGAATTAGAAGGTTCATGGGATAGGGGTGAAACGGTTCACGGGTTAAGAGCTAGAGGGTAGACGAGCTAGGAGTTAAATGGTAAGTTGGCCAAATAGAGTTGAATATTGCCTCGGGTACGACTCGACAATTTTGTGTGATCCAGCAACCTTTGTGACTTAACTATGAACCGACCAAACATACTCCACGACTCAAGCCTTGAGTCGTGGCCGAGATAGGACTTGGAGATTTTCTCATTGCTTTGAACTGAAGCTTTTCCTTTTTTCTTATGACTTACGACTTAAGCACTGCCGGCTCAAAGTGTTAATGACTTAAAGCGTAAACGACCTAACCTAAGCCGCCTCATAACCTTTAACTCATGGGCGAGTTAACACATTGAACTGTCTTGGAGCATAATTCTGACTTGAACTTTAATTTGGATTGCTGAAATAAACTGTCTGAACACTGAATTATTTGGACTTTAACTTGTTAAACTTTGTTGCATTTTTTCACAGGTCACTCTTGCAAGCTAATTACCTGTCTAATACAACATTTACAGAAAATTGGGATGAATATACTACCACTGACTGCCCACATCAAATGACAGATTAGTTAATAACAAATAATCAACTTAAACAGATTGTGTGAACGAAGTGCTTTAAAACAACGAATTCAGGCAAAGTATCAAGGCAACATTGGAATAGTCAACTAAACTTTCCTGTTTGCATTAACATTCTACTTGAACTTCAAATTAACAAGTCCTGAAATTTGATAATCGATCAATTGTCGACAAGCTTAACTCCAGTTATATTTACTTGTTTATTTTTATTAGTTCTGCACAACACTTCACACTTTTAGGAAACGTGCACCTTCAAATTTGAATATCCAGTTGCTTATGTAGAATGGCCTCACATCAAGAAGAAGTAACGGAACAGACTGGAGAGACTCTTCCAATAGCTGCTCCACTGACTACTCCACCGGAAAGAGTCTCAACTTCCTTGAACCACCGGACGTTTAGCTTATTGCGCGCTCAATTTGGCATCGTTGAAACGGATGCTATATTGCCCGGGCCAAATGATTTTGCTGATAGACCTCGCCGTGGTTTCGTCGCTGTCAACCGCCAAATGTGCTTGTGCGGTGCTATTCCTCCCTTCAACGAGTTTCTTCAGCAATTTCTACTTCGATTGACCATCTCCCCATTTCAACTGCACCCCAATGGTTACGCCATTCTGATGGGGTTGTGTGTTTTATTCATGAGAACCCAGGATCGGCTACCGAGTTTTGGAGAAATTTGTTACTTATGTACCTTCACCAAGACTAAAGATCATCCCTCCATTGTTTTCATAAGGAGTGCTAGGAATCGCAAACTTGTGACTGACCTTTCCGAAAGTGTTCATGGATTTTTAAATCAGTTTTTCTTTGTTCGCTGCCCCCCAGGGTTTTATGCCATCTGGAGAGTAGGAAGTAAGATTGCCTGCTTCTATTTTCCATTCCTTAGCTTTTCGAGTTTTGAGTTGTTAATCGTTAATTTCACTCTTTCCTTTTTCAGAACTTCCTCCCCCCTCTAGAGATCCAGGCCATAAGCAAGTTTTTGAGAGATTGAATGCTGTGGCCGCAGAAGAGAGGAGCTTAAAATTTTTGTTGAGGGATGAATTTTTGCATCAGTATGGGCTTTTGCACGCTTCTCGCTCTACACACCCCCATGAGGTCCCTGACTCCCCGGCTAGAACGTCGGATGCCCCAGTTTCTACTAACACATCCATACCAAAAGGACCTGCTCCTGAGGCTTCTCTAGTGAAGTGCTCTACTTCTATTGATGTCGCGGGGTCATCTGGCAAACTTGCCCCGGTCACTGAAGAAGAAGAGCCTCAGGAATCTCCTCCACATTCAAAGAAGTCTGGTGATGAAGAAGCTGGGAAAACAAGCGCTGTCAAGCAGAGTGGAGACGACACTTTCGAAGGGTTGAGCGACCTGTTTGTCACTTCACAGGAGCTCTTTAAAGACGACCCTGTCACCACCAGGGTTTCTTCTTCAGTAGTTGAGGCGACTTCTACTCTGCAACAGACTCCGTCGACTCAAGAGTTGATGTTAACTACTACCGCCACGATTCCTCCTCGATCGAAGAGTGGTTCGTAGTTTGACGCGCGTAGTTTGCACATCACACACACTTAGAATTTTTCGGCACTTTTATACTTCTAACTCTTTGTACTTTGAAGATTCTAAAGTTATGCCTTTTCTCTCTGAAGACTTTTAAGACTTGTTTCTTCTTTTTATTTTAGATTCTCCTATGGGACGCAGCAGCTCCTACTATGACGACTTTCAGCGCTACGGGAGGCGTAGCCAATATGATTATAGGCGCTACCTTCCCGCTTATAGAGAAACCGATGAAGAAAGAGCCGCTCGAAAGGCTCAAGAGAGAAGGGCTCAAGAAGAGCGTTACGAGAGAAAAGAGAGGGAGGAGCACCATGATTCTTCCCATAAAGGCGACGATTCCCACAAGAGAAAATCCCATGATGACCGGGGAAAAAGCCATATGGCTGAGGACCTAAGCAAGCGTGCTCAACACGGTGTGAAGCATACTTCTACAACTCCTGAAAAGGTCACTGCCCCCGTCTCACTTGACATTCCTTCTGGCTCTCCTGCTCTCGGGAAGACATACATTCAAACAATAATCTGCAGGCCTAAATTCCAAGTTGGATCAGGCCCGGCTACCTTGCAAAGCCGGTTCCCGCACTGGTGCCTGAAGGGAGTGCGGTTCGACCTTGACTTGGTCCCTATCGACAAGCCTGCCATGCTGCGAAATCTTGATGCCGTCAGGCTTGATATTGAAAGGATGTCGAACTGGAAAAAGCTTGTTGACGAGCTCCAAAGGGTCAACCGTGCGAATATAGAGGCCATGCTTACTATGGAGAATGATAAGGCCGAATGACAGAAGGTTCTCGAGCAGCACGATACCGAAATGAGGAGCATCGCTACTTACAATGAGGAGCTTGAGGCGAAAGTTGAGGAACTTAAACAAGAGCTTGCTACTTCATCTACTACGTATACTCAAAAAAAAAGAAGTACTTCAGAAGCAAGTTCGCGATGCTCACGCAGCTCAGCGACATGCCGAGGCACAACTTGAAGCTGAGCAGAAAACAGTGGGAAGGTATCGTGCTGAAGTTACAGAGTTACGGGAGAAAGTCAACTCTCAGGTGGCGGAAATCGAAATGCTTAAGCTTCAACTTTCCAAAGATGAAAGAGAGCGTGATGAGGCCATTGCCGGTAAAATTGCAGCAGAAGAATCTCATGAGGAAACAAAGACCAACATCAGCTCAACATTATTTGACTTCTACCTTTATAGTGTCTTGGGGCGCGGTAGTCTCGCCTTTCTAGGTCCCAAGTATGAAATTACTCTAGCTGAGGTGTGGGAGGCCGCGCTTGATATGCTTGGTGCTAAAGGTGCCGGCTATGTCGAGCCAGCACTTGAGGAGCATTATTTTGATGACGATGCTCGCGCCGCTCTCGCCAGGGGAAGAGAACAGCTTGCAAAATTAAGGGCCGAAATGGCGGTTGGGGAACATTCAGGAAAAACTATCTCAACTGCTCCAGTTCAGCCTTCTCCTTCGGCCGAAATCGACATTATCGGTTCCAGTTCTCATTCTCCATCCCCTACTAAAGTTACCACCGAGATCACAAGCATACAGGGTGGAGATGAAGGGGACGAGAGTGCCGAGGCACAGGCTTATGAGGTTGATGTCAGGAAACCAACTTCTCCAGGTAACCCTACTGTTAATCTTGCCCAAATAGACTGCTCATCTGTTTCTTACGAGCTTGATGAGCTTCTTGACTATTTCCTGAACCTCAGCGAGTCTTTATCTCCTCTCTTTACTGAATTTAACTTTTTTTCTTCTGTAGAGAAAGCATCGAGCATTGTTCAAACTTCCCCTCCTCCAATTATTCCTCCTCCATCTCTTTAGGTTGCTCCTCCTTCTGCCTCGCAACCAGGATCACAAGAGGAGCAAATAGAAGCTCTCCAAGACTTGGACGATCCCATTGCTTCACAAGAACACAGGGGAGAAGAAACTGAAGGGAGTGAGAAGACTCCAGAAGCAACTGGTTTCGATGATGAACCATTAACTACACTTTTCTCTCCAGGTAGTGGGTCTTCTTCCAGGAAGTGAGGGAAGCGTGGAGTCTCTAAGAAAAAGAAGGAGGCTTCTGCTAGCGAGACACAAGCCGGAGAAGAACCTATTGTATCCCTTTCCCCTTCCTCTCCTACTCTTACAAGCCGGCCTAAGAAGTTGACCATTCGGCCAGGCGCAGGCTCAAAAGGCGGAAGGAAGAAGAAATGATGGCTTTGGTCCTGTGCTTTTTATATCGCTTTTTTGCTTTTTGCATGTACTGACCGGAGATTGTGCGGGTACCGGCCTCCGCTTTTCTTTTTCTTTTATTTTGAAACCTGTACCTGTACAAAATTTTAACAGTGTTGAATAAAATGATTCTTTTTCTTTGTACAAACTTCTGTCTGTATCTGAGAATGCATTTATTATTCATTTTCGTACAAGTTTTTTTTTACATGATATTGCAGCGAGCTTGTGGTATGTTGTTCGAGCGTAATTTTACCAATATAGTTATACCATGTTGTATGTAGCTATACCATGTTGCCCCTATACCATAAGCTTGTTGCAATATTTTATACTTTGAGGGGACTTGTACTTCTATTTTCTGGAGAATAATTATTCCATACTTGGAGGAATATTATTTCGTTGAAAATAGAGTACAACTCCCTCCATATAAGTTTTTGCGCTTCATCCTTCGAAGATATCACTTTTTCTTTTGTGCATATACACATTTTACCAAGTGAATTCTTCTATGTGGTAAAGCAGGCCTCTGAAGGGTACTTTAACTTCTTTTGGAGGAAGAGTATTTTCCAGAATAGGTGAATCATTCTTCCTTTGAGAGTTAAAGTGTGCCTTTGAAGAGGGCTTCTCCTTTTTTTTTTTTACGCTGCAGTAAAGGGCTTTTTGATTTTTGCTTCTTTGAAAAGTTGCACCTCTGAGGAGGGCTTTTTCACGTTTCAACACTTGGAAGTTTTATTTCAATCTCAGTGAAACGTGTGCCTCCGAAGATTTGTGCCTTCGAGGAGGGCTTTTTCACGTTTCAACACCTGGAAGTTTTTATTTCAATCTCGGTGAAACGTGTGCCTCCGAAGAGGTCTTTCTGTTCGATTGTGCCTCCGGGAGGAGGTCTTTTCATTTCTGCCTCTGGGAAGAGGTCTTTTTGTTTTGTTGTGCCTCTGGGAAGAGGTCTTTTTGGTTTCTGCCCCTTGGGAGAGGCTTTTATTTTTCCCTGTTCGCTGGGAAGCGGGCGTCCGAAGAGGGCTTTTCACATTTTATTTCACGGGAGTGTATCGACCGATCATGACGAAATGTGTGCCTCTGAGTAGGGTTACTGCCTGGAAGTTTGGAGTTTGTTTCTCTCGGTTGGACGGATTCACGGGAGTGTATCGACCGATCATTCCGCAACTTTGTATCGAGAAAGATGTCTCTTTTTCTGGTTGGCCCGCTCGAGGTATTTTAGCATTTCAACTGCGGTGAAATGGGCCTCCGAAGAGGGCTTTTCACGTTCAACACCTGGAAGTTTTATTTCAATCTCGGTGAAACGTGTGCCTCTGAGTAGGGCTTTTGCCTGGAAGTTTGGAGTTTCTTTCTCTCGGTTGGACGGATTCACGGGAGTGTATCGACCGATCATTTCGCAACTTTGTATCGAGAAAGATCTCTCTTTTTCTGGCTAGGCCCGCTCGAGGTCTTTTTCCTCCGAAGAGTTGTGCCTCCGAAGAGGGCTTGTGCCTCTGAAGAGGTCTTTTGCTGATTGATGCTTGCTCGCCCATGTCTCTTTGCCATCGATTCATGTCGGCGATCCCCGTTGTCTTTTGCAAGTGTTTTCACTTTCTAGTTGCCAATAATTTCCCTTATCCGAAGAAATATACTTCATAGTTAAGCGAGTTAGTGGTGGTAGACATAGGCTATTTTTAACTGGTTGTTTGTTTGTTCAAACATTTGCAGTTAGTTAGACATGGTCCACTTCTATCCACGTTGCTAACTTTTGTTTGAAGAATTTCTCTTTTGTAGGATTTGAATGTGGAAATTTTGAATGGTTTAGTGTTTGCTTGCTGAGTGATGTCGGAGATCGCTTGGTCTTGCGATGGGTAAGCTTTATTTTTATGGCCTGCATTGTTAAATCGACATTTTAGTAACACAATTAACGTATTTTATATGTCGAAATAAAACATAGCAGTTTATAATAATAGAGAAGACAAGATTTATAGTGGTTCGGCCAAAAACTGGGCCTACATCCACTTTATATCTTTTCATTATTCACTTGCTTTACAATTGTTTTCAATACAAGAATCATATGTTTGCAATTCTTTTACAACATTTCAGCAAAGCTTTCAAGTAAAATAAGGACACAAATGATTGCTGTTCCAAGCTCTTGAGATTGGTTCTCCTTCGACAGTTGTAAGTTGGAATGTGCCGTCAAGAAGCTTTGTGCCTATAACATATGGCCCTTCCCAGTTTGGCCCAAACACACCTGTAGCTGTCATGATTCTCTTCAGAACTAGGTCCCCAACTTCAAAGCTGCGTTGACGAACTTTGGAATTGAAGTGCCTGGCTATTCTTTGCTGATGAGCTGCAATTCTAAGTCTAGCCTCTTCTTTTCTTTCATCGAGGAGGTCAAGTGCTTCCAATTGCAATTTCTCATTCTCATTTTGATCAAAATGGATCCTCCTGTGTGATGGGACTTCAGTTTCCACTGGAATCATCGCTTCTGATCCGTATGCCAATGAAAATGGAGTATGCCCAGTCGCAGTTTTGTGAGTGGTCATGTATGCCCATAGTGCAAGCGGTAACTTGTCGACCAAACCACCTTTTGCTTTTTCCAGCTGCTTTTTGATGGTTGATTTGATGATTTTGTTTACTGCTTCCACTTGCCCGTTTGCCTGCGGATGAGCCACTGCTGAGAAGCTTTTTCGGATCTTGAATCGTTTGCAAAAATCTTGGAACTCCTCACTTTCAAACTGAGTACCATTGTCTGTGATTATCTTCTGAGGCACATCATACCTGCAAATGATATTTTTAGTCACAAAACTTATCATTTTCTTAGAGGTAATAGTGGCCAATGGTTCGGCCTCAGCCCATTTAGTAAAATAATCAACAGCAACGATAGCATATTTAATCCCTGATTTGGCAGTTGGCAAAGGCCCAATGAGATCTATTCCCCATATGGCAAACGGCCATGGACTGACCATTTGTGTTAGCTCAGTGGAAGGTGCTCTAGGAATTTTAGCGAATCTCTGGCATTTATCACACTTTCGGGAATAGTCAGTAGCATCCTGATTAATTTCTGGCCAAAAGTATCCATAACGGAGGATTTTCTTTGCTAAAGTTTGACCACCTGTATGATCTCCACATTCCCCTCCGTGTACTTCAGTTAGAATTGTCTTAGCTTCTTCCTTTGTCACACATCGGAGTAATGGCATTGAAAATCCTCGTCTGTACAAACGACCATCTTGAACTATATATCTGGAGGCTTTCCTCATGAGCTTCTGTCGTTCTTTTGAACTTTCTGGAAAAGAACCATTGAGTAAATATTCAAGTATCAGAGTCATCCATGATTCTTGCTCATAGGATACATTCATAATCCAATCAACATCCATTTCATTTGTGCTTGGAGCTGACAAGACTTCGACGGGAACTAACCCCAATAGTTGAGCTTCACCAGTACTTGAATACTTTGCGAGAGAATCCGCCTTCATATTTTCTTCTCGGGGGATATGGTTTATCGAATAATGGTCAAAATCTCGAAGGAGCTCCCAGGCTTTAGATAAATAGGCTGGTAAATTCCCTCCTTTAGCTTGAAATTCCTTCTTGACTTGACAAACAATAAGTTGAGAATCATTGAAGATTTGTAATGCCTTGATGTTTAGTTCTTTAGCGATCCTTAAACCAGCAATGAGAGCTTCATATTCAGCTTCATTGTTTGTCGAAGGGAATTCTAGTCTCAGCGCATAACATAGCGATCGCCCTTCTGGGGTTTCAAGGACAACCCCTGCTCCGGAACAGTAATCATTCCTTGCGCCATCGACATACAATTTCCATTGGATTGGGATGCTATCAATGACTTCTTCCTCACTGTCACCCTTATCCGTACATTCTGCGACGAAATCTGCCAAAGCTTGTCCATTGATTGCTTTTCGGGGATGGTAAGTGATGTCATATTGGCTGAGTTCAATATTCCATTTCAAAAGACGGCCCGAAGTCTCAGGACGGAATAGGACTTGCTTTAGAGGTTGATCAGTTAGGACTTTGATGGGATGAGCTTGGAAATACGGCCTTAATTTTCTCGATGCGATCAACAAACAATAGGCGAGCTTTTCTAATCTTGAATAGTTCATCTCTGCCCTAGTGAATCTTTTGCTAATATAATAGACTGGGCGTTGAATCCTTGCGTCTTCCTGTACCAACACTGCACTGAGACCATGAGACGAAATTGCCAAATATACGAAAAGATCTTCACCATTGTCAGGCTTTGAAAGTATCGGAGGCACTTCCATATGACGAACCAACTCATCAAATGCTTTCTGACAATCAGGAGTCCACTCGAAGTTTTTTCTTCCTTTCTTCAGAGCATCAAAGAATGGAATGCATTTGTCAGTAGCTTTGGAAATAAACCGACTCAAGGCAGCAACCTTTCCATTGAGACTTTGCAATTCCTTCTTCGTTCTAGGAGCCTTGACTTCTCTCAGAGCGGTGATCTGAGCTGGATTGGCTTCAATGCCCCTAGCTGTAACAACCCTGTATTTTGTAATTATTTTATTGCATATTTTAATTATTTTTAATGTAAGATTTTGATTTAAAAACTTATTTTACTTATTTGAAATGATTAAATTTATTATTTAAATATAATCTTGATTTTTTATGAGTTATAATTCCAAACTTGTGCAAGTTGAATATTTGCCTGAAATGCTGATTTTGGTCAAAATAGTCAAACTGTGACTTTCAACTTAAAATTTTAAAAGTTTAAAAAATTTAATTTTTTCTTTTATTATGAAAGTACATAAAATTCTAAGAACACAACTTTTCGTTTCGTTGAATTTGGATGTAAATTGTGAAAGTTATACCCTTTACAATATTGTGCGTATATAGGGTTATTTAACAATGACTATTTTAAATTGTATAAATTACTTCTTCTTTGTTATATTTTATTTTAATATGTGATAATATTTTATATTATTTATATTTTGACTTTTAAGTATTTTTAAAATGATAATATAATTTTCTAAAGTTTATTTGAATTTATTTCATTTTATAAAGCCTAGTTGGTATTTACTGCATTTTTCTTTATTTAACTTTCTATTTAATAAAAATTAAATTATTATTTTACCTTGAAAATGTTTTAAAACCATTTTTAATTCAAATTTTGTGTTTTAATATTTTTTTATGAAGTAATAAATTTTCCAAAGTCATTGGAGATCTTCTTGTAATTTTTATGTCAGGGTTGCTATTTTTTAAGCAATTTCTTATTTCCTTTTTCTATTTTACTTAAAATAAATTATTTATTTTATTTTATTCTTACTTAGTTTCGGTTTTAAATAAAATTTCTGAGTTTATTTTATTTTTATAAAATTAAAAAGAAAAGGAAATGCAAAAGGTTTAGAAAGTTAAGAGATCTTAAAAGCCTGAAACGTAAAGGCGTTTTATCCGTTTCTTTTTGCAATTAATACATCAATTTATCTTAGCCATTCCTTTCCTCATCCTTTGCAGCCAACTCCTTCATATTATTCATGAATTTTCAAGCTCCAAAACCCTAAAAGTCATGGCCTCCATCTTGAGAAAAAAATCTGGTAATGCCTACATCTTTTTTCTACCTTTTTCTTCTCATTTTCTATGTATTTTGCCTAGTTTTCTATGCTTTCTGGATTGGCCTCTACCACCCACCATCACCACCACACTCTCCACCATCCCCTACCACTCTTCCTTGGCATCATCTCCAACCATCATTTCAGATCCATCCATGGCCACACCTCCCTTGGTGACAAAACTCCACAAAATTTGCAAATAATGTCCAAATCAATGCACTAGCCACAACTATTACTTCACCACCTTCATACTCCACCATGGCCACCACCTCTAGCCACGACCACCATCTTGCTACCACCACTACACTTCATCTTAGCCTCTGTCCAGATCTGAAATTGACATGGCCAAGACTCCATGAACCAAAACTCCACAAAAACAATGCATAAAGCCTTGAAACATTCATGATAGCCACCTTATCACTTCATATCTTCATCCACCACCTTGGCCACCACCATAGGACGCTACCACCACCTTTTCCAGACCTCCCCACACCCCTCCATCTACTGTCCAAACCTGTACAAGTATGGCCAAGCACCACTTGACCCAAGGCTGAGCCTTGACCAATTGTATGCTTCATGTTATAACCCTACAACTCCATACTCCTTCTAGCCGTGAGTTATGGTGCCAAAACTGAGCTATATCATCATCATGGCTGAACCCAAGAACCTCCTAGGCCAAGCATTTGAATGGTTAAAGCAAGGTCAAGTAATCTATTCCTTTGTTGCTTCGTATTTTCATTGTTTCAACATTGTTTTGCGTTGAATATTTATTTGTGTATTGTCTTGTTTTGGTTATTATTTACAAGGAAAATATCAAGGCTCTCCATTTATTCAAATCAAAAGTCATGCTATATCGTGCTTGTCGTGCTTTTGGAATCGCACTTGTGCTAGTTGTTTTGGTCTTCAGCTTGAAACAGTGAGTCTTTCTCACTCTAACATTTATACTTATGAAAGTGAATTGATGACAAGTGTTTAGTAATAAAAAATGTTTATGCAAGTTAATGATGATAATATGATATGCTATGCCATGTTATTACCATATTATTACCATGTTAAAACTATTAATTTTCACCTGACATCTGATATATGACTGTATATTGTGATATTGACCTTGTTTATATTATTTCTGTATATGATCACACTACAAGTTCCCTGTTAGAAAAAATGTTATGGGCTGAAATGATAGGCCTGAATGGTTTTAAATTTTTCATTTTGACTTGAGATTGCAGGTTTCAAATGATAAAACCTGGATTTTCTTTGTAAATTATGGGTTGAAATGATATATTACCCATATCACTTTACCTAGCGTAGAAAATTATATACAGGCCCGTAGTTAAAATATGTTTTTCTAAAATTTTAAATATTTTAGAAATTTAATTATTATAATATTTTGAATTTAAATTTAATAAAAAAAGGATTTTTGTCAATTATTATTGATTTTCTGAATAATTGTAAGTGAAATGAATTAATTAAAAAGTTAGAAATTTTGAACGTAAGTTATTTTGGAAATTTAGATTTAATTATAATTGGAAATTTAAGTGAATATGAAATTATGATAAATTTATGATAATTTGAATTTAAATAAATTTAAAGTGATTTTTATATCATATTAATGATTTTAATAAAGTTGAAATGTGAAATGAATGAATATTGTAAGTTGAAATTTTGAAATATAACTAAAACTGGAAATTTATTAAATTGACGTAAAAGTGAACTTTTAGTTAAGTAAATAAAAATAAAACAAAGTTATATTTGAGAATTTGAACTTAAGTGTTAAGTTGAAATTTAATGTAATGGATTTTAAAAATTCAACATTGCATTTTAATAAGTGAATTATTATTAAATCTTGATTTTTGAATGGAAATTTAACTTTATAAAATCATGAACTTGAGGAAAATTAAATGATGTTTATAAATGTGAAAATGTATGATTTTATAAGTTAAAAATGTTTTTAATAAAAATATAATTGGTTGAGAAATTTTATTGAATATTTGAAGTTAATTGAATGCATTTTTGAAATGCTATTAATTACAATGTAAATGATATTACAGCATTTGTAAACGCTGTAGTTGACGATAATGAACTAAAAAGCTAAATTGAATTAAAAGCTATTATAGCAATCTTTCTAAGTGCTATAATTTTTGAATTTAACTAAGTTATTCGGAATTTAAGTAAACCTAGTATAACATTTTAAAATGCTGTCTTTTGTTAAATTGAACTGTTTTGAATGTAACTTTCCGTATAAGTTTTCTAAATAATGCGAAAAGTGAATTTTCACGGTTTTGATAAACTTAAGTGAATAAATATACTTTGGAAGTTGAAATTTTTGGAAATTTAATAATTTAATTATTAAACATAATATAGACTGTTTTGAAATATGAATTGAAATGGTATTTTAGATTGAATAAAATGAATAATGATTTGAAATGAATGAAGTTTGAAAAGATACGATATTTTGATATATTAAAATGACTTGAAACAAAGTTTTGAAAGGATATGATATTTTGATATATTAAAATGATTTGAAGCGTAGTTTTGAAAGATATGATATTTTTGATATTAAATGATTTGAAAACGGAGTTTGAAAGATAGGACATTTTGATATTAACATGATTTAAAAAGAAGTTCTGAAAGATATGATATTTTGGAACTGAAACTTTGAAAGGTTATGATATTTTGATATATTAAAATGATTTGAAAGGTAGTGTTGAAAGGGTATGAAAATTTAATATATTGAAATGGTTAGAAATGAGTTGATATTTATTTTGATAAATATTTGAATCGAAAGATATTTTACGATGATATATTGAAATGGTTTTGGAAATGATTTAATCTTTATTTTGATAAATATTTGGATTGAAAAGGATATTTTATTTTGAAGTATAAAATATTGTTTTAAAGTTATAACTACGGGTTATAATAACGATTGGTTGTTAAAGAGACCGGGATCGGATATTATCTTATAGCCGGCCAATACCGAAAACCACTTTAACAACTGTGTACGCGGTGGAGATTCCAGAATGAAGTAGGATGGTGGCGACGTTCTCGAGGTATATTACGTGGACCCAACTCCCGTGAGTTGGCATATATGACTAAAACAGGAGCAATACCGGGCTACACAAAGGGTCGCACCCGTTCATCGAGCATGCTCCATCGGAAACCATTCTATTACTGTTGTGATTCGATTCGGTGGCGCCACTTTGATTCGGGGGTATTGTTCGAGGTGGGCGGAAGCTGCTGGCTTGCCGTCACCACCGGTCCGGGAGTGCAAATGGTGTATCCACCCTGGCATTGCCTCGCGTGCCGTGTCATATCCTTATATCGAGCCCACTACGATTTTGGTTTTAAAGATCCGACCGCGTTAAGGTTCACCATCCCCTTAACGCTATTTTCTATATGATTATACTTTACTGATTAGACACTACCGTATATAGCGTATATTACAACATAGTAAAAAGTTTAACGGATCCTTAGAGGATGGGCGGTCCCAAGCATCCTTTAAGTTACTGATGCATTTTGTTACTGTTCACTTGAGTTGATTTACAGTTTATAAGTATTTATGTCCTGACTCGAGGGTTTTGTGTTTTTCTTTACGCTCGGGTCAGATTGATTGAGTTAGCATTCAAGATTCACCTTCGGCGTTGGAGCTTTCCTTGAAGATCCAGCCATCTATTTTGTTTCACTATCCAGTGGTTCAGTGATGTATCTGATTCGTACCTGATGTATCCAGTTACTCTTCTGTTGTATTTTATTTAACTCTGATGTATCTCATATTTATATAGTAGCTTCATGAACTACTATCTCTTTTTCTTCCGCTGCATTTTTATATACTCTGTGTCTGTGATCTGTGATTTTTATTTACTGTATATTCTGAGGTTTGCCAAAATTTTATTTACAACACGTTATTTTGAGCAATTCAATTCCGGCATGAGTGTCTACCTATACACTTATAATGGATGCGAATGGTTTAAAATACATGGTTGTTACAGTTGGTATCAGAGCTTTGGTAGCTCTAGGCAAAACTCAGCATATGGAGTGAATGTATTTACAGAATCACTTTCATTCGAGTTTGAATCTCTCCCTTTTGACTCGATTCCTTTGAATTTTGGAACATTCCCTACGGTTCCAATCCATTCGTATCCCTCACTATTGATCTTCTTTTGACTCTGGAGCATTCCATAACTCCGCTTCGAATGATCTTTCTAGTGAGTTGGCGGTCACGCCAATTTCAAATTTAATTGAAAAAGGGGAAAACTCCTTTGCAGTTCGCATCGATTCACCAGAGATTCTTATCTATCCTTGGTTTAGATGCTAATATCTTTTGTTATTTCAAACTCTAACTCTTAAGATCGAATGTAGATTTACCCTAGAAAAATCAACATTGATCTTATTCTTTATGTCACGGTTGACCCGGTTAAGGTTGCCCGTGATTTATATAGGCTTATCCATCTTCCTATTCTGTTATTTAATCATGTCATCCCTGTTTCCAACTTATTTTTAAATCATAATCTCCTTTGATTTGTGTTAATAAAAAATTTGAATCTCTATCCTTCTTTGAAAATCTATTCATGTATAGTGTTTTTGTAAACTAATATTTAAAATTAAAATGTTTTATATATTGTGTTGTTTGAGTTGTTGATGTTGAGTTGGGTTTCTGATCGATACGTCTGATCAACGCTATCGATAAGATTTCCAAAACACTTTGACAGAACAAACGGACACAATATATTTTAAAAAAAATTTGTTAATGAAATAAATTTTGATATATAAGTAAATTTATGGAACTTAATGAAATGATTTAAATTGATAATTTGAAATGATAATACTTGATTTATCATTTATTGTTCTACAAATAGATCTATAAATATTTGTTTATAAATTTATTTGGGAACTGAAATGAATTTAAAACAAGAATTTGAGGATTTAAATTCTGATTATTTCGAACTTTGGTTTAAAGTTTTAAAAGGTTATATTATTTAAAGTATTTTGAATAGAATTTGTTTTCAAAGAATTTTAAAGGTTTAAAATTAGTGCTCTTCTCTTTGTCGCTGGAAAATAACTTCGGTGATGATCGCGACATCATCGACGTTCATTTTCGAGTTTCGAAGTTAAGAGACTGTTTTGTAGTCTTGCTACTGCTTTGTTTTGGGAAATTAAATTGATTTGAATTTCTAAAATATGACTTGATTTATAATATATATATATATATATATATATAGATATATGATTAAAATTTGATTTGACATATTATATATGTATATATATTATTTCTTATCTCTAATTGGTCTGAAGAAATCGGAAATTTAATTCTTGAATTATATTTTTAAAGAATAATTTCAATTATAAAAAGAAAATAAAAAAAATATGAATAAATGATTTAAGCTTGAAATGATTGAATTGGAAATTTTATTTGTATAATACAATTGCATTCAAATATAACTTACCAAAATTTTAGAAGTTAAAAATGTAATTGGATAATATACGATATAAAAAGATTTTATAAATAAAATTTGAGTAGTTATAATAAATGTTATACACTTAAATTTTAATTATAAAATGATTAACAGAGGTAAATATAATAAAGGGTAATTGAATGACTTACAATAAAATGATGTTAAAAGAACTAAGAATAAAAGAAAGTAGTTATAAAAAAAAGTGTAAATATATTTAACATGAGTGATAAATATATTGAGAGGAATAAATTTAATTTTGATTAGGAATAAAGAAGAATAAAATTTATTAAGTACATTGTGAGTGTGATAAATGATTATTTTTCAAACCCATGGTTTTAAAAATGGTTAACTTTAGATGATTGGATAACAAGATAATGAAATTTGAGATAGTCAAGGTTTATTTAACTTGTGTAAAGATTTATTCTCTGTTTAAGTTGAAATCTCCATGCTTTCAAATTCATTTCCTTATTTTGTTTTTCAAACTATCTTTTGGTTGTCCTTATCATCCTTATCTTGCTATACACCGATATAGGCATCTTTCTATAATCTTTCTGTTTAGAAATCTTTCTATAATCTTTGATAGACCTTTGGTAATCATTTTGAATCCACCTTTTTCGTGCTTGTGTTCTTGATTCTGGAGGATCTTGGAAAGATCACCTCCACCTTGTAAAACTTACCTATAACAATAGTTATCACGTATAACTTCAATCTTCTTGTCATCTTATATTAATCCTATTTCACTCTATCTTTTCTGTGCCCTTCCATACCTCATTCCTTTTTGGGGACGAAAAGTTTTGAGTGGGGGAGAGTGTAACAACCCTGTATTTTGTAATTATTTTATTGTATATTTTAATTATTTTTAATGTAAGATTTTGATTTAAAAACTTATTTTACTTATTTGAAATGACTAAATTTATTATTTAAATATAATCTTGATTTTTTATGAGTTATAATTCCAAACTTGTGTAAGTTGAATATTTGCCTGAAATGCTTATTTTGGTCAAAATAGTCAAACTGTCACTTTCAACTTAAAATTTTAAAAGTTTAAAAAATTTAATTTTTTCTTTTATTATGAAAGTACATAAAATTCTAAGAACACCACTTTTCGTTTCGTTGAATTTGGATGTAAATTGTGAAAGTTATACCCTTTACAATATTGTGCGTATATAGGGTTATTTAACAATGACTATTTTAAATTGTATAAATTACTTCTTCTTTGTTATATTTTATTTTAATATATGATAATATGTTATATTATGTATATTTTGACTTTGAAGTATTTTTAAAATGATAATATAATTTTTCTAAAGTTTATTTGAATTTATTTCAATTTATAAAGCCTAGTTGGTATTTATTGCATTTTTCTTTATTTAACTTTCTATTTAATAAAAATTAAATTATTATTTTACCTTGAAAATGTTTTAAAACCATTTTTAATTCAAATTTTGTGTTTCAATATTTTTTTATGAAGTAATAATTTTTCCAAAGTCATTGGAGATCTTCTTGTAATTTTTATGTCAGGGTTGCTATTTTTTAAGCAATTTCTTATTTCCTTTTTCTATTTTACTTAAAATAAATTATTTATTTTATTTTATTATTACTTAGTTTCGGTTTTAAATAAAATTTCTGAGTTTATTTTGTTTTTATAAAATTAAAAAGAAAAGGAAATGCAAATGGTTTAGAATGTTAAGAGATCTTAAAAGCCTGAAACGTAAAGGCGTTTTATCCGTTTCTTTTTGCAATTAATACATCAATTTATCTTAGCCATTCCTTTCCTCATCCTTTGCAGCCGACTCCTTCATATTATTCACTAATTTTCAAGCTCCAAAACCCTAAAAATCATGGCCTCCATCTTGAGAAAAAAATCTGGTAATGGCTACATCTTTTTTCTACCTTTTTCTTCTCATTTTCTATGTATTTTGCCTAGTTTTCTATGCTTTCTGGATTGGCCTCTACCACCCACCATCACCACCATACTCTCCACCATCCCCTACCACTCTTCCTTGGCATCATCTCCAGCCATCATTTCAGATCCATCCATGGCCACACCTCTCTTGGTGACAAAACTCCACAAAATTTGCAAATAATGTCCAAATCAATGCACTAGCCACAACTATTACTTCACCACCTTCATACTTCACCATGGCCACCACCTCTAGCCACGACCACCATCTTGCTACCACCACTACACTTCATCTTAGCCTCTGTCCAGATCTGAAATTGACATGGCCAAGACTCCGTGAACCAAAACTCCACAAAAACAATGCATAAAGCCTTGAAACATTCATGATAGCCACCTTATCACTTCATATCTTCATCCACCACCTTGGCCACCACCATAGGCCGCTACCACCACCTTTTCCAGACCCCCCCCACACCCCTCCATCTACTGTCCAAACCTGTACAAGTATGGCCAAGCCCCATTTGACCCAAGGCCGTGCCTTGTTGTGCTCAAAAACTTCATATACGTTGCCTTGACCAATTGTATGCTTCATGTTATAACCCTACCACTCCATACTCCTTCTAGCCGTGAGTTATGGTGACAAACCTGAGCTATATCATCATCATGGCTGAACCCAAGAACCTCCTAGGCCAAGCATTTGAATGGTTAAACCAAGGTCAAGTAATCTATTCCTTTGTTGCTTCGTATTTTCATTGTTTCAACATTGTTTTGCGTTGAATATTTATGTGTGTATTGTATTGTTTTGGTTATTATTTACAAGACAAATATCAAGGCTCTCCATTCATTCAAATCAAAAGTCATGCTATATCGTGCTTGTCGTGCTTTTGGAATCGCACTTGTGTTAGTTGTTTTGGTCTTCAGCTTGAAACAGTGAGTCTTTCTCACTCTGACATTTATACTTATAAAAGTGAATTGATGACAAGTGTTTAGTAATAAAAAATGTTTATGCAAGTTAATGATGATCATATGATATGCTATGCCATGTTATTACCATATTATTACCATGTTAAAACTGTTAATTTTCACCTGACATCTGATATATGACTGTATATTGTGATATTGACCTTGTTTATATTATTTCTGTATATGATCACACTGCAAGTTCCCTGTTAGAAAAAATGTTATGGGCTGAAATGATAGGCCTGAATGGTTTTAAATTTTTCATTTTGACTTGGGATTGCGGGTTTGAAATGATAAAACCCGGATTTTCTTTGTAAATTATGGGTTGAAATGATATATTATCCATAACACTTTACCTAGTGTAGAAAATTATATACAGGCACGTAGTTAAAATATGTTTTTCTAAAATTTTAAATATTTTAGAAATTTAATTATTACAATATTTTGATTTTAAATTTAATAAAAAAAGGATTTTTGTAAATTATTATTGATTTTCTGAATAATGGTAAGTGAAATGAATTAATGAAAAAGTTAGAAATTTTGAACGAAAGTTATTTTGGAAATTTTGATTTAATTATAATTGGAAATTTAAGTGAATATGAAATTATGATAAATTTATGATAATTTGAATTTAAATAAATTTAAAGTTATTTTTATATCATATTAATGATTTTAATAAAGTTGAAATGTGAAATGAATGAATATTGTAAGTTGAAATTTTGAAATATAACTAAAACTGGAAATTTATGAAATTGACGTAAAAGTGAACTTTTAGTTAAGTAAATAAATAAATAAAAAAGTTATATTTGAGAATTTGAACTTAAGTGTTAAGTTGAAATTTAATGTAATGGATTTTAAAAATTCAACATTGCATTTTAATAAGTGAATTATTATTAAATCTTGATTTTTGAATGGAAATTTAACTTTATAAAATCATGAACTTGAGGAAAATTAAATGATGTTTATAAATGTGAAAATGTATGATTTTATAAGTTAAAAATGTTTTTAATAAAAATATAATTGGTTGAGAAATTTTATTGAATATTTGAAGTTAATTGAATGCATTTTTGAAATGCTATTAATTACAATGTAAATGATATTACAGCATTTGTAAACAATATAGTTGACGATAATGAACTAAAAAGCTAAATTGAATTAAAAGCTATTATAGCAATCTTTGTAAGTGCTATAATTTTTGAATTTAACTAAGTTATTCGAAATTTAAATAAACCTAGTATAACATTTTAAAATGCCGTCTTTTGTTAAATTGAACTGTTTTGAATGTAACTTTCCGTATAAGTTTTCTAAATAACGCGAAAAGCGAATTTTCACGGTTTTGATAAACTTAAGTGAATAAATAAACTTTGGAAGTTGAAATTTTTGGAAATTTAATAATTTAATTATTAAACGTAATAACTTCATTGAAATGATAAAAAAGAATTTTTGGAATATAGACTGTTTTGAAATATGAATTGAAATGGTATTTTAGATTGAATAAAATGAATAATGATTTGAAATGAATGAAGTTTGAAAAGATACGATATTTTGATATATTAAAATGATTTGAAACGAAGTTTTGAAAGGATATGATATTTTGATATATTAAAATGATTTGAAACGAAGTTTTGAAAGATATGATATTTTTGATATTAAATGATTTGAAAACGGAGTTTGAAAGATAGGACATTTTGATATTAACATGATTTAAAAAGAAGTTCTGAAAGATATGATATTTTGGAACTGAAACTTTGAAAGGTTATGATATTTTGATATATTAAAATGATTTGAAAGGTAGTGTTGAAAGGGTATGAAAATTTAATATACTGAAATGGTTAGAAATGACTTGATATTTATTTTGATAAATATTTGAATTGAAAGATATTTTACGATGATATATTGAAATGGTTTTGGAAATGATTTAATCTTTATTTTGATAAAGATTTGGATTGAAAAGGATATTTTATTTTGAAGTATAAAATATCGTTTTAAAGTTATAACTGCAGGTTATAATAACGATTGGTTGTTAAAGAGACCGGCATCGGACATTGTCTTATAGCCGGCCAATACTGAAAACCACTTTAACAACTGTGTACGCGGTGGAGATTCCAGAATGAAGTAGGATGGTGGCGACGTTCTCGAGGTATATTACGTGGACCCAACTCCCTTGAGTTGGCATATATGACTAAAACAGGAGCTATACCGGGCTACACAAAGGGTCGCACCCTTTCATCGAGCATGCTCCATCGGAAACCATTCTATTACTGTTGTGATTCGATTCGGTGGCGCCACTTTGATTCGGGGGTATTGTTCGAGGTGGACGGAAGCTGCTGGCTTGCCGTCACCACCGGTCCGGGAGTGCAAACGGTGTATCCACCCCGGCATTGCCTCGCGTGCCGTATCATATCCTTATATCGAGCCCACTACGATTTTGGTTTTAAAGATCCGACCGCGTTAAGGTTCACCATCCCCTTAACGCTATTTTCTATATGATTATACTTTACTGATTAGACACTACCTTATAGAGCGTATATTACTACATAGTAAATAGTTTAATGGATCCTTAGAGGATGGGCGGTCCCAAGCATCCTTTAAGTTACTGATACATTTTGTTACTGTTCACTTGAGTTGATTTACAGTTTATAAGTATTTATGTCCTGACTCGAGCGTTTTGTGTTTTGCTATACGCTCGGGTCAGATTGATTGAGTTAGCATTCAAGATTCATCTTCGGCGTTGGAGCTTTCCTTGAAGATCCAGCCATCTATTTTGTTTCAGTATCCAGTGGTTCAGTGATGTATCTGATTCGTACCTGATGTATCCAGTTACTCTTCTGTTGTATTTTATTTAACTCTGATGTATCTCATATTTATATAGTAGCTTCATGAACTACTATCTCTTTTTCTTCCGCTGCATTTTTATATACTCTGTGTCTGTGATCTGTGATTTTTATTTACTGTATATTCTGAGGTTTGCCAAAATTTTATTTACAACACGGTATTTTGAGCAATTCAATTCCGGCATGAGTGTCTACCTATGCACTTATAATGGATGCGAATGGTTGAAAATACCTGGTTGTTACACTAGCGCTCACAATGAAACCCAAAAACTTTCCGGACTGCACTCCAAATGAACATTTCAGAGGATTAAGCTTCATTCTATACTTGCGGAGTACTGCAAACATCTCTGCCAAGTGATCCATGTGGTCCACTGCTTTCTTAGACTTTACTAGCATATCATCAACATAAACTTCCATTGTCTTGCCAATCTGTGGTTTAAACATGGCATTAACAAGCCTCTGGTAAGTTGCCCCTGCATTCTTGAGTCCGAAAGGCATGACCTTGTAGCAATAGAGTCCAACATCTGTGATGAAACTAGTATCCTCTTGATCCGGCTCATGCATCATAATCTGGTTATATCCGGAGTATGCATCCATAAAAGATAACAATTCATGCCCTGCCGTCCCATCCACCAACTGATCGATCCTGGGCAGCGGGAAACAGTCTTTGGGGCAGGCTTTGTCCAGATCTGAAAAATCAATGCATACTCTCCACTTTCCATTAGCCTTTTTCACCAACACTGGATTTGAGACCCAATTTGGATAAGTAGATTCTCTAATGAAATCGTTCTCCATGAGCCGATCAACTTCTTCTGTCAATGCTGCCGTCCGCTCAGGACCCTGAGTTCTTCTTTTCTGTTTCACAGGTGTAAACTTTGGATCAATATTTAGAGTGTGTACTGCAATCTCTAGGGAAATTCCGCACATGTCAGCATGAGTCCAAGCGAATACATCTAAATTAGCCTTTAAAAATGAAATCAGAACGTTCTGAACTGTCGGATTGAGTTGTGAACCCACATTAAGCACTTTGTTTGGGTCCTTTGGGTCAACAGGCACCAGTACTGTTACCTCTACTGGTACCACTCTATTCTCCCCTGCACTGACTTTCCTTGGATCCATCTCTCTTCGTGCCCCACTACATTCACCAGTCCAGGGTCCACCCTGTAATTGCTACAAGGTTGGTTCTTTGATGCGGACTGGAATCGCGGCACCTTTTCCCATCTCTCTCTTCCTGGAGTCTCGCAATTCTGGAAAATAACATTCTCGCCCTACATCTTGGTCTCCCTTAATCACACCAACCCCGTTATCTGTGGGGAATTTTAGAGTCAAGCACCATGGGGCAAGAACAGCTTTGAATGCAGCAAGAGTTGGTCGGCCTAAAAAGGCGTTGTAGGTAGAGAATTCTTCAACAATTATAAAGGTTTGCTTTCGAGCCACCTTCCTCAGTCCCTTTTCGAGTTCTACGAACAAATCTATGGTCCCAATCGGCTGTTTGGGTTCTCCAGTAAACCCAGCGATCTTAAGTGAAGAAGCTTGAACGTCAGCCATTGGAATTTTCATTTGATCAAAGGTCTTCTTGAAGAGGATGTTGCCCGAAGCTGCACAATCAACTAGAACTCTTCTCACAGTTGCCGACCCAATACCAGCGGATATGACCAAAGGATCTATGGTCGGAGCCTCGATACCCAAAGATTCTCTGGCACTGAACACAATATCATATGTGGAAGTCTTTTGTTGCTTTAAAGGTGCATCATTCTCTAAAACAAACACATTCTCTTCAACTGGTACATGCTTCAAGGCCCAGGCATACCTTTCCATTTCGCCCCAGCTTTTATCTGCTGGGTGAGGTCCTCCAGTTATTATATTGATGACAGGCCTTTCCGATTCATGTTCCACGGCCTTCTCACTTAAGCCAGGACGGTGAGCGGGAACTTGCTGTCCTTGAGTTGATGAAGCTGGGGCATTTCTGTTCCTTTTCACATACTGCTGGAGTTTGTTTTCCTTCAAGAGTTGTTCAATTACCTCTTTCAACAGGCGACATTCGTTGGTGTCATGGCCGGGCTGGTTGTGGAACCGGCAGAACCTTCCACTTTTTTCCATCTTAGCCGCAACTCTCATTTTAGGTGGTGTCGGATAATTGACATCATCTTTGGTTGCAAAGTAGATGTTTTCAGGGGTATCAGTCAAGGGTGTGAAATTGAAAGAACGGACTTTCTTAGCGTCTCCTTGTTTCTTTCCACCATCGTTTCCCCTTTTCTGAGTGCTAGGCTCTTTCTTGTTCGAAGGAGCACCATTGTTCCCGGCTTTTGCTGGTACCGCTTTAGCCGGTGTTTGAAGGCTTTCCAAGCGCATGAATTCATCCGCTTTCTTATAGAATTTGTCAAGTGAGTTTGGTTCTTTCATTTTCAACCATTTTCCAAATTCACTCGATTTGTCAATCGCCCTCATCAAGTATGTCAGGACCATGCGTGGCTCAGCATTATCTACCTCAGCCAATGCTATGTTAAAGCGATTCAAGAACGACCTGATAGATTCTCTCGTATTTTGCTCTAGACTTGACAGTGACATTATGTCCTTTGCTTTAGAAGCATACAATCGAAATTGCTCCTTGAACTTTCTGGTCAAATCGGAGAATTGATCGATGGACCTGACCGGCAGCTTCGTAAACCACAATAGAGCTACACCTTCTAGATAAACCGGGAAGTATCGACATTTAATTTCATCAGACGCCCTGGCACCAGTCATATGCCAGTCATACTTATACAGAAACTCGTTTGGATCACTCGTCCCCTTGTAAGCTGGAATAGTAGGGGGAACGGATTTCCTTGGGAACTCTGCCTTCAAGATCCTTTCAGTAAATGGAGTTTTGCTCGGAGAAAATCCCCACTCTTTCTCATCTTCATCTCTTCGCATACTTTCTTTCATGTTTTGACGAACCATAACCGAAAAATACTCTTCATCATTTAGAGGCTCTGGAGGGCACACATCAACCACCTTCTCTGAATTCTGCCTTGACAATCGTTCACGGAGTGTCGGCTGCGGCCCTGATCCTCCAGCTTGAAGAGGAGTCCTTTCTATAGGGTCTACGGCTCTTTGAGAAGTGTTACCTTCAACATCCTGAACTCCCGCAGTAGGGTTCCCATCATTATTAACTGGTTGACGATTTGCTCCAAGTAGATCACTCAACTTACTCAAGATCAGGGCATTCTGGGCATTCTGGGCTTCCAATTGTGCATTCTGAGCATTCAATTGCCGATTCAATCCCAAAACTACGGCGTCCAGTTCTGCCCGTGTACTTCCAACAGTTGGAGTTGCTTGACTTGAAGGAGGAGAGGTAGCGGTGTTCTCTTGAATATTGTCGGATCTTACAGAACTTCGTTTTCTCCCAGGAGCCATTATTTCCAACAAACTTATGGTTTTAAAAGAAATCATTACAACAATGCTTCGTGGAGCAATAGTGGAAGTTTCCTGAGTTCAGTTTCTCAGTGAAAGCACCAAAAATGTTAACGTGAAAATCAGACGCTAACACCCCGGTGTAAATTGAAGTTGAGCGAAAGCACCACCCGTGAACACGGGAAATAAAACAAGTAGAAAAATCACAAACAAAGCAGAAAAGACAACAGTATTTATAGTGGTTCGGCTTAAGGCAAGCCTACGTCCACTTTAATTCTCTTTATCGCTGAACCAATTACAACTTTACAACAATCTTCAATTACAATTCTGACGAGACAAACAACTAGAACTTTGGTAGAGAAGAATTCTTCGAATCCATGTAGATTGCGTTAGATTTTCCCTTGAAGTTAGTTGAGATGCCTTTCGAACTTGAAGTGTCGGGTGAGTTGAGAATTCAGCAGAGTATTGGCGCTTAAAGTGATCGACCAAAAGTCCCCCTCATGTTTGAGGTAGGTCGGTATTTATAGGAAAATCTCCCATTTGAATCGTAAGTCATGTTCGACTCATGGCAACTTGTGGCCGAGTTAAGTTGGGTCGTGGGCGACTCAGCTGGTAGAGTTCAAGCTTGGTATCAGAGCGCCTTCGGTCTTCTGGATATAGCGCAAGTCCTAACTCGTCCACGAGTTAAGAGGTCATGGCCGACTTATCTGACTAAGCCCTTGGTTCCTCAATGGTTCACTTCTTTAGAATTACAAGTCATGAGTCGCACACGAGTCAACTCTCTTTGACATAAGCATTGTGACAGCGGGCTACGACTCAGTGGTTTTAGACCGTAGGTGAGTCATGCTGAGTCATGAGTCGTGAGTCGCGCACGAGTCAACTGGACACGGCTTCTTGTTTGCTTCCTTGAGTCGCTGACGACTCAAGGTAGATCGTAGGTTGCACGATTATGTGACTCGCGAAACTCCTCAATTTGCTGAGTCGGTAACTCGTTGAGTCGGCCTGTCTCATAAACTGTTAACCTCTTGAGTCGCTCTGCTTCTCTTAAGCCGCCTTGAATTTTAACTCGCTAACTTATTGAGTCGCTTCTACCTTTAAGTCGTGAATTACCATGAGTCGTAGGCCCACTGAGTCGGTAAGATCCTTAAGTTGATAAGTCGGCCCAGGCCTTAACTCGTTAACAAAACGAGGTTAACATTATTATTGTTTAAAAAAAATATAGACAGCAAGTTATAAACGGTTTGTTAAATTTAAAACAATAAGGGATATTACAAAATTGGATTATATATCTATAGATTAGAAAATATTTTATATAAAAGGAGTTAGCTTAAAATTATTTTTTAGTTAAAATTAAAGTAATAAATTGTTGATGAATTCAAAGATTAATAAACTATATAAATGTTTATACAAGGTCAATGATCGTGAAGAACAAGTCGTAAAAGAAATGGACTGCAAACGGGATTAGGTGAGTTAATCTCACTCAGTAAATTTATATTTAAATTTAAATGATTAAATTTAAACAATCGTTTGAATGGTTGAGATTGATTGATGTGTTTGGTATGGTATAATTTGAAATTGACATATCATATTGTGCTAACGTCTGTGGATGCAGGGAAAACAGGTTGGAGGGATCCAACTGGACCCCTCATCTTTTATTTAAATTATTAGTATTCTCTGTTCTAATTATTTGATATTCTATAGTGAATTATGTGGAAGTATTGAATTCTATTGCTTCGTTGATATAATTGGGTATAATGAATTACCAGAAATATAAATTTGATTTCGGAAAGAGAAATAAAGGAAATGAATTTATAAGTAAAATAATTATGGAAACTTGAATAAATTTAAGAATGAATTGGAAAATAAATAAAGTGCATGAAAAATTCTAATAAATAAGTCTTAAGTTTAGTAAGTGAAAATTTGAATAATCAGAAGATTAATGAATTTTAACTTTCTGTGTTATTATTTTAAAAAGAATAAAATGTTTATTTAAAATTTAAATTTAAGATCTAATTTATTGAAAAGAACACAGAAGAAATTGGGAAGAAGCTGAAATTGATATATTTCAGTTAAATGGTATAAAATCAATCAGAAAATAATAATAATAAAAAGTCCATAATTATTGAATTTTGAGATAAACTGATAAGTAAAGAAATTTATTTCAAATGGAATAAATTGGGAATCAATTTGGAAAATTGATTTAAGTGATTGAGATTGAAATTTTTCCCTGGATAACCAAGTACGTTTTCAAAATAATTTTTTAAAATATAAATTAAAAGCTTTAAAGTTGTTTAATAAGGTATGTTTTGAAAAACTAATTATTTCTAAATATTTAAATTATAAAAGTAAGTATTTCCTTAAATCTATTATAGCAGTAATTATTTAAAGAGCGACCTGGTATTTTGTTTTTAAAGGTAGAAATCTAGTTTTATATTTTATTAAGTAACCTTACTTTCAAACATTCATATAGTATGTTTTTTTAACAAATTATTAAAGTAATTTTAACTTGAATGTTTTAATGTATATTTTTTAAACTTAAAGTGTTTTAAATTAATTTAGAAAATCTAGTTTTGTGCTTGGTAATTTCAGGGAAGATAGAAAATATTTGGGAAAGTTTATTCTGGAAAGAAAGATGGTTTTGAAACTGTTTTCAAAGGATTGAAAATAGAAATATATCTTGTGAAGATATTTCGAGGTAAATAAATAACTTGGGAAATTATTTATTGGTTGATGGTTGTTTGTGAATATTAATTAATAGTTAAATAACCAAATATCAATATTGGCCAAATGCGTTGATCGTTTCGAAGAGACCGGGATCGAGATTAATTTCTCGAAAACCACTTCGATCCAGTTTGTACGTTTCGTGAAACGAGGTTGGATTCAAAGATGGAGCAGTGAAGTGCAAGGGTGTGACGACCGCCCATGACTCCCGCACGGAAACAAGGGAATAGTGCGCTGAAAGTGTGCCAGGCAGCCATGGACGATAGTCAAGGGTAGAATAAACATTGCAGAATCTATCGTATATCTCACAGCGCATGGACAAAATACAATAGAGAAATATAATATAGTGAAGCTCCCATAGAACAGAATATCATCATCTAATCATAATAGCTTTATACATGGTCTGAATCATGAATACAAGAAGCCTCACTACATAGCACTCAGAGTAATCAACAATCAGCGGAATATCTAGTACATAGAATATGAAAATAATATGTAAAGCCTCCTGCTCATCTTCGTCATCATCAGCGTGAGCCACTAAGATCAGCACCTGTCACCTAGTCTGCCCATCCCAAACATGGATGAACAGCCCAAGGTAATAAGAGGAGACATAAAACCTTGAGTCAGACAACAGTCTTAGTGAGCAGTAAATCAACTATCAAACATACCAAAGGAACATAAAGGATAAAAGGAATAGGAACCCAAATCATCCCACTCCACCTCTTTCTACAGTGATAGCCCCCAGACACACACTAAGGAGAAGCAAGCATAGCAAAGCAGATAATTAAAGTAAAGCAATAATCACTCGAGTCAAGGTCGATGTTTTCCAAATACAAACCCCCAAGGCCTAAACCAAGATTAGATAAGCACCCAGAAAACACCGCTCTTAAGACCGAATGATGATACAACCAAACATCCATGATTCTGGCTATCACTGTTATCATTGCCTTGATTTTATCGTTAATTGAATGACCAACTCATCTTTCAACCATCCGTCAAGGGCTAATGGCAACCCCGGTTCTAGACATAACTCCGCACGTCATCGTGTCCCGTGCCTAGGTATAACGAATCTACCCAGAGCACTAGCACGTCATCATGACCCGCGCCTGGGTATAACAGATCTACCCAACGTACTCTTGCTTTGAGCTTGCTAGAACCTTCAATAACGATAAGATCTCAGCCTTCTAGTCATCCTCCTCGACGACTATTCCCATTATAGCTCAAGCACCTCTCGAGCCCACCATTATCCACCAACTCGAACCGCATCATCGAGTAATCAACATGCTTAGGATGATCTCATCTGGATTAAACCAAGGCTTCCACATCATGCTTTGCTCCAACTCATCTTAGCAAAGTCCATCTCATCATCATACTTCGCCTCAACATGTCATGGCAAAGTCCATTTCGTCATCATACTTCGCTTCCTCTAACTATAGCAAAGTCCTCGAACCCATCCATATGAGCTTCATCATCCGCTTCATATGCCACAACAGCTTTCACCATTCAAGAGCCTTTCCACTTAGCTTTTGAATCATCTTCAACCATCTTGTCCCAAATCAACTACAAGCTAACTCGAGACAATCAAATCAATCATGCATCCAAACAATCAAGCATTCAAACAAGATCTAATCAAGCAATATCAACTATAATGGCAATTTCGTAAATAAATGAGCATAAGTCTAACATATATGAATCATGGATTTTAGCATAGATCTATCAAATATAAAACATGGGTTTTGTCTCTATAACTTGTTAATTGAACTTGCATAGGTAAACATCTTCAAAAGTAATGAATCTAGTCTTGGAACTAAGAAAAATGTATGAAATCTCTAACTTTAACACTCAAACAAGCCACCAATCCAATATACTCCTTTGGGTCCGCGTGAGGGATAACTACCACTCACCGAATCTCCAAAACAACCCAAAAGCAATACGCTTCAGATCTGGACAGCAAAGATTCAAGCTTGTTTGTCGAAATCCCGCTTGAAACGATGAAATCTCACTTTGTTGGATGAAGATCTTCAACTTTGGCTCTTGGATCTTCGATCTTGATCTTCGATCTTGGATGGATGTTAGCACAAGATTAGAGTAGAGAAAAGAAGTGAAGAAATGTTGTAGTCGAGCTCTCAAAATGACAGCACTGCGTCGCTTCAAAATCCGGTGCCAAAAAGTGAGGAAATGGCCGTGTATTTATAGGCAGTTTTTAGGTCGCTCGGTTTTAGGTCGCTCACTATTAGGTCATCCACGACCTAAAACATCACGACCTAACAACCTAGCCACTTCCCCGACCTAACTGGTGTACTCACGCGACCTAACGATCCATGCGACCGATCGACCTAACTGGGTTAAGCAACCCCACGATCTATCACTCACGCGACCTATCATCCCTGCGACCTAACAAACACAGCATTCTAACTTAGGTCGTTTACGACCTAACCAATCGTAACTAGCCTCCTTAGGTCGCTACCCTTTGACCTAACTCTACGCAACACTCTGCTTTAGGTCGCTCACTACTAGGTCGTTGGGACCCCTAACCCGATAGCTCTTAGGTCGTCAACTACCTTCAACCCATTAACTCGCCTAACTGCTAGGTTGCTAACCCTAAGTCACTCATTTCTATAGGTCGGATATCTACCTTAGGTCGTTCCCATCCTATAGGTCGCTAATCCTATAAGTCGCCCACACTCTTAGGTCGTTAGCTCGCCTAGGTCGGCCCAATCCTGTAGGTCGCTCAATATACTTAGGTCGTTACCTCTATAGGTCGCTCCACCCGACCTATCTTTCACACGACATAACTTTTACACGACCTAACTCCTAGGTCGTTCTACCTCACTAAATCGCTCACAAGCTAACTCCGGACGACTTAAGCTTTGGACGACATAAACAATACCAACGACCTAATAATTCTTCGATATCATCGACACGTAAAATACGGGTCGTTACATTCTCTCCCCCTTAGGAATTTCGCCCCCGAAATTCCAAACAAACAAGAGCAACCAAAACTATTCTGCATGCCTACCATCCATAGCAATCAAAAAACCATGCATCCAAATTCTAGCCTAGCATGCAGAATTCTAAGATTTAGAACAAGTTACAAATTCATGAGATGTCAGGACACCTTAGGGCCATACCTCGAAGAGTTCAGGATGAGCTGCCTTCATCCTCTCTTCCTCCTCCCATGTACAGTCGTTAACATCATCACTCCATTGTACCTTGAGCAACGTAATCGTCTTTCTCCTAAGGTGCTTCGTGTCGGTTTCTACAACACGAAGCGGCTTACGAGGTCTCGTAACCACTAGATCAACCTCCAAATCTTCACAGCTATCAGCAGAAACCACCGTATTTGAGTCGTGCACATACTTCCGTAGATAAGATACATGAAAAACATTGTGCACACCCGCCATCTTTTCCGGTAACTCCAATCTATAAGCGAGCTTTCCAATTCGCTCGATGATCGGGAATGGTCCAACAAATCTCGGAGTCAATTTCCCTTTCTTCCCGAATCTAATAACATTCTTTAGAGGAGAAATCTTCACAAAAACCATATCACCTACGTCGAATTCCAAATCCTTACGACGATTATTGGCATAACTTTTCTGACGATCTTGGGCTGCCTTCATTCGTCTCCGAATGATCTCTATACAATCCGTAGTCTGTCGAATCATTTCTGGCCCAAGTATCAACTTTTCTCCAATTTCTAGCCAACATGTCGGAGAGTTACACGGTCTTCCATACAATGCTTCATACGGTGCCATACCAATACTTGATTGGTAACTATTATTATATGCAAATTCCACCAAATGAAGGTGATCTTCCCATGATCCTCCGAAATCCAAAACACATGCTCTCAGAAGATCTTCCAAAACTCGGTTGACTCTCTCAGTCTGACCATCTGTTTGTGGGTGATAAGCTGTACTCAAACACAACTTGGTTCCCAAAACTTTCTGGAAGCTCTTCCAAAATCCACTAGTGAACAATGGGTCTCGATAGCTCACTATACTCTTCGGAATGCCATGGAATCGAACTATCCACTTAACATACAACTCAGCCAACTTCGATGCAGTCCTAGTTGATCGAACAGGAATGAATCTTGCACTCTTAGTCAAACGATCTACAATGACCCAAATCCCTTCATTTCCTACCCTGGTTCTAGGTAGACCATCGATAAAATCCATCGATATCTGCTCCCACTTCCATGTAGGAACCTCTAATGGCTGAAGCAATCCACTGGGCTTCTTCTGCTCAGCCTTCACCAACTGGCAGTTCATACATTTGGAAATAAAATTTCCAACATCCTTTTTCATACCTTCCCAGTAATAGGTTCTCCTCATATCCTGATACATCTTATTTCCACCTGGATGAATTGTCAACTTCGAGTGATGACTTTCCCTCAGAACTTCATCTCTCAACCCATCTATATCAGGAACAACTAATCGTCTTTGTTTCCGAAGCCAACCCTCTTGATCGACTTCGAATCCTTTATCCTTTTCTGGGTTCAATCCAGATTCCAAATCATGGATAACCTTGACAAGCTAATCATCTTGCTTTTGGCTCTCGCCAATCCTTTCCACAAGAGTAGGTCTTATCGATAAGTTTGCCAACATCTCAGGTTCCAATTCACGTCTAGGCCTAAAGTCAAATCCAGCTAAATACTCGAGACTCTTCCATTCCGAAAACATGGCTCCCAATCCTGCATGTCTTCGACTTAACGCATCAGCTACTGCGTTACCTTTTCCCGGAGTATAAGCTATACCAAAATCATATGATGCTAAAAACTCCAACCATCGTTGCTGCCGAAGATTCAAATCCTTTTGGGAGAAAAGATACTTCAAAGACTTATGGTCTGTAAACAACTCAAATCGAACTCCCAATAGATAATGTCTCCACATCTTCAGAGCAAAAACAATCGCCGCCAACTCCAAATCATGAGTCGGATAATTCCTCTCATGCGGCTTCAGTTGTCGACTTGCATACGCAACAACTCTATCCTTCTGCATCAGCACTGCTCCAAGTCCAGTACCGCATGCATCGGTGTATACCACCATCTCATCATTCCCACTTGGAATAGTCAAAACAGGAGCACTGGTCAGTCGCTCTTTCAGGATTCCAAAGGCTTGCTCACACTTAGTATCCCAATTGAATACTTGGTTTTTCTTTGTCAATCCTGTTAACGGTGCAGCTATCTTGGAAAAGTCTTTGATAAACCGACGATAATATCCTGCTAATCCAAGAAAACTTCTCACATCGGATGCATTCTTAGGTCTAATCCAATCCTGGATTGCTGCCACCTTAGTGGGATCAACCGCTATTCCATTTCCAGAAATAACATGGCCTAAGAACCTCACTTCACTCTTCCAAAAGTGACATTTCGAAAACTTAGCCTTTAGCTGATGCTTTCGCAAGATTTCCAAAACAATACGCAAGTGCGTCTTGTGCTCTTCTTCAGTTCTGGAGTAAATCAGAATATCATCCACGAACACAAGTACGAACTTGTTCAACTGATCTCTGAACACTCTATTCATAAGATCCACAAAATATGCTGGTGCATTAGTCAATCCAAACGGCATTACCAGCCACTCATAGAAACCGGATGGTGTCCTGAAAGCAGTCTTCGGCACACTATCCTTCGCCACTCTCAACTGGTGAAATCCCGTTGCCAAATCCATCTGAGAAAACACCTTAGCTTCATGAAGTTGATCAAACAAGTCATCTATTCTCGGCAATGGATACTTGTTCTTCTTAGTCACCTTATTCAGCTCACGATAATCGACACACAACCTCAACGATCCATCCGCTTTGGTTGCGAACACAACTGGTGCACCCCATTCGGACACACTACGCCGAATGAATCCTTTCCATAAAAGGTCATCAACCTGCACCCTCAACTCTTGCTGTTCTCTAGGCGCCATCCGCCTAAGAGGCATCACAACAGGTCTGGCTCCCTCAACTAGATCGATACGAAACTCGATCTCCCTATGCGGCGGTAACCCTTTAACCTCGTCAAAGACATTCTCGAATCCATTCACGATTGGCATCGATGACAGTCCATCCCGTGGAACAACCAGCGAATACATAAAGCTCATGAAGACGCCTTCTTCATGCTTACATCGTATCACAACCTTTCGCCCCTCCACATTCTCGACTGTTACCTCCAATCTCTCACAATCAACCTTTGCCGCATACTTCCTAAGCCAGTCCATACCCAAAATAATTCCGAACCCCGCAAAGTTCAGAACAAAGCAATCACAAACAAAAGAGCAATCATGACTCGACACAATTAGACCACGGCATAGCATACACAAACAAGACGAACCCCCAACTGGATTAGTCACTACCAATGGTCTATCAACAATTTCCGGTTCCAAACCTAACCGGTCTACCAACTTATTACAAACAAAAGAATGAGACGCTCCAGCATCAAATAACACTCTAACTAGAACACCACAAATGGAAAGAGTGCCTTGAACCACCACACTCTTCCCCTTCTCTTCAGTAGTAGGAGCTTTCGAAGATGACGGGACAGCCCCCAAAGCATAAGCTTGCACAACCTGCCTGTCCTTTATCGGTTCCGGACAGTTCTTCTTAATGTGCCCCAGCTTATCACAGTTGTAGCACTTCAACAACACCTTCGGATTCTTGCAATCCTTGGAGAGATGACCCTTCTGCCGACAATTATAGCAGGTCCTTTCTCCCAGCTTCTTCTGACCATCCATACCCTTCTGTTGTTGCTGCTTCCTCTTCTTGTTTCCACCCTGCTGTGGTTTAGACTCCTCCTTGGTCACAGCAACAACAGATACTTACTTAGGAAACAAACTCTCGTGCCTGAGAGCTTTCTCCACCAGCTTCTCAAATGGATCGTCCAGATGATCCACCAACTGTCTTCCAAGATAACAGTCCAAGCCTGTCACGAATTTCTCTTTCTTCTGGTAGGGAGATTCAATATACGATCTAGCATATTTGGACAGAGCCTCAAACTCAGAAACATACTCAAGAACTGGCCTCCCACCCTGCTTGAGTTCAACAAACTTCTTGAACAAAACAGACTTCTGAGCTGTAGAGATAAACTTGGCTTCAAATCTAACTTGGAATTGCTCCCAAGTAATTTCTTCCTTCGGAGTATCAATGGTGATAGAGTTCCACCAATCAGAAGCTCTTCCTTGAAGCTGTCTCGATGCAAGCTTCCTCTTAGTTGCATCATCAATTCCCAAGTCACCAAAATTCCTTCTACAAGCATCTATCCATCTTTAGACTTCAATGGTTGACTCTGTCCCTAAGAAAACCTTTCCTCCAAGAGCAGTATAGTCCTTACACAACTTAGCAAAATCCACCGATCTTGGAGCTTGAACTTGAACTCCAACATCCACTGATGGCCCTGGAGCTGGTATCCTTCTCATGATAGAAGTCATCATGGCTTCAAACATAGCTCCATAATCAGCAACTCCTTCAGCGGCACGGCCTTCCCTTGCAACTGGTCTCCCTCTTCGACTCATCCTTAGTATCTACAAAAAGGACTGATTAGAACACCTTGAGGAACAACTACATAAGGAGTACAAATCCATCTAAACTACTATATTATATATAGTAATCATCCATCAAAATACAATTACGTCTCTCTTACGTAGTTACGTCAGCGAGCGTTGGCTAAAATCGATTAACCTGGCTCTGATACCAAATGTGACGACCGCCCATGACTCCCGCACGGAAACAAGGGAATAGTGCGCTGAAAGTGTGCCAGGCAGCCATGGACGATAGTCAAGGGTAGAATAAACATTGCAGAATCTATCGTATATCTCACAGCGCATGGACAAAATACAATAGAGAAATATAATATAGTGAAGCTCCCATAGAACAGAATATCATCATCTAATCATAATAGCTTTATACATGGTCTGAATCATGAATACAAGAAGCCTCACTACATAGCACTCAGAGTAATCAACAATCAGCGGAATATCTAGTACATAGAATATGAAAATAATATGTAAAGCCTCCTGCTCATCTTCGTCATCATCAGCGTGAGCCACTAAGATCAGCACCTGTCACCTAGTCTGCCCATCCCAAACATGGATGAACAGCCCAAGGTAATAAGAGGAGACATAAAACCTTGAGTCAGACAACAGTCTTAGTGAGCAGTAAATCAACTATCAAACATACCAAAGGAACATAAAGGATAAAAGGAATAGGAACCCAAATCATCCCACTACACCTCTTTCTACAGTGATAGCCCCCAGACACACACTAAGGAGAAGCAAGCATAGCAAAGCAGATAATTAAAGTAAAGCAATAATCACTCGAGTCAAGGTCGATGTTTTCCAAATACAAACCCCCAAGGCCTAAACCAAGATCATATAAGCACCGAGAAAACACCGCTCTTGAGACCGAATGATTATACAACCAAACTTACATGACTCTGGCTATCACTGTTATCATTGCCTTGATTTTATCGTTAATTGAATGACCAACTCATCTTTCAACCATCCGTCAAGGGCTAATGGCAACCCCGGTTCTAGACATAACTCCGCACGTCATCGTGACCCGTGCCTAGGTATAACGAATCTACCCAGAGCACTAGCACGTCATCATGACCCGCGCCTGGGTATAACAGATCTACCCAACGTACTCTTGCTTTGAGCTTGCTAGAACCTTCAATAACGATAAGATCTCAGCCTTCTAGTCATCCTCCTCGACGACTATTCCCATTATAGCTCAAGCACCTCTCGAGCCCACCATTATCCACCAACTCGAACCGCATCATCGAGTAATCAACATGCTTGGGATGATCTCGTCTGGATTAAACCAAGGCTTCCACATCATGCTTTGCTCCAACGCATCTTAGCAAAGTCCATCTCATCATCATACTTCGCCTCAACATGTCATGGCAAAGTCCATTTCGTCATCATACTTCGCTTCCTCTAACTATAGCAAAGTCCTCGAACCCATCCATATGAGCTTCATCATCCGCTTCATATGCCACAGCAGCTTTCACCATTCAAGAGCCTTTCCACTTAGCTTTTGAATCATCTTCAACCATCTTGTCCCAAATCAACTACAAGCTAACTCGAGACAATCAAATCAATCATACATCCAAACAATCAAGCATACATCCAAACAATCAAGCATTCAAACAAGATCTAATCAATCAATATCAACTATAATGGCAATTTCGTAAATAAATGAGCATAAGTCTAACATATATGAATCATGGATTTTAGCATAGATCTATCAAATATAAAACATGGGTTTTGTCTCTATAACTTGTTAATTGAACTTTCATAGGTAAACATCTTCAAAAGTAATGAATCTAGTCTTGGAACTAAGAAAAATGTATGAAATCTCTAACTTTAACACTCAAACAAGCCACCAATCCAATATACTCCTTTGGGTCCACGTAAGAGATAACTACCACTCACCGAATCTCCAAAACAACCCAAAAGCAATACGCTTCAGATCTGGACAGCAAAGATTCAAGCTTGATTTGTCGAAATCCCGCTTGAAACGATGAAATCTCACTTTGTTGGATGAAGATCTTCAACTTTGGCTCTTGGATCTTCGATCTTGATCTTCGATCTTGGATGGATGTTAGCACAAGATTAGAGTAGAGAAAAGAAGTGAAAAAATGTTGTAGTCGAGCTCTCAAAATGACAGCACTTCGTCGCTTCAAAATCCGGTGCCAAAAAGTGAGGAAATGGCCGTGTATTTATAGGCAGTTTTTAGGTCGCTCGGTTTTAGGTCGCTCACTATTAGGTCATCCACGACCTAAAACATCACGACCTAACAACCTAGCCACTTCCCCGACCTAACTGGTGTACTCACGCGACATAACGATCCATGCGACCGATCGACCTAACTGGGTTAAGCAACCCCACGATCTATCACTCACGCGACCTATCATCCCTGCGACCTAACAAACACAGCATTCTAACTTAGGTCGTTTACGACCTAACCAATCGTAACTAGCCTCCTTAGGTCGCTACCCTTCTTAGGTCGCTACACTTCTTAGGTCGCTACACTTGACCTAACTCTACGCAACACTCTGCTTTAGGTCGCTCACTACTAGGTCGTTGGGACCCCTAACCCGATAGCTCTTAGGTCGTCAACTACCTTCAACCCACTAACTCGCCTAACTGCTAGGTCGCTAACCCTAAGTCACTCATTTCTATAGGTCGGATATCTACCTTAGGTCGTTCCCATCCTATAGGTCGCTAATCCTATAAGTCGCCCACACTCTTAGGTCGTTAGCTCGCCTAGGTCGGCCCAATCCTGTAGGTCGCTCAATATACTTAGGTCGTTACCTCTATAGGTCGCTCCACCCGACCTATCTTTCACACGACATAACTTTTACACGACCTAACTCCTAGGTCGTTCTACCTCACTAAATCGCTCACGAGCTAACTTCGGACGACTTAAGCTTTGGACGACATAAACAATACCAACGACCTAATAATTCAACGATATCATCGACACGTAAAATACGGGTCGTTACAAAGTGTAACGACCCGTTGAAATTAATAATATTTAATAAATTAAATTAATATAATTTCTAATTTGTTTAAGAATAAATGTAGAAATTTGGTATAGTAGTTGTAATCTAGTGCAACAATAAAATTTTATGACAATAGATTTGGATAATGTAATTTGTCACTTTTGTTAAAAGTAAATTTTAAGAAATCAATAGATGTTGAATTGAGAATATTAATAAAAAAATATTAACTAAAATGAGATTCATTAATATAAAATCAGTAGTGAAGATGTCACCTTTGGTTGTAATAAAGGTGAATGCTATTAGTGGATGTCAACACTTAATAAAATTTATTTAGAATAAAAAGAATTTAAATGCATGTTTGAATCGAGTATTAAATTGATAGATTAAGCGTAAGTAATTAGAATTTAACCCTATAAGATATGGAACTGAATGTATGAATATAATTTTGTAGAAATAGTTAATTAACAACTTATTTGTGCATACCCAATTTAATATAAATAACAAAAGGGCTAGCACTTGATGTGCCTAAGTATTAATATATTGGAACTATAATAAAATAGAGAGTTTGGTAGTAAATAGAAATAAAAAGACCGTTATTAACTAGTAAATTAATAAATGGATTCTAACAATAGGTGGTAATTAATGCGTGTATATTGGGCATTTGCGGATTACCAATTTTTCTACCTATTCATATAATTTATTTATGTAAATCTAAACCTATGGCAACATTTTGTTAATAAATGTTGGAAGTGAATTTGAATATATCAAAGGATAACAAGTGTTTAGGATAACCATTTATTTTATTTAGTTAAGAAGGGAAATAGATTGAAATAAAGCTAATTTAATTTTTTTGGTTGTTAATGGGTATAGTTAAATAAGGAGAAGTTATAGGAAATAAAACGCGCACTAATGAGATGTAATATAATTCCAAAGTTATTTATACCCACAAATAGGTTAATTACTGTATAGAAAGAGGCTAAATCAATAAATGAATTTATTAAGATTACATTTATAATTTTATAACCTTTATGCTGTTTTAAGTTCAGTTAATTTATTTGATTAAATAGTGCAGTAGCGTAGTTTTGTGCGGTAGTTGAAATAGCTAATTCTTTTAGGTGAAGTTAAGGCTAATTCTATGTATATATTTGACCTATTGTTGATATAGATTCTAGGAAGCAGGATCTATTAATTAAATGGAGTATTAGATTCAATAATTGCATTTATCGCATAAATAAAGAGAATATAACGGTTAAAATTGGCGTTATTGAAATTAAAAGGAATGGGGGAATAATAATTTGAAATCATTGCAATAGATATTAATTTAAGGTTACCTTAAATAAATTAAGGTAATAAATGGAGGATAGTGTAAATATCTTTATAATACGATGATTTGTGTAGTTAGGGTAGTTTTGATTTGTCACTTAAGATGGAGGATTTTTATAAAATGTAATAAATGCAGTTTAAATTAAGGCATTGACGTTTGGGTATTTAAGAAGTGATGAACTAAAATTTATTTATTTATTTGAAAATTTGAAATCCAATTTGTGGATTTATTGCAAATAAGTATAATTTGTGTTTAACCATTACATCGATAGGAATAAATTAAATTTAAGGTTATATTAATAAAATTTGGACTAGAGAAATGATATGAATCGGTTTTAGAAGCCTTAAATATAAAATGGGAAGTAGACGAGATTTCACGTTACAACCATTTTTAAAAAATCCTGATGTATGTAGAAATATTTATGAAATATAACGTAAACCAATGTTGAATCAAAAGAATAGAGTGAACACTTATTTATTCATTTAATGTGATATAACTACGAGTATGATTTATTGCAAATTACATGGAAATCTAATATATAGGACATTACCTAAAAAGGAAGAGTAGATAAAATTTATGACAAACATATTTGTATATGAAGGTTATTGATTTAAGGAGAAATTGGGCAAGTTTTATGTATTTGGGTTAAGTGCAACCTTTAATAGATAAATTTAGTGCAATTAAAGAAATTGACAATTAATATTTCGATAACCTAAAATTTGATGGGATAAGAACATTTGGGTAATGAAGGGATGACAAATATTAGCTATGATTCTAGAAGGAATTAAATAGATAATGGGAAGATTAAAATCAGGTTCTAAGCAATAATTATTAAATAACAGAAGTTTAGGAGTAAAGTGAGATAATTGAAAATTTTAATCATTCATATAAGTCATTTGTTTATTAATATGAGTTAGCTAATAAATTTAATTTGGGCAATACCTATATATTGGAAACACATTTGTAAAGTGTAATTAATTGAATTTGGTGAATTGGGAATGAATCCAAGGTTATAGGAATTGATGTAATACTACGCAAATAAAAGGTAACTGCATAAAATCAATGTTTCATAATAAATTGTAATTGATAATTAAGTAGGAATGGGTTTGAATTTGACAAAAAGGAAAATTTATTATTTGCTTACCCATCTATTCAATCTATTAAATTTGATCAGATCCATTTGCAATTAAACGAATTTATTTACAAGTTAGTATGTATTTAGCTGATAACTATAAACCAATTAGGGCAATTGGGTATATATATATTACCAGTTAAGTTATATAAGATAATGGTTGACTTAATTAAGGGAGTTTATGTAATAATTTCATTTATTTTGTAAGTGGAAATAAAACGTTAATGATAACAAGTATTCAAAATTTACCATCTATTTAGTATATTAAGTATAATTGATAATCAACTGCAGCAAGTAATAAATAATAAATACGTAACGTTAAATGAAGTAATATTTGAAATTTAATATTTAGAAACTATGTAAATATAAGTGCAGATGAAATTGGGGATATTTACATATTGAAATATGAATCCAATGATAAATCAATCTAATTGACAATAAATAATGGAAAGTAAATTTAATTAAATTTTGGAAATTTAATATATATATATATATATACAGTTATAAACCCTAGCTCCATCCTATTGTCATTTGCTGTATATTCATTTCTTCATCTCCTTCTCCTCCTCAAATGGTTGCAAAACCTAGATCTACTTCAATCCAAATTTCAATGAAAATGCAAACACTTCAGAAAAATTCCACAAAAAAAATATATGTTAATGTTCTCGAGGCACATATATTTGTAAGTGATGAATGTGTGTCGTTTTATTTATTTTCAATTTTGAATTCAATCATCATTTTCGCCATAACTTTCTCATACGAAGTCGGATTCACACGAAATTTCTTTTGTTAGGATCGTAATTTAATTCCGGATTTGATGACGGTGGTTTGGACGAATTCCGAGAAGGGTGAATTTTTGGGTTTAAATCGAATTTAAATACGATTTAAATTCCAAAGGTGAGTGTTTAAACCCACTCACAACTACTAGAAGCTTTTATGTTTGTTAAACTAATTTTAGAAATGAATAGAAATTTATTTATGAGTATTTGGCATGTTTATTTTATTCATATCTGTTGAATTGCATTTATTTAATTTAACTGTTAATTTAATTAATTTATTGCGTATAAATTTACAGTTAAAATTTATTTGTTTGTATATGAACTGCTAGTTAACAGTTATATAATTTATTATTGAATATAGACTGTAGATTAATAGCTGTTAAATTTAATTTGAATAAAATTGCCAGTATTACCTGTTATGTAGTACCAAAAATAATATTGTTATTGATTGATACTGATTGATGATTGCGATTTGGATGATGGATGATGTTGATGAATGGATGTTTATTGTATATCATTAAATTGCAAATTATCATGCATATTTCATTTCATTCGGGATTGTGGTTTGAAATGATATACAACCGCAAAATTTTATATCTTTTAAATTGCGGATTGAAATGATAAATATCCGTATCACTTGACCATAGGATAGAAAATTATATACAGGCACCGCGGTATATATATAACTATTTAAAGGTGATTTCTATGGTTTGGATGGAATACGGTTTATAATAATCTTAAATTTTATATTGTATAAATATTATTCTTCCATATATATACATATGAAGTTGAAAATTTTGAAATTAAAAGGTGTATAAATCTCTTTATTAAAAATGGAAAAAATTTAAGAAAATGGAGTTTGATAATTTATATCATATGTTTAAATGTTAAGTTTGGAAATTTTAAGATAAGATATTTATAATTGGATATTTTTTCCAAGATAAATTGAAATGAATATTCTAGTATAATTTGAATTGAAAAAAATATATATTTTATTACTAGAAATTGGAGTTCTTATTTATTTATGGATTTTATGTGAATATTCAAGACTAAATAATAGAACATTTAATTTGGTTGAAGGAATAAATTCCAACTTTAGTTTTGAAATATTAATACTCCAAATGGATATATATATATATATATAAATTGAAGTGGTTTTGGAACTTGAGAGAGATAATACAAATTTTGGTTTAGACTTTAATAAAGAAATGTATTTGTAAAGCCATGAGAACTATTTTCTTTACAAAGTAACATTTAAGTTAAACCTTTTAATTCATATACCGTTGAATATCCAAACCATTCAAGTTTTAGAAGTTATGGTTTTAAATTATGATTTTCAAAATACTATGCTTTGAAAATATTTGATTTTCAGACGATATGAAGTTAAAGCATTTTGATTTTGGAAAAGAATTATATTTGGGATAAGTGATAAAATATGCTTTTGGGTTTTGAAATGATATCGTATTCATGGTTATGAAATGGAATGTTTATTCTGATTTTTAAAGTATAACCTATTTTTAAATGACCGCGGTGTTATAATAACGATGGGTTGGCAAAGAGACCGGGATCGGATATCTGACATACTCTCTGTCGATACCGAAAACCACTTTGACTAACCGTGTACGCGGTGGAGATTCCAGAATGAAGTAGGTGGCGGCGACGTTTCCTGTAAGGTAAATACGTGGACCCGACTCCCGTGAGTTGGCATAAGGTGGCTAAAACAGGAGCGATTCTCAGGCCAATGAGGTCATTCCTCTGATCGGACCCTCCTTTTCGATATTATACTTTGACTTGGATTGATTCAGTGGCCACTTCTATATTTTGATTTTGGGGAGTTAGTCCGAGGTGGGCGGTAACTGCGGCTACGCGTTTCCACCAGCCTGGATAGCAATTGGTATATCTACCCTGGCATTGCCTAGTTTTGCCGTGTCACCTACCATACCGAGCCTTTACTACGAGTTTCTATTTGTGTCGTACCTATGGAGTATCCTCTGGTAGCTTCCCGATCAGGAGGTATTACGGTACTGTATAGACTATTGGCATTATTTGTGTTAAGGGCTATATGGGTAACCCCTTAACGCTATTAAAAAGTAAGTTTATTTTATAAATAGACACTATTATAATAGCGCAATATACTACATAGTAAATAGTTTAACGGATCCTTAGGAGATGTAAATCCCGAGCATCTCTTGAGTTACTGTACTCATATTTATTTCTGTTAATTTAACTCACATAAGATCTTTTAGTTCTGACTCGAGTATTTTTGTCTTTTCAAATTCGCTCGAGTCAGTCCGAGCGTTTAAGGATCGAAGACTTTAGCTTTGAAGGACGAAGACGAAGGAGTCGTATTATTATTATCTATAGTATTGCACCACACTCATACTGTTCCGCTGCATTGATTGTATTGGTAGGTGTAACTCTGATATTTATTGTATAAAGCAAATCAAGTGTTTGTAAACTGTTTTGAACTGTATATTTACTATTATATTGTATCCTTCCGCTGTGAGATTCTGTTTTGTTTTATTTCTTCTCTGTTTTCTTATTTACCCCATAACAATCCGCCCTTGCGTATGCTTTGAATTGGCACGTGTGTCGGTTTAAAGTGTGTGAAAAGGCGGGAGGTTACAGTTGGTATGAGAGCTTTGGTTTAGCGATAAACTTTGGCTTTGTGGGGTTTGACTCTTTGTTAATAGGGTAATAATACCCTATGGGAGTCGCTGAGAGTATATATATGAGAGAGCGTATTTGTTAGTTTTATAAAAAGATTTTGATATTGTGTTAATCTGTTCCACTTTGTATTTATAAATTCTGGTTGATGCATGGGACGCTATGTCATCAATAGGGATTTCTAAACACTTAATAGGACGGACCGACATAATATTTGTTTTAATATAGGTAAATGAAATAATTTTGCCTATTATATTTTCTATATATAAAATAAAATTTTCAAATGATATCTATATTTGGTTGCAATAGATTGGTTGTTAGGAATAAAAATTTAAATAATAGGTAAAATAAGATTTCAATTAAATCATTGAAATTTGGAAATTTTAGAATTTAAGTCCGGGATTTTTGAAATCTTCTTTCAAAGGATTTATGAAATATAATGATTTGGTTTATAAATATTTTCTTATATAAATATTTAGTATAATTCGAAAGAATTGGTTTAAGAGGATTTTGAAGAAAATAAGTTTATACTTTCCTCTCTGTCGCTGGAAAATAATTTCGGTGATGACGGCCGCATCATCGACTTTCATTTTCGAGTTTCGAAGGGAAAGGCCATTGTAGTAAATTCTACTGCAGATTTATGTTGGAAATATCTGAATTTGTTTGTTTTAAATATAATTGAGATATAAAGTTGTAGGAAACTAATTATCTATTATTTCAAAATAAATTGAAATCTGACCCGGAATTTAATTCTAAAATTTTCCATTAATTAATTGTTAAATTTTAGTGGAAAAAAAAGTAAGTAATAAATGGATTGAAAACCTCTAATAAGTAAGAGAATTAATGCTAAGTATAAAGGAAGTTAAAAATTTAAGTTATAAATAATGGTAAAGATTTATTGGAAAATCAATGAATTAAAAGAATTGAGATTAAACTTGTATAAGTTCTTTTGCTTTTTCTTTAACATAAATAACTTACCAAGTATAAAAAGTTGAAATGTAAATTAAGAGTGGAATAGAATATTATGCAAGTAGAATTTTGGGAAAAATGAAGTATTCAACAAATTACTGTTATAAATAAGAATTTAATGGTATTAACTTAAGTGATGATTGGAATTTTACTAAAATTAAAGGTTGTATTATTAATAGGTGATTTTAACCTTAAGAAAGTAAAAATGAAATTCCTTAATTTATAAAGTTTGATTGTAGGGTTATTAACTTAAGTATGCTTTAATTCCCCCTATTCTAATATAATGGAAAAATATAAATGACTGCAATCCATAGTTAATGAATGAGTAAAATCTTTCACTTATAGGAATGCAAGTTATAAGGTTAATAAATTAAGTGTAAGTAGAGGGTTACTGTAACTAAATATAATGGAAACTTCAACATTAAATAAATGAATGAGATTAATGGTAAGTTGAAATTGTAGGTTATAAAACAAATATATATTAATTGAAGGAATGAAAAGAAACTTGTAAATTTTCACTTACATTCTTAAAATATATATAACTTACCATAAAATAAAAGTTGCAATTGCTAGTAAGAAAGTGTAAAGGGAAATCTTACAAGTGAAGCTTGAGGTAATTAAAGTATTCAATTAATTGTTGTTAAAACTTAAGCTAAATCGGAAATTTTACTATATAAGAAAGGTAAGTAGAATAAATGGGTGATATAAACTTTAGTCAATAAATTGGAACAGAAATATGATAATTTTGTAATAAATGAAAATGAAAATTGTAAGAAGTAAAGGGATCACTCCATAAATGAAAGAAAGAAAATCAAACCGTTGAAGCATGAGATAAATGTATAATAAATAAATTTGGGTGTTGGTTTGAATTGTGTTGTTTGATTTATGTTGTTGGGTAAGAAATTTGAAGTGGTTAAATGAATAAGTATCTATCTTTGTTCCATCTAAGACTGTTGAGTAAAGGATGCACTTGATAGTTAATTTCATTTCATACAAATTTCAAGTTTGAACCCAAACAACTATTTGTTTGATGGATTAAATGGTTGCTTTGTTTGTGTATGTACGTTGTTTGTAAGGTTGATGGTTGTTGAATTGTTTGGTTGATTAATGATTGAATCCACTTGAATAGTTCACTTTAAAATAAATAATATTTGAAATAAGATGTACTGTTTTATTCTTCCTTCTCCCTTCTTTTTCCTTTTCGGGGACGAAAAGTTTTGAGTGGGGGAGATTGTAACGAGCCGTTGAAATTAATAATATTTAATAAATTAAATTAATATAATTTCTAATTTGTTTAAGAATAAATGTAGAAATTTGGTATAGTAGTTGTAACCTAGTGTAACAATAAAATTTTATGACAATAGATTTGGATAATGTAATTTGTCACTTTTGTTAAAAGTAAATTTTAAGAAATCAATAAATGTTGAATTGAGAATATTAATAAAAAAATATTAACTAAAATGAGATTCATTAATATAAAATCAGTAGTGAAGATGTCACCTTTGGTTGTAATAAAGGTGAATGCTATTAGTGGATGTCAACACTGAATAAAATTTATTTAGAATAAAAAGAATTTAAATGCATGTTTGAATAGAGTATTAAATTGATAGATTAAGCGTAAGTAGTTAGAATTTAACCCTATAAGATATGGAACTGAATGTATGAATATAATTTTGTAGAAATAGTTAATTAACAACTTATTTGTGCATACCCAATTTAATATAAATAACAAAAGGGCTAGCACTTGATGTGCCTAAGTATTAATATATTGGAACTATAATAAAATAGAGAGTTTGGTAGTAAATAGAAATAAAAAGACCGTTATTAACTAGTAAATTAATAAATGGATTCTAACAATAGGTGGTAATTAATGCGTGTATATTGGGCATTTGCGGATTACCAATTTTTCTACCTATTCATATAATTTATTTATGTAAATCTAAACCTATGGCAACATTTTGTTAATAAATGTTGGAAGTGAATTTGAATATATCAAAGGATAACAAGTGTTTAGGTTAACCATTTATTTTATTTAGTTAAGAAGGGAAATAGATTGAAATAAAGCTAATTTAATTTTTTTGGTTGTTAATGGGTATAGTTAAATAAGGAGAAGTTATAGGAAATAAAACGCGCACTAATGAGATGTAATATAATTCCAAAGTTATTTATACCCACAAATAGGTTAATTACTGTATAGAAAGAGGCTAAATCAATAAATGAATTTATTAAGATTACATTTATAATTTTATAACCTTTATGCTGATTTAAGTTCAATTAATTTATTTGATTAAATAGTGCAGTAGCGTAGTTTTGTGCGGTAGTTGAAATAGCTAATTCTTTTAGGTGAAGTTAAGGCTAATTCTATGTATATATTTGACCTATTGTTGATATAGATTCTAGGAAGCAGGATCTATTAATTAAATGGAGTATTAGATTCAATAATTGCATTTATCGCATAAATAAAGAGAATATAACGGTTAAAATTGGTGTTATTGAAATTAAAAAGGAATGGGGGAATAATAATTTGAAATCATTGCAATAGATATTAATTTAAGGTTACCTTAAATAAATTAAGGTAATAAATGGAGGATAGTGTAAATATCTTTATAATACGATGATTTGTGTAGTTAGGGTAGTTTTGATTTGTCACTTAAGATGGAGGATTTTTATAAAATGTAATAAATGCAGTTTAAATTAAGGCATTGACGTTTGGGTATTTAAGAAGTGATAAACTAAAATTTATTTATTTATTTGAAAATTTGAAATCCAATTTGTGGATTTATTGCAAATAAGTGAAATTTGTGTTTAACCATTACATCGATAGGAATAAATTAAATTTAAGGTTATATTAATAAAATTTGGACTAGAGAAATGATATGAATCGGTTTTAAAAGCCTTAAATATAAAATGGGAAGTAGACGAGATTTCACGTTACAACCATTTTTAAAAAATCCTGATGTATGTAGAAATATTTATGAAATATAACGTAAACCAACGTTGAATCAAAAGAATAGAGTCAACACTTATTTATTCATTTAATGTGATATAACTACGAGTATGATTTATTGCAAATTACATGGAAATCTAATATATAGGACATTACCTAAAAAGGAAGAGTAGATAAAATTTATGATGAACATATTTGTATATGAAGGTTATTGATTTAAAGAGAAATTGGGCAAGTTTTATGTGTTTGGGTTAAGTGCAACCTTTAATAGATAAATTTAGTGCAATTAAAGAAATTGACAATTAATATTTCGATAACCTAAAATTTGATGGGATAAGAACATTTGGGTAATGAAGGGATGACAAATATTAGCTATGATTCTAGAAGGAATTAAATAGATAATGGGAAGATTAAAATCAGGTTCTAAGCAATAATTATTAAATAACAGAAGTTTAGGAGTAAAGTGAGATAATTGAAAATTTTAATCATTCATATAAGTCATTTGTTTATTAATATGAGTTAGCTAATAAATTTAATTTGGGCAATACCTATATATTGGAAACACATTTGTAAAGTGTAATTAATTGAATTTGGTGAATTGGGAATGAATCCAAGGTTATAGGAATTGATGTAATACTACGCAAATAAAAGGTAACTGCATAAAATCAATGTTTCATAATAAATTGTAATTGATAATTAAGTAGGAATGGGTTTGAATTTGACAAAAAGGAAAATTTATTATTTGCTTACCCATCTATTCAATCTATTAAATTTGATCAGATCCATTTGCAATTAAACGAATTTATTTACAAGTTAGTATGTATTTAGCTGATAACTATAAACCAATTAGGGCAATTGGGTATATATATATTACCAGTTAAGTTATATAAGATAATGGTTGACTTAATTAAGGGAGTTTATGTAATAATTTCATTTATTTTGTAAGTGGAAATAAAACGTTAATGATAACAAGTATTCAAAATTTACCATCTATTTAGTATATTAAGTATAATTGATAATCAACTGCAGCAAGTAATAAATAATAAATACGTAACGTTAAATGAAGTAATATTTGAAATTTAATATTTAGAAACTATGTAAATATAAGTGCAGATGAAATTGGGGATATTTACATATTGAAATATGAATCCAATGATAAATCAATCTAATTGACAATAAATAATGGAAAGTAAATTTAATTATATTTTGGAAATTTAATATATATATACAGTTATAAACCCTAGCTCCATCCTATTGTCATTTGCTGTATATTCATTTCTTCATCTCCTTCTCCTCCTCAAATGGTTGCAAAACCTAGATCTACTTCAATCCAAATTTCAATGAAAATGCAAACACTTCAGAAAAATTCCACAAAAAAAATATATGTTAATGTTCTCGAGGCACATATATTTGTAAGTGATGAATGTGTGTCGTTTTATTTATTTTCAATTTTGAATTCAATCATTATTTTCGCCATAACTTTCTCATACGAAGTCGGATTCATACGAAATTTCTTTTGTTAGGATCGTAATTTAATTCCGGATTTGATGACGCTGGTTTGGACGAATTCTGAGAAGGGCAAATTTTTTGGTTTAAATCGAATTTAAATTCGATTTAAATTCCAAAGGTGGGTGTTTAAACCCACTCACAACTACTAGAAGCTTTTATGTTTGTTAAACTAATTTTAGAAATGAATAGAAATTTATTTATGAGTATTTGGCATGTTTATTTTATTCATATCTGTTGAATTGCATTTATTTAATTTAACTGTTAATTTAATTAATTTATTGCGTATAAATTTACAGTTAAAATTTATTTGTTTGTATATGAACTGCTAGTTAACAGTTATATAATTTATTACTGAATATAGACTGTAGATTAATAGCTGTTAAATTTAATTTGAATAAAATTGCCAGTATTACCTGTTATGTAGTACCAAAAATAATATTGTTATTGATTGATACTGATTGATGATTGCGATTTGGATGATGGATGATGTTGATGAATGGATGTTTATTGTATATCATTAAATTGCAAATTATCATGCATATTTCATTTCATTCGGGATTGTGGTTTGAAATGATATACAACCGCAAAATTTTATATCTTTTAAATTGCGGATTGAAATGATAAATATCCGTATCACTTGACCATAGGATAGAAAATTATATACAGGCACCGTGGTATATATATAACTATTTAAAGGTGATTTCTATGGTTTGGATGGAATACGGTTTATAATAATCTTAAATTTTATATTGTATAAATATTATTCTTCCATATATATACATATGAAGTTGAAAATTTTGAAATTAAAAGGTGTATAAATCTCTTTATTAAAAATGGAAAAAATTTAAGAAAATGGAGTTTGATAATTTATATCATATGTTTAAATGTTAAGTTTGGAAATTTTAAGATAAGATATTTATAATTGGATTTTTTTTCCAAGATAAATTGAAATGAATATTCTAGTATAATTTGAATTGAAAAAAATATATATTTTATTACTAGAAATTGGAGTTCTTATTTATTTATGGATTTTATGTGAATATTCAAGACTAAATAATAGAACATTTAATTTGGTTGAAGGAATAAATTCCAACTTTAGTTTTGAAATATTAATACTCCAAATGGATATATATATATATATATATAAATTGAAGTGGTTTTGGAACTTGAGAGAGATAATACAAACTTTGGTTTAGACTTTAATAAAGAAATGTATTTGTAAAGCCATGAGAACTATTTTCTTTACAAAGTAACATTTAAGTTAAACCTTTTAATTCATATACCGTTGAATATCCAAACCATTCAAGTTTTAGAAGTTATGGTTTTAAATTATGATTTTCAAAATACTATGCTTTGAAAATATTTGATTTTCAGACGATATGAAGTTAAAGCATTTTGATTTTGGAAAAGAATTATATTTGAGATAAGTGATAAAATATGGTTTTGGGTTTTGAAATGATATCGTATTCATGGTTATGAAATGGAATGTTTATTCTGATTTTTAAAGTATAACCTATTTTTAAATGACCGCGGTGTTATAACAACGATGGGTTGGCAAAGAGACCAGGATCGGATATCTGACATACTCCCTGTCGATACCGAAAACCACTTTGACTAACCGTGTACGCGGTGGAGATTCCAGAATGAAGTAGGTGGTGGCGACGTTTCCTGTAAGGTAAATACGTGGACCCGACTCCCGTGAGTTGGCATAAGGTGGCTAAAACAGGAGCGATTCTCAGGCCAATGAGGTCATTCCTCTGATCGGACCCTCCTCTTCGATATTATACTTTGACTTGGATTGATTCAGTGGCCACTTCTATATTTTGATTTTGGGGAGTTAGTCCGAGGTGGGCGGTAACTGCGGCTACGCGTTTCCACCAGCCTGGATAGCAATTGGTATATCTACCCTGGCATTGCCTAGTTGTGCCGTGTCACCTACCATACCGAGCCTTTACTACGAGTTTCTATTTGTGTCGTACCTATGGAGTATCCTCTGGTAGCTTCCCGATCAGGAGGTATTACGGTACTGTATAGACTATTGGCATTATTTGTGTTAAGGGCTATATGGGTAACCCCTTAACGCTATTAAAAAGTAAGTTTATTTTATAAATAGACACTATTATAATAGCGCAATATACTACATAGTAAATAGTTTAATGGATCCTTAGGAGATGTAAATCCCGAGCATCTCTTGAGTTACTGTACTCATATTTATTTCTGTTAATTTAACTCACATAAGATCTTTTAGTTCTGACTCGAGTATTTTTGTCTTTTCAAATTCGCTCGGGTCAGTCCGAGCGTTTAAGGATCGAAGACTTTAGCTTTGAAGGACGAAGACGAAGGAGTCGTATTATTATTATCTATAGTATTGCACCACACTCATACTGTTCCGCTGCATTGATTGTATCGGTAGGTGTAACTCTGATATTTATTGTATAAAGCAAATCAAGTGTTTGTAAACTGTTTTGAACTGTATATTTATTATTATATTTTATCCTTCCGCTGTGAGATTCTGTTTTGTTTTATTTCTTCTCTGTTTTCTTATTTACCCCATAACAATCCACCCTTGCGTATGCTTTGAATTGGCACGTGTGTCGGTTTAAAGTGTGCGAAAAGGCGGGATGTTACACAAAGGGCTAGTCGCTACTAATCCTGAGGATATTTCCAAAATGGATGTAGTAGGAATAGTGCCTTCGGTTCCGTTCGAACCCGGGATGGACTTGTATGGATGAATGCTTGCGGAACATCGTCAGGTGGACGATGGGCATTCTAAGGGATATATTCTATAAAGGTAACGCTTAGCCTCAAGCCTCATCAAATGGGAATGGCTGAAAATCAGGGGATATGCAGCAAGGCTTCGTGGGTAGCCCCCACTGGAGGGTGAGGTCATCCCCGTCTAGATGTCCCTTTTATTTCGGCTTAGTGGGCGGTTGCTGATCCCAACCGCGGGGTGATCTTGCTCGGGACTGTCCAATAAGGGATGGTTTCGGTCTTGTGTTGCAGGGTAGTTAGGGTGGCTCCTCGGTACGCTGATCTAGACCAGGTACTGTGACAGGTGGTACCCCAGTGCCTAGCCATTAGTTGGAATCCATTTTCCCTACGCGCCCGTACGGTTTTGATTGTGCTCAACTATTGCTGAAACGTGAGATGCAAGCATTTCAGCTAGATTCTATTTTACTTTCTATAGACACTATTATAATATCAGAGGACTTTAATAAAAATGTTTTAGCTATCGTAAGGTAAAAACCCGACATGTTTATTTGTGGCGTGGTCTTACGAGATGCTTTTGTTTTCAAAGGATTTTTGAAACTTTAATAATCAATTGGGTGTGATTTTCTCACGCTGGTATTCCAGACTGACTCGGGTGTTATTTAACTGTAATGCTCGGGTCAGACCGAGTATTATAGGATACAGGATATGATGCTGTGGAGCTCAGGAGACGGGCAAGATGACGATACGTACATTCGTACTTGTTTTATATATATATATATATATATATATATATATATATATACCGCTGTGTTGTGTAGCTGTGTATCCAGTTGTATGTTATTGACCTGAGATGTGATTGATGTACTCTGATGATGTAATATATGTAAACAGATATATTTGATTTTGAGTAAAGATTATTTATTATCTATTATATTTTACTCCACTGCGATGGTCAGATTCTGTTGTTGTTTTCTATTCTTTTCTTCTACCTCTTCTTCTTTAACCCAAATGGTTCGTATTTCTGTACAACTTGAGTTGAGTTAGGTAGAATACTGTTGATTCTAGGGGTACGGATTTGCGGGCTGTTACAGTTGGTATCAGAGCTTAGGTTGGTGATAACCTTGGCTCTGTTGGGAATTACTCATTTAAAATAGAGTCTGTAGTACTGTATAATGTGTTTGAGCGTATTAACAAATATGAGCGCGTATTTGTTAGTGACTATAAATTGTTTTAATATTGTGTTGATTGATTTATTGAGTGGCATATGAACCTACGTCGACAAAGTCTGTGCAACTGTATTGATGGGGTTTCTAAACACTTGAATAGAATAATCGACATGGTATTGTTTTAAATATAGGTAAATGAAATAATTTTACCCAAAAACATATTTTGAAATAAAGAAAGGTTTTTGTGAACTATTTTAGCTAATATATGGTTGCTTGGATGTAAAAAAAAAAAAATTAATTATTATCATCGTGGTAAAACTTTAACTATGAATTGACATATAACCAAAGTCTAACGAGAATAAATTCATTATAAAATGAAATTTATAAATATGAATTATAAATGTAATTTATGAATTAAAATACAATCAAATGGAAATTTGTATAAGCATAAACTGTACAAATGAATTACAGTTAAAATTGATTTAAGCAGGATTTGGAAATTTAAAATCCCGGAGACTTTGGAAGTGTTTGTCGAAGTGTTTAAAAGATAAATGGTAGTATTATTGTTTTGGAGATATTTCTGAATGGAAATCTGTTTTAATGGGATTTTGAATGTGAAATAGCATTGAAATCACTTGGATTATTGGAAAATAATTCTGATGATGACGGCCGCATCATCAGTATTCATTTTCGAATTTCTAAGTTATGGATTGCTGCCAAATTGATTTGTTCAGGAAAGCTAGTTGTTTTTGAAAATTTCAAAAGAAATTTGTTGGGAATAAAACCAGGATTGGTTTGGCTTTTGAGAAATGTGATTTGAGATATTGGAGATTTCAAAATGATTTGAAACCAAAGCCGGGAGTTTAAAAATCCTGATAGGAAGGGTTGTAAGCTTATAAATTGAGGTGGTTTTTAAATCAGGAATGGAATATGAGCTTTGAATGTTGGAATTTAAATTAAAGGGAAAAGGTTAAAATGAAATTAACTTGGATTGGGAAATAAAATTTAAGTGGATTGAAGTAATTGAGTAGGCTGAAAATAATATCCAGTTGTATTCGAATCAAGTTGAAATCGAATTGAGTTAAATAAATCCGAGTTAAAATAAAATTGAATTGGAATAAAAATTCAATTGAGTTATCAAATGGAATTAGATTCTTACCTGAATAAATGGAAATAAGTTGGATAGGAAATAAATTGGTTAAGGATTGGATTGAAATAAATAAATAAGAATAACTTATAAAAGAATTAGAAATCCATAGAAATAAAATATGCTCGGGCTATAAATAAATAGAAGGCTTGAGTTAAGAATAAAAGTTGAACATATTTAAGCCTATGATGAATGGGATTGTGTAAATAATAAGTTGTGGCTTATAAAGATTGAAAATGGAATACGAACCCAAAAATTAATATTGTTTGATGAATTGAAAAATAAAATGAAGATCAAAACTTGGATTATAAAATAAATTTGAACCTAAGAAAAATTAAATGAAGAGATTTTGGGGTTAAAATCAAGTTCTGGATTATAAGTTGGGGAAAGACTATTTTGATAATAAATTAGATAATGAAATATGTAATGAGAACCCAATGCAGTTAAATAAAAGCTGAACTGTGAGATAATAATGAAGATTGGAAATAAAACTCAAGTTATAAAATTAAATTCGACTTAAATTGTTGGTGGAGTGAAAGTAATTGAGAATGAAGTTGAATTGTGAGTTCATGAACTTTGGGGGTAAATTGAAAATGGATAATGAATTCAGAACTTGAGTTATTAATTAAAATTTATTGCGAAGTGTTAACAAATTAAGTATAATTGAAATGTATCGAATAAAAATTTAAATGGATTAAAATAATAATGGTATGAATTGCAAATAAAATCCAAATAAGTGAAGATAAATTGGAAAATGGCCATGTAATAAATTGGATGAACCGAATCTGGAAAGTTAAATTTTATAATAACTAATCAAATGAAATTGTAAATTTTAACATGAGATTTAACTGAAGTAGAATTAAGTTGAATGGAAGAGAAAGATTTACTTGAAACGAAATGATCTTAAGTATAAAATTTGGATAAATCAAAATATATTGACTTAAGCTGAATATAAGGGGGAGAGTTGAATTGAATTCAACTTAAAACCAAGTTTAATGATATTGGATTAAATTTGGATCAAGTAAAAATAAATTCGAATCGAAATAGAATTCGGTAAGTAATAAATAATATTTAAGGAAATGAAAAATGGATTGAGTGGATAAACTAATTATATTGAATAAATAAATGGATGAAATAAATAAGAATCAAATGGAAGTGAACTTAAGTTTGAAGTGGAGTAAATTGAGTAAATTAGCTTAAGTTGAGAATAATTAGAAGCTCGACTAAGAGTAACAATTGGAAGACCATTAAATTGAAGCTTAGTTTAAATTAATTCGGGAAAGGGTAGTAATGTGCTAGCTTGGAATGGGTCGCGCTAAATAAATGGTTATGAATGAATTAAAATAAAAGGGAAACTTAACTGGTAATAAAGATGAACCTAAGTTGTTAATGGATTTTGAAAGAACTAAATTGGTTAATAAAATGGAATGCGAGTGAATGGATTCAAATTTAAAATGCAATGAGAATGAGAATATATGGATTGTGAATAAATTTAAAAATGGAATAGAATTAAGTATAAATTGAGTTGAAATCAATTTAAATTGGTTATAAACATAAATACTTATTTATTCACATAAATCTCGTTGAATTGCATGGAATAAATTGTCGTTGGATGTAAATGGAAGTAATTGAAATTCTATGTGTTGATAAGGGTAAAATAAATTTATTTTGAGATCAATTGGATTAAGTATGAATTCAGTTTGCTTAAAAATAAATTAAATGTAGGCGATTGAGTTTTAAAACCATTCAAATTGAATGAAAATGGATATGAATAAGTTGAAACAGTTGAATTAGCATGAAAATTATATAAATTGCTTACGGAAAAATGTTTGTTGTGAATTTATTTTAGAATTCATATGTTTTAATTATTGCAAATAAGTGATATGCTGTTAAACTTCATATATTTGGCACTTACATGTTTAAATTGAGTAAGTACAGGTACCTGGGAGCCGTGTGGCTGGATTTTGGGCACGCTAATTGCTAAATTAGTAAGCTGCTTGCTTATAATGCTAAATAAGGTACGCCTACGCAATGAAAATAGGAAATATGAACTGTTTTTGGTTTTTCCGACCCTGTGGGTCGATGTATATATATTTATCTCTTTTTTTCAAATTGGAAAAGCTCCTTCGTACAAAGGGGACTCTGCCAAAAAATTTCAAAAATTTTGGGAGTTAGAAAATTTTGGAAAATTTTGTTAACGACAAAATGGTTTCGAATTGAAAATTTGAAATAAGCTAGTAAAGGAAACCAACTTAAAGTAATGATATGAATTAGTTATTAATGGAAAATAAAGTTTAAAAATTTAGAGTTTAAGATAAATTGAATTCATATGAAAATGAAAGAATCAATTTGAATAGAAGTAGATATAAACTAAAATGGTAAGATGAAAATAAATAAAGAAGTATATAAAATGCTTATACTAAACTTAAGAGGGAATGGTGAATTCTTAAATGGAAATTGATACTACCAATACAAATTAAGTCAATAATTGGAATGAATAGATATTGGCATTTTGTGAGAAAATCGATAAAATGTTTTTGAAAGTTGTGATTGGATATTAGTGCTTAGCAGGATATGCAGGTAATATAAAGGAAAAAGAGATTTGGTTTTGATTTCAGAAATATAAATATGAATTGCCCGACAAAAGGTATGTATTTTAAATTTGGTATGGAATTTGATTGGGATTTTGGATTAAGCCACTAGGCCTTTTGTTTTCTTTTTGAATTTGGGAGGCCGTAGAGCCATTTTGTAGTTGTACCGAGCTAGCCGCACAAAGGAGACGCTGGCAAAAAAATTTGGAAATTTAGGGAGTTAGAAAATTTTTTGAGAAAATTTTGATAATTCAAAATTTAATTTTGGATTATAATTTAAATGATTGTATAAATAGAGTTGTTTGGGAACTATGGAGAGGTTTGAGAAGTTAGTAAGAATCCTACTATTAAAAAGATAGTTGGTAAGATGTTGAATTGTTAAGAACTGATTGGTTTTGGGAACAGTAAATGGGTATTGGACCATTCTTCCTAACTAGTAATTTCGGGGATGAAATTCTTTTAAGGGGGGAGGAATGTGACGACCCGGAATTTTCAAGCATTTAAAATCGGAATATTTAAATTGATTTTTAATATTCAATAAAGTAATTTTAACTTAAATTACGAATATTACAATTTATTTGATAATTAAATTTTTGAATTATTGAATTAAACAATTTGTAGCTGAGTAAAATATTGAATTTGGAATTTTAAGCTTGTTAAAAAAATAATTTGAAGGCTTATAAAAATTAATATTTTTAATACTAAAGGTAATAGAACTTTTAAAATGAAATTTCAAAGTGTTTTGTTCAGTTTTGAAAATATAACGTTCGAATTGAATTTAAAAATAGCCTTTCGAGGCACAATCTCGAAATTTGACGAAACTAGTTTGATTGGATCCGTAATACTGTATTATTATCGGATTTCAAATTTCGTATTGATTGGAGTTGATGTGTGAACGTACGATGTATAAACGCCTTGAAAATTTCATTGATAATAGTCGATTTAAATTGAAATTTAAAATTAAATTAATACATTGTTTAACCAGCTAACCTTCAGTCGAGATAATTTCACGTCAGCTTTCTTTTCTGTCACTGTAGTAAGGCAAGCTTCTCGTGCAGGGTATTTTCCTTCTATTTATAATTTGCCGAGCCTTCTTGAACGCACTTTCTTTAAAAAAACAAATATTTCGTGTCGTTCAACAAGAACATTCTTAAGCAAGCCAACGCAAATAATTAAAAAAAAAAGCTTCAAGGGGAAGCTTTTAGCCGTGTTTTATCCCCTCTCTCATTTTCGATTTTGACCGAAGCCTCATTTGTTTTCCCCTCTCTCGTCTTCTTTGTTTCGCCCTTCCAAATCGTAATTTGCTCGATTCTTAAAAAAAAATCTAATTGAGTTCGATAATGGCGAGCCGGTTCACTTCTTTTTGTTCAAACCAAATTCGAGAGTCATCGTCTTCATCAAATTCCATGGCAGCTCGAAAAAAAAAAAGAGGCTCGCGTTTCGATTCGCGAGTCTGGAGCAGTAAGGTCACGCGATCGTGAAGGGTTGGGTCGCGAGTCTTTCGATCGATGCTAGGTGAAGAGTTTGTTTTTTTTTGTGTGCCGTTATTTGGGTACCGGGAGCGAGCGGCGACGTCAGTATTGCAGAGGTGAAGCAAACGTGGCATTCGATGTCGAGATGTTTATGGCGGCAGGCGACGATGTCGCGTGCAAGCTGCAAGCTAGGGTTTGGGAAGAGCTATTTCATGGTTCGAGTTGATGAAGGTATTCTTCTTTGCCTAGTTTAATTTCTGCGATTTGTTGTTAATTCTTTTGAAAAAAAAAGTAATTTTTTTTTTTAAAAACAGCAAGGTTGAGTATTATAAAATTAGTCATATCCGTGGTTTAAACATGTAAATTAATTGATGACTATTATTATTATTGTCTGAAAAAAAAAATAGACAGCAAGTTATAAATGGTTTGTTAAATTTAAAACAATAAGGGATATTACAAAATTGGATTTTATATATATATATATATATATATATATTAGAAAATATTTTCTATAAAAGGAGTTAGCTTAAAATTATTTTTTAGTTACAATTGAAGTAATAAATTGTTGATGAATTCAAAGACTAATAAACTATATAAATGTTTATACAATGTCAATGATCGTGAAGAACAAGTCGTAAAAGAAATGGACTTCAAACGGGATTAGGTGAGTTAATCTCACTCAGTAAATTTATATTTATATTTAAATGATTAAATTTAAATAATCGTTTGAATGGTTGAGATTCATTGATGTGTTTGGTATGGTATAATTTGAAATTGGCATATCATATTGTGCTAACATCTGTGGATGCAGGGAAAACAGGTTGGAGGGATCCAACTGGACCCCTCATCTTTTATTTAAATTATTAGTATTCTCTGTTCTGATTATTTGATAATTCTATAATGAATTATGTGGAAGTATTGAATGCTATGGCTTGGTTGATATAATTGGGTATAATTAATTACCAGAAATATAAATTTGATTTCGGAAAGAGAAATAAAGGAAATGAATTTATAAGTAAAATAATTATGGAAACTTGAATAAATTTTAGAATGAATTGGAAAAGAAATAAAGTGCCTGAAAAATTCTAATAAATAAGTCTTAAGTTTAGTAAGGGAAAAATTGAATAATCAGAAGATTAATGAATTTTAAGTTTCAGTGTTATTATTTTAAAAAGAATAAAATGTTTATTTAAAATTTAAATTTAAGATCTAATTTATTGAAAATAACACAGAAGAAATTGGGAAGAAGCTGAAATTGATATATTTCAGTTAAATGGTATAAAATCAATCGGAAAATAATAATAATAAAAAAAAGTCCATAATTAATGAATTTTGAGATAAACTGATAAGTAAAGAAATTTATTTCAAATGGAATTTATTGGGAATCAATTTGGAAAATTGATTTAAGTGATTGAGATTGAAATTTTTCCCATGGATAACCAAGTACGTTTTCAAAATAATTTTTTAATATATAAATTAAAAGCTTTAAAGTTGTTTAAGAAGGTATGTTTTGAAAAACTTATTATTTCTAAATATTTAAATTATAAAAGTAAGTATTTCCTTAAATCTATTATAGCAGTAATTATTTAAAGAGCGACTTGGTATTTTGTTTTTAATGGTAGAAATCTAGTTTTATATTTTATTAAGTAACCTTACTTTCAAGCATTCATATAGTGTGTATTTTTAACAAATTATTAAAGTAATTTTAACTTGAATGTTTTAAAGTATATTTTTTAAACGTAAAGTGTTTTAAATTAATTTAGAAAATCTAGTTTTGTGCTTGGTAATTTCAGGGGAGATAGAAAATATTTGGGAAAGTTTATTCTGGAAAGAAAGATGGTTTCGAAACTATTTTCAAAGGATTGAAAATAGAAATATATCTTGTGAAGATATTTCGAGGTAAACAAATAATTTGGGAAATTATTTATTGGTTGATGGTTGTTTGTGAATATTAATTGATAGTTAAATAACCGACTATCAATATTGGCCGAATGCGTTGATCGTTTCAAAGAGACCGGGATCGAGATTAATTTCTCGAAAACCACTTCGATCTGGTTTGTATGTTTCGTGAAAGGAGGTTGGATTCGAAGATGGAGCAGTGAAGTGAAAGGGCTAGTCGCTACTAATCCTGAGGATATTTCCAAAATGGATGTAGTAGGAATAGTGCGTTCGGTTCTGTTCGAACCCGGGACGGACTTGTATGGATGAATGCTTGCAAAACATCGTCAGGTGGACGATGGGCATTCTAAGGGATATATTCTATAAAGGTAACGCTTAGACTCAAGCCTCATCAAATGGGAATGGCTGAAAATCAGGGGATATGCAGCAAGGCTTCGTAGGTAGCCCCCACTGGAGGGTGAGGTCATCCCTGTCTAGATGTCCCTTTTCTTTCGGCTTAGTGGGCGGTTGCTGATCCCAACCGCGAGGTGATCTTGCTCGGGACTGTCCAGTAAGGGATGGTTCCGGTCTTGTGTTGCAGGGGAGATAGGGTGCTCCTCGGTACGCTGATCTAGACCAGGTACTGTGACAGGTGGTACCCCAGTGCCTAGCCATTAGTTGGAATCCATTTTCCCTACGCGCCCGTACGGTTTTGATTGTGCCCAACTATTGCTGAAACGTGAGATGCAAGCATTTCGGCTAGTTTCTATTTTACTTTCTATAGACACTATTATAATATCAGAGGACTTCAATAAAAATGTTTTAGCTATCGTAAGGTAAAAACCCGACATGTTTATTTGTGGCGTGGTCTTACGAGATGCTTTTGTTTTCAAAGGATTTTTGAAACTTTAACAATCAATTGGGTGTGATTTTCTCACGCTGGTATTCCAGACTGACTCGGGTGTTATTTAACTGTAATGCTTGGGTTAGACCGAGTATTATAGGATACAGGATATGATGCTGTGGAGCTCAGGAGACGGGCAAGATGACGATACGTACATTCGTACTTGTTTTATATATATATATTCCGCTGTGTTATGTAGTTGTGTATCCAGTTGTATGTTATTGACGTGACCTATGATTGATGTACTTTGATGATGTAATATATGTAAATAAATATATTTGATTTTGAGTAAAGATTATTTATTATCTATTATATTTTACTCCGCTGCGATGGTCAGATTCTGTTGTTGTTTTCTATTCTCTTCTTCTACCACTTCTTCTTTAGCCCAAATGGTTCGTATTTCTGTACAACTTGAGTTGAGTTAGGTAGAATAGTGTTAATTCAAGGGGTACGGATTTGCGGGCTGTTACAGCTATGGTCTTCACTCACACACATGTCGTTGGGTGCACGGATGAGGAGGGAAATATTTCACATGAATTTACGGACGATAAATCTAAACCTATGATGGTAAATTTGTTTAATTTTTCTACTTCACGTTTGATAAGTTCTTTTTTATTTATTATTACAAACTATTGTTCGTCATCGCAGGAGAGACACGAAGTGGAGAAAGCTCGAGTGATACATTCCACTGGCATGAGTTGAACTTAGAGGAGGAGGACTGTATTTGGGATGCCCTCATTGACCCGCCTCTTCAGAATAGGCATCATGGTTATGTAAATCAGGGGGTAAACTGCTTCATTAACTAATACATAAATTATATTTAATCTTGAAGCATAAATTATAAATTCCAATCAAATAATTTACAGGTAATGATGACCTAGAGCGCTTGTAGAAGATCTCAGGCTAAGTAGGAGATAGCTCAGCAAAAGAAGCATATGGAAGAATTCAATGACTGGTAGAACGGCGGAGGACTGGCACAGTTGCTAGAAGAGTGGATTGTGAATTTTTAGTAGAGCATGGGAGGATGCGTGGTGAGGATGGTCGGAGATGATGATGATGCAGATGAGTAGGTACGGATTTTTTGACTGTTTGTGATAGTTTCTTTGTGTATTTATTGACATGTGTTGATGGAGTTGATACTTTATTGATGGTTGTGTACTGTGATTATTGTGAATTTTATGAAGATGAGTATTTGTGTAGATATAGTTGTGTTGGTTGATGGAATATTGGTTTTAGTAGATGAAAATTTATGTAAATATTGATATTTGCATTGTGTTTTTAATTATTTGTGATATGTATGAGATTATATGTTGCATGTGATGTTAATAGTTGTGATATTGAGTTTATATGTCTTGGGAATGATGTGAGGTTGAGATATGATGCTTATTGTGTGGTTGGAAGGCTTAGAAGCAGCTCTATTGAAAATTGTATGTCCTAGTATTACGTCGGTTAGCGACGGTCAAATTCTTTCAGTTTTGCTTTGGTTAGCGATGACTAGCAACGGCTTTCTTGTTCCAGACTTGTATCAATTAGTGACGGCCAATGACGACCAATTTTCTAAGGTTTCAGATGCCAGCCGACGTCAATATAGCGACGGAGCCTTCGCTATTTTTCTAGCGTCGTGTGTTTTTGCTGCGGATTTTAATGACGGCTAGCAACGGCCATCGACGGCTAAATGTCGTCGCTAAACCGTTCTTGTAGTGTTATAAATGCTTGCTTATTTGTCAGACATCATGGTTATGTTTCACTTCATAAGCTGTCTGACTCCTTGATATTAGCCAAATTGGAAACCCTTACCATATGCTTTCACAACGTGTATTCTATGCTTGTACTATTTTAGTAGCTCTTGGAAAATTCACATGATGTTTTGGAAGTTACACTAATCTATAAAAAATTATAACCGATTCTACATTACATTACACAGTGCAAATATAATGTAATTTTTTTAATTTTATATTGAAGAAAGAGATATTATCCAATGGTAAAAATAGTACATACAAATACTATGTGCTACGTAGCAGTAGACCTTTAATAATAAGTTTTAACAACATTAGAGACATTGGCCTACTTTTCAATGTCAGTTTACTTCAAATTGTTGGTTCACACTTTTAAGACCGAACACTTTATGGGAGAATCTAGTAGAAAGGTATAACCATAAAAAAATGATAGTTTAGACAAATGGATTGACGTAATACCATAAAATAAACAATTAGCATAATACAAATTCAAATTAGAAAAGTAGCATGAGGACGGAATTACGATATTTCCATCACAGTAGCATAATTCTCAACATTTTAGTCATATGAAGGGAATGGTAGTTTAGCTCGTATGGTTAACTATATTGTCTTTATTTTTGGGAATATATCTTAGATAATGCAATATCCAAAGGAAATAACATACCAAATACAAATAAAATTTGATCATCATTAGAGTTGTAAGCCATTGTCCCTATTAGCACCATGATACTCCATAGGCACCGAAAACAGTAGCATACACATGTCTTATTTAAGTTGATTATTATTTCTAACTTTGCTTGATTACCCAAGTACATGCAAAAATACAATGCTTATGAGTGCAATAAATAGTGTGATGCGTTACTTTAGTGATGTTTATCATAGCCATAGCATGTGGATTCACATTTGCATTAAATTTAATCTTCATTTTGACTAGTGGGAGATTCCTTGTCTCATGTTATAGTATAGCCATTAAACCTAAAAATTTGAACATGTGTTTGAATCTTTTCTCTATAGCGCTTGCTCCTCTTTCCTAGCAGCTTACACAAAAAGTGTGGTTCCATGAATTTGAGCTTCTTGGTGAAGGATCTCATCCATGTGCATTATGTTTTTTATGAGTAAAGTCAGCACCATTATGAGGACTTTGTATAAATATTAATAATCCATGACTATGATCATTGGTGTTGGTTCTTTGTTGTATTTATTTATATGTTTCTCTTTGACTTGCTGAAAAGTCAACTGCGCAAAAGAAGTCATACTAATACATAACAGAAAGCATAAGCTAATAAAATCATGGAAAATTTACATAATTAATATATGCAGCTAAATGATGAATGAAAAAACATTTGATATACCTTTTTAGCCTGGAAAAAACTAAGTCACTCTTGCTCACTTGGTTCAATATCATAATAGGTAAGGATCGGCTACGTCTTTTTGGCTACACCACTAATCACCCTGATTACAACCACATGCTCCAAAATAGGTTGAAATGACAAGAGAGTGAAATTATATTTATTCAAATGGTAACATGTGGTTGAAATTAGAGGGGATTAAATGCCAAAATTAGGTGTAGTCCATCATTTCCCATCTATAATAAATTTTGCTACTCTTGCTACTTTGATTATTTGCCTAATGTTGTAATCATATAGTCTAGCTTTGATGAAATGGTGTATTAAATGGAAATAATTTAACATAAAGTTGGCCTTCTTGATCTGATTATTGTTAACCTTGCTGTTAACTTGGACTAACAAACAATATAAAAAATTTAAGAAGTGAAAATACTGTGGAATTTTCCTAAAAATTTCAACCTATAGCTATAAATATTTGATATATTATATCTATTTATTTCATATTCTAATAGATCATAAATTGGAGTTTCAACGTAACAACGCACTTTAATAAAAATAAATAGTTTGATTTCTACAGTGAGCATCCAAATTAACATTATTTTCCTGAGCACATAATTCTACGCTAAACTATTATAAGATAAATCAATAATGAAAGTGAAATACCACGGCCAGTTACATAGATTGACATTAAGGTTAATTAATTAGCATCGATTATGATTTTACTTGCATAAAAGATCACATATTAACTCATAGCCAACATACCAATTTTGCATATCTCCTAAATCTTACACCAAAATTGCAGGGCTGCTAATCTGAGCCAAAAAAAGGAAGAAGAATCCACATGTTAAACCTGAGCACAAATAATTTAAAACATATATTATTAGGATTGCCTCGCATATGGAAAATAGGAACGATGGTTTGGAATTGGACTAGTTCTACATCGCTAAATAACTTAGAAAAGTAATGTATAAATATGGGTTGATTGAGATGTAACATGGATTCCATTTGTTACAATAAATTAGTATATGCCAACTCATATGCGTACGCCACATGCTGGAGATGGGGATTTTGGTCCAACTATCATTGCACAACAAGTGGTAATGGAGCAGGAGATTGCGAACTGAGCCATGCAGACAAACCGTGCTCTCAAAATACTCCAGGGGTATGTGATTCTAGGAGGAGATTGTTAAGGTTGTCTTGTATATGCAAAATAGGATCGGCGATTTGAAATAGCACCACATTGCTACGTAACTTGGAGAAGTGTACAAATATAAGTTGATAGGAACATAACATTAAGGACTCTTTTTGTTATAATAATGTATGCGCCAACTCATATGCTTACGCCACGTGCCGGAGAAGGGGGGCTTGGTCCGACCACCGTTACACAACATATACAGAGCAAAGGTAAACTATATAAAGTGCATAAAATGCTTACCAATTGAAAAAATAAATTCTCTACATGTTAAATCCAAGTAGAAATCCTACATTTAGTACATTTTGCTTCATCCTAATCCATAAGGTTCCCAAAGAAAAAAGTTTTGTAGGGCGAAGCCAAAGCTTTGAACATTAATTATTTAGCTATTGATCTCATCAAAATCATTTAAAAAAATGAACATCAAAATCGAAAACAAAAGAATCGACATTAAAACCATAAAGAAAATAGTAAGGTAATCAGTCAAAATTTGCATATTAGAATACATCAACTTTAATTAGAGGATTGAACCCAAAATTATTATATTTCAGGAAATGTCCCATTATATTTAAAAAAATATCTACCATAATGAAAATAAGGATAAATAATTTAGGACCGAATCATCCTTAAGTGAGAAACTACTTGTTTGCTTTAACAGTGTTAATACAGATTACTTTGTTTGCTTTGATGGATAAATATTATGCATCTGGTGTTTTTTTAAAAAATAAATCCTCGCCCTTGTTTATCTATTCTATTAAATCCGAGATATTTTATTGTATAATATATTATGACAACCTACCTTTTCGACCCTCAAAAATCGACACTAATACATCCATGGTATTAATATGTCAAACGACTAGTGCCAAAAGGACAGATTGCTATGGTGCAAGAAAAGAAAAGACAGAACGAAAATCTCACATTGATGAGTAATATATAATATCCAAATGATCTTTAGAAAAGAAAACCTATCAAAAAACAGAACCTAGCCTATCATCAGCCTAGACTGTTATAACAAATTGTCCTTACAAATGCTGATAAATGCAAAACAAGAAATACACCGAAAGAACAAAATACATCAAATCATGGAAGCATATGGCTCGTCTCTTGAAGCTCCAAGTGTCCAACGCTAAATCTGGAAAAGCACACGAGTTTGGCCCGAGTATTATAAGAAAATGACAACCGGATTAGTCTGGTAAACCAGCATGAGAAATTCAAATCGTATGGATTATTATATTTATAATACCCTTTCAAAAATAAAGGTATCTCATAGGACCACACCACACACAAACACGAACGGGTTTTTACCTTATGATAACAAAACCATTTCATAGAAAATCTTGTATTATAATGATGTTTAGGCTTTAAAATAAATATTTAATCATAAGCGGAACGGTTACATTAATTACATTCATTAGCATATTTAGTACAAAACTAAGTCCGTAAAGGATCTTATTAGAAAGTGAATTCCATATAATGACAAGGAACATGGGTACCACCTACCATAGTACACCTCTAGGTAAAATGTACCGAGGGCCAATAAATGGACTCCTTCTTGGATAGTACTGAATATATCATCACCCCAATTTCTTTCAAACCTTTTCCATGAGCTCACAGCGTGCATAAATCTATATATAGTAATCTAGAATGGTAATTATCATACCCTAATTGATGCGACCCACAACCCTACCGTGTGTACTTTAATTTTAGTGATTACTGGATTGTAAGGCCTATAAGGCCATGATTACCATTTCCTCTTAGGAAAACCTTCTTGGAATGCTAACACTGCCCTCAAGGCAATAATCCAATGCTAGCATTCATTCATATAAGTTGTTCTGGTTGTCAACAAATCAAAAGCACTACTTTTACTACATTCTTTTTGGAATCATCCTTATGAACAGTAGCAAGTAGCCCTTGTACTTTAAAGAATTCCATCTTCGATTTCCATCATCTTCAAGATGTCTCCAATTCAAACGCTTATGCCTATTCGAAGTATTTTCTAGATAACTCATGTTAATCGGATCCCGATCTCCCCGAACCAACAATTGATAGCTTTCTGGTTGACTCGATCTCGCTTCTTTCAGAAGTAAGATGATGACATACGATTCCCAAGGAGATCTCTAAAATCCGCCCTTAAAGCGAGAGACGTTTCACTGGAATGAGTGTTCCCAAAGGAGCCTTGAACTGTTTTAAATCGCAAAGCTTTCATATACTTCCTATGCCAAAATAGGACAAGTTGTCGACAGTGGATAAGCCACACCTGGTGTAAGTACATAGTTTTCATATGGAAAATCATACATCATATGCTTATCACCACTTTTGGATTTCAACCATGCTTCATCCCTCGATTAACAATGAAGTCGGGTAAGTTAGCGTACTATCCTTGCCTCGGCATACATTCTTAAACTCTCACAGATAAAATTGAACTTTCACTTCTTGAAATTTAGTGTCATGTATAAAATTGTGTACCTTCCAATACTTAATTAGTCATGACCTATTTATAGAAATTGACTCTCTTATATCACACTTCCACTTAAATAGTCATGACCTACTTATAGAAATTGACTCTCTTATCACACTTTTGACATTTTGATTTTGCAATCCCTCGTCCAGAATCTAAACTAGGTAAGTTAGGTCATTGGTTGCACCTAGCCTTGCCTTAATTAAAGCACTCCAATTCTAGATCTCACAAATATAGGAAAGTCTACTTATCGGATTTTAGTGCTAAATATGAGATGACTTACTTTCCATAATTATGTAAACATTTTAGCACTACTTATCGTATTTATTTTGTATTACTTAATGGCACCGACAAGGAACTTCCTTGCATAAAACAGTCTTTTTAAAACAATCTGAAAACCAACTTCATAAACTTATTTAGAGCCTTTAGATCTCAAATTTGTTATTGAAAAATTTTCCCCACTTAATTATTTAAACCGAAGCTCGATTTCAAAAGTCAAGATCATTTCTTTATATGAAGTAAACAAAGTTTACTTATCTAATAATGGCCCGGTGTTATAAATCAAACTTTCTTTCCAATTTTTCGAAACCATTTATCGTAACAAGAATGTTATAGTCGATAATCTCTTTCCCTTTTCTCAGAAATATTTATTACAACAATAATGTTGTAATCCATGCTTCCTTCCTATTTTAAAATTACATTTAAACTCTTTAAAACATCTCCTTAATGATGGTTTCTTTTAAACAAAACTTAACTTTTAAAACAAAGCAGCTTCCTTTATAAAATTTAAACTGCTTGTTTAAATGACTCAAATAAATTCTTAACAATAAACTTCAAACGCCTTCTATATCACTTTTATAAACACATTTGAAAAGACTTTTCAAAGCACCTAAAGTAGATAACCACTTTATACTTTACTAAAAGCATAGATTTTTAAGAGGGACGGTTTGGCTAAAGTCCGTATTAAGTATCAAAATACACCGACCATCCATGCCAAAAAATTATGTAAATTAGATCCCTAGAATTAAGTTACTGAATAATCGCATACATTTGTGCAATTTCAGAAAAAAAATATGGACATTTCGGCAATATTTTCAAGTTTTTGAAAAAATTGCAGAAATTACCCTAATTGCTCACCAACAAAATTATGGGAACTTCCGCAATTATCCACTAGATAATTGCAGACATTTGTGTAGTTATTGGATATAATTGCATAAATGTCTGCAATTATTCACTGAATAATTTCATAAATGTATGAAATTATTCAGTTACTTAATTCTAGTGACCTAATTTACAATCTTTTTTTGGGGTGGTTTTTTCGTGTATTAAGTTTGACTTAAAGGACCCGAGCCGAATATTCACTTTTCAAAATGTTTCTACAGCAACTATCACTATACAGAGAATAAGTGTTAAGCATTTTTTAAATCAAACAATTTTTAAACGCTACTTTCTTTCTATATTATAAACCATTTTACTACCTTTGCAAAGAGGTTTGAAAACGAATGTCAAATTCGAAAATCATTTCAAATATTTTAGAAAATAAGGCAGTAAACCACTTAAAAGTAAGCATAGATTTCAATGTCGCATAAAAACAAATTATCAAAGCAAGTAAGGATGTAAAGTAAAATCAACATAGGGATGAATCCTTTAAGATTCCTCTACAAACATTTTATGCGTCAAAGTTCTCCCATAGTGACCTATTTCCTCGAAGACACTTCAACTTCCTTTGCCTAGTCCCTTCCATAATAATGGTTACTTATCCCATCTTCTTTCAAGCGGGAATCAAATCCAACCAACCAACATACACATGTATAAACATCATAACTAACAATTTATACTGTAACATCCCGCCTTTTCGCACGATTTAAACAGACACACGTGCCAATTCAAACCATACGGAAGGCCGGATTGTTATGGGATAAATAAGAAAAACAGAGAAGGAAAAAAACAAAATAGAATCTCACAGCGGAAGGATAAAATATAATAATAAAATATACAGCTTATAAACTGTTTTCAAAACATTTGATTCTTCTTTATACAATTAAATATCAGAGTTCACATACCAATAATATCAATGCAGCGGAATACAGTGTAGTGGAATAAAATAGTAGATAGTAATACTACAAATCTTCATCTTCGTCCTCCAGAGCTAAAACTTCAAACCCTGAAATGCACGGACTGACCCGAGCGAATTGAAAAGACAAAACATTAGAGTCAGAACTAAAAGATCTTATGTGAGTTAAATCAATAGGAGTAAATATGAGTGCAGTAATTCAAGAGATGCTCGGGATTTACATCTCCTAAGGATCCGTTAAACTATTTACTATGTAGTATATTGTTCTATTATAATAGTGTCTAATTGTAAAATAAACTTACTTTTTAATAGCGTTAAGGGGTTACCCATATAGCCCTTAACACAGAATACATTCCCATAGTCTATACAGTACCGTAATCTCCCCCGTACTAGGCGTCGTCAGAGGGCACTCCATAGGTATGGTACAAAACAAAACTCATAGTAAAGGCTCGGTATGGTAGGTGACACGGCACAACTAGGCAATGCCAGGGTAGATATACCAATTGCCATCCGGGCTGGTGGAAACGCGTAGCCGCAGTTACCGCCCACCTCGAACAAACTCCCCCAAAATCAAAAATAGAAGTGGCCACTGAATCAATCCAAAGTCAAAGTATAATATCGAAGAGGAGCGTCCGATCAGAGGTATGACCTCATTGGCCCGAGAATTACTCATGTTTTAGCCACCTTATGCCAACTCACGGGAGTCGGGTCCACGTATTTACCTTATAGGAAACGTCGCCACCACCTACTTCATTCTGGAATCTCCACCGCGTACACGGTAAGTCAAAGTGATTTTCAGTATCGACAGAGAGTATGTCCATATCCGATCCCGGTCTCTTTGCCAACCCATCGTTATTATAACACCGCGGTCGTTTAAAAATAGTTTATACTTTAAAACCAGAATAAAATTTTCCATTTCAAAACTATGAATACGATATCAATTTAAACCCAAAACAATATGACATCATTTTATCTCACATATAATTCTTTTCCAAAACCATGCTGGTTTAAAATTTAAAATATCTGGAAACCAAATATTTGAAATATACTTTCAAAGCATAATATTTCGAAATTCAAAATTTTAAAACCATAACTTCTAAAGCTTGAATGGTTTGGATATCCAACGAATGTAAAATAAATGGTTTAACCCTAAAGTTACTTTGTAAAGAAAAATAATTTCCATGGCTTTTCAAATATATTTCTTTATTTAAAGTTTAAACCATAATTTAAATATCACTTCAAGTTCCAAAAAACCCTTCAATTTCTATATATATATATATATATATATATATATATATCCATTTGGAGTATTAATATTTCAAAACTAAAGTTGGATTTTCTTCTTTCAACAATTAATATTCTATTATTTAGTCTTGAATATTCATATAAATTCCATAAATAAAACTCCAATTTCTAGCAATTAAATAATTTCTCAAATATACTTTATACTAGAATTTTCAATTTTAATTCATCTTGGAAAATCCAGTTATAAATATCATACCATAAAATTTCCAAACTTAAACATATAAGATAAATTTCCAAATTCAATTTTCTCAATTTTCATTTTTATTCAACAGGTTTATACACAACTTAATTTTCAAATTTTTAACTTCATATGTATATATATCGAAGAATAATATTTTATAAAATATCAAAATCAAATTTTTTTTATAAACCGTATCCCATCCAAACCATAGAAATCACTTTAAAATAATTTATATATAGACCACGGTGCCTGTATATAATTTTCTATCCTATGGTCAAGTGATACGGATATTTACCATTTCAATCCGCAATTTAAAAATAAATATTTGTGGTTGTATATCATTTCAAACCACAATCCCGAATGAAACGAAAAATGCATGATAACTTGCAGTTTAATTATATAGAATAAAACATCCATTCATCAACATCATGCATCATCCAAATCACAATCATCATCCAATAATAATTCAATATCAATATATATCTGATAATATATATCAGGTAATAACTGGCGGTTATATTCAAAAATAAATTAAATCAACTATTAAGCTAACAGTTTATATTTAGTAATAAATTTTATAACCATTTACTAGCAGTTCCTATGCAAATAAATAAATTCTAACTGTCAATTAATATGCAATAAATAAAATAAATTAGCATTTAAATTAAATAACGCGATTTAGCAAATATGATGAACAAAACATGTCGAACAGTTATAAATAAATTTCTACTCATATCTAAAATAAATTTAACATACATAAAAACCTTTAGAAATTATGAGTGGGTTAAAAAACTCACCTTTGGAATTTAAATTGGATTTAAATCCAATTTAAACCCGAAATTTGACGGTCTCCAAATTTGTCCAAACCAGAGTCACCAGGTCCGAAATTTAATTACGATCCTAACAAAAAAAATCTCGCGTGAAACGGATATCGTATGACGAAGTTATTCGAATAAACGTTATTGAAATCGAAAATAAAATTTAAAACAAAATATAACTCACCCTACCACTTACACGTCATCACGTACACATGAACACCTTGCTCACGCGAAACCCACGCATGCTGCTCAGTGAACACAAACAACGTAACCCAAAACAGACCGTTGACTTCGCCCTTTGACCATCACTGGAGCCTCCACCACGCCTCAAGAGACCTCGCGACCAAGGCCAAACGTCCCCTCAGACCGAGCCGCCCCACACTGGACACGTGCGCACGCCCCTGGTGGCCGCCGCTGCCGCCTCTAAGCCTAGGGCCGAAACCCTAATTCAATTTTTGCCGCAAATCCCATCGTTGATTCGACCCAAAAACTATACTGATGCAAACCCCTCGGTTATCTCCACAATACCCAGAAACTGTTTTCCGACCGGGCGAGTTTTGTTGCGACGATGATGAGTGGCTGAAAATGGTTTGAATTTTACTGGACGAACGATAGCTCCAATCGAAAAACAAATCACACCAGCAGATTACGCATCTCGAGAACTATGACACATATTTTTGTGGAATTTTTCTAGAGGGTTTAATTTTCATTTGATTTTTGAATTGAAATAGATCTAGGTTTTGCAACCATTGAGGAAGAGAAAGAGATGAAGAAAATGAACGTACAGACAAATGATAGAAGATGGAGGCTAGGGTTTAACACAGCATATATATAGACAAATTGTAGAAGGCTAGGTGGGCACGAATTACGAACGTGCTACACGGTAGTTGGCCCAAAAAGCCCGCTCTGGCCCCGGAACGAAATTTATTAAACCCATATATCCAAATATGTATTTTAAAATATTCTGAACGCAATGGAGAAAGTTTCACGTCCAAATTCGATCGTATGAAGAAGTTATGCTGAAAACAAAATTTCCAAATTGATTTCAAATTGATTTTAATTAAATTGATTTCAAGGCGTTTCGCGTTCGTACGATCAAACGACAAGTCTGATCGATACGAAACTTGAAACCCTGCAATAATTCACCGATACGGATCCGATGAAACTGGTTTCGTCGAAATCCGAGTCCGTGGCCCAAATGGCTATTTTTATATTAATTAAATAAATCATAAAAATCCAATTTTATATTAAAATTCTAAAATTGACCAAATTTTACCGCTTATATATTTCTTAATCAATTTCAATGATTTAACAAGTATACATTTGAATTAAAAGTTGATAAGTCTATCAATTGCAGTGTTAATTTTTACACTTCCTTATATTTAGGAATTAAAATTTAAATTCTCAAAAACCCATTTATTAAATTTTTAACTTTTGTATTCTCATTTTTTATCCAAAATAAGGATGCCACAACATTAGTTCATGATTTCACTTTAATATCCACAAATTCCATTTTAATTTCCATAACGTAATGTTTAACGTTTAATTCCACTTTATTTGCAATAAATACAATTTGTTGAAATTTAATACTCAAACTAATTTATAAATCCAGCTTTCTATAATCTATATCAACAAAGGATCCAATTATAAATAGAATTAGCATTAACTTCCTCTTATAGAATTAACTACTTCAATTACCAAACAAATCTACGCTAACTGCACAATTTAAATCAATTAATTTAAATTGAGTCTTCATTAAATGTTATAAATTATAAATTGGAACCTCAACAAATTCGTTTATTGATTTAAAATCTTTCTATTCAGTAAATGGACATTTTATGGGTATAAATAACATTTGAATTATAATACATTTCATTAGTGCATGTTTTATTTCCTATAATTCCCCTTTATTAACTAGAACACATTAACACACCAAAAATAATAAATTTAGATTTATTTCAATCGATTTCCATTCTTAACTTAATATACTCAATAAATGGTTAACTAAAAAAAATGTTACCCTTTTATATTCAAATTCACTTACAACATCAATAACAACAATGTTGCCATAGATTTAGATTCAATTAAATAAATTAGATGAATGGGTAAAATTTTGTAATTATCCCAAATGCCAAACATATTCATGCATTAATTACTACTTATTATTATGAATTCATTTATTAATTTACTAGTTGCCTTTGTCATCTTATATCCTATTTACTTCCAAACTTGCTATTTAGTTATAGTTTAACAATATATTAATACCTAGGCAAAACAAGTTCTAGTCTTTTCTGTTATTTCAATTAAATCAGGTATGCACAAATAAATTGTTAATTAACTTATTCCTACAAAATTATTTACATATATTCAGTTCCAAATTTTTATAGAATTAAATTCTAATTACTTACCACTTCTTAATCCATCAATTTTATATTCTATCCAAACATGCATTTAAATCTTTTTATTTAAATAAATTTATTCAATGTTGACATCCACAAAATATAACTTACTTTCATTTATATAGTTGCAATTCAATTCAGTTATTATTTCATTCTAAATTAGATTAGAAATCATATTAAATTAACTCATTTAATATCATCGAATTTAACGGGTCGTTACACTCTCCCCCACTCAAAACTTTTCGTCCCCGAAAAGGAAAAAGAAGGGAGAAGGGCGAATTTAATAAACAGTACATCTTATTTCAAATATTAACTTATAAACCATAATTTACTAAATTAATTTCCTTAAATAAAATATACCCGTTTTATAATCATTATATCCTTTTATACTTAAATAATTAGAGTTTGGAAAACATTTTCAACATAATTCTAAGTCTAAAATTTACGGAAAATTTTGGCAGAGTCTCCTTTGTACGGAGAGACTCTGGAGAAAATATAATATCAAATATATAACAAATATATTACATATATTATCCAAAATATTATATCCCAACACGGGAAAATTATATAAAATAGCGCTATAAACCGTAATCCGAAACGTACCTATTTGTCGGATAATTTACGCTTATTATTATGGAACCAAAAGCAGTAGCAGTTGCTTCCATAACCTGCATTTCTCTTAAAAAAAAATCCAAAAGATTAACAATTTATATATAGTGAAATATTTACATGGTTTCAACTACTAACAACAAACATACAACAATCATCAATTTCAACTAACAGCATACACAACAAAACAAAACAACCATTCAATCAAACAAGCAAATAGTTGTTCGGGTTCAAAACTTGAAATGGTACGGAATGAAAAATAACTATCCAGTGCATCATTTACTCAACAGTCTTAGATGGGACAAAAATAGATTATTTATTCATCCAACAACTTCAAATTTCCTTACCCAGCCAACTATAAAGTAAACAATATTGATTTAAACCAACAAATCAATTCAACTTATATAAATTCATTACATACTTTAATTGTTTGATTTCCTTTCTTTTATTCAACCCACATAAATTTTCCTTTTTATAATTTACATTTATTGCTAACAAACTTCAAATTTTATTTCTCATTCAATGGTTGTTTCCTTATTTCTACTTATTACTTACCATTATTCATTTTTATTTTATTTAGGTTATGTAAGTCTCTTTTATTTGTATTAGTTTTAATGCACTTCTCAAATTCAATCATTCATTCTATGCTTACATTTATATTATACTTAATTATAGTAACCATTTTTAATCACACTTAAATTCTTACCCTTATAACATTCATTCTTATAAGTAAAGGATTTTATTTATTCATTAACTATGGTTTGCAGTCATTTATGTATATTACCTACTTTCCCTTATATTCAGCTAGTAGCATCTAAATCATACTTGAGTTTATAACCATACACATCAATCCTTATTTATTAAAGAATTTCGTTTTATTTACCTAAGTTTAAAATCACCTATTTATAATACTTACCTTTAATTATGGAAAAATTTCAAATTTATAACTTTAGTTTATAACATTAAATCCTCATTTATAACAGCAATTCATTGAATACTACATTATTTCCAAAATTTCTACTTGTATAATATTCTATTCCTGATCACTTTTTTAACATTTCAACTTTTCATATTTGGTAAGTTATATATGACAAAGAAAATGCAAAAGAACTTACACAAGTTTTATCTCTTCTTTTAATTAAATTTAATGTTCAACAATATTACTTTTTGTCTCATACGTTCAAAATTTCAAATTTCCCTTTATAACTTTGCATTAATTCTCTTACCTAGATTAGAGGTTTCAATTCATTAATTACTTACCTCTTATTTCACTAAAATAAATTAAATAATTAATTAATGGAAATTTAAGAATTAAATACCGGGTCAAATTTCAAATATTTTTAAAAATAATAGATAAATAATTTCTTACAACTTTTATATCTCTAGTTATATTTAAAACAATTAAAATTTTAGATAATTTCAAAATAAATCTGCAGTAGAATTTACTACAGCGGCCTTTCCCTCCGAACTCGAAAATGAAAGTCGATGATGCGGCCGCCATCACCGAAATTATTTTCCAGCGACAAAGAGGAAAGTACAAAACTTTTTCTTCAAAATCTTCTTTAAAACAATTTTTCCGAATTATAATGAAATATTTATATCGGAAAATACTTATAAACAAAATTATTATTTTTCAAAATCCTTTGAAAGCAAATTTTTTTGTTTTTTTCAAAATCCCGGACTTAAGTCCTAAAATTTTCAATTTCCATTGATTTTAATTTCAATCTTATTTTACCTATTATATATAAATTTTATTCCTAACAACCAATCTATTGCAACCAAATATATCTTTTGAAAAATTTATTTATATATAGAAAATATAATAGGCAAAATTATTTCATTCACCTATATTTAAAACAAATATTATGTTGGTCTGTCCTATTAAGTGTTTAGAAATTCCTATTGATGTCACAGCGTCCCATGCACCAACCAGAATTTATAAATACAAAACGGAACAGATTAACACAATATCAAAATCTTTTTATAACACTAACAAATACGCTCTCTCATATATATATACACTCAGCGACTCCCATAGGATATTACTACCCTATAAACAAAGAGTCAAACCCCACAAAGCCAAGGTTTATCGCTAAACCAAAGCTCTGATACCAACTGTAACATCCCGCCTTTTCGCATGATTTAAACAGACACACGTGCCTATTCAAACCATACGGAAGGGCGGATTGTTATGGGATAAATAAGAAAAACAGAGAAGGAAAAAAAACAAAATAGAATCTCACAGCGGAAGGATAAAATATAGTAATAAAATATACAGTTTATAAACTGTTTTCAAAACATTTGATTCTTCTTTATACAATTAAATATCAGAGTTCACATACCAATAATCTCAATGCAGCGGAATACAGTGTAGTGGAATAAAATAGTAGATAGTAATACTACAAATCTTCATCTTCGTCCTCCAGAGCTAAAACTTCAAATCCTGAAACGCTCAGACTGACCCAAGCGAATTGAAAAGACAAAACACTCGAGTCAGAACTAAAAGATCTTATGTGAGTTAAATCAACAAGAGTAAATATGAGTGCAGTAACTCAAGAGATGCTCGGGATTTACATCTCCTAAGGATCCGTTAAACTATTTACTATGTAGTATATTGCGCTATTATAATAGTGTCTAATTGTAAAATAAACTTACTTTTTAATAGCCTTAAGGGGTTACCCATATAGCCCTTAACACAAAATACATTCCCATAGTCTATACAGTACCGTAATCTTCCCCGTACTGGGCGTCGTCAGAGGGCACTCCATAGGTATGGTACAAAACAAAACTCGTAGTAAAGGCTCGGTATGGTAGGTGACACAGCACAACTAGGCAATGCCAGGGTAGATATACCAATTGCTATCCGGGCTGGTGGAAACGCGTAGCCGCAGTTACCGCCCACCTTGAACAAACTACCCCAAAATCAAAAATAGAAGTGGCCACTGAATCAATCTAAAGTCAAAGTATAATATCGAAGAGGAGCGTCCGATCAGAGGTATGACTTCATTGGCCCGAGAATCACTCCTGTTTTAGCCACCTTATGCCAACTCACGGGAGTCGGGTCCATGTATTTACCTTATAGGAAACGTCGCCACCACCTACTTCATTCTGGAATCTCCACCGCATACACGATTAGTTAAAGTGGTTTTCGGTATCGACAGAGAGTATGTCCATATCCGATCCCGGTCTCTTTGCCAACCCATCATTATTATAACACCGCGGTCGTTTAAAAATAGTTTATACTTTAAAACCTGAATAAAATTTTCCATTTCAAAACTATGAATACGATATCAATTTAAACCCAAAACAATATGACATCATTTTATCTCACATATAATTCTTTTCCAAAACCATGCTGGTTTAAAATTTAAAATATCTGGAAACCAAATATTTGAAATATACTTTCAAAGCAAAATATTTCGAAATTCAAAATTTTAAAACCATAACTTCTAAAACATGAATGGTTTGGATATCCAACGAATGTAAAATAAATGGTTTAACCTTAAAGTTATTTTGTAAAGAAAAATAATTTCCATAGCTTTTCAAATATATTTCTTTATTTAAAGTTTAAACCATAATTCAAATATCACTTCAAGTTCCAAAAAACCCTTCAATTTCTATATATATATATCCATTTGGAGTATTAATATTTCAAAACTAAAGTTGGATTTTCTTCTTTCAACAATTAATATTCTATTATTTAGTCTTGAATATTCATATAAATTCCATAAATAAAACTCCAATTTCTAGCAATTAAATAATTTCTCAAATATACTTTATACTAGAATTTTCATTTTTAATTCATCTTGGAAAATCCAGTTATAAATATCATACTTTAAAATTTCCAAACTTAAACATATAAGATAAATTTCCAAATTCCATTTTCTCAATTTTTCATTTTTATTCAACAGGTTTATACACAACTTAATTTTCAAATTTTTAACTTCATATGTATATATATCGAAGAATAATATTTTATAAAATATCAAAATCAATTTTTTTTTATAAACCGTATCCCATCCAAACCATAGAAATCACTTTAAAATAATTTATATATAGACCACGGTGCCTGTTTCCCAAGGGATTGACCAGGCAACTTAGTACTCGGCAGAATGGAGTGCTCGGCACAAAGTAGCTCTCGGCATCAGGAGAGCGTTCGGCCAAATTAGGTTGTTCGGCCTTCCACGGGACGTTCGGCATCCAGGACACATTCGGCATCCAGGATACGTTCGGCATTGAATGCCGTTCGGCCAATTAAGATCGTTCGACCAAAAAAGAAAGGTTGTTCGGCCTCCCACATGCGTTCGGCCAAGTACGTTCGGCGAGCCTAGATGATTCGGCATTCTGGCTTGATTCAGCGAACCCCGATCGTTCGGCATTCATGCCCCATTCGACCTGCATCTCTCATTCAACCTCCCGCCTCGCTCGGTCTAAAGAGGGAAGACTCGGCATGACTCGTTCGGCATAAGGAGGGAAGGTTCGACGTGCTTCGTTCGGTACAAGAAGGAAGACTCGGCATGCCTTGTCCGGCCTCCCTGGTTCGGCGTACAGTACATAAACTACTTGGACCAAGTTATTCGGCCACCTGGCCCACCAGGGAAGTCCAACCCACTTTCGTCTATAAATAGAGAGGCAGGGGTATAGAAAACAGGATCAGATTTAAGAGAACACAGGGGAGACTCTGCCTCATCCAAACCTCATCCAAGACTTCTACTTTTATTTCGCAATTGTATTCGAATACTTAAAAGCGGATTGTATCTGTAATCAAGTTTAAAGTGAAGAAATAAATGATCAACTTCAAAGTGGACGTAGGCTACAACGCCGAACCCCTATAAATTCTGTGTTCTCGTCTGCCGCATTTTAATTTATCTTCTTCATTAATCTCTCTACACAAACTCTCTAAGGGTGTTAGTGACCAATTTTGGCGCTAACATTTTGGTGCTTTCATTGAGAATCGAATCCTCAGGTTGTGAGGATCTACTTTGTAGCTACTGGATTGCATAAATCCCCCGAAGAAGATCCGTAATTATTCATAAGGCATCTGTTGATTCTACTCAGAGTTACAACCAACGTCTCTACCATGGGAAGACCACGAACAAGATCGACCTCCCAAAATGTAGATGCCCACGAAACCGCTAGTGTTCAACAACTTGGACCTAACGATCAACAAGCAATTCGAGGCACAGGGCCCTCCAGCCAAAACCAAGCGGAAGCTGTTTCACGAGCAGAATTGAATGACTTGATAAAAGAGCTTACGGAAAGCAGAAGGCAACTCGCTGAGCAAATGCAAGTTAATGCTGACCTCATGACCCGACTTGCTCAACAGCAGCATCAGAATGCTGGAGGTAGCCCTGTCCCCTACTCTGAAGATGATAGCTCAACTTCAGCTGATGAACCTCCCAGGCGTAGACGCCGCAAGGATGAAGATGACCAAACAGGTGCCACTGATCGCTCTACTAGAAATCAAGCCCGTGGAGCGGAACCCAACCTTCCTCCTACCATACAAACCCCGGATTTGACAGCTATGGTCAGGCAGTTGATGAGAGAGAATCAAGGTTTGACTAATGAAGATTGGGGAATGTCTAATAGTCATACTCCCTTCACAGATACCATTCTACAGGCTGAATACCCAAGGAAGTTTAACATGCCCACCATACCCGCCTATGAAGGAAAAACTGACCCTAGACAACATGTAATGAGGTATGGATGGATGATGGATTCAGCAAGGGCCAACGACGCAACTAAGTGCAGGTGCTTTCCAATAACTTTGTTCGGAATTGCCACCATGTGGTTCACTCGACTTCCTCCACGGTCAATCTCAAACTTCGACGAATTAGCAAGGAAATTCATAGAACAATTCAGGATACACGCCACTCGACCCAAGGATGTGATGTCCTTATCAAGCGTGACCCAAGCTCCTGGAGAATCACTGAAAGTATACTTGCAGAGATTTCATGTTGCCGCTACTGAAGTGAGCATTCCAAACGACCACACGATTTTGATGGCAGTAATGCGTGGAGTGGATCCAGACTCTGAATTTGGGGATTGGTTGGCGGGAAAGCCACCAGCTACGTTGGAACGTTTCTATTCGAAAGCCCACCAGTTCATAAGGAGGGAAGAAGCTCGGTGGATAAGGAAAGACAAGGCACCAGGGTCCGCTCAGGAGTCTGTAAAGGGCAACATCGCCATGAAAGCAACCGACGATAACCCTGGAAAGACTCAGGCCAGCATCAAAAATAAGCCCGGGCAGTCTAAGGGAACTGGAAGTGGAAATCCTGGAAAGAAGAAGGAAACGGGGAGATGGAAGTCAAGGATCCCAACCTACAACGAATACACTCCACTGAATGCGTCTCTTGAAAACATCTACTTATCGACCTGCAACACTTTTCAATACAGAAAACCACGCCCTAAGGAATCAACAGAGGAGCAAAAGCGGACTGGAAAGTATTTCCGCTTTCACGAGTCTTATGGGCACAACACAGACGAATGCAGGCATCCCCATGACGCTATTGGGAAATTGATTAGGCAGAAGAAGCTGCAGGAATTCGTCAAAGATACGCCAGAAGGAAGACAAGAGACTTTAGACCCCGGACGTGGCCCAGCTCTACACCAACCAGAGCAACCTACTCGAACTGTGGGAAGATTGATTATTAACACAATTGCTGGTGGACCTCATCCTGCGGATAAAAATTGGCAGGAAATGGAGCGATATGCTACTTCCTTGAGACATACAGAGTATGAGTGCTGTTCAAATGTGGAGGATGGAACTCCCGCAAAGCAGCAGCACACGATGCACGACGATATTGTATTCAGGAATAGAGACGCGGATAAGGTGGAAGCTCCCACCATCGATCCATTGGTCATATCCACAACCATCGGACCGGCATTCGTAAGGAGAATCCTAATTGATTGCGGAAGTTTCGTTAACATCATCTTCAAGAAAGCATATGACCAAATGAAGCTGGAGACTAAGGATTTGAAGCCATCCAAAGCCCGAATCCATGGCTTTAACGGCACAGCCACAGACGCAGTAGGATATGTGGAGTTACCAGTTGAACTGGGACAAGGTGAACACAGGAGAGTGCGAATCCTGCCATTCATAGTGCTGGATGTTGATTCACCATACAATGTGTTTTTGGGACGACCAGCCCTCGCAGATTTCAGGGCAGCCTTGGCCCCGTGGTGTCTCACACTGAAATTCCCGACGGACAAAGGAGTTGGCGTAGTGCATGGCGACCAAGCAACCGGACGTGCATGTTACGTGGCTGAGCTGAGAGAGGCCCAGCGCAGAGAAAAGGGGAAGACTGCGGACAGCATCGTCCGCATCCCGAATTCTGATGATTGACAATTAGCGCCCGAGCCCTGGCTCGGGCGACATTCTCGGATCGTTGGATACATAGATCCGAGAGATGACAAAGGGGAACCCAGGGAACCAGACGCGGCACCAGCCGAACTAACAATTGATATTCCAGTTAGCCACAGCGACCCGACACGAGTTCTTAAAATTGGGTCACAGCTCGATCCCCTAATGGAAAAGAATTCATCTGATTTCCTTCGAGCGAATCTTGATGTCTTCGCCTGGACACACTCTGATATGCGTGGGATTTACCCTGCAATTGCGAGCCATATGTTGAATATAGACCCGAAACACGTACCTGTGAAGCAAAAAAGGAGAGGCATGGACCCGGAGAGGTCTACAGCTCTCAAAGAGGAGGTGGATAAACTCAAAGCCAATGGGTTTGTCCGCGAAGCCCTCTATCCGGAATGGGTGTCCAACCCTGTGTTGGTAAAGAAAGCAAACGGGAAACGGAGAACTTGCGTTGACTATTCTGATTTAAACAAAGCATGCCCGAAGGATAGCTTCCCGCTACCACGAATTGATCAACTGGTCGATTCGACTGCAGGGCATGAGTTATTGTCATTTATGGATGCATACTCTGGATACAACCAAATTCCGATGCACATCCCGGATCAAGAACACACCAGCTTCGTCACAAACATCGGGTTGTATTGCTATGTAGTAATGCCTTTTGGGTTGAAGAATGCAGGAGCAACCTATCAAGGCCTGGTGAACCGAATGTTCAAGGATCAGATTGGTAGAACAATGGAAGTCTATGTGGATGACATGCTCGTGAAGTCACGATAGTCAAACGACCACATCCGAGACTTGGCAGAAATGTTCGGTGTACTAAGGCACTATGGGATGAAGATCAAAGTGTTCATTCGGCGTGGCATCAGGGAAGTTCTTAGGATTCATTGTGAATGCACGAGGAATTGAAACTAACCCGGAGAAGATCCAGGCCATCCGAGATATACAGGCACCTAGAACCATAAAACAGGTACAGAGCTTGAACGGAAAAGTAGCCGCGCTCAGTCGATTCATATCCAGAGCCACGGATAAGTGTGTTCCTTTCTTCGATGTCATAAAGAAAGGAAAGAGAAATTTAGAATGGACGACTGACTGCGAGGAAGCATTCCGAGCCCTGGTAAGACACTTGGAAAGTCCTCCAGTGTTGTCAAAACCAGTAGACCACGAGACGTTGTACGTATATTGGGCTGTGTCTCAACACGCTATCAGTACAGCCCAAGTTCGCGAAGAAGACAAGGTTCAAAGGCCGGTGTACTATGTTAGTAAACGATAGACGGGGGCAGAAAAGAATTATCCAAAGATCGAGAAACTTGCCTATTGCCTGGTGATTGCATCACGCAAGCTCTGTCCCTACTTTCAGGCGCACTCAATCAGTGTTTACACTGACCAACCCTTGCGACAGGTACTCCAACGACCGGAAACTTCCGGTAGGATGCTAAAGTGGAACATCGAGTTAAGCCAGTTTGATATCACCTACCTGCCGCGAAGGACCATCCAAGGGCAAGCATTAGCTGACTTCGTTGCTGAGTTCACCATACCGGATGAACCGAGTGAAAATCACAAAGTAATCCCTCCCGTCCGATGGAAGATGTTCACTGACGGGGCATCTAACGACCGTTGGTCGGGAGCTGGGATAGTTCTGATAACTCCCGAAAACCGATCGATTTGCTACGCTTTGAAGCTCGAATTTACAGCGACAAATAACGAAGCCGAATACGAAGCACTGATTGCTGGCTTAAGACTTGCCAATGAACTGAGGGTAAAGTCCATCGAAATCTTCTACAACTCACAGCTGGTGGTATATCAGGTACAGGGAGACTACCAAGCGAAAGGACAGAGACTGGCTCCTTACCTTGCTCGGGTCCGAGAGCTACTAGTAAACCTGGAATATTATGACATTTCGCATATCCCGCGCGAACAGAACAGGGAGGCTGACTCATTGGCTAAATTCGCGAGTACTGGCGATGCACAGCAGATAGGATTGTTCCCTGTCGAGACTCTGCTTGCTCCAAGTATAGACATGATGGAGATAGATCTCGTCTTAGAGACCGACCTCGAAAGGGGATCATGGCTGACCCCGATCAAACAATACTTGCTATATGGGGACTTACCTGAGAAAAGAAGCGAAAGACGCCATGTCATTCGTAAGGCTTCGCGTTATGTAATGCAAGACGGGATAACGTATCGGAGGGGATTCTCGACCCCCTTACTCCGGTGTGTGGCCCATGACGAGGTAAAACGGGTGTTGGAAGAAGTCCACGAGGGAGAATGTGGTGATCATACCGGGGGGCAAACTTTGGCAAGGAAAATCCTCCGCTATGGATATTATTGGCCGACTATAAATCAGGATGCTGCAGACTATGCGAGCAGATGCGACAAATGCCAGATATATGCAAAGATTCCAAGAGCTTTGCCAACGGAACTCACACAAATGGTTAGTCCCTGGCCATTTGCAATGTGGGGAATCGACCTAATTGGATCTCTGCCCATAGCAAAAGGAGGCGGGAAATATGCAATAGTGGCATTCGATTATTTCACCAAGTGGGCAGAAGCAGAGCCAATGGCCACAATCACCACCAAGAAAGTCATTAATTTCGTTGTACGAAATATCATATGTCGTTTTGGCCTCCCACGGACCATCATAACGGACAACGGAACTCAATTCGAAAGCAAGGAATTCAAAGAGTTCTGTCAGAGGTATGGCATTGAGAAAAGGTTTGCAGCAGTTGCTCACCCGAAGGCGAATGGGCTGGTAGAAGCCGTCAATAAAATCATCAAGTCCATATTGAAGAAGCGTTTGGAAAAGGCTAGAGGCAAGTGGGTGGATGAACTCCCAACAGCGCTTTGGGCCTATAGAACTACCCACAAGACCGCGACTGGCCACACACCATTCGCACTGGCGTACGACACGGAAGCCGTCATACCCGTAGAACTTGAAATTCCGTCACACCGGGTAACCTATTACGATCCTGCGTCAAACCAGGATCTCCTATTGGAATCATTAGACTTCATTGATGAGAAACGCGAAGAAGCTGATTTGAGAGCAGCCTCATACAGACACCGAGTCGCTAAATATTATAATGGAAAAGTCCAGCCAAGAACCTTTAGTGTGGGAGATCTCGTTTTGAAACGAGTCTTTCCAACCCCTTGGCACATGAATCCCGCATGGGAAGGTCCATACGTCATCGAACGGTGGCTTGGAGAAGGAACTTTCAAGCTAACGACCGTCGATGGTGCGACACTCCCCCGAGCATAGAACAGCGAGCATTTGCGACGTTATTACACTTAGTCTATTTTACTTTATGCGGTAGTTGCATTTATTTCCAGTATGCTTTCTTCTTGGCATGTAATAAGATAATCTAGCTTGTTTTCATCAATAAAGGCTTGAAGCCATCTTTTCCATGAATGACCAATGTCTCTTCGTATGATATTCCTATGACGCGCAATTAAAAATTATGATATCCTGGCTAGCGTACGAACGCTTATAATAAATGACAAAAAATCTCCAAGTCCCCGGAGTGCGGACTGGAGTACTCTAAGTCCCCGGAGTGCGGACTCGAGTATAAACGATTATAAATCTCCAAGTCCGTGGAGCGCGGACAGGAGTACTCTAAGTCCCCAGAGTGCGGACTCTAGTATAAACGATTCAAAATCTCCAAGTCCCCGGAGTGCGGACTGGAGTACTCTAAGTCCCCGGAGTGCGGACTCGAGTATAAACGATTAAAAATCTCCAAGTCCCCGGATTGCGGACTGGAGTACTCTAAGTCCCCGGAGTGCGGATTGGAGTATAAACGATTCTAAATCTCCAAGTCCCCGGAGCGCGGACAGGAGTACTCTAAGTCCCCAGAGTGCGGACTCGAGTATAAACGATTCTAAATCTCCAAGTCCCCGGAGCGTGGACAGGAGTACTCTAAGTCCTCGGAGTGCGGACTCGAGTGTAAACGATTCAAAATCTCCAAGTCCCCGGAGTGCGGACTGGAGTACTCTAAGTCCCTGGAGTGCGGACTCGATTATAAACGATTCAAAATCTCTAAGTCTTCGGAGTGCGGACTGGAGTACTCTAAGTCCCCGGAGTGCGGACTCGAGTATAAACGATTCAAAATCTCCAAGTCCCCGGAGTGCGGACTGGAGTAGTCTAAGTCCCCGGAGTGCGGAATCGAGTATAAACGACAAAAAAATCTCCAAGTCCCCGGAGTGCGGACTGGAGTACTCTAAGTCCTCGGAGTGCGGACTCGAGTATATACGATTCAAAATCTCCAAGTCCTCGGAGCGCGGACTGGAGTACTCTAAGTCCCCAGAGTGCGGATTCGAGTATAAACGATTTGAAACCTCCAAATCCCCAGAGCGCGGACTGGAGTACTCTAAGTCCCCAGAATGCGGACTGGAGTATAAACGATCCGAAATCTCCAAGTCCCCAAGGTACGGACTCGAATACAAATGACTCGAAATCTCCAAGTCCCCGGAGCACGGACTGGAGTACTCGAAGTCCGGTGTATAGACTTAATTACAAGCAGTTCAGACCTCCGAGTTCCTTGAATAGGAACTACGACGCAAATGACTTGGATATGTCAAGTCCCCAACATACGGGCTATGAACTATTCTAAGTGCTTGAAGCACCAAGTGGAGATTGATCAAATCCAGGGAAGCTCCCAAGCCATGTAAAGACGAACCAAGAAGTATAAGTTACCCATAACAATTCAAATTTCAATCACAACCATAAAAGAAACTGAATAATAAAAGTCTTTTGAGAAGAAAAAAGTGAAGATCAAATTTTATTCACAAAAAGCTTCCCGTTACAAAAACGCTCCGAAGTCCGGAGCCAACAGCCTATTTACACAGTCTACAAAAATTAGTACATGACTTAAACTAGTTCTCGTTGAACGGGGACGACGGTCATTTCTTGTGTTTCTTTGACTTCTTCCCGGATGGTTCCTTCCCAGAGCGCTTACTCTTGGAATCCTTCCCCGACGGAGGGGTGACGACCGAAGACGTAGGGGGAACATCCATGGGCTGGGACTTGCCAGGAAGAATGATCTTCAATGGTTTGTTCAGAGGATCGTCCAGGCCCACTTCACGCGGCTCGACCTTGACTGAGGTCATATCTCTTTTCTCTTTCTCGAGTCGTTCCTTCATGCTCAAGTCGGATGTGTGCTCAGAGGCACCTGTGATTTCTACTTCAAAATTCTCCGAGGAAGAGTCAGATTTGCCTTCATCCAGCGCCCCGATTACTTGAGCATCTGGACCAGGATCTCCGCCGACTTGAGTAGCCTCACTTGCCTTTATCTCCACCTCCTTGGCGGCATCGCTCCTCGGAGTGGGCTCGGGGTCAGAACAGCCTGCACAGAAGACACGAAAATAAACAAGTGTTAGAACACAACAACTTCTGAGGGAACGAGAAAGATCTTTGTGAAGCCCAGAGGTTACTCACCAGATGCCAGTGGGTTCTAAGTCGCCAGGGGTGTCCCGCCCTCCGGGATGGGAGATAAAACATGAACGCCAAGCCCGGGGGCTTCCGGGTCATAACCAATGTACTGCTCGAAGGGGTCAAGTGTTGACCGACTGGCCGGTTGGGTAGGCACGTGAACTGGGGGCACAACGCCGGAAGAGTCCATAGCCACCTCTTTCCCTTTCCTGGAGGGAGAACCTTTGCTGTAGAGGGCTTTAGCCGCCGATAAATCTGAAGGCTCCTTCCCCCTCAGGAATTCTTTTATCAATGCTTCTTCGTCGACCTCATCGGCGCCGCTCTCAACCTTCCTGATCTGAATCAGGGTCTCCCATGCCTCGGCCAATGACTCAAGGTAGCCGTCACCCAGAAAAGTTAGATCTCGATGCATGAGAACTCGGGCATTGAACTCAGCGATGAGCGGGTCGAATTCGGTCTTTATCTCCTCCCTGCCTTCTTCCCTGGCCGCCTCGAGGCGAGAGTCGATGTCGACAGTTGCTGCCCTTTTACCTTCCTCACGGGCCTCATTCCTTAGTGCCTCGACTTTGGAGAGATCGTCTTCAAATTTCCCCTTTAAGAGCCGGGTGGCGACGATCTCATCACAATAGTGTTGTGCCTCAACCTGGGCGGCCACTTTCTCTTCCTTCTCCTTATCGAGTTGCTCCTCGAGCTCCTTAACTCGCCTATTAAGCACATCTCGCTCCTTCTGAACAGAGTCTTTCTCCAAAGCTAATGCCCCACACCGTTGAACCGCTTCATCGAGCTCTTTCTTATGAGTCAACTCAAGGCGGGAAACAGCCTCGGCGGTGTCCTTAGCGCTCTGACGAGTAGCTTCAAGCTCGGACTTATAGGCGGCAGTTTCTTCATCCTGGGCCTTAATGATATCCCTGTCATGAATAGCTTCAAGCTTTAGGCGGTCGATTTCGTGCTGGCGCTCCATAGAGACTTCAGAAAGTTTCTCAGCCAGATGGACGAACGCGTCATGTTGCACGTAGACGTCATTGGTACAGGCGATAGAATTTTGTTTGACATCTCCGGGAGTAGGATGAATCGCCGGGAGGAACTTTAACCCATCAAAACAAATCTTCGAAAACTTAGCCTTAAGTTCGTTCAATCTCCCCGACACTGTCGGGTCTGTTACATGAGCGGGAGGAGACGACTTTGAAAGTTCGCCCTTCCTATGAGAATCTCGGGAGAGCCGGGTAGAAGAAGAGTCAGAGTGTTGGTCCCGGGCAGCATCAGAATGCGACCTCTTATGGCCACGTTTGTCTTTGCTTCGCTCCTGATAAGGAGAGGTCTCCTGGCGGTGTTCGGGCTGATAATAATGTTTCTTCCGGGATGACGAGTCCCGGGCATGATAATCTCGATCGCTGTCTCTGTCTCGGCGCTTCCCGAGGCCCGAGTCCCGACCAGACTGGCGTAAAGTCGACGAACCGCGAAGGCGGTCGTATCCGTGAGAGCGCCCCATGTCACCTGCAATCAAACAATAGCGAATTAGCGAGAGAGCAGAATGGTGAAAGAAAAGTAGGTGCAAAGTGAAATGCATGTGTCTGTGTGTGTCCTAGTGCTACCCCCCGATGGACCAGTGTCTTTGCTAACGGGAGTTTTTTCCCCTTGGATCGGGACCGGGACACCTGCATCACCCCTGACGGGTGAGCGAAACTTAAACAGCTCCGGGTCATCGAAATCATAGTTGAGCAAATCGTCGGGAATGGAGAGGTTCGATAAGCCTTTCAGAGAACTTCCAACGCGCTGTGAAGAAGCCTCTTTCTCTGGCTGAACAGGCGTAGCTTTGGAAGTCCACCAACCTTCTCCTTCCTCAACTTGCGCGCCAGCTCCTCTCTCCCCTTCGAAGGGGAAGATGACATTTCGATATCATGATCTTCAGCTGCAGGACCTAAATCCTCACCTCGCTTTTTAGGTGGCTCGCCTAGAATTTCCCCTTTTTCCGGTGCTTTAAGAAAAGGGCGAACGGATGATTCAGGCAATTTTTTCCCTCTGACGGACACAGACTTGGGAAGCGATATGCCCTCTGGAAGGCTAACCCGGCGGCCAGGGGCTAGCAAGCCGAACTTCGATAGTGACTCATTGGAAATGAGGGCTCGGATATCTCGCTCTTTAGTAGGAAGAGCTCTAATGGCGTCGACAGCATCGGAGTACCCCCAGCCCTCAGGATGGGTGACGAGATCTGAAAAAATAGAACAATGAGTTAGGAGAAGTTCAACCTCAATCGGGAACGGACATCAACTCAGAGAAAGGACTTACTTCCTTCAACCCACTGCCTCGCAAAGGCTTGGGGGCAGCGCACATAAAACCACTCCTGTTTGTACAGGGCGAATTTGCTACTCCACGCGCTAGTGAAAAGTTAGCACTTCCGATGTGGCTCAAGAAACATGTAAGAGTATAGATGTACCTTATATCGTCGGGAGTTGGAGGCCTGGAGAAGACGGCCATGAAAAGCATGTACGTGCCATAAATGAAAGCGTGACCGTTTGGATGAAGCTGAGACGGGGCGACGTCCAGATACTGCAGCACGTCGCGAAGGAATAGATTGAAAGGTGGCACGCTACCAACCCAGCACATGAACTTACTACACGCCGTATATCCCGCTGGGGGTAGATGTGGGCGGTCATGCCCCGACGGAACGAGCACGTCAGCAAACGGAATGCCATGAATAGAACATATCCGCTTAAGAGCGGCCTCAGTGACTCTCGAAGCCTGTGAGTCAACTGGGTAATCCAGTAAAATCGACAATTCCAAAGTATCGGGAGCCCAGTCATGAGCGGGAGAAACTGACGGGTCAGTTGTGTCGGGAGCCGTTCGCTTAGAAGACGGCCCAGGTTTGTCGGAAAGTGTAGCAGAACTGGATCTTTTGGACATCTTGAATAAATAGCAGACCCAACCAAGCACCTGTGTGAACTATACTCGAAAAATGATCGACGTTAGAATTAACAACGCAGATAACCCCCCCGTGTGGTGTGTGAACCAGTGCAATCAATCGTACATAAGCATTTAATATAACGTCAAGCCTAAAAACATCGCTTCCGAAAACCGTCATCGCTGACCATCTCCGAAAGCCTTCTGAATAACGTTTGCAGTAAGACACTAGAGGTATTTATGTATGGTCGGCATGTTAAGTATATTCGGCAATTGCTTGTGTTCGGCATTTAGGTATGTTCGGCACCTAGTTATGTTCGGCATGATAGTTTGTTCGGCATTCACTTGGGTTCGGCATTAAGGTCTGCTCGGCGCCTAGCTATGTTCGGCATGATAAGAGTGTTCGGCATTTAGGTATGTCCGGCATGTGTATGTGTTCGGCATTAGGGTCTGCTCGGCATCTAACTACGTTCGGCAGGACAGTTTTCTCGGTTAACTGATGGCTCGGCAAGGCCATTGTTCGGACTACATCCATCGTTCGGCCAAAGCTCAGTTCGCACTGAGAATGTGACGTTCGGCCAGAGTACAATTCGGCCAAATCAACGCCCGGCCTTGCCGCTGGCTCACACTTCACCCTTCTAACCCCTTTGTTCGGCCATCGTTACGCCGTGCCAACTAAGATCATGACCGAGTCCAAACACTCGGCATATCCTCCATACCTTCCTCTCCTCCACCGAACACCCACTAAAAATCCTACAAGGCATTCGAATTTAGCTCTCTCTCTCTCCCTACCTCTAGACGCTCGACCTTGGAAACGCTCCAAATCGAACTCGAGTCCTCACCAACATTAAATCTATGCGAATCGATGGGAAATTGCCAGAAAAGGAACACGGGTGAGAAGACTGTACCTAGTACGTGAATCGAGCGTAGGAAAGTTATGAGGAACTATTGAATTCGGATCGCACGAATGGCTTGAGAGCTCGGAATTGTAAAAGCAAGAAGTGAGAAAAGAGAAGGAGAAGAGGTCGGGTTTTATAAGGGAAAAGAGGAAGTTGAAGAGTTTTTGACCGGCTCTACCGGTCAAAATGCTACCGGCACTTGTCTCGTTCGGCTCGATCATTAGGCATACAAAGTCACTCGGGGTAACGCATCGTTCGGCCTTCCCTGCTGCGTTCGGCCAAGGGAGCCTTATGACCCTCAAGGGTGACGACCAAGGTTTAATCAAAGTGCATCACGATCGGTCACGTAATACACTTTGGGGGGCAAGTGTTTCCCAAGGGATTGACCAGGCAACTTAGTACTCGGCCAGAAAGGAGTGCTCGGCACAAAGTAGCGCTCGGTATCAGGAGAGCGTTCGGCCAAATTAGGTTGTTCGGCCTCCAGGACACGTTCGGCATCCAGGACACGTTCGGCATCCAGGATACGTTCGACATTGAATGCCGTTCGGCCAATTAAGATCGTTCGGCCAAAAAAGAAAGGTTGTTCGGCCTCCCACATGCGTTCGGCCAAGTACGTTCGACGAGCCTAAATGGTTCGGCATTCTGGCTTGATTCAGCGAACCCCGATCATTCGGCATTCATGCCCCATTCGACCTGCATCTCTCATTCAACCTCCCGCCTCGCTCGGTCGAAAGAGGGAAGACTCGGCATTGCTCGTTTGGCATAAGGAGGGAAGGTCCGGCATGCTTCGTTCGGTACAAGAAGGAAGACTCGGCATGCCTTGTCCGGCCTCCCTGGTTCGGCGTACAGTACATAAACTACTTGGACCAAGTTATTCGGCCACCTGGCCCACCAGGGAAGTCCAACCCACTTTCGTCTATAAATAGAGAGGCAGGGGCACAGAAAACAGGATCAGATTTCAGAGAACACAGGAGAGACTCTGCCTCATCCAAACCTCATCCAAGACTTCTACTTTTATTTCGCAATTGTATTCGAATACTTAAAAGCGGATTGTATCTGTAATCAAGTTTAAAGTGAAGAAATAAATGATCAACTTCAAAGTGGACGTAGGCTACAACGCCGAACCACTATAACTTCTGTGTTCTCGTCTCCCGCGTTTTAATTTATATTATCTTCTCTATTTTAATTTATCTTCTTCATTAATCTCTCTACACAAACTCTCTAAGGGTGTTAGTGACCAATTTTGGCGCTAACAGTGCCTGCATATAATTTTCTATCCTATGGTCAAGTGATACGGATATTTATCATTTCAATCCGCAATTTAAAAATAAATTTTTGTGGTTGTATATCATTTCAAACCACAATCTCGAATGAAACGAAAAATGCATGATAACTTGCAGTTTAATGATATAAAATAAAACATCCATTCATCAACATCATCCATCATCCAAATCACAATCATCATCCAATAATAATTCAATATCAATGTATATCTGATAATATATATCAGGTAATAACTGGCGGTTATATTCAAAAATAAATTAAATCAACTATTAAACTAACAGTTTATATTTAGTAATAAATTTTATAACGTTTACTAGCAGTTCCTATACAAATAAATAAATTCTAACTGTCAATTAATATGCAATAAATAAAATAAATTAACATTTAAATTAAATAACGCGATTTAGCAAATATGATGAACAAAACATGCCAAACAGTTATAAATAAATTTCTACTCATATCTAAAATAAATTTAACAAACATAAAAACCTTTAGAAATTGTGAGTGGGTTAAAACACTCACCTTTGGAATTTAAATTAGATCTAAATCCAATTTAAACCCAAAATTTGACGGCCTTCAAATTTATCCAAACCAGCGTCACCAGATCCGAAATTTAATTACGATCCTAACAAAAAAATCTCACGTGAAACAGATATAGTATGACGAAGTTATTCGAATAAATGTTATTGAAATCGAAAACAAAATTTAAAACAAAATATAACTCACCCTACCACTTACACGTCATCACGTACACAGGAACACCTTGTTCACGCGAAACCCGCGCATGTTGCTCAGTGAACACGAACAACGTAACAGACCGTTGACTTCGCCCTTTGACCATCACTGGCGCCTCCACCACGCCCCCAGAGACCTCGCGACCAAGGCCAAACGTCCCCTCAGACCGAGCCACCCCCCACTGGACACGTGTGCACGCCCCTGGTGGCCGCCGCCGCCTCTAAGCCTAGGGCCGAAACCCTAATTCAATTTTTTCTGCAAATCCCACCGTTGATTCGACCCAAAAACTATACTGATGCAAACCCCTCGGTTCTCCACAATACCCAGAAACAGTTTTCCGACCGGGCGAGTTTTGTTGCGACGATGATGAGTGGCCGAAAATGGTTTGAATTTTACTGGACGAACGATAGCTCCAATCGAAAAACAAATCACACCAGCAGATTACGCATCTCGAGAACTATGACATATATTTTTGTGGAATTTTTCTGGAGGGTTTGAATTTTCATTTGATTTTTGAATTGAAGTAGATCTAGGTTTTGCAACCATTGAGGAAGATAAAGAGATGAAGAAAATGAACGTACAGACAAATGATAGAAGATGGAGGCTAGGGTTTAACACAACATATATATGGACAAATTGTAGAAGGCTAGGTGGGCACGAATTACGAACGTGCTACACGGTAGTTGGCCCAAAAAGCCCGTTCTGGCCCCGGAACGAAATTTATTAAACCCATATATCCAAATATGTATTTTAAAATATTCTGAACGCAATGGAGAAATTTCACGTCCAAATTCAATCGTATGAAGAAGTTATGCTAAAAACAAAATTTCCAAATTGATTTCAAATTGATTTTAATTAAATTGATTTCAAGGCGTTTCGCGTTCGTACGATCAAACGACAAGTCCGATCGATACGAAACTTGAAACACTGCAGTAATTCACCGATACGGATCCGATGAAACTGGTTTCGTCGAAATCCGAGTCCGTGGCCAAAATGGCTATTTTTATATTAATTAAATAAATTAAAATAAATCATAAAAATCCAATTTTATATTAAAATTCTAAAATTGACCAAATTTTACCGCTTATATATTTCTTAATCAATTTCAATGATTTAACAAGTTTAGATGTGAATTAAAAGTTGATAAGTCTATCAATTGCAGTGTTAATTTTTACACTTTCTTATATTTAGGAATTAAAATTTAAATTCTCAAAAACCCATTTATTAAATTTTTAACTTTTATATTCTCATTTTTTATCCAAAATAAGGATGCCACAACATTAGTTCATGATTTCACTTTAATATCCACAAATTCCATTTTAATTTCCATAACGTAATGTTTAACGTTTAATTCCACTTTATTTGCAATAAATACAATTTGTTGAAATTTGATACTCAAATTAATTTATAAATCCAGCTTTCTATAATCTATATCAACAAAGGATCCAATTATAAATAGAATTAGCATTAACTTCCTCTTATAGAATTAACTACTTCAATTACCAAACAAATCTACGCTAACTGCACAATTTAAATCAATTAATTTAAATTGAGTCTTCATTAAATGTTATAAATTATAAATTGGAACCTCAATAAATTCGTTTATTGATTTAAAATCTTTCTATTCAGTAAATGGACATTTTATGGGTATAAATAACATTTGAATTATAATACATTTCATTAGTGCATGTTTTATTTCCTATAATTCCCCTTTATTAACTAGAACACATTAACACACCAAAAATAATAAATTTAGATTTATTTCAATCGATTTCCATTCTTAACTTAATATACTCAATAAATGGTTAACTAAAAAAATGTTACCCTTTTATATTCAAATTCACTTACAACATCAATAACAACAATGTTGCCATAGATTTAGATTCAATTAAATAAATTAGATGAATGGGTAAAATTTTGTAATTATCCCAAATGCCAAATATATTCATGCATTAGTTACTACTTATTATTATGAATTCATTTATTGATTTACTAGTTGCCTTTGTCATCTTATATCCTATTTACTTCCAAACTTGCTATTTAGTTATAGTTTAACAATATATTAATACCTAGGCAAAACAAGTTCTAGTATTTTCTGTTATTTCAATTAAATCAGGTATGCACAAATAAATTGTTAATTAACTTATTCCTACAAAATTATTTACATACATTCAGTTCCAAATTTTTATAGAAAAAAATTTAGTTACTTACCACTTCTTAATCCATCAATTTTATATTCTATCCAAACATGCATTTAAATCTTTTTATTTAAATAAATTTATTCAACGTTGACATCCACAAAATATAATTTACTTTCATTTATATAGTTGCAATTCAATTCAGTTATTATTTCATTCTATATTAGATTAGAAATCATATTAAATTAACTCATTTAATATCATCGAATTTAACGGGTTGTTACATATACTTTTACAATATTTGCTAATTTTTAAAATTATATTAAATTAAGATATCTCACTTTTAATCATGACCAACACTTGCTAGAATTTACCACTACATCCTAATGTTAATACCATGACTATTGATTTTGATGAAAACAGCCATAAACAACAATACACAATCATATAAAATATATAGATATTAATGTTTTTCCACGTTATATAGTAAATGGTGCAAAGTATTATATAGGTGTTGAATCGAGGACTACTGTATAAAGACTCAAGAAGATATACATGAATGCTCATGAGTACAAAGACCAAGTTATGAAGATCTCAAGATTATAGTTTTGTGTATAGAGTCTTGCTTATATTGTTAAAGTCCTTGATAGCAATCTTTGATCTCTATTTCCTATTTTCTATTTGTTTTATTTTTGAACAAAATAAAATTTCAAAATAAATTTCATAATATGTTATAAATGTTTTCCAAAGTTCAAAATTTTTATGAACTATGTTCAAAATATTTTACAAAGTATCAAATTATTTTACAAAGTATAGGATTTTCAAAACATTTTAAGGAAACAAGTTTTCAAAATGTATAGGCATATGCCAACATATAGGCAAATGGTATGTGAACATACTTGCCGCCATGTGGTTTTTCAAATTTTGAATTGAAGTGTCTACTCGTCATAACTCCTCATGAATAGACACATCTGTTGATTTACTATATAAAGAGGAGTTCAAACGAATTTTAAAGTCTAGATTTACTTATTTTCTTCCTTCCTCTTACTCTCTTAAAAACTCCATTCAATATATACTACATTCTCTTCAAAATCACTTAGAATCAATTCACACTTCATTGTATTGACTCAAAATGACTTTCTTGATGTTTTGGAAACATTTCCCTTTAAATTCGAAGACCAAAGTGCAGTCCAACTGGTTGTAGTTACCATTGTGTCCAAAATTCAAGAAATTATCTTTAGAAAAACTATCAACTCTGTTTGTATTTACTTTGGGTGCGCTTGTAGCCCTTTCAAATCAAATGATTATGCTTCATAGCCCAGAAATCCCGTGAATGTGCTTGTAGCCCTTTCAAATCAAATGGTTGCGCTTAGTAGCCCATAAATCTAGTGGGTGTGCTTGTAGCCTCAAATTAAGATTGTATTTGGGTTTTCCTTTTACCCAGTTAAAGATTGGCAATTGAAAAGTAATTTGTGCAAGCAATTGTAAGGAACTGGTTATAGGAGAAATCCAAACCTGTATAAAATTCCTTGTGTCATCTCTCTACCTTTTTTACTTTGCTTTACTATTTTTATTTTTGTGACGCCCCACCTCTATGCTCACAATAACAAAGGTTATTATAAGGAATAACGACTGCTATTGCGAAGAATAAGGCTTGTTAGAAGCGACCATCCGTAAGTTATGCCTTAGACGAGTATTGATTTCATCGATAGGAGTTGTATAAATTACTCCCAAAGATGTATATTCAATCCAAATCTAAAACGAAACTACAGTGGCTTAAGAAAAATTCAAAACAACTCATATAACAACAACACTGACAGTATAATCTCATCAGAACAGAAATATCAGATATATAGCAGAAGACAAGTCTGGAATACATGCTACAACAATCGATAGTTCACAAGAACCAAATACACATATACATAGATAACTACATACATAAGATGGGAGTCAAATAACCAAAAGAACTCCTCGAAGGCTAGACAAAAGATGATGCGAATCCTAAAAGCTGAAGCTGCTACAGAATCAAAGATAGAGATCACCCTGAAATAACTCGGTCTGACCCGAGTATTATTTAAAAGAAAATAATAAACGGACCAGTCCAATTCACTCCCAGAAATAAGTAAATGATAAACAACACTTAAACAAATAATTATAATCTCGGATGAGAATATCCAGCATAAATAATCATCACAGTTTAATTGAAGAAATCTCAATTTAAACTCCATCAAAATCAGTTTTCAAATTCACAATTGAATTTAAAACAGTAGTACGCAAATTATAATTTCGGATGAGATTATACTCAAACTCTCCAAATTCATAATTGAATTCAAAGCAGCAATTCACAAAATTTAGAAATCGAAATAAATAACTAGAAAATCAGCAGTCGCAAAATCTAGAAATAAAAAATAGATAACTAGAAAAATCAGCATAAAAGTTGGATCGATCCCAGTAGATGGCGAGTTTTAGCTACGCCGCACGTGCATCTCAGATGGCCGAAGCCTACCAAGTACTATAAATTTTGGCACCCATCAGATGCCCCGAAGGTCCGGAGAGTGACCCGAAGGTCTAGTACTGGTATTTGACCCGAAGGTCCATCAAATGACCTGAAGGTCCAACAGAATGGCTCGAAAGCCCATCAAAATCATCAAAATCATCAAACAGCAGATGTTTCAATTAACAAGTCCGGAATTAACCGAAATAGTAAAAGTATGGTTCCATACTCTGCACTTTTGCTAAATCGTTTAAATCTCTTCATCGTTTCCTTGAAAGTGCAAAATTGTGTATTTTATATAAATAACATTTTACGTTCTCAAAAGGACAAGTCCAGAATTAACCGAATCAGTAAAAGTAAGGGTTCATAGTCCTCAATTTTGCTGAAGCGTTTAAATCGTTTCCTCATTCTTTTGAAAGCGCAAACTGTAAAATTTTTGGAAACAATTTTATTTCTAAAACGATTTTTAAAACACGTGATTAAAACAGCAACAACTATAGCAATTTCGACGAGGAAATTACGCTTCACAAAACACCATGAAAACAGATATCAAATCACCATTGCGGGATAACCGCTTAAAAATTCATTTTAAAATTGATGGTTACCGAAGTCAAAACAACAGTAATTTTTTTTCGTCAAAATGTCATCAAAACAGACACGCTTCAAAAATATAAACGCCGGTTAAAAATTTCATTATAAAATAACGGAGAAAAATTACGTTTTAAAACGTACACCGGTTCAAAGCAAAGTTTTCAACAGATTGTATTATTGCTATAGATTAATCAAAATCATAGATAGCTTGGCAATAATATCCTAAATGATGCTATCACAACACACGTACACTAAATCAATGCAACTATAATTCTTTGAACAAATTTCCTTTCCAACTAAACTGGCAACATATTCACACTTTTTGAATCACACAATGCATGCATTCCCCTATATGAAATACAACAGAGGCAAGGGACTTAATATTTTCATTTACACGGTTGTGCTTAAACAATTCAATAAAACAATATGAACTATGTATTGATATTCGAATGATGCCTGCATGCTTTACTCACATGCTAGTGAAAACGTGAATCCATAATTCGAACACGTAAGGAGACCACGCATGCATCAAGAATGTTCACTACCTAATGTTCGCTACCCGTGACAAAATGTTCACTACCCATGATTTGAACATGTAAGGAGACCACGCATGCTAATTATAACAACCTGAACTTAGCTTGGAACTCCATTTACATGCACACGAGAAACTGTCGACCCTGCTGATAAATGATGTAAACAAAAATGCGATATCTGTTTCCCTTTTTTTTCATTCCAAAGTTCAACAGGGATTATAGAACTGATCAATGTAGAGTTGTTTGATTTTATTAATTTTCTACAAACAGTACAACAATGAATAATTGATCTAGGGAGGGAACACTTGCATCATTATCATATCCTCTGTATTATATATGCCAGCTCAATGGACACGTACTATAATTGAGTAAATATTAAATCATACTAGACTTAATCTAACATATATTTTGTCAATTAATGCTCGCATGTACCCTTTATGGGTAGGCTACGGAGTTGTTTCAAGTTATTTTATATCAAGCTGAATGAAACTGTCTGCATCAATTGTTGCATAGAAAATTGTCATTGATATTACACTCAATGGCACAATCGAAGATGGCAAAAGCTTATAGCATCATATGATACCAAAATTCATAACCATAATTTAATACAAAATACAACTACTAGACAATTTGATGGCGTATTAGTTTAGATATAAAACACATGTAGTGTGCCACTCTACAAAAGTGAACAAATGATGCAATCAAAGAACAGACATAAGAATAGGAAAATGGACACTGACGTGGGACAATTCATGGACACTAAATAAAGCATAAAATAGTTTGAACAAAATTCCTAGATGTACGCAAAATAGTCTAGAACTCATTTATGTGCAGCAGAGTTTTTTTTCTTTAATTTACAAACCAAAATGAACAATAGGGAAGCACCAAAATAAAAATAGACATCATAGTTTTCAGATTAGAAATGTGAGTGTAACACTCACATTAAATTCGCTTCCAAAATCTTTAAGCAACCGGGAACCAATGAACTAAAAAAACTGCCATTGATATTTTATAGAGCTTCATGAAGAACGAAAAATGCATGCTACTGGAAGTGAAACAAAATCAGGAAAAATGATGAAGGCATACTTATCTCTACATTTTTATGTGCATAAGTCAAAGAGGAAGTGCTGGCAACCTTTTAGTACGCATGAATTTAATTGGAGACGTGCTCTAGCAAAAATAGTACACGGTTTGCATAAAAATAATGATGATGGAAAAGTGCAAAGTGATCAGCTAGTTCTTTCAAAATATGGTGACATGGTGCTATGTTTTCTTTATAATTATTGTTAACATCTAGGCCCACACGTTGGCTTTATAAGCCTTTGTGACAAGCATTATCATGAAATAATGAAACATTCACTAGAAAGCAACAATTTGGACAAAAATCTGTACACAAAAAGGAGGTATGCAAGTTGTTATAACTTGCGCCACATCTACCCCTATGTGCACACTAGCCTGAACGTAATTTTTATTTTTGCATATAAAATGAGGTATATACAAGATAAATGACCTGACTATCCTATATATGCACACGTGTCAACAATCATTTTATTTTATTAATATTGTTTTTTTCAAAACTCAATTTAAAATTTCTAGTTAAAATATTTATTATGATGGCAAGAAAATCACGGTCATTACAGACTCCCCCTTATAAAATTTGCGTCCCCGCAATTTTCATATTAGAAGTAGTCAATTTCACAAATAATTCATCACGACAAAGATTCAAAATGGATAAGATGAATAAGAATGCTCACCTCCACCCGAAGAGGAGAGAAAACCAGGATAAGAACGCTTGATGAATTCTCTGGTTTCCCAAGTGCAATCCTTAGGGTTTGCGGACCATTGAATCTTCACAAGCGGAACTTTTTTGTTCCGAAGGCGTTTTACCTCCGTAGCTAGCACACGAATAGGATTTTGTACAATAGACAAGTCGGGTGATATCTCAATATCTTGCAACATATGAGGATCAATAACAGAATCAGAATCTCGAAGACATTGACGAAGCTGTGATACACGAAATACATCATGAATTCCCGAAAACTGAACAGCTAGCTATACACGATAAGCAACAGGGCCAATGCGTTCCGTAATAGGAAACGGTCCAATATAACGAGGAGCCAATTTCCCGGAGCTACTAAAACGCACCACCCCCTTCATCGGGAAAATACGAACGAATACAAGATCGCCAACAAAAAACTCCAAAGGCTTCCTACGATGATCGGCATAAGATTTCCTTCTATTCTGAGCCTCCTTCATTCTCTGTTTGATAATAACAATCCTTTCAGAAGAATCACGAATATAATCGGGGCCGAGAACCAACTTTTCCCCCAATTCCAACCAAAAAGATGGTGATCGACACGGTCTTCCGTAAAGAGTTTCGAAAGGAGCCATACCGATACTGGATTGAAAACTATTGTTATAAGAGAATTCAACAAGAGATAAGTAGTCTTCCAAACTACCACCAAAATTAAGAATGCAAGCTCGAAGGAGAACCTCTAAAACCTGATTCACCCTTTCAGTCTGACCATCAGACTGTGGATGGTAAGTTGTACTGAGATTGAGCTTAGTGCCCAAAGCTTTCTAACGGCTCTGCCAGAAACCACTAGTGAAAAGCGGATCTCTGTTACTAACAATAGAACCAAGCACTCCATGAGGTCGAACAACTTCTTTAATAAACAGCTTAGCCAATAAAGGAGCAGTCAGATTGGACTTGATAGGAATAAAATGGGCTGATTTAGTCAAACTGTCAACAATCACCCAAATACTAGTGTTGCCCGACCTCGAACGAGGTAAACCATCAATGAAGTCCATGGAAATCTGATCCTATTTCCATAATGGAATCTCAAGAGGCTGCAAAAGACCACTGGGACGTTGTGTTCTGCTTTAACAAGTTGACAAGTCATGCAAGGACTTACATAACTTGCAATATCATGCTTCATAACCTCCCAATAGTATAAGCTTTCATATCAGCATACATCTTACTACTACCTGGATGGATAGTATACTTAGAACGATGACAGTCCTCAAGAATGTCATTTCTAAGATTAGAAATATTAGGCACGATCAATCTACCCTTCTTCCGAATACAACCATGAACATCAATATCGAAATCCTTTAGATCATCACTGCAGGATTCCGATTCACAACTCTGAATAAGATAAGCAACATGTGGATCTTGTTTCTGGGCATCGGCAATACGATCCAACAAACTAGGACAAGCTTCCATGCTAAATAAAAGCACGGGAGAATCAGAAACTGAAGGATGGTCTTTAATATCATAAAGAGATAAAGCTTCCAAAATATTCCACTCTGCTAGCATCATGGAAACAACAATTTGTTGCTTCCAACTAAGCGCATCAGCAACTCGATTACCCTTACCAGGGGTATACTGAATATCGAAATCATAAGAAGCTAGAAATTCAATCCAACGCTTTTACCTCACATTAAGTTCTTTCTGCGTGAAAAGATACTTCAGAGATTTGTGATCAGTGAAGGGAATAAAATTCTCTCCCAAGAATAATGTCGCCAAATCTTTAGAGCAAAGACTATAACGGCTAACTCCAAAACATGGGTAGCGTAACGAATCTCGTTAGGTTTTAGTTGTCTAGAAGCATAAACAAATACTCTATCCTTTTTGCAAGAGAACAACACCGAAACCAATACGAATAGTGTTGGTACAAATAATGAAGTCTTGGTCCCTTCGGGAATCACAAGGATAAGAGTATCGAAAAAGAGTTCTTTCAAATAATCTTCTCTCTTGAAAATATAAAACTTCCTAAATTACAATTATCTTTACGAAATCATTTTCTAGAAAAATTTACTTCTTATAGGTCAATTTATTGTGTCAAATTGTCTCATCAAAGCGTTTAGGAGATTCCTATCGATAACATTGATCAAGCGCATCGACCAGAATTCTTAAAGCACTCAATGGGCGATACAATCACGAAATCATCTTCAATACAATAAACACAAATCCAATTATACTTGTAAATAAATCTTTTGAAAAAGATTTGCAAATTTTTAAATTTCAGTTTTCATCCAAAATTAATAAATACACAAATGGAGTCATCGGGATATTCGTAGAATATTCGATTCACAAAATGGATGAAATAAGATGGACAAAACTGAATGACATAATAAGTCATTCATAAGAATCATAACGAGTGCGAAATGCGGTAAGTGGAATGCTAATTTCTGCAACTCATAGCCAAATGAAAACCGGTAGCAAGATCGAGTAGGGAGAAGAACTAGAACGAATAAATCGTTTGGCTTCCAATTCAGATAATTGGTGCTTGAGTTCCTCATTTTCCTTAGCAGACATTCTCGTGGGAGGACGACTGACAGGATGAGCACAAGAGATAAGACCAATACGGAACTCAATTTCCCTATTCGACGACACTCTCGAAATAGGCTCAAAGACAACAGAAAAATCACAAACAACTGGAATATTTAGCTATAACAGCCTCCGATATGAAGGAAGAAATGATAGCATCCGAAGGATGGTCCATACTTCAAAATATAATAGATAGCTACTCGATAGCATAAGGATGCTTGAAATATAAAGTTCTTTCGGGACATAGAATCGAACTTCATAACGGACGAACCAATCCATTCCCAAAATCATATCAAAACCAAGATGATCCATAACATGCAGATTCGCATGAAAGGAGAAACCGCAAAGAATAATCTCAACATCAACACACAACAAAACAAGAGTAGTGGATCCACCAATAGGATTTACAATCCTCAAAGGGTCACGAAGACAACAACGTCCAAAGGAACAACAACAACGAGCTCCTTTGATACGAATGAATATGATTCACTCGTATCGAAAAGAACTCAAATAGAACGACCATGAAATAAAATAAAACCTTCCCAACAGAAGAGTAGAACCTTTAGGATGAGAAGAATCACCAGAAGCTTATGCAACATTAAGCTTCCCAGATTTGAAACCCTTAGGAGCAGTTAAAACAGCTCAAGATTGATAAGGAATATAACAAATAGAATACTATGGGAATATGGAATTTATTCCTAGACATATTCCAATCTGTTAGTGAGAATAAAAGTCTAAGAAAAATGAAGGAATAGATTAGAAAGGCACGAATAAATCCCTCGAATTGTTGTTACACATGTTCCATTCTGTTTTTGTTCTGTGTTTATTACAATTTATTCTGAATCTCATCTCTGATACCAAGCTGTGATGCCCCACCTCTATGCTCACACAAACAAAGGTTATTATAAGGAATAACCTTTGCTATTGCGAAGAATAAGGCTTGTTAGAAGCGACCATCCGTAATTTATGCCTTAGACGAGTATTGATTTCATCGATAGGAGTTGTATAAATTACTCCCAAAGATGTATATTCAATCCAAATCTAAAACGAAACTACAGTGGCTTAAGAAAAATTCAGAACAACTCATAATAATAACAACACTGATAGTATAATCACATCAGAACAGAAATATCAGATATATAGCGGAAGACAAGTCTGGAATACATGCTACAACAATCGATAGATCACAAGAACCAAATACACATAGACATAGATAACTACATACATAAGAGAGGAGTCAAATAACCAAAAGAGCTCCTCGAAGGCTAGAAAAAATATGATGCGAATCCCAAAAGCTGAAGCTGCTACAGAATCAAAGATAGAGATCATCCTGAAATAACTCGGTTTGACCCGAGTATTATTTAAAAGAAAATAATAAACGAATCAATCTAATTTACTCCCAGAAATAAGTAATGATAAACAACACTTAAAAAATAATTATAATCTCGAATGAGACTATCCAGCATAAATAATCAGCATAGTTTAATTGAAGAAATCTCAACTTAAACTCCATCAAAATCAGTTTTCAAATTCACAATTGAATTTAAAACAGCAATAAGCAAATTTATAATCTCAGATGAGATTATATTCAAACTCTCCAAATTCATAATTGAATTCAAAGAAGCAATTCACAAAATCCAGAAATCAAAATAGATAACTAGAAAACCAGCAGTCGCAAAATCTAGAAATCAAAAAAAAATAACTTGAAAAATCAGCATAAAAGTTGGATCGATCCCAGTAGATGGCGAGTTTTTGCTATGCCGCACGTGCATCTCAGATGGCCGAAGCCTACCAAGTACTATAAATTTTGGCGCCCATCAGATGACCCGAAGGTCCGCAAAGTGACCCGAAGGTCTGCAAAGTGATCCAAAGGTCTAGTACTGGAATTTGACCCGAAGGTCCATCAGATGACCCGAAGGTCCAACAGAGTGGCTCGAAAGCCCAACAAAATCATCAAAATCATCAAACAGCAGATGTTTCAATTAACGAGTCCGGAATTAACCAAAATAGTAAAAGTATGGTTCCATACTCCGCACTTTTGCTAAATCGTTTAAATCTCTTCATCGTTTCCTTGAAAGTGCAAAATTGTGTATTTTATATAAATAACATTTTACGTTCTCAAACGGACAAGTCCAGAATTAACCGAATCAGTAAAAGTAAGGGTTCATAGTCCTCAATTTTGCTGAAGCGTTTAAATCGTTTCCTTATTCTTTTGAAAGCGCAAACTGTAAAATTTTTGGAAACAATTTTAGTTTTAAAACGATTTTTAAAACACGTGATTAAAACAGCAACAACTATAGCAATTTCGACAAGGAAATTGCGCTTCACAAAACACCGTGAAAACGGATATCAAATCAGCGTTGCGGGATAACTGCTTAAATATTCATTTTAAAATTGACGGTTACCGAAGTCAAAAAAACAGTAATTTTTTTTCGTCAAAATGTCATCAAAACAGACACGCTTCAAAAATATAAACACCGGTTAAAAATTTCGTTATAAAATAACGGAGCAAAATTACGTTTTAAAACGTACACCGGTCAAAGCAAAGTTTTCAACAGATTGTATTATTGCTATAAATTAATTAAAATCATAGATAGCTTGGAAATAATATCCTAAATGATGCTATCACAACACACGTACACTAAATCAGTGCAACTATAATTCTTTGAACAAATTTCCTTTCCAACTAAACTGGCAACATATTCACACTTTTCGAATCAAACGATGCGTGCATGCCCCTATATGAAATACAACAGAGGTAAGGGACTTAATATTTTCATTTACACGGTTGTGCTTAAACAATTCAATAAAACAATATGAACTATGTATTGATATTCGCATGATGCCTGCATGTTTTACTCATGTGCTAGTGAAAACGTGAATCCATAATTCGAACACGTAAGGAGACCACGCATGCATCAAGAATGTTCACTACCTAATGTTCACTACCTGTGACAAAATGTTCACTACCCATGATTTGAACATGTAAGGAGACCACACATGCTAATTATAACAACCTGAACTTAGCTTGGAACTCCATTTACATGCACATGAGCAACTGTCTACCCTGTTGATAAATGATGTAAACAAAAATGCGATCTCTGTTTCCCTTTTTTTTCATTCCAAAGTTCAACATGGATTATAGATGTAACAACCCGGTATTCTCAGCCATTCGCATCCGCACATGTCGGACTTGAATTGCTCAAAACATCGCGTTGTAAATAAATTTGGAGCAAATTAAATACAATCACATAATCACAGACACAGTAATATCAGAATAACTCACAGCGGAAATAAAAATACCATAGTAGTTCATGAAGCTACTATAACAAACTCTCAAAACATAATACATAATATTAGTCTCAAACATATACAATAGAAATCTTAAATACATAGAAGTTTATAAATACTAGAGCTGAAATAGAACAACGGAAATTGAAAGGAAATAGATAACTAGACAAGTAGAATCTCCAGCGATTCCTAGCTCCAGAAAAGAAATCCAAAGCTAAGCTGTAAATACTCAGGCTGACCCGAGCGTAAACACTCGAGTTAGGACAATATATACTTATATAATGTAAACCAACTCAAGTGAACAGTAATGCACAATAACTTAAAGGATGCTTGGGATCGCCCATCCTTTAAGAATCAGTTAAACTATAAATTAAATACATCCCGTGGTTAAAATTTCAAATGGTATTTTATACTTCAAAATCAAATGCATTTCAAATTTCAATATCATTCAAAATTCATTCCAAATATCAAAATATCATATCTTCCAAACCACATTCATTTTTATTTAATTTAAATACCATTACAAAACACATTTCAAAATAGTTTATATTTCAAAATAAATTACTTCATTTTAAATCATAAAATGAAGTTATTATATTTAATAATTATATTATTAAATTTACAAAATTTTAGTCTCTCAAAATTCATTTATTCACTTAATTTATTAAATAGATGAAAATTCATCTTTCGCAGCATTTAGGAATTACTACAGAAAGTTACATTCAAAACAGTTCAATTTAACAAAAGATAGCATTAAAAAAATGCTGTAATAGGGTTACATTAGTTTCAAATAAAACTTAGTTAAATTCAACAATTACAACATTTACAAAAATTCTATAATAGCCTTTAATTAAATTTAGCCACTTGGTTCATTATTATCAACAACAACATTTACAAATGCTGTATTATCATTTACATTAGAATTAATGGCATTTCAGAAATGCAGTTAATTAACTTCAAATATTCAGTATAATTTCACAAACAATTATATTTTTATTTAAATCTTTTTTTTCTTATAAAATCATATAATTTCACTTTTAAAACAATCATTCAAACATCCTTATATTCATGATTTTATAAAGTTAAATCTCCATTCAAAAATCAAAATTTAATAATAATTCACTTATTAAATTCCAACATTAAAATTTTAAATTCATTATATTAAATTTAACTTAACACTTAAGTTCAAAATTTTCAAATATAACTTAATTTCATTTTTATTTACTTAACTTAAAATTCACTTTTAAGCCAGATTCACGAATTTTCAATTTTAGTTATATTTCAAAATTTCAGCTTAAATATTCATTCATTTCACATTTTAACTTTATTCAAAATCATTAACATATATAAAAATCATTTATATTCATTTTAATCCAAATTATCATAAATTTTTCATATTTTCATATTTAATTTAAATTCCATTTATCACCAAATTATAATTTCCAAAATAACTTACATTTCAGATTTTCTAACTTTTCCATAATTTACTTAACTTATAAATTTTCAAAAAATCAATAATACCTTACAAAAATCATTTTTTATTAAGTTTGAATCAAAATATTATAATATTTACATTTCTAAAATATTTTAAAAATTTTAGAAAAATATATTTTAACTACAGTTCTGTATTTCATTTTCTAGTCTAGGTAAAGTGATAAGGGTAATAAATCATTTCAACCCGTAATTTACAAAGAAAACCCGGGTTTGATCATTTCAAACCCGCAATCCCAAATAAATGAAAATAATTGAAAATTATTTAGGCCTATCATTTCAGCCCATAACGATTCTTTCCTATTCTAGAGTCTGTTCGGGTATATATCATTTCAACCCATAGTGATTCTAATTTAAAGGGAACTTGCAGTGTGATAAACTGATAAAATAACAGAACAACATAATATAACAGTAACATATGATATAATAGGTGTTTAAGCATGGGTGAACATCATATAATCATAACATAGCAGACGTAACATGGTTATGAAGTTTACAGATTCAAAAGGGGTCAATTTACTGGTTATATATGTACATATTGTCAGGTGAGAATAACTCACCTCTATAAGTTGGAGATAACAGATTCAGACACACAAACAAAGACCCAGAAAGCACGAAGGTATGACAAGGATTTGAGTGTGAGAGAGACAAGGCTAATTGCCTTGAATACATGAGACAAAACAAATAAATATAACATAAGTTTTCAACTCAAAATAATAAAACAATGTTAAGAATAAATGCATAAAACAATTCCAAAGTCTTTGCACTTGCTTTCTACCACCTATGCTTCAGCTATAGATCTGAAATACATTGCTAAGGAGTGGGTTAGGATCTGATTTTGGGTTCCTAAAGGTCGTCCTAGCATGTATGGTGATGGGGCAAAAGTGATGCAAAGAGATAGGCATGGAACTACACTACACAAGGCAAAACAACAATGCTTCATTGCAAATATGGGCTCGGCCAAAGCAAGGGTAGGGACAGCCATGGCTTCAGGTGGGGTAGGGATGATGTGAAGGGGGTGTTAGGTCTGGAACAATAGGTGGTGGTGGTGTATGGCCGGCCTTGGTGGTGGTTTGGAGGTGGTGGACGTAGGTGTGCTTCGCTTGAACATGTAGGTGATGATTTGCTCTAACCTATGGTGGATTTTCTTCCTCATGGAGCACGGCAATGGGATAAGGAGGGGTTGGAGAAGGTGTTGGTTAGGTGTGGTGGTGGTGGAGGCAGCCTAGGGATTGGAGGAAAGAGGAGCCGTGCCATATAGGTGAAGAAGACAAGTGCAAATCAATGAAAATCAAGAGGAAAACATAAGAAAACATGAAAAGCAAAGAGGTTTTTACCAAAAATTTTGCAAGCAATGGAGATGGCTGGCTATTTTGGAGATGAGAAGATTTTTGTTTGTGAATTATGAGAAAAATAAGTGGCTGATAGAAAGAATCAGGTCGGCCAAAGCAATTGAATGAAAGAGGTTGGAAAACGAAGAGGTGGAAAACAAAAGGTCTCAAGCAGCTAAAGAGTCACAAAACTCTTCGAATTTCTTTTATATAAATTTGTAATTTATAAACACATATAAAACTGATAAATAAAGATAAAAACTCAGATATGAAAATAAAAATACAAAAAAAATTAAATTTTAATTAAATAGAATTTTAATTAAGAAAATGGCTAAAAATTGCAAAATAGGCTTTAAAAATTAGAAATAACTTCAATAGACTTTGGAAAATTTTATTTAAATTTAAATACATGTAAAATGAATAAAATAAAGTAAAACATAGCAAATAAGAGTGAATGCATAAAATAAATAAATAAATTTTAATTATATATAATTAAATTAAGAAAATAGCAAGGAAAAATGGAAACTAGGCTTGAAAATTAGAAAATAAATTCAACAAGCTTTGGAAAAATTCTATCAACACTTTAAAAATATTTAAAAGACAAAATATATATAATATAACATATTAACACATGTTAAAATAAAATATGACAAAGAAATATAATTTATATAATTTAAAATAAATAAAATTGCTAAATAAAACAAATTGCATTCAATATTGAAATATACATAACTTTGACAATTTAAGTCCGCTTTCAACGAAACGAAAAGCAGTATCCAAGTTATTAAATTTATTTTCATAATAAAAGATAATATTTAAGAATTTAAATATTTAAACTTTGGAATTTAAAAGTCAATGTTTGAGCAGTTTGAACAGGAATACACTTTTCACTAAAATATCCAATTTATACTGGTTTGAAATTATAATTCCCATAATAATCAACATTTATATTTAAAAATGATGTTTGAAATAAAACAAGTTTAAAAATAATTTTAAAATGAAATAAATTCGAAATTAAAATATGCATAAAAATCTAGGGTTGTTACACTCTCCCCCACTTAAATCTTTTCGTCCTCGAAAAGGAAGGAAGTAGAGAAACAACTAGAAAGAACAATAGGTTGGAAGACATCCCGAAAGAAGGCAGGGAAAAAGTAGCTAGGAGGGAAAGCAGGTTGTAAGACAAGGATGAACCATTATTTTAAAACATTATACATTTCAATTAAAATTTCATATAATTTTAAACATTTATAATATGATGAATAGTCATTTGATTCAAATTTGATAGTTCGAAGTAAACAATATTTAAAACATTTTACATAAATGATCAAAATATCCTTTATACAATACTTTACCAAAATACTTTTATAACTCGATGTCTTAACAAGTTTACTTTCATTCCTGCAAGCTCTGTCTATACGTTGATCAGGCGCAAATCAAGAATTCTCCACGTACTTAATAGACTTGTTTCAACACCCAGTGAAAATACTGGAAAACGCTTTTAAATACAGATATGGAAAGTACAATCCAAACAAATCAACCAAACCGAAATAGTTGTCTAACCATGGATCGCAGATACACAATGGTTACGCCTGGATCCCCTAGGAAACAATCCGTATCCGTAAGCTTTCTCAGCCCTGCGAGTTGCGCCGTGATGACTAGTAGAGTGCAGGATACACAATGGTTACACTTGGATCACCCAGGAAACAATCCGTACCCCTAGGCCATCTCATCCAGGCAGTTTCGCTACTAATGCGACCTACATAGAGTGTAGGATACACAATGGTTACGCCTGGATCCCCCAGGAAACATTCCGTACCCCTAGGCAGCTCAGTCAGGCAGTTGCGCTATGCAGTCGCAATCATAAGACCATGGAGATCGCCATGGAATTCGATGGACACTTGAGTATCATATCCGGAAAACCCAAATCGAAGAGAGAATAATATCGATAGAATGTATCCACAGTGTGGCTACCAAGCGGATATCAAGCAGAAGGCACTTTCCATATCTTTACTTCAAAAATATATATCATATAGTACCTTTCAAATGACTTTCAAATATCATACTTATATAAAGTCCATTATGTATAAGATTTCATTTCAAATCGAATACTTTCCAAAATCAAAAGTATATCAAATCACACTTATATAGACTTCGATTATATAAGATCTCAATTTACAAATTTAGTACCTTTACAGATCAACATTTTCAAATCAACTTCCTACTTAAACAAATCACTTTTATATAAGTTCGATAACTCCCAAATCAAAGTATTTAAATAAACAAGGATCTTAATTTCAAACCATTTCAATATCAATTCAGCTTCAAAATCATATATGATTTCACCAAATCATTTCTTCCAAATTACATAAATTTAGTTTCAAAGTTTTCCAAACAATAGATTTAGAAAATAATCCAAATTTCCAAATCAACAAAATTTATGTCAAACAAATTCATTTCCATTTCAAACATATATTCACTTCAAAAGTCATAATACTTTTAAACTTATAAATCTTTCGAAACCAACATACTTGAAATCTTCTCACTTTGAAAATCATAACATTTTGAAATCATACATTTGAAATCATAAAACATTCATTTAATTCTTTACATTTCACAAATTTATTCAATTAAACCAAAATCTAAATTTTCCAAATTTTAATTCCATTCAAACCATCAGTTTCAATTCAATTTAGTTTTCAAAAAAACCATTTCAAATATTATCAAATTTCAAATATAGATTTGATTTACAAAATAAGCTATTAAATCTTAAATATGTTTCATGGGTTAAATATACCATATTTCAAAACTAAATTTTATAATTTCATATATCTCAACTTTTGCTTCATTATTACTTACATATGTCATCATTTCGCAACATTACATTAGATCGCTCACTTGGTCATACAAGTTCACTTTCGAACTAGTATTGTCCATTCGACTTCCCTAATGCGGATATTGATATGGTTTCTCGACTAAAAGCATCAATCTCCTTGCATAGCCATATACTATGATATAGAATTCTAGAATCAAGCCCAAAATCCATAACAAATGTTCGCCATCAAGACTCAAATGAAAAATCCTAACACAAAATTGTGTAGTTCACCTCGAACTTGTGTACTCAAACTTGGATCAAATTAATTATGCGAATAAAACAACATACGTACAACTTATGTATCTATTCCAACTTGTTAAATAAATAGTTTCATAAAGATGTTACTAAGTTAAAACATTTAAAACCAAATTTTCCACAAACATTTGATGACTAATTTTTTATCCAAAACATTTCAAAACTAAATTTCATATTAGTATAATTCAAAATAGTCTTATTTATTTACTTAACAAAACAGTTTCAACTTATAAAATCATATTATTTCATACTTGAAACATACAAATTAAACTTATATTCTTTATCAAATACCTTATACCTTTCAAAAAAATAAATACAATAACTTTGGAAAAAATTTATCATCACTATAAAAATATTTAAAAATGAAATCTTGAAATAAAAATAAATTTAAAATAATTTCAAAATAAAATAAATTCAAATTTAAAATTATATTCAAAAATCTGGGGTAGTTACACTCTCCCCCACCCAAATCTTTTTGTCCTCGAAAAGAACGGGCAAGGAAAATAAAGAGAAACAAGATAGAAAAACAAAATAGTACCTTAAACGAACAATTCCGGATTCGAAGCATGAATAATCTCCTCCGTCTCCTAGGTACAATCTCGATCATCAGTACTCCACTATACTATGACCAGATTAACTGATTTCCTTCTGAGTTGCTTCATACCTTTGTCGACAATACGAAGTGGCTTCCTCTCGACAGTCAAAGTAGGCTCAATATCCAACTATCAAGAGCAAAAGGATGGACAATAAGAGATGGATCATGAAGATATCGGCGAAGATGCAAGACATGGAATACATTATGCACTCCAGAAAGCTTCTCGGGCAAATCCAGACGATAAGCCAATTACTAACTCTTCCCACAATGCGGAAAGGACCAATGAACCTAGGAGAAGGCTTCCCTCTACGGCCAAAGCGAATGACATTCCTCAAGGGAGAGACCTTAGGGAAAACCTGATCACCAACACCAAATTCCAAATTCCTCCTACGCCTATAGCATATTTCTTCTGCCTATCCTGAGCAGCTCTCAACCTCCTCTTAATCTCCTCAACTCTCTCAAAAGCTTCCAAAATCACATCAGGACCAAGAAACAAACAATTATCAAATTCAATCCAGCAAGATGGAGATCTACAAAGTCGTCCCTATAAAGCAGCAAACGGAGACATTTTGAGACTGGCCTGAATGTAAAGATGGAATGAGATAGATAAAAGATTAAGATAAGGTTAAAATTGAAGATAAGATTATACCTCATAGCTATTATTGTAGGTGAATTTGACAAGATGGAGATGATCTTCGCAAGATCCTCCATAATCAAGCACACAAGCAAGAAGAAGATCCTCGAGAATCTGATTCACTCTTTCGTTTGACCATCGGTCTGTGGATGGTAAGCGGTCCTCAGATTCAGATGAGTACCTAGAGATTCCTGAAAAGCTTTCCATAACCGACTGGTAAAGATAGGTTCATGATCACAAAAAATACTGAGAGGAACACCATGGAGATGAACAATCTCTCTCATAAGACAAGCTAGAAGCAGAACGAGTAGACTTGACCGGAATGAAATGAGCGGACTTGGTCAGTCTATCCGCAATAACCCAGATACTCTCATTGCCCCTCCAAGTCCTTGGTAAACCATCGATGAAATCCATGGAAACCTGTTCCCACTTCCAATTGGGAATCTCATGGGGTTGCAACAAACCAGGGGTCTTCTAGTGATCGGCTTTGACTTGCTGACAAGTCGCACACCGACTAACAAAGATAGAGATATCCCTCTTCATCCACTTCCACCAATAAAGCCTCTTTATATCCTGATACATCTTCGATACACCAAGATGAATAGAAAGTCGGGATCGATGACTCTCCTGAAGCAACTTCTGCCTCAAACCATCAACATTCGAGACACAAATCTTGCCATTAATCCTCAAAATCCCTCTATCATCGATCTGAAATCCACTACTACCACCACCAACCCTACTACGAACACTCTACTTCATCAATCTAAGTATCTCATCCTTATCCTGCTTAGCCATAATACGATCCAGAAGAGGAGAGGAAGAAAAACAAGCTGACACAATAAAGCCTTCTTTCGACTCAAAGCATCGACCAAAACATTAGTTTTACCGGGAGTATAGCTAATATCGAGGTCGTAAGAAGCCAGAAACTCAAGCCAACGAAATTGCCTCTGATTCAAATCCTTCTGGGGGAAGATATACCTCAGAGACTAATGATCGGTTAAAAGCTCAAACTTAGTTCCAAGATGATGATGCCTCCAAAGCTTCAAAGTAAAGACAACAGCGAGCAACTCTAAATGATGAGCAGCATAATTTACCTTGTCGGTTTTCAACTGATGGCTGGCATAGGCAATAACCTTACCATCCTGCATTAGAACAGCACCCAAACCCTCTCGACTAGCATCAGTGTATACCGTCAATCCCTCACTTCCATTCGGAACGGTAAGAACTAGTGTGGAAGTTAACTTGCTCTTTAACTCATTGAATGCAGCCTTACACTGATCACTCCAGATAAACTTTGCATTCTTACGAGTTAAAGCAGTGAGAGGTGCAGAAATCCGAGCTAAATTCTCGATGAATCTCCGGTAGTAACTGGCAAGTCCCAGAAAGCTACGAATATGAGATGGAGTCTTTGGAGTTTCCCAATCCTGCAACAGAACAGGGAGAAAATAAGGACAACAGGAAAGATAGGATTATTAAATGATAAAGGAGAAGAGAAAGAAGAAAGACTTACATTGATCGCAGCGATCTTGACTGGATCAACAGAAACTCTATTACTAGAAACAATATGCCCGAGATATCGGACTTCATCCTTCCAGAAATGGCATTTAGAAAATTTAGCCTTCAACTGATGATTTCTAAGAGTCTCCAGAAAAAATTTCAAATGCGACTCATGCTCTTCCTTGGTCTTAGAGAAGACAAGGATATCATCAACAAAGACTAGAACAAATTTATTACGCACATCATGAAAAACGCGATTCATCAAATCAACAAAGAAAGCAGGAGCATTAGTCAAACCGAAAGGCATGACTAACCATTCATAAAACCCATTCTCAATGCGGAAAGCAGTCTTGGGAATGCTATCCTCAGCAACCTTGATCTGATGAAAAACTATGGCAAGATCAATCTGAGAGAAAACAAAGGCACAATAAAGTTGATCAAACATATCATTGGTGCTAGGCATTGGATATCTTTTTTTCATAGTGAGCTTGTTCAGCTTCCTACAATCAACACACATCCTCAAAGAACCATCAGACTTGGTGACAAAAACCACTGCAGCTCCCCATTCAGAAAAACTAGGCCTAATTAGACCTTGGAAGAAAAGTCCTCAATTTGCTTTCCCATCTCAACCTTCTCGCGGAGTGCCATTCTTCTAGGAGGAAGAACAACATGTCGAGCACCAGGAATAAGATCAATCCAAAAATCAATTTCCCGCTTTGGAGGTAACGATGTGACTTCACCAAATATAACGGGTTATAGTCTGACCACAGGAGTCGAATCAAGATCATAAGGAGAAGAATCCAGAGAATAAATAAAGTTGCCAGCAAAATCCTGAGGCATGCAGCACTGAATAATCATGGAATTTCCTTGATCATCAACAAGGTAAATAGACCAGGCTTTACAAGATATATGGGCATCATGATTCCCTAACCAATGCTGACCAAGCAATAAATAAAAAGCATCGAAGCCCAGAACATAAAAATCATCACTAAAGCGATGATCAGAATGGAGAAGTTTCACTTTCTTACAAATCCGATTAAGGTTAGCGGGGCCTCCAATGGGATTTGAAACACATAAAGGAACAGAAGCATACTCAGGAGAAAGGAGTTGCTCAAACTTATCACACAAATCAACAGAAATAAAACTGTAGGAAGCTCCAGTATCAAATAAAACATGAACAGGATGATGGAATAAAGTAAATGTACCTTAGAGAGTACCTTGGTCATCACTAGGAGAATGAGCAGGTGGAGGAACTAGAGATGATGCAGATGTGACAGCAAATATACCAAAAGGCGTACCCTTCTGTTGGGTAGGGCAATTCTTCCTAAAATGACCAGGATGGAGAAAGATATGGCAGAGATTACGCCTAGCCAAATGAGTAGGTGGAGGAACGGCAGCACCAGCTAATGTAGGACAGTTATTGGCATAGTGTCCCTTCTGATCACACCTAAAGCAAGTGATAGAGGAAAGATCAACTGGTTGCCTCTGAGCAGGAGCAGATGATGAAGATCCCAAGTTAGGACGCTTTTTCCAATTCTTCTTCTGCTGGTGGAAATTAGGCTTATTCTTCTTGGAATTAGCAAAGGAAGTTTGAGATGAAGGAGCACCAAAAGCAGTAAGACCCTTATATGTAGGGTTCTCATAACGAATAGCCATATCCATAAGCTGGGTGAAAGTGCCATGAACATGAGAAATGAGGCGACTATAGTACTCTAGACGAGCTCTAGCAATGAATTTTTCATTCTTCTTGAGAGGAGTATCAATCAGGCTAGGACCGAACTTGGAAAGTTCATTGAACTTCCTCTCATACTCAACAAAAGACGTGCTACCATGATTATGATCCATAAATTCACGATAAAGCTGAGATTTCCCGGCTTCAGCATCCATTTTTCCACAAAAACCTCCCTGGAAAAGAGATATAGAACATCCACTTAAGATTGATTCAAAGGAAAAGGCAAAATAGGAACAAAATTCAAGATAACACAAAAGATACCTAAACTGCTCCCAAATAATATCAGCCTCGATGGTGTTAGCCGTAACGGACTCCTAATAATCTAGAGCATACTCATGCAACTGCCAAGCTGCTAACTAAAGCTTCTGGGCATGAGTAATCTCGAGACGAGTAAATATCCTCTCTAGACTCTGAAATCACTATTGATCCTCAATGATGCTCTATGAACCGGTGAAGGGGGTTCCACCAAGTTAAGTGAATTCCTTACAGAGAACAGTGAATCTAACAGGAGCAACAGGCTGAGGAGCTGGGGCAATACCACGACCCCTACCTCTGGCATTTCCTCGATTCATCCTGAAAAATTAAGAATGAATTTAGGACAAGATAAAGAGATGATAATGATAAGATAAGATAAATTCACTTGGATGAATATCCTAAAGAAAGGAAAAAATCTAACAAGGTAGATACGAAAGGAAGGAAGTTAGAAAACATTGAAAATCCTTTAAACAAGAAAAACTTTATATTAAAATAATCTTTGAACTATTGAAAACATTTTGAAAAATCATTTTATACTTTGAAAATACGTTCTCTCACAAAGATATGATTCTGAGATTGATTTCACTCATTCTCCGGTGTTTCTTCCCCGTCTCTAATGAGTTTTTGCTCCGTAGGCAATGGTTTACCAAAAAACCAATGCTTTTATACCAACTGCGACGACCCATGCTTCATACCATTAAAATCGACAATAATCCACTCATGTCGAATTTGAATGATGCAAAATAATAGATTATAAATAAATTTAGAGCAAATGAAATGGAATACACAGAATCACAAACACAGAACAATCAGAACAACTCGCAGCGGAATATAAAATACCATAGTAGTTCACGAAGCTACTATAACAAAGTCTCAAAACAAATACATAATATCAGTCTGAAAACAACATAATATCACTAATACACGAGATAAACTAGAATAGCTGAAATTGAAATAGATATAAATATAGATAGGAAGAATCTCCAGCAAATACCAGCTCTAGAAAGAGAATCCAAAGCCGTGAATACTCAAGATGACCCGAGCGTAAAGCAAAACACAAAACACTCGAGTCAGGACATATATACTTATAAAATGTAAACCCACTCAAGTGAACTGTAATAAAGATACAACTAAATTAAAGGATACCTGGGAACGCCCATCCTCTAAGGATCCGTTAAACTATTTACTATATAGTAATATTTCACTATTATAATAATGTCTACGCACTACACCATAAATGACAATTTGATAAGGCTTTTAGCCGTATCTAATAAGGTTAGTACGGCTTATAGCCGTATCAAAATTTGGCGAGCTTATAATTTGATACGGCTCAAAGCCGTATCTAATTGTCCATTTAGGTACGGCTAAAAACCGTATCTAATTGTCCATTTAGGTACGGCTAAATGCCGTATCTAATAGTCGAATTAGATACGGCTTATAGCCGCAGCTAATAGAACAATTAGATATGGGGTGTAAGTTAACAATTCTGTACATGCTATATCACTAAGTCGTACAACACAAAAAAATTATGATCACGTTGATCAAGTCGCATAACATAATGTACATTAGCGGAATAGACTTGTATGGAAATAAAATATACTCAAAATCTAAAGAAAACATCCGTCTTTAGCGATCGAACTATTGTTTGGTGGCAATTTCTTATGTCTTCCACGATCGTTAAACATCCAGAGGCTAGCGATGACATACACCCCACAAACATCAAGCACAGAAGTAGACATATGAAGTACACACTGAACAAAAGAAAAGACTACAATCTAGAAAAACCTGAAAATGGATACCACACTTGCTAGTATATATATAATGATGTCCTACTCAAAGCAAAGTTTCCACCAGAAAGAGCAACAAACAGAAGAAAACATAAGTTAAAATCATCCACATGAAGCAAATATCTCTCGGCAGCTACAAGAATCTGAATAATAATCTGATAATAAAACCATTATTGGAAGGACATTCAACTTATTCTTCATCTTCTTCATCATCTTCATCCTCTTTATCATTCTACAAGCAAAAAAAAGGATTGATGACATTCGTTTCAAAAAAAAATGTTCATCGTGAAAAGTTTCAATTATTGAAAGCTACTTTTTTACCTCATCGTCATCTTCATCTCCATCAAACTCTTCATCATTAGCTTCCTGCACAAGTCAACATTCCGCCCACTAACTTCAAAAATTATATTATAGAAATTGCTATATATAGCAATCAATGTAACAGAGATACTGATAATAATACAATCGTCATTTTGCTTCATTCTTCTCGTGTATCAAAATCTAAACAAAACAATTGCAATAAATCATAAAATCTTTTAGAAACAACATTTTTAGACTCTATCGCGAAAGAAAAATGTGATTAATACACTTACTCAGCAATGGATTTGCACTTATAACCTGCAAACAGTTCCTACAAAATAGTATATTGGATGACTGTGTACATACTTGAATATTTGTAATAAAATAGGGCCTTCCATTATTGCTGATTATTAATATAAACTACAGCTAATAACATTTGCTGGTAGGTGTTCACTTCAATATTTAACTTGCTTACTCTAACGGTGGTAGAACAACCTGACTCTATTTGAATTATCAGATATAGAAATTACCCTATTTCTGATATGTAGTTGACTTGCAAATAATACTAAACTTCTGGATCATAATCTTTCCTGAATTATAGATGAACACGGTTATCTATGCAGTAGGAGAAAGTTGTAGAAATCCTTCACAACCTTCTATATTAGGTTTCTGAAATTTAACAAAATTAACACCAAGTTTGAAATGATAAAATATTTAGATGGTGCCAATTAGAAAAGGAAGAAAATATACATGTGACATGTCATGTATTAGTGGAAGAGGTTTCCAAAAACAATACATAGTAAAATATTAACATAAACAAAAAATATACCTGCTCCAACGTCTAAAGAAAATGAATAAGACCCTTCGGATGGCACACATGCCCACCCACTCCAACTTCAGCAAAGGTCTCTGCAAGTTGGTGATTTATTTTGCTAGTTCTCTCATCTGGTAGCAGTATGCTGTCTAACATCACTTTTTCATGCGTGGGTGGCACAGATTTCCCAAGGATTTTAGACGATGTAGAATCTCGGCATACGGTACCTGTTGCAATAAATATGTTTAGGTCTATCCAACAAAATATCTGCTCGAAAGCAACTAAAAGGAGAAATCTTATAATAAATACCTTTTGCTATTATGTCTAAATCAGAGTTGAGGATTTCACATCTTTGATTGTTCGCTACATCGGTCGAATTCTGGAACCGCGAAGCAACGAAATCAGGAGCATTGAATTATGTGGTGTGTCCTCCATCAGAAGAATTGACCGGTGTGTGAATTCCCTGTTCGATGTTTCCCACCATGTTGATCAGAACCTCCATTTGCCTAGAAAATTTCCCACTATACCGTACGAATTTCCCGCCCTCATTTTCAAAACATCACACTCTCCATGAACATGTCTGAGTCATTTCTGTGTAATGGCACAAGCCTTAACTTTAGTCTTTGGTATAACGGTCCCAACACCGCGGCTCCTACCCCTTGCATCCTTACCAAGCACTTGTGATAAGATGTCTTCATCCACTATCAATTTTTCTTCATCACTATCAGTGATCTTTTCTTTCGCTTTCGCAATTTGATCCTGAAATATGATAATACTTATATGAATAAGGAATTTAAAGAATATGCAAGTTAGTATTTGTTATAAGTATGAAGAAGTGGCATACGCATATTTTAGCATCTAATTAGTATTTGTTTAACTTACAAAGTATGAAGAAGTGGCATCTGATATGCTACCATCTTTTTTCCTATGTGTCTTCTCCCAAACTTGACGATGACTGATATTTGTTGATGGACTAGCAGCGATCTGCAATACAAGTACAAATTTGATTGAAATAGTTGATGTTTGTACACATGTAGATGTATGTATGTAGAATGTAGATACAGTGAATACTAAAGCATATGAATGAAAATGGATATAAATTAATTTCTTGTTCTATTTTAGCATGACTTTTACGTCCTGCATGGTGACCATAACCGAGCAATGCTTCTACTAAGCTAGCCTTTTCTTTTTTAAAGATGTTCCCTATTGATCATCTATGAACACAAAATGTTAAAGAATAAACTAATACGATGAACAGCATTTCGTAGATCCTTATGTTCTGGATAAGAATGTTGAAGCAATACTGGAAGCAAATGCTGCATTATGACATGGTAATCATGTACTTCATATTTCTTAGTCCAGGAGGATTGATGCTTACATTGTTGTGGAAGTTAGAAGAGAATTTGTTAGGCACTTTCAGATTTTTCAAAACAGTGCAAAAACGTATCTTTTCTTCTTTGCTCAAAGTGAAAGTTTTCTTTGGTATGCTTATTTTATTTGTTTCAGGATCTTCCACCACCCACAACTTTTGTTTTATACCCATGATTTTCAAATCCTTGCATGCATTGATGCCATCTTTTGTCTTATCTTTATGGTCCATGAGGGTGCTGATGAGATGCTCCGTGACATTCTTCTCCGTATGCATAAATCAATATTCTGTCGGATCAAATTTGCTTTCCAATATGGTAAATCGAAAAAGATAGACCTCTTATACCATCCAGAAATATTGTCAACATCTTCATTGGTTGACTTTTTCTGTTTTCGACCAATTTCTTCTTTTTGTTTTCTAACTTTCATTTTGATATTCGCTACTTTCTTTTCAACTTGAAAACCAGTCAATAGCCATTTAGGACAACGAAGTTCTTGTTCGTTGTTGAAATTGGTCTTATCATATCGAAACTTGTGTTCGTTAGGAAGAAACACTCGATGTCCCATGTAACACTTCTTCCTACATTCAGGAAGATGATAAGAACAAGTGTTTTCCCCATAAATAGGACATGCAAAGTGACCGTAAGTTGTACATCCCTATGAAGTCCCAAAAGCAGGGTGATCATGGATTGCCTACAACACCCTAGCTCTCATTGTGAACTCAGATTTACATAACGAGTCAAATGGAACGACTCCTTCCCATAGTGTAACGACCCGTATAAATTCAAAGCTTAAAATGAATTAAATTAATAAGATTTTAATTTAAATTTAGAAAGAAATAAAAATCTTATTAATTTATATGAAAGCGAATGTTGAAATTTGATGTATCAAGGGTAATTAAAATTTATTTATTTAAATTTTATATTGCAATTAAATTGTAATAGTGAAAATTGTTGCATTTGAATATAAAGTTAAAAATAAATAAAAAGGGGCAAGTATTGAATTCATCAATGGAATTAAGTATTGATTTATGGAAAGTAAATGTAAATGGAGGTAATAAAGTAATGCAGGACAATAAATAATTTTTTTGTACAATCCTTTTTTTTAAACTATTATAAGATGTTAATTAATCCAAATGTGAAGATTAGGAAATAAATTCAAAATTTATGTTAGACAATGAATTGCAATAATTAAAGTTAATAATTAATAGATTAAATGGAATACCAATTTACTCATAAAGTGAATATAAGAGAACAAATAAATATTGAATAAATTTTGGTATAGTTGTAATAAATGTTAATTGAGTAAAACCAGTGTATGTAAGTAATTACAATGTTGGGGTGTAAATAATGAACCTCTAAAAGTGTAATTATGAGTTAATGACAATATTCATTGTACGTTACTTATTTTATTAGGTTGTTAAGTTAATTTGTAATCAAATTCAATTAATTCACTAAATTAGGGAAGTTAATGTGGAATAAATTGGTAAGTGAAGAATGTTGAATTCAAATAAGATGTAACAAAGTAAAATTCCATTCATATTAGGATAATTAATGTGATAAAAAGAAATGAAACCAAAATGATAATTGGAAAATATAAATGTAATGAAATCTAAAATAATATTAACTATGTTAGTTAAGTAATAATTGATTCAATATTAAGTTGTAACCGAATAAAATTCAAATTCGGAATTAATTTGCAATCAATTGGATTAATTGCAGCTGACATTTGAACACGGTATTTACTGGAATAATTGACACTAAATTGATATGTGAATTTGCGTTTAGTTACTGTAAATATCAAAGGGATTAATTGAAACTAAATGGATTTAGTATTTAAAGATTTTGTAGATATTTATTTAAATGAAATTGAAGCCATTATATGAGTATGAATCTAATGTAAATTTTTACATATAGAATGGACAATTGATATTAAATGAAAGGAATAAAATTTAAGTGGGTCAATAAATTGAAATTTAATGAAATCATACATCTAAATGTTATGTTAATAGAAATTTAAAATGGAATCTAAGAATATTTGTAAAATAGATTTTGAGTCAAATGTTGATTTCATCCGGTGTAATATTGAATTTAATAATAAATGAAGTTTTAACTTATATTTTCTAAATTTAATGAAATTGGAAATTGTAACAACCCGATATTCGTGTCGATTTATAATCGACATTAAACGATTAATATTGACCCAAATTTCCATTTTTGAATTTTTAAATTTGAATTAAAATTCTTTTATAAATGGATAGAAAGGAATTATGGGCTTTAATTATGGTCCATTCTTTTTATTGGGCCGTAAAGAAATTGAACATGGGTAAAAACCCGTACCCATCCCCCTCTCTTCATTCTTCCCATTCGCGAACCCTAAAAAAAAAATCGAACGAGAGTAAATATGGCGGCTGCTCGTGTCGTTCGTCTTCCTTTGCTCGTCTCGCGTGGCTGCTGCGGTGTGCTTGGCTTCAATTCGTCGACATGGTGAGTTTTCTCACATCTAATTCAAACCCTAGTTTGATTGTTCGTGTGCTCGCTTATTGTGTGCTATCGTGGCTTTGATTCTTTGCTACTTGAATTGGATGGCAGTGACTTTCCTCTTTTAATTTTGTGACCTGATATTATCGGCATTGATGTCTAACTTGGTCACTTTGATTTGTTTGAATGTTTTGCTGTGATGTCGATTTCGTGGCCACCACTATCTCGAATTCTTCATGTTGTCTTCAGTTGCTTGTGTACTTGTGTCGAGGCTACTGTTCTTGCCTTCATGTTTATATTCTTGCAGCTGACTTGTTTCTGCATTGTGCATATTCGTGAGTTTGCTCACATCTAATTCTTGGCTCAAGTTATTTATGTGTTTGGTTGCGCGAATTCTTGGCTGATTATTGCTTCGAATTTTAGTGATTTTGATTTGTTGAGATTTTTGGTGTAAGCAGAGTAACTTCTGATCTCTCAACAAAATTTGCCATCAACAATAAATGGTTGTCAGACAATCCTACTTGTTGAACCTGCTTTCGACACAATTATTTCTGAAAGTTTTGAAGCTTGATTGGTTTGCGGTTTTCAGTTTTGGATTTCGTAACAACCGCAGTGCATTCAATTAATTATTTCTGAAAGTTTTGATGCTTGTTTGGTTTTGACCTTTATGGGCTTGGTGCATTGGTTAATTGCTAAGTTCGAACTTGTTATGGTTGACTTATCTGTATATATATGCATACATACATTCGTATGTGTGTATGCATATATTGTTGACCATGATTCGGGTTTTGTGTTGTATTTGCACTTGTATATTTATGCAGACACTTGAGCATTCCTTTGATTGTTCGCTGCAACTTTTTGCTGTCCACTGCCACTCTTGTTTGCATATTTATTATGCAGATACTTGAGCATTCCTTTGATTGTTCACTGCAACTTTTTGCTGTCCACTGCCACCCTTGTTTGCATATTCAATATGCAGACATTTGAGCATTTTTTTCTTTTGTTGCTTATTTTGTCATTTCTTTTTGAGATATGACCTGACTTTGTTCAAACTGTTTCACTGTCGTACTATGTTTATGTATGTGTCATCTCCATGTATATACATACATATATGTATGTATATATGTGTGTGTGATGGCTCGATATCAATCCTGATTTCATGTTTTCAGGATTAACCAGAGCGTGTCTAAAATGTTTTGAGTTGTTTCTTTGTTGCAGATACACATGTCTGAATTTCCTTGTTAGACTTGGTATTGCACAAGAAGAACTAGTCATAGTGTATTGTTCTACTTCGAGTTAAATTGCCCTCGTTTTCCCTGAACTCCTGATTGCTTGAACATATTGAAGTCTTGTTACAGCTCATGTTCATGTACATATTCATATTTCATATGTTGGTCTGGTTCTGTTTCTTTTCACCTCTGCACATTTTGCAGTCCCTACTTGCTGTTGCACTTATATATAGCTATGTATGCATATGTTCTTGAGTCAGTTTCATTGTGGTTGGTTATCACCATGTTGGTTTGACTTGAACTCTATTCACTTGATACTGTTGGCATTCATATGTTTACAAGTACATTTCATATACTTGTAGCCATTCATGCAAAATTCTGCTGCCTTCTTCTGTTTCATTTCATTCTGGAACCATCATTTTGTGACCCTTTTCACTAGTGTTTTCCACTGTTGCATTGTTTGGGTGATCGTTGTACATATGAGATTGATTCATATGTATGCTAGGCAATGTTTACATTGTATTGCCTTAATTTTTGTGCTCTCCTCTTTAGCATATACCTGTACATTGCTATGTGCACTTATGTCCATGCTTTCATTTGATCTTGTGGTGTCTGCAATTCAATTGCAGTTTGTTCTTGTGTCTGTGTGTGTGGTGCCATACCCCTGGTGCCCTCACCCTCCTCCTATTTTTGTAGCTGTCCCACTGCTTTGTGTTTTGGATGCAGACTTGTTGCAGTCTCTCCTTTTCTGATGTGTGCTGTGGCACCATTTCATTGGTGCTCTCACCTTCATTTGAGTTGTGTCTTCATGTTATACACTGCATATTTGTGTGACAAACCCTTTGCTGATGTACTTGAGCATGCATTCCTGATCATGCCACTGTTTGCATTTTTGATTTATGTGGTTTATGTGGTCGAAATGTTTTTATTGTGCATATCTGTCTACTTTGACCACCGAGTTCGTGGCATTGATATTTGAACCTTCGTTGATTTTGGTTCGTTGATCTTATGGGTACATCATCACTGTAGTGGCACGGCAGTGCACGCAAGCGTGAACTGCAGCCACACGGTATTCGGTTGAGTACATCATCACTATAGTGGCAAGGCAGTGCACGCAAGCGTGAACTGCAGCCACACGGTATGGCGTGTATGATATTCTTTTTGTTTTGACTTATGGATCTTTTTGCGTATTCCATATTCTGTAGTGGCGAGGCAGTGCACGCGTGCGTGTACTGCAGCCCTACTTGAATTAATATTTTAACTGATATTTAAATGTTTTGAACTGTTTTGTTCGTTTCAATTCAATATTATGAATTGCATACTGATTTGGTTTAATTACTGTCGTCTATTCATTATTTAATTATTATTGCTTCCGTGCACTAATAACTGAGTTTGAATTAGACTGACTCGGGTATTATTTTCTTTTGAATCTAATACTCGGGTCAGACCGAGTATTTCAGGTTGTAGATATTCTGCTTTGGGTTGCTGCTAGAGCTATGAAGTTCTTTCATATCTTTTGGAGTAGTCGTCGTTATTTGTAGTAGTCTGTAAAATTGTATTGGAAGATATGTGTTCATGTATATTAAATACGTTAATGTACTTGTATATGTAACTTCCTGAGTCGACTGTTGTAGTTGGATCATATGTACCGTGTCAAATGTATTGTAACTGACATCAGTTATTGTATATATGAGACTTTCTGTTCCATCTGTGTTCCGCATTTATATTATCTGTGTTGTTATTTTATATTTACTGTTCTAAACTATTACGAACCATCGTAGTTCGTTTTATACTGGAATTGGGGTATGTCGATGGGAGAAAATAAATCAGAGATGAAAAAAAAATGAAAGAATATATATATTTATATCACTCCCATCGAGATAACCAATACTAGTGTAAGGCCAACTATTGATGGCCGCTCCTCAACAGCCTTATTCTCCGTGCTAGTTGACAGCATTACACCGTAGTGTTCTTGGCTAGCGTGGGTATAGAGGTGGGGCGTCACAGCTTGGTATCAGAGCCTGGGGTTTAGAACAAATATAAAACATAACTTAGATAGGACGTGTGTTACAACTATTTGTCGATGTTTTATTTCACATCTTTGTCTTAAGATCATCTTTGATTGTTAGGAATGAATTCCTAACGCTTATTCGTGAGCATTGCTGCTATTCTCTATCGCACTTGCTCACTTGAATTTACACTTCTAAGTATCAGTGTATACATGCTCTACCAAGTGCATATTGCTGCAACTAGTACCCACTTCGATTTGAACTCGCATTGTTTATTCGAACTGCTATATATATGCATTCTTATCTCTGATTCGTGTACTTAATGCAGTTTCCATACAATTGGGTTTTGGGTATCAATCTTTGAGACAAATTGCATTCCAATTGTCGACTCTGTCTGTTTATCCATGGTTTGTTGGTTTTCATGTGCCTCTCTCTGATAGTTTTAAAATTTCTTTGGTATAAAAGAAATTGTCTTGGTCTTTGCCTTGTCGATAACGACGTTGACTTGACTTTTACTTTTGCTAAAGTCATTCAAGCATTTATACTCGCTCTGCTTTGTTTTTCCAATTGTTGATCGGTTCTTCTTTTCCGGTTAGTTGTTATCACCTTTGTCGATTTTGATAACTTCTATTTCAGGAATTTTGGGAATTCCTACTTTGATGGATTTGGAATCGAATTCTTTGTATTTTATTCACGTCTTCGAATGTGAATCTTAGTGAATTGATTTGGTTTTCGAATTTAATCGATTCTTGATTATTTCCCGATTTGTTGCTATCATTTATTAGCAACTTTGATGACCATTTCTTCGGGAACTTTTGTGAACATTCCTTTTGATGGATACAGTATCGATTTCTTTGGATTCTATTCACATATTTACATGTGAATTCTTGTGATTGATTGTTCCTACAATCATTTTTGTGATTTGTCACTTTAAAAATATAAAGGTTTCAATACTAGTAGTAAATATCAAAACTCTTTTATCAAAATGTTTTCAACTCTATTTTCAATACCAAACTCGTTTTTGAAACCGTTTTCCAATCTATTAGTATATACAAATCTTTATTTCACTCGTATGAGAAATCTAATTAAACGACTTAGTAAAACGAGTGGTATATAACGCTTGCGTTTACTTCGCCGGTTAATTCTTGGACTTATTCGATTGAATCTCTTGTGACAAATTTTATTAGTGAAGATTTACAGTTTGTTCGTAAATATTTAAGTTAAGCAAGTGGTTATGGGACATGAAGCTAAACTTTTATATTTACTAGCTTAGTGTAATTGACACTTCTCGTTGATCATGACGATCATTTTTACGGTTAGACTAGGCCTCATCGGTGTGATTTCGTCTCACACATATCTCTTGGGCTTTGAGGATTGTCTAGACACCACTTGTGTGATTTCATTCACACATACTTTTCTTTTGATTGTGAGGTTAGACTAGACACCACTTGTGTGATTCCACTCACACATACCTCTTTTGATTTTTGGTTAGTCTGGACCTCAATCTGTGTGATTTCGACTCACACATGTGGGGTAGCGCCCCACGGTCTTCGGGCCATTCTTGTGTCAAAATTAATGGCTTGCAACCAGGAGATAGCGTCTCGTTATGCGTTGCACGTGTTGATGATTTTTCATGCTCGCGGGTAGGTGAGATTCCGTGCTCCCGTTCTCGCTTTGCGTTGCACGTGTTGATGATTTTTCATGCTCGCGGGTAGGTGAGATTCCGTGCTCCCGTTCTCGCTTTGCATTGCACGTGTTGATGATTTTTTCATGCTCGCGTGTAGGTGAGATTCTGTGCTCCCGTTCTCGCTTTGCGTTGCCCGTGTTGGTGATTTTCATGCTCGCGTGTAGGTGAGATTCCGTGCTCCCGTTCTCGCTTTGCGTTGCCCGTGTTGGTGATTTTCATGCTCGCATGTAGGTGAGATTCCGTGCTCCCGTTCTCGCTTTGCATTGCACGTGTTGGTGATTTTCATGCTCATGTGTAGGTGAGATTCCGTGCTCCCGTTCTCGCTTTGCGTTGCACGTGTTGATGATTTTTCATGCTCGCGGGTAGGTGAGATTCCGTGCTCCCGTTCTCGCTTTGCGTTGCACGTGTTGATGATTTTTCATGCTCGCGTGTAGGTGAGATTCCGTGCTCCCGTTCTCGCTTTGCGTTGCCCGTGTTGGTGATTTTCATGCTCACGTGTAGGTGAGATTCTGTGCTCCCATTCTCGCTTTGCGTTACATGTGTTGATGAATTTTCATGCTCGCGTGTTGGTGAGTTTCCATACTCTCCGTTCGAGTTTTCATACTCTGTTCGAGTTTTCATACTCCGTTTGAGTTTCCATACTCACCTTCGAGTTTTCATACTCCGGTTCGAGTTTTCATACTCCGGTTCGAGTTTTCATACTCGCGTTCGAGTTCTCATACTTTTAGCTTGTGTTTTCTGGATTTCTTGTGAGGATTTCTAGAATTTGTGCTTCACCAATTTTCGTGATTTCTATTGATAAGTTTTATCAATTCTTGTGCATTGGTGAATTCGTGTGTCATTGACTTGTTATGAATACAAGTTTAGGGTATGATATCCCTTTCTATCTTTGAGAAGATTCTTGTGACACTTTGGATGAATAAAAATCCACTTATCAAAGTTGCTACTGATGTCGCTGTTTTAATCACGTGTTTTAAAAATTGTTTCAAAATATAAATCAAAATTGTTTTCAAAATTTTTACGATTTGCGCTTTCAAAAGAATGAGAAAGCAAATTAAACGTTTCAGAAAAATCGAGGACTATGACCCCTTTCTTTTACTGATTCGCTTAATTCCGGACTTGTCCGTTTGAGAACGTAAAATGTTATTTATTTAAAATACACAATTTAGCACTTTCAAGGAAACGATGAAGTGAATTAAACGATTTAGTAAAACTCGTGGTTATGAGTCATGTGCGTTTGCTATTTCGGTTAATTTCGGACTCGTTAATTGAAAAATTTGTAATTTGAAATTTGATTACCGTTGTGGTAATTTCTGATTATCGTTTTGATAATTGGATGTTTATGATTTCTGATTTATCGTTTTTGATAATCAGATATTTATTGTTTCTAATTATCTATTGATAATTAGATATTTGAGATTTAATTGTCGTTTGTGATAATTAAATATTTGTGATTTAAGATTGATTTTCGATTTTGATAATCGAATACTTGTTGATTTGATTATCGTTTTTGATAATCAAATATTTGTGATTTGAAATCTCTGAATTATCTATTGATAATTAGATTTTTGTTGAGAATTTGTGAATTTCTTTTATGAAATTAACAGATTTCTTTGGCGTTTATATTGTACTACGCCAGTGTACCGGCTCAATTTTCTACTATTCATGACGTTTTCTACGTCTTCCAATTACGGAAATGTCTTAGGAATTTCCGATTTCTATTTTTGAGCCCGGTATTATTGAAGAAATTGAAGTTTCACCAGATTTGACGTTGAGCAACATTCTATTCACATCAATGTTTCGGGGGTTCGGCACCTTCGAAATAAAGATGTTTTCTCGTGAAAGTTTATTGGTTCTCAAATCCTTTGAATTTCACGTTGGAATCCAGAGAATTCATCGAGCAATCACGATCAGGCTTTCTCTATCATGCTCTTTATGGTGAACTTCCTACTTCGAATTTCTTCATGTTGTGATGATATGCTCTTATGGTTGTTACTTTTTATCCGTTTGTTCCTTATGATTGCGAGGACGCAATTTCTTTAAGGAGGGGAGTCTGTAACAACCCGATATTCGTGTCGATTTATAATCGACACTAAACGATTAATATTGACCCAAATTTCCATTTTTGAATTTTTAAATTTGAATTAAAATTCTTTTATAAATGGATAGAAAGGAATTATGGGCTTTAATTATGGTCCATTCTTTTTATTGGGCCGTAAAGAAATTGAACATGGGTAAAAACCCGTACCCATCCCCCTCTCTTCATTCTTCCCATTCGCGAACCCTAAAAAAAAAATCGAACGAGAGTAAATATGGCGGCTGCTCGTGTCGTTCGTCTTCCTTTGCTCGTCTCGCGTGGCTGCTGCGGTGTGCTTGGCTTCAATTCGTCGACATGGTGAGTTTTCTCACATCTAATTCAAACCCTAGTTTGATTGTTCATGTGCTCGCTTATTGTGTGCTATCGTGGCTTTGATTCTTTGCTACTTGAATTGCACGGCAGTGACTTTCCTCTTTTAATTTTGTGACCTGATATTATCGGCATTGATGTCTAACTTGGTCACTTTGATTTGTTTGAATGTTTTGCTGTGATGTCGATTTCGTGGCCACCACTATCTCGAATTCTTCATGTTGTCTTCAGTTGCTTGTGTACTTGTGTCGAGGCTACTGTTCTTGCCTTCATGTTTATATTCTTGCAGCTGACTTGTTTCTGCATTGTGCATATTCGTGAGTTTGCTCACATCTAATTCTTGGCTCAAGTTATTTATGTGTTTGGTTGCGCGAATTCTTGGCTGATTATTGCTTCGAATTTTAGTGATTTTGATTTGTTGAGATTTTTGGTGTAAGCAGAGTAACTTCTGATCTCTCAACAAAATTTGCCATCAACAATAAATGGTTGTCAGACAATCCTACTTGTTGAACCTGCTTTCGACACAATTATTTCTGAAAGTTTTGAAGCTTGATTGGTTTGCGGTTTTCAGTTTTGGATTTCGTAACAACCGCAGTGCATTCAGTTAATTATTTCTGAAAGTTTTGATGCTTGTTTGGTTTTGACCTTTATGGGCTTGGTGCATTGGTTAATTGCTAAGTTCGAACTTGTTATGGTTGACTTATCTGTATATATATGCATACATACATTCGTATGTGTGTATGCATATATTGTTGACCATGATTCGGGTTTTGTGTTGTATTTGCACTTGTATATTTATGCAGACACTTGAGCATTCCTTTGATTGTTCGCTGCAACTTTTTGCTGTCCACTGCCACTCTTGTTTGCATATTTATTATGCAGATACTTGAGCATTCCTTTGATTGTTCACTGCAACTTTTTGCTGTCCACTGCCACCCTTGTTTGCATATTCAATATGCAGACATTTGAGCATTTTTTTCTTTTGTTGCTTATTTTGTCATTTCTTTTTGAGATATGACCTGACTTTGTTCAAACTGTTTCACTGTCGTACTATGTTTATGTATGTGTCATCTCCATGTATATACATACATATATGTATGTATATATGTGTGTGTGATGGCTCGATATCAATCCTGATTTCATGTTTTCAGGATTAACCAGAGCGTGTCTAAAATGTTTTGAGTTGTTTCTTTGTTGCAGATACACATGTCTGAATTTCCTTGTTAGACTTGGTATTGCACAAGAAGAACTAGTCATAGTGTATTGTTCTACTTCGAGTTAAATTGCCCTCGTTTTCCCTGAACTCCTGATTGCTTGAACATATTGAAGTCTTGTTACAGCTCATGTTCATGTACATATTCATATTTCATATGTTGGTCTGGTTCTGTTTCTTTTCACCTCTGCACATTTTGCAGTCCCTACTTGCTGTTGCACTTATATATAGCTATGTATGCATATGTTCTTGAGTCAGTTTCATTGTGGTTGGTTATCACCATGTTGGTTTGACTTGAACTCGATTCACTTGATACTGTTGGCATTCATATGTTTACAAGTACATTTCATATACTTGTAGCCATTCATGCAAAATTCTGCTGCCTTCTTCTGTTTCATTTCATTCTGGAACCATCATTTTGTGACCCTTTTCACTAGTGTTTTCCACTGTTGCATTGTTTGGGTGATCGTTGTACATATGAGATTGATTCATATGTATGCTAGGCAATGTTTACATTGTATTGCCTTAATTTTTGTGCTCTCCTCTTTAGCATATACCTGTACATTGCTATGTGCACTTATGTCCATGCTTTCATTTGATCTTGTGGTGTCTGCAATTCAATTGCAGTTTGTTCTTGTGTCTGTGTGTGTGGTGCCATACCCCTGGTGCCCTCACCCTCCTCCTATTTTTGTAGCTGTCCCACTGCTTTGTGTTTTGGATGCAGACTTGTTGCAGTCTCTCCTTTTCTGATGTGTGCTGTGGCACCATTTCATTGGTGCTCTCACCTTCATTTGAGTTGTGTCTTCATGTTATACACTGCATATTTGTGTGACAAACCCTTTGCTGATGTACTTGAGCATGCATTCCTGATCATGCCACTGTTTGCATTTTTGATTTATGTGGTTTATGTGGTCGAAATGTTTTTATTGTGCATATCTGTCTACTTTGACCACCGAGTTCGTGGCATTGATATTTGAACCTTCGTTGATTTTGGTTCGTTGATCTTATGGGTACATCATCACTGTAGTGGCACGGCAGTGCACGCAAGCGTGAACTGCAGCCACACGGTATTCGGTTGAGTACATCACCACTATAGTGGCAAGGCAGTGCACGCAAGCGTGAACTGTAGCCACACGGTATGGCGTGTATGATATTCTTTTTGTTTTGACTTATGGATCTTTTTGCGTATTCCATATTCTGTAGTGGCGAGGCAGTGCACGCGTGCGTGTACTGCAGCCCTACTTGAATTAATATTTTAACTGATATTTAAATGTTTTGAACTGTTTTGTTCGTTTCAATTCAATATTATGAATTGCATACTGATTTGGTTTAATTACTGTCGTCTATTCATTATTTAATTATTATTGCTTCCGTGCACTAATAACTGAGTTTGAATTAGACCGACCCGGGTATTATTTTCTTTTGAATCTAATACTCGGGTCAGACCGAGTATTTCAGGTTGTAGATATTCTGCTTTGGGTTGCTGCTAGAGCTATGAAGTTCTTTCATATCTTTTGGAGTAGTCGTCGTTATTTGTAGTAGTCTGTAAAATTGTATTGGAAGATATGTGTTCATGTATATTAAATACGTTAATGTACTTGTATATGTAACTTCCTGAGTCGACTGTTGTAGTTGGATCATATGTACCGTGTCAAATGTATTGTAACTGACATCAGTTATTGTATATATGAGACTTTCTGTTCCATCTGTGTTCCGCATTTATATTATCTGTGTTGTTATTTTATATTTACTGTTCTAAACTATTACGAACCATCGTAGTTCGTTTTATACTGGAATTGGGGTATGTCGATGGGAGAAAATAAATCAGAGATGAAAAAAAAATGAAAGAATATATATATTTATATCACTCCCATCGAGATAACCAATACTAGTGTAAGGCCAACTATTGATGGCCGCTCCTCAACAGCCTTATTCTCCGTGCTAGTTGACAGCATTACACCGTAGTGTTCTTGGCTAGCGTGGGTATAGAGGTGGGGCGTCACAGAACTTAACACTGAAATTGATAGATTTATCAATTTCTAATTTACATCTAAACTTGTTTAAACTTCTGTAAATGATTAAGAAATATAAAAGGGATAAAATGTTCAATTATCAGTTTGAAATTTAAAGATTGAATATTAATTAATTTATTTACTTATTTATTTTAATTAATATAAAAATAGCCATTTTTGCCACTGACTCGAATTTCGACAAAACCAGTTTCATCGGATCCGTAACGGTGAATTATAATAATTTCAAATTTCGTAGCAATCAGACTTGTCGTTTGATCGTACGGACTCGAAACGCCTTGAAATTTATGCACTGAAATCAATTGAATTTGAAAAATATTGATTTTAGCATAACTTCTCCATACGATTCAATTTGAACCTGAAACCTTTTCCATTGTGTTTAAAACATTTTAAAACACCTATTTTGATATATGGGTTTACCCAATTTCGTTTCGGGGTCAGAATGGGCTTTTCGGGCCATAGATTGTTCAGCACGTTTGTTTATGTGGTCCATCTACTCTATTTGCAACCCTACCTATAAATAGTTGGTTATAAACCCTAGCCTCCATCTATTCTCATTTTTTTGTGCGTACATTTTCATCAGCTCCTTCTCCTCCTCAATGGCAGACAAAATTTCAGATACAGATCCATTTCAAAATCAAAGTCAAAAATTTGAATCCTCAGAAAAATCTCAAAATAATATATGTTGAAGAACTCGACGAGCGTAATTCAATGGTGTAATTCGTTTTTCAATTCGACGCATCGTTTGACCAGAAATCACGGTAAAAATTGAATTGGGCGATTTTGACTGGTGCGTCTGATCGGAAAATCCCTTCTGGGTTTTGTGGAGGGCCTAGCGCGTTGTTCATCGACGAAGTTTGGAGGCGAATTGACAGTCGGATTGGCAGCAAATCGATGGTCAAAGACGGTCAAACAGTGGAGTTTCGTGCGTTTCAGGTGTGAACAGTACGTGTGCGTTTGCCTTGATGAGTGGTGACGTGGCTTGAAAGGTGAAAGTGTCCTCTTTTATTAATTTTTTTTATTTTTGAATTCAATCGCAATTTTCACAATATCTCTCGCATACGAACTCCGTTTCACGCGCGGTTTTTTTGTTAGGATCGTATTGAAATTCCGGACTTGATGACACAGGTTTGGATGAATTCTGAGACGGTCAAATTTTTGGGTTTAAATCGGATTTAATTTCGATTTAAATTCAAAAGTTGAGTGTTTTAATTCACTCACAACTTCTAAGTTTTCTTATGTTTGTTAAATTGATTTTAGATATGAGTAGAAATTTATTTATGACTGTTTGGCATGTTTTATTCATTATCTCAGTTAAATCGCATTTGTTTAAATTAACTATGAATTAATTTTATTACTACATAAAAATTTGATGGTTAAAATTTATTTATTTGCATATAAACTTCTAGTTAAATAGTTATTAAATTTATTATTGAATATAAACTGTTAGTTAATACCTGTATTTATTACCTGTTATATATTATATGCTCTATATTGATGTTTGTTTAAATTGATGATGATTTGTAATAAATGGTTGACGATTGATATTTGGATGAATGAATGTTTATTTATATTAACTGCAAGTTGTTGTGCATTTCATTTCATTCGGGATTGCGGTTTGAAATGATACACAACCGCATTTTTATTATTAAATTGCGGATTGAAATAATAAATATCTGTATCACTTAAACATAGGGTAGAAAACTACAGACATGCACCGCGATATATATATAATTTTTTTTTTTTTGAGATTTTATGGTGTTGGATAGGATACGGTATAATAAATATTAATTTTTGACCTTATAAAATATCTTATACATATATGGTTAAATTATTGAATTTAAGCTGTGTATAAATTTCTTAAACAAAATAAACAAGATGAATAATGGAGTTTGATTATTTATATTATATGGTTAAGTACATGTTAAGATATTGAGAATATAAAGAGTTTTAATGTTTCAAATCAATTTATATTGGGAGTTAAGTTGAAAATTTATTTGGAATCGAGCTTAATTAAGAATTTAACTTCATAATTTGATGTAGAATTTATTAACTTGGTATTTTAAAAGGTATGATATTTATAAATGAAATTTTATTCAAGATGGATTAAATGAATATTTCTGATATAAATAAATTGGAGGAAATTTGATAGTTAAATGTAATTTGAGTTTTATTTAAAATGATTTCGGATTTATTATGCCAATATTTCAAAATAAATAATAGGACTTTAAATTGTTGAATAGAAATTTCCAACATTAGTTCCAATTGTTTAATATTCAAAGTTTGAAATATATTGAAACTGACGTGGTTTATTGAAACTGAAAGCGATTTTAAATTTATGGACTTTGACTTAATCTTAAATGAATTAAATGGTAAGTCTCGGAAACTATTTTATTTTATAAAGTAATATAAAATCGACTATTTTATTCTATATACTGTTGAATATCCAAAACCATCAAGTTTTAGAAGTTATGGTTTCAAAGCTATGAATTTCGAAGTATTATGTTTTGAAAGTTATAATACAAATGCTTGGTTTCCAGATATTATAAATTTTAAGCACTATGATTTTGGAAAAATAAATATATCTGAAATAAAAATGATATTATTGATTTGGGTTTTATAAAAATAATATCGATGTAACAACCCTGTATTTTGTAATTATTATATTGTATATTTTAATTATTTTAATATAAAGTTTTGATTTAAAAACTTTTTTTACTTATTTGGAATGATTAAATTTTATTATTTAAATATAAATCTTGATTTTATATGAGTTATAATTCCAAACTTGTGTAAGTTGAATATTTGCCTGAAATGCTGATTTTGGTCAAAACAGTCAAACTGTGACTTTTAACTTAAAATTTTAAAAGTTTAAAATTTTAATTTTTTTCTTTTATTATGAAAGTACATAAAATTCTAAGAACACCACTTTTCGTTTCGTTGAAATCGGATGTAAATTGTGAAAGTTATACCCTTTACAATATTGTGCGTATATAGGGTTATTTAACAATGACTATTTTAAATTGAATAAATTACTTCTTCTTTGTTATATTTTATTTTAATATGTAATAATATGTTTTATTATGTATATTTTGCCTTTTAAATATTTTTAAATGATAATATAATTTTTCCAAATTTTACTGTATTTATTTCCTATTTTTAAAGGCTGTTTTATAATTTTCTGCTATTTTCTTCATATAAATTTTACTTAATTATTATTTTTTTATTTTGTGAATGCATTTTATTTTATTTGTTATAAATATTTTTACAAGTCCATGAAGATTTTCTAAAGTTCATTTGAAATTATTTCTAATTTTTAAAGCCTAGTCTGCAATTTTAAGCCATTTTCTTAATTTAACTATATATAATTAAAATTTATTGATTTATTTTATACATTCACTTTTGTTGCTGTGTTTTACTTTATTTTATTCATTTTACATGTATTTAAATTTAAGAAATTTTTTCCAAAGTGTATTGAAGTTATTTCTAATTCCTAAGTCTAGTTTTCATTTTTCTGTGCCATTTTTCTTATTTTAATCATATCTAATTAAAAATTAATTATTAATATTTTGTTTATCTGTTATATTTTCGAATTCTAACTGAAATTTATAAGTGTTTTCAGTTATTTAAGATATATATGAATATATATATATATATATAGGAAGTTTAAAAGGTTTGAAAGCAAAGAAACGTAAAACCGTTTTAACGTTTCTTCTTCCGTTTCTTTTCCAATTAATAGATTTAATTTCCTTTGACCGTCCTTTCTTTTTTGTAGCTGTGAATTTCTTACCTCATTTTCACGTGAAAACATTCCTCTCCACTTCATTTTTCACGGCTAGAAAGGTTTGGTAATGGCTCCTCTTTTCCTCTTCTTTTTGCTCTTCTTTTTCCATTGTTTTCTTATATTTTGCCTTGTTTTCTCATGTGTATTGCTTGGCCTCTCCTCCATAGCCTGGGCCACCACCTCCTACACCTCTTCCCTGCCATCATCACCAGCTACCCCTCTTGTCTTGACCAAGGCCGAGCGCACCATGGTGCCAAAACTCCAAAAAAATGCAACAATGCCCTTGAACAATGCTAGTTTGACCACCTTTGCCTCATCTCCTTCGACCACCACCTTAACCACCACCATAGCTACCTCCACCACCTCTGACCTGACCTCCACCCTCTGGAAATCAGACCATGACCAAGCCGTTCCCATCCATTGAAGCTAGCACCACAAAACTCCTTAAAACATTGCCTAGACCACACATATCATCACCTACCATCCATATCTTGCTTTGGCCACCCCTTATGTAACAACCCGCATATTTAACGATTTTATATTTAAATGTTTGATTTAAATATAGCGTCGTTATTCGGATTTTGGGGTCCGAAATTGTAACGACCTATTAAATTAATAATATTAAATGAGTTAAATTAATATAATTTCTAACCTGATTTAGAAAAAAAAAGGGCTTTAAGATTTATTTGAGAAAATGTAGTAATTTGTTATAGTAATTGGAATTTAATGTAACAATTTAATTTTTATGACAATAGTTTTGGATAATGTAATTGTCACACTTTGTTAAAAGTTAATGTTAAGAAACCAATAAATGTTGAATTAGTGAATATTAATAAAATATTTACTAGAATGGGATTCATTTAATATTAAAATAAATAGTAGGATTGTTTCATTTTGTGACCGTTGAATAAACCAATGCAATAAGTGTAGATAAATTTTTTTATGAATATTGTTCGATAATGAATGGATTGAAACCTCTAATTTAAGTAAGAAAATTAATGCTAGGTATAAAGGAAGTTAAAATTTTAACTGATAAATAATGGTAAAGATTTATTGAAAATCAACGAATTAAAAGGGTTGAGATTAAACTTGTATAAGTTCATTTGCTTTTTCTTTAACATAAACAACTTACCAAGTATAAAAAGTTGAAATGTGAATTAAGAGTGGAATAGAATATTATGCAAGTAGAATTTTTGGAAATATGAAGTATTCAATAAATTACTGTTATAAATAAGAATTTAATGGTATTAACTTAAGTGATGATTGGAATTTTACTAAAATTAAAGGTTGTATTATTAATAGGTGATTTTAACCTTAAGAAAGTAAAAATGAAATTCCTTAATTTATAGTTTGATTTTAGGGTTATTAACTTAAGTACGCCTTAATTTCCCCCTATTCTAATATAATAGAAAGTAAGTAATATATAAATGACTTTAAACTCTAAGTAATTAATTAATAAAATTCCCTATTTTTAAGAATGAAGGTTAAAGGGTTAATAATTTAAGTGTAATTAAAAAGGGCTACTGTAATTAAATATAATAGAAAGTGGGTAATTAAATTGTTACTACTATTAAATATAATAGAAACTTCAACATTAAATAAATGAATGAAATTAAAGGTAAGTTGAAATTGTAATTTATAAAACAAATATATATTAATTTAAGGAATTGAGAAGAAACTTGTAAATTTTCACTTACATTCTTAAAACATACATAACTTACCATGTAATAAAAGTTGCAATGTTAGTAAGAAAATATAAGGGGAAATCTTACAAGTGAAGCTTGAGGTAATAAAGGTATTCAATAAATTTGCTGTTATTAATGAGAATTAATTGTATAAACTTAAGTTAAATTGGAAATTTTACTATATAAGTAAAGGTAAGTTGTATAAATAGATGATATAAACTTTAGTCAATAAATTGGAATGCAAATATAATGAATTTTGTAATAAATGGAAAACGAAAATTGTAAGAAATAAAGAAATCCCTCCATAAATGAAAGAAAGAAAATCAAACCACTGAAGCATGAAATAAATGTATAATAAGTTAATTTGGTTGTTGGTTTGAATTGTATTGTTTGATTTTTGATTATGGGGTAAGGAACTTGAAGTTGTTGGATGAATAAATAATCTATCTTTGTTCCATCTAAGACTGTTGAGTAAAGGATGCACTTGATAGTTAATTTCATTTCATACAAATTTCAAGTTTGAACCCAAACAACTATTTGTTTGATGGATTAAATGATTGCTTTGTGTGTGTATGCATGTTGTTTGTAAGGTTGATGGTTGTTGAATTGTTTGGTTGATTAATGATTGAATCCACTTGAATAGTTCACTTTAAAATAAATATTTAACCTTTTAGATTTTATAAGTGAAATGCAGGCTATGGAAGCCACTGCTACTGCTCTGGTTCCCTAATAATAAGCGTATTGCCCGACAAATAGGTACGTTTTCGGATTACGTTTAAAGCGCTATTTTATAATTTTGCCCGTGTTGGGATAATATTTTGATAATATATGTAATATATTTGTATATTTTGATATTATATTTTCTCCAGAGTCTCTCCGTACAAAGGAGACTCTGCCAAAAAATTTCGTAAATTTTGGACTTAGAATTTTGTTGAATATTTTCCAAACTTTAATGATTTAAGTATAAAAGGTTATAATGACTATAAAACGGGCATATCTCTTTTAAGGAAATTAATTTAGTAAATTATTGTTTATAAGTTAATATTTGAAATAAGATGTAATGTTTTATTCTTCCTTCTCCCTTCTTTTTCCTTTTCGGGGACGAAAAGTTTTGAGTGGGGGAGATTGTAACGACCCGTTAAATTAATAATATTAAATGAGTTAAATTAATATAATTTCTAACCTGATTTAGAAAAAAAAGGGCTTTAAGAATTATTTGAGAAAATGTAGTAACTTGTTATAGTAATTGGAATTTAATGTAACAATTTAATTTTTATGACAATAGTTTTGGATAATGTAATTGTCACACTTTGTTAAAAGTTAATGTTAAGAAACCAATAAATGTTGAATTAGTGAATATTAATAAAATATTTACTAGAATGGGATTCATTTAATATTAAAATAAATAGTAGGATTGTTTCATTTGGTGACCGTTGAATAAACCAATGCAATAAGTGTAGATAAATTTTTTTATGAATATTGTTCGATAATGAATGTACTTAAAAACGGTAATAAATTTAATATAAGAGAACAAAGGCAAATTGTGTATTAATTAATGAATTCATGAATCAGTGTATGGACTTAGTGTAACTATACGTAAATGTACGCAATAAGGTTGTGAAATACCAATGATTTGGATTTCCAATTTATATTAAACATAATGTTGGTAGAAATTGGAATTCACTGTTGTGTGAAATATATGAGAAATCAGGTCAAATGTAAATTATACCGTAGATGATATACTCTTTTAAACAGTAGGATTTTTAAATAAATAAACGTTTCACTTAGGTTTCAATTGGATAACTTATGTAGTTTAATGGAGAATCAATTGCAATTAATTGCCATAAATTAGTGATGATAGGGTAGTTTGATTTGGCCTTTAAGAAGCAAAGAAAAAGAAAGCCAAGATTTATGAATTCATTTGCAATGTGAAATGCAAATCTTGTGGATTGTTTTTTTTTTACAAATGGAATTAATATTTAACCATTACGTTAGTGGAGTCTGATAAGTTAAGGTAGATAATCAATGGTAATTTACCTAATTCAAAGGATATATTAATATAAATATGGGTGAAATGAGGTTAGATCAAGGATATAATATTAATTGATTTTTAGGGCTTAATTAATACGTGAAATAGACAAGATTCTACATTCAAACATTTATACAAAGCTAAGTTGTAAATAGAAGTACCAATGTAATATAATGTAAATAGATGGGAATCAACATTTATTTATTTATTTAATGGAATTTAATTTCTATAGTATGATAATCGCAATTAAATGAAATTGAAATAGCTAATTTATACGTTAGTTGAAATTTAGCTGGAATATGAGGATTTTTAATGAAATAGTGAAATCAAATGGAAATAAGGTTTCAATTATACATTGGAATTTATATTCACCATAAAAGGTTAATTGAAAACCAAAGGAGTTAATAAAGGAATCAAGCTTTATCTATTAATTTGGATTTAAGATATGACAAATTGGATTTATTGCAATAATTAATTCTATAAGATGAGGTTAATACTTATTCTATTTATAATTAGACCAAATTGTTGATATAGATTTTTTGAAAGCAGAATGTATAAATCAATTTGAGTATCAAATTCAATAATTGCGCTTATTGCATAAATAAAGGGAATTTAACGTTAAATATTACGTTACTGAAATTTAAAATGAACTTTAAGAATAATATTGTGAATCATGAACCAAAGTATGTGGCATCCCTATTTGGATAAAGAATGAGTATATAAAAGTTAAAATCTAATATACGGGGTTTTGAGCATTTAATTTTATAATTCTTAAATATAGGAAAGTGCAGAAATTAACACTGCAAATTGATATACTTATAATTTTAATTCACATCCAAGCTTGTTAAATCATTTGAAATTGATTAAATTATATAAGTAATAAAATTTGGACAATTTTAGAATATAATATAAAATTTGGATTTTTGTAATTTATTTTGATTTATTTAATGAATATAAAAATAGCCTTTTTTTGTCACGGACTCGGATTTCGATGAAACCAGTTTCATCAGATCCGTATCGGTGAATTATTATAGGGTTTCAAGTTTCGTATCGATCGGACTTGTCGTTTGATCGTACGGGCGTGAAACGCCTTGAAATCAAATTTAATTAAAATCAATTTGAATCAATTTGGAAATTTTGTTTTCAGCATAACTTCTTCATACGATCAAATTTGGACGTGAAACTTTTTCCATCGCGTTCAGAATATTTTAAATTACCTATTTGGATATATAGATTTAATAAATTCGGTTCCGGAGGCATAGCGGGCTTTTTGGGCCATAGTTTGTTCCGCACGTTCATTCTACGGTCTATCTACTCTATCTCTAACCCCTCTATATAAACCTAGCTACAAGCCCTAGCCTCCACCTAATTTCTTTTCATCTGAGCGTATACTTTCTTCAAGCTCCTCTTCTTCTTCAATGGGTGCTAACCCTAGATCCAGTCAGTTCAAAAAAAAAAAATCAAATTTAAAAAAAAAAAAAATTCGGATCTGCAGCAGCTTCTGGTCGCGCTTCGGGTTTCAGGGGAGAAAACGCTAGAGCAACTTCGGGTCAGGAAGAAAATGACTCGTGTCGCTCCGGGTCGTTTTGGCAAAAACTCCAAGCAAGCACCGGGGAATTGAGGCGGCGCACCGAAGTCGAACCCGAAGTCGACCCAGGACCAGAATTTTCCATTTTTAAAATTTTCATAACTTTTGCATACGAGCTCGGATTCACGCGCGGTTTGTTTTGCTGGGATCGTATCGGAATTTCTGACGTTTTGACGCTGGTTTGGATGGATTTGGAGACCGTCAAAATTTTGAGTTTAAATTGAATTTAAATTCGATTTAAATTCCAAAGGTGAGTGTTTTAACCCACTCACAACTACTAGAAGCTTTTATGTTTGTTAAATTAATTTTAGAAATGAATAGAAATTTATTTATGAGTATTTGGCATGTTTACTTTATTCATATCTGTTGAATTGCATTTATTAAATTTAACTGTTAATTTAATTAATTTATTGCGTATAAATTTACAGTTAAAATTTATTTGTTTGTATATGAACTGCTAGTTAACAGTTATATAATTTATTACTGTATATAGACCGTAGATTAATAGCTGTTAAATTTAATCTGAATAAAATTGCCAGTTATTACCTGTTATATATTATCAAATATAAATTGTTATTGATTGATATTGCTTGATGATTGTGATTGGATGATGGGTGATGTTGATGGATGTTTTATTGTATATCATTAAATTGCAAATTATCATGCATATTTCCTTTCATTCGGGATTGTGGTTTGAAATGATATACAACCGCAAAATTTTATATCTTTTAAATTGCGGATTGAAATGATAAATATCCGTATCACTTGACCATAGGATAGAAAATTATATACAGGCACCGCGGTCTATATATAACTATTTTAATGTGATTTCTATGGTTTGGATGGAATACGGTTGATAATAATCTTAAATTTTATATTGTATAAATATTTTTCTTCCATATATATATATACATATGAAGTTGAAAATTTTGAAATTAAAGGTGTATAAAAATCTTTATTAATAATGGAAGAAAATTAGGAAAATGGAGTTTAATAATTTATATCATATGTTTAAATGTTAAGTTTAGAAATTTTAAGATATGATATTTATAATTGGATTTTTCCCAAAATAAATTGAAATGAATATTCTAGTATAATTTGAATTGGGAAAATATATATTTTTTATTACTAGAAATTGAAGTCTTATTATTTATGGATTTTATGTGAATATTCAAGACTAATTAATAGAACATTCGATTTGTTGAAAGAATAAAATCTAACTTTAGTTTGAAATATTAATACTCCAAATGGATATACGTATATATATAAATTGAAGTGGTTTTGGAACTTGAGAGAGATAATACAAATTTTGGTTTAGACTTTAATAAAGAAATGTATTTGTAAAGCCATGAGAACTATTTTCTTTACAAAGTAACATTTAAGTTAAATTTTTTAATTCATATACCGTTGAATATCCAAACCATTCAAGTTTTAAAAGTTATGGTTTTAAGTTATGAATTTCGAAATATTATGCTTTGAAAGGATATTTGGCTTTCAGACGTTATAAATTTTAAAGCATTTGGATTTTTGAAAAGGTTTATATTTGGGATAAAGGATATCATATTGTTTTGGGTTTTAAAATGATATCGTATTCATAATTTTAAAATGGAAATGTTTATTCTGGTTTTAAAGTATGAGCTATTTTAAATGACCGCGGTGTTATAATAACGATGGGTTGGCAAAGAGACCGGGATCGGATATGGACATACTCTCTGTCGATACCGAAAACCACTTTGACTAACCGTGTACGCGATGGAGATTCCAGAATGAAGTAGGTGGTGGCGACGTTTCCTGTAAGGTAAATACGTGGACCCGACTCCCGTGAGTTGGCATAAGGTGGCTAAAACAGGAGCGATACTCAGGCCAATGAGGTCATTCCTCTGATCGGACCCTCCTCTTCGATATTATACTTTGATTTTGGATTGATTCAGTGGCCACTTCTATATTTTGATTTTGGGGAGTTAGTCCGAGGTGGGCGGTAACTGCGGCTACGCGTTTCCACCAGCCTGGATAGCAATTGGTATATCTACCCTGGCATTGCCTAGTTGTGCCGTGTCAACTACCATACCGAGCCTTTACTACGAGTTTCTATTTGTGTCGTACCTATGGAGTATCCTCTGGTAGCTTCCCGATCAGGAGGTATTACGGTACTGTATAGACTATTGGCATTATTTGTGTTAAGGGCTATATGGGTAACCCCTTAACGCTATATAAAAGTAAGTTTATTTTATAAATAGACACTATTATAATAGCACAATATACTACATAGTAAATAGTTTAACGGATCCTTAGGAGATGTAAATCCCGAACATCTCTTGAGTTACTGTACTCATATTTATTTCTATTAATTTAACTCACATAAGATCTTTTAGTCTGACTCGAGTGTTTTTGTCTTTTCAAATTCGCTCGGGTCAGTCCGAGCGTTTCAGGATCGAAGACTTTAGCTTTGAAGGACGAAGACGAAGGAGTCATATTATTATTATCTATAGTATTGCACCACACTCTAAATTTCCGCTGCATTGATTGTATTGGTATGTGTAACTCTGATATTCATTGTATAAGTAAAATAAATATTTTGTAAACAGTTATCATGAACTGTATATTGATTATTATATTTTATCCTTCCGCTATGAGATTCTATTTTGTTTTATTTCTTCTCTGTTTTTCTTATTTACCCCATAACAATCCGCCCTTGCGTATGCTTTGAATTGGCACGTGTGTCGGTTTAAAGTGTGCGAAAAGGCGGGATGTTACAAGTTGGTATCAGAGCTTTGGTTTAGCGATAAACCTTGGTTTTGTGGGGTTTGACTCTTTGTTAATAGGGTAGTAATACCCTATGGGAGTCGCTGAGTGTATATATATGAGAGAGCGTATTTGTTAGTGTTAATAAAGATTTTGATATTGTGTTAATCTGTTCCGCTTTGTATTTATAAATTCTGGTTGATGCATGGGACGCTATGACATCAATAGGGATTTCTAAACACGTAATAGGACAGACCGACATAATATTTGTTTTTAATATAGGTGAATGAAATAATTTTGCCTATTATATTTTCTATATATAAAAATATTTTTATAAAGATATATTTTGGTTGCTATAGTTGGGTGTTAGGTAATAAAAATATTTGTAATGAATTAAAGCTAAGTTGAATTTTAATAAATAAAATTGGAGATTTTAGAACTTAACTCCGGGATTTTTGAAATCTTCTTTCAAAGGATTTATGAAATATAATGATTTGGTTTATAAATATTTTCTTATATAAATATTTAGTATAATTCGAAAGAATTGGTTTAAGAGGATTTTGAAGAAAATAAGTTTGTACTTTCCTCTCTGTCGCTGGAAAATAATTTCAGTGATGACGGCCGCATCATCGACTTTCATTTTCGAGTTTCGTAGGGGAAAGGCCACTGTAGTAAATTCTACTGCAGATTTATTTTGAAATTATCTAAAATTTTAAATTGTTTTAAATATAAATTGAGATATAAGTTGTAAGAACTCATTTATCTATTATTTTTAAAATAAAATTGAAATTTGACCCGGTATTTAATTCTAAAATTTTCCACTAATTAATGGTTTAAATTATTTTAGGGAAATATAAAGTAAGTAATAAATGGATTGAAACCTCTAATTTAAGTAAGAAAATTAATGCTAGGTATAAAGGAAGTTAAAATTTTAACTGATAAATAATGGTAAAGATTTATTGAAAATTAACGAATTAAAAGGGTTGAGATTAAACTTGTATAAGTTCATTTGCTTTTTCTTTAACATAAACAACTTACCAAGTATAAAAAGTTGAAATGTGAATTAAGAGTGGAATAGAATATTATGCAAGTAGAATTTTTGGAAATAATGAAGTATTCAATAAATTACTGTTATAAATAAGAATTTAATGGTATTAACTTAAGTGATGATTGGAATTTTACTAAAATTAAAGGTTGTATTATTAATAGGTGATTTTAACCTTAAGAAAGTAAAAATGAAATTCCTTAATTTATAGTTTGATTTTAGGGTTATTAACTTAAGTACGCCTTAATTTCCCCCTATTCTAATATAATAGAAAGTAAGTAATATATAAATGACTGTAAACCCTAAGTAATTAATTAATAAAATTCCCTATTTTTAAGAATGAAGGTTAAAGGGTTAATAATTTAAGTGTAATTAAAAAGGGCTACTGTAATTAAATATAATAGAAAGTGGGTAATTAAATTGTTACTACTATTAAATATAATAGAAACTTCAACATTAAATAAATGAATGAAATTAAAGGTAAGTTGAAATTGTAATTTATAAAACAAATATATATTAATTTAAGGAATTGAGAAGAAACTTGTAAATTTTCACTTACATTCTTAAAACATACATAACTTACCATGTAATAAAAGTTGCAATGTTAGTAAGAAAATATAAGGGGAAATCTTACAAGTGAAGCTTGAGGTAATAAAGGTATTCAATAAATTTGCTGTTATTAATGAGAATTAATTGTATAAACTTAAGTTAAATTGGAAATTTTACTATATAAGTAAAGGTAAGTAGTATAAATAGATGATATAAACTTTAGTCAATAAATTGGAATGCAAATATAATGAATTTTGTAATAAATGGAAAACGAAAATTGTAAGAAATAAAGAAATCCCTCCATAAATGAAAGAAAGAAAATCAAACCACTGAAGCATGAAATAAATGTATAATAAGTTAATTTGGTTGTTGGTTTGAATTGTATTGTTTGATTTATGATTATGGGGTAAGGAACTTGAAGTTGTTGGATGAATAAATAATCTATCTTTGTTCCATCTAAGACTGTTGAGTAAAGGATGCACTTGATAGTTAATTTCATTTCATACAAATTTCAAGTTTGAACCCAAACAACTATTTGTTTGATGGATTAAATGATTGCTTTGTGTGTGTATGCATGTTGTTTGTAAGGTTGATGGTTGTTGAATTGTTTGGTTGATTAATGATTGAATCCACTTGAATAGTTCACTTTAAAATAAATATTTAACCTTTTAGATTTTATAAGTGAAATGCAGGCTATGGAAGCCACTGCTACTGCTCTGGTTCCCTAATAATAAGCGTATTGCCCGACAAATAGGTACGTTTTCGGATTACGTTTAAAGCGCTATTTTATAATTTTGCCCGTGTTGGGATAATATTTTGATAATATATGTAATATATTTGTATATTTTGATATTATATTTTCTCCAGAGTCTCTCCGTACAAAGGAGACTCTGCCAAAAATTTTCGTAAATTTTGGACTTAGAATTTTGTTGAATATTTTCCAAACTTTAATGATTTAAGTATAAAAGGTTATAATGACTATAAAACGGGCATATCTCTTTTAAGGAAATTAATTTAGTAAATTATTGTTTATAAGTTAATATTTGAAATAAGATGTAATGTTTTATTCTTCCTTCTCCCTTCTTTTTCCTTTTCGGGGACGAAAAGTTTTGAGTGGGGGAGATTGTAACGACCCGTTAAATTAATAATATTAAATGAGTTAAATTAATATAATTTCTAACCTGATTTAGAAAAAAAAGGGATTTAAGAATTATTTGAGAAAATGTAGTAATTTGTTATAGTAATTGGAATTTAATGTAACAATTTAATTTTTATGACAATAGTTTTGGATAATGTAATTGTCACACTTTGTTAAAAGTTAATGTTAAGAAACCAATAAATGTTGAATTAGTGAATATTAATAAAATATTTACTAGACTGGGATTCATTTGATATTAAAATAAATAGTAGGATTGTTTCATTTGGTGACCGTTGAATAAACCAATGCAATAAGTGTAGATAAATTTTTTTATGAATATTGTTCGATAATGAATGTACTTAAAAACGGTAATAAACTTAATATAAGAAAACAAAGGCAAATTGTGTATTAATTAATGAATTCATGAATCAGTGTATGGACTTAGTGTAACTATACGTAAATGTACGCAATAAGGTTGTGAAATACCAATGATTTGGATTTCCAATTTATATTAAACATAATGTTGGTAGAAATTGGAATTCACTGTTGTGTGAAATATATGAGAAATCAGGTCAAATGTAAATTATACCGTAGATGATATACTCTTTTAAACAGTAGGATTTTTAAATAAATAAACGTTTCACTTAGGTTTCAATTGGATAACTTATGTAGTTTAATGGAGAATCAATTGCAATTAATTGCCATAAATTAGTGATGATAGGGTAGTTTGATTTGGCCTTTAAGAAGCAAAGAAAAAGAAAGCCAAGATTTATGAATTCATTTGCAATGTGAAATGCAAATCTTGTGGATTGTTTTTTTTTTTTACAAATGGAATTAATATTTAACCATTACGTTAGTGGAGTCTGATAAGTTAAGGTAGATAATCAATGGTAATTTACCTAATTCAAAGGATATATTAATATAAATATGGGTGAAATGAGGTTAGATCAAGGATATAATATTAATTGATTTTTAAGGCTTAATTAATACGTGAAATAGACAAGATTCTACATTCAAACATTTATACAAAGCTAAGTTGTAAATAGAAGTACCAATGTAATATAATGTAAATAGATGGAAATCAACATTTATTTATTTATTTAATGGAATTTAATTTCTATAGTATGATAATCGCAATTAAATGAAATTGAAATAGCTAATTTATACGTTAGTTGAAATTTAGCTGGAATATGAGGATTTTTAATGAAATAGTGAAATCAAATGGAAATAAGGTTTCAATTATACATTGGAATTTATATTCACCATAAAAGGTTAATTGAAAACCAAAGGAGTTAATAAAGGAATCAAGCTTTATCTATTAATTTGGATTTAAGATATGACAAATTGGATTTATTGCAATAATTAATTCTATAAGATGAGGTTAATACTTATTCTATTTATAATTAGACCAAATTGTTGATATAGATTTTTTGAAAGCAGAATGTATAAATCAATTTGAGTATCAAATTCAATAATTGCGCTTATTGCATAAATAAAGGGAATTTAACGTTAAATATTACGTTACTGAAATTTAAAATGAACTTTAAGAATAATATTGTGAATCATGAACCAAAGTATGTGGCATCCCTATTTGGATAAAGAATGAGTATATAAAAGTTAAAATCTAATATACGGGGTTTTGAGCATTTAATTTTATAATTCTTAAATATAGGAAAGTGCAGAAATTAACACTGCAAATTGATATACTTATAATTTTAATTCACATCCAAGCTTGTTAAATCATTTGAAATTGATTAAATTATATAAGTAATAAAATTTGGACAATTTTAGAATATAATATAAAATTTGGATTTTTGTAATTTATTTTGATTTATTTAATGAATATAAAAATAGCCTTTTTTTGTCACGGACTCGGATTTCGATGAAACCAGTTTCATCGGATCCGTATCGGTGAATTATTATAGGGTTTCAAGTTTCGTATCGATCGGACTTGTCGTTTGATCGTACGGGCGTGAAACGCCTTGAAATCAAATTTAATTAAAATCAATTTGAATCAATTTGGAAATTTTGTTTTCAGCATAACTTCTTCATACGATCAAATTTGGATGTGAAACTTTTTCCATCGCGTTCAGAATATTTTAAATTACCTATTTGGATATATAGATTTAATAAATTCGGTTCCGGAGGCATAGCGGGCTTTTTGGGCCATAGTTTGTTCCGCACGTTCATTCTACGGTCTATCTACTCTATCTCTAACCCCTCTATATAAACCTAGCTACAAGCCCTAGCCTCCACCTAATTTCTTTTCATCTGAGCGTATACTTTCTTCAAGCTCCTCTTCTTCTTCAATGGGTGCTAACCCTAGATCCAGTCAGTTCAAAAAAAAAAAAAATCAAATTTAAAAAAAAAAAAAAAAACCGGATCTGCAGCAGCTTTTGGTCGCGCTTCGGGTTTCAGGGGAGAAAACCCTAGAGCAACTTCGGCTCAGAAAGAAAATGACTCGGGTCGCTCCGGGTCATTTTGGCGAAAACTCCAAGCAAGCACCGGGGAATTGAGGCGGCGCACCGAAGTCGAACCCGAAGTCGACCCAGGACCAGAATTTTCCATTTTTAAAATTTTCATAACTTTTGCATACGAGCTCGGATTCACGCGCGGTTTGTTTTGCTGGGATCGTATCGGAATTTATGACGTTTTGACGCTGGTTTGGATGGATTTGGAGACCGTCAAAATTTTGAGTTTAAATTGAATTTAAATTCGATTTAAATTCCAAAGGTGAGTGTTTTAACCCACTCACAACTACTAGAAGCTTTTATGTTTGTTAAATTAATTTTAGAAATGAATAGAAATTTATTTATGAGTATTTGGCATGTTTACTTTATTCATATCTGTTGAATTGCATTTATTAAATTTAACTGTTAATTAAATTAATTTATTGCGTATAAATTTACAGTTAAAATTTATTTGTTTGTATATGAACTGCTAGTTAACAGTTATATAATTTATTACTGAATATAGACCGTAGATTAATAGCTGTTAAATTTAATCTGAATAAAATTGCCAGTTATTACCTGTTATATATTATCAAATATAAATTGTTATTGATTGATATTGCTTGATGATTGTGATTGGATGATGGGTGATGTTGATGGATGTTTTATTGTATATCATTAAATTGCAAATTATCATGCATATTTCCTTTCATTCGGGATTGTGGTTTGAAATGATATACAACCGCAAAATTTTATATCTTTTAAATTGCGGATTGAAATGATAAATATCCGTATCACTTGACCATAGGATAGAAAATTATATACAGGCACCGCGGTCTATATATAACTATTTTAATGTGATTTCTATGGTTTGGATGGAATACGGTTGATAATAATCTTAAATTTTATATTGTATAAATATTTTTCATCCATATATATATACATATGAAGTTGAAAATTTTGAAATTAAAAGGTGTATAAAAATCTTTATTAATAATGGAAGAAAATTAAGAAAATGGAGTTTAATAATTTATATCATATGTTTAAATGTTAAGTTTGGAAATTTTAAGATATGATATTTATAATTGGATTTTTTCCAAAATAAATTGAAATGAATATTCTAGTATAATTTGAATTGGGAAAATATATATTTTTTATTACTAGAAATTGATGTCTTAATATTTATGGATTTTATGTGAATATTCAAGACTAATTAATAGAACATTCGATTTGTTGAAAGAATAAAATCCAACTTTAGTTTGAAATATTAATACTCCAAATGGATATACGTATATATATATAAATTGAAGTGGTTTTGGAACTTGAGAGAGATAATACAAATTTTGGTTTAGACTTTAATAAAGAAATGTATTTGTAAAGCCGTGAGAACTATTTTCTTTACAAAGTAACATTTAAGTTAAACTTTTTAATTCATATACCGTTGAATATCCAAACCATTCAATTTTTAAAAGTTATGGTTTTAAGTTATGAATTTCGAAATATTATGCTTTGAAAGGATATTTGGCTTTCAGACGTTATAAATTTTAAAGCATTTGGATTTTTGAAAAGGTTTATATTTGGGATAAAGGATATCATATTGTTTTGGGTTTTAAAATGATATCGTATTCATAATTTTAAAATGGAAATGTTTATTCTGGTTTTAAAGTATGAGCTATTTTAAATGACCGCGGTGTTATAATAACGATGGGTTGGCAAAGAGACCGGGATCGGATATGGACATACTCTCTGTCGATACCGAAAACCACTTTGACTAACCGTGTACACGGTAGAGATTCCAGAATGAAGAAGGTGGTGGCGACGTTTCCTGTAAGGTAAATACGTGGACCCGACTCCCGTGAGTTGGCATAAGGTGGCTAAAACAGGAGCGATTCTCAGGCCAATGAGGTCATTTCTCTGATCGGACCCTCCTCTTCGATATTATACTTTGATTTTGGATTGATTCAGTGGCCACTTCTATATTTTGATTTTGGGGAGTTAGTCCGAGGTGGGCGGTAACTGCGGCTACGTGTTTCCACCAGCCTGGATAGCAATTGGTATATCTACCATGGCATTGCCTAGTTGTGCCGTGTCACCTACCATACCGAGCCTTTACTACGAGTTTCTATTTGTGTCGTACCTATGGAGTATCCTCTGGTAGCTTCCCGATCAGGAGGTATTACGGTACTGTATAGACTATTGGCATTATTTGTGTTAAGGGCTATATGGGTAACCCCTTAACGCTATTTAAAAGTAAGTTTATTTTATAAATAGACACTATTATAATAGCACAATATACTACATAGTAAATAGTTTAACGGATCCTTAGGAGATGTAAATCCCGAACATCTCTTGAGTTACTGTACTCATATTTATTTCTGTTAATTTAACTCACATAAGATCTTTTAGTCTGACTCGAGTGTTTTTGTCTTTTCAAATTCGCTCGGGTCAGTCCGAGCGTTTCAGGATTGAAGACTTTAGCTTTGAAGGACGAAGACGAAGGAGTCGTATTATTATTATCTATAGTATTGCACCACACTCTATATTTCCGCTGCATTGATTGTATTGGTATGTGTAACTCTGATATTCATTGTATAAGTAAAATAAATATTTTGTAAACAGTTATCATGAACTGTATATTGATTATTATATTTTATCCTTCCGCTGTGAGATTCTATTTTGTTTTATTTCTTCTCTGTTTTTCTTATTTACCCCATAACAATCCGCCCTTGCGTATGCTTTGAATTGGCACGTGTGTCGGTTTAAAGTGTGCGAAAAGGCGGGATGTTACAGAAATGTTACTTTCTGCAAATGGCCGAATTGGAACTCGAAACCACCTCCATTGGTTCCAAAATGGCGTTTGTGATCTTTTTGAGTATAATCTTTGATATGTTTGGAGTTTGTGAAATTTTGGCTACTTTCCTATTGGGTTTGGGATTGGGTTCAGCCCACTAGCCCACTTAACCCCCTAGCTCAACCCTTCTCTTCATTTCATCTTCATTTCATTTTATTTTTCAAACTAAGAACTGAAATGGGGGAAAGGAAAGAGAAATAGAAATTAGCAAGCCCTAGTTTCTCCTTTGTAGCTTGATTCTTGCTCCAAATTCATAGAGAATCCATTGGTAAGTTGATCTCCATCTTCTCCATCTCTTCTCCTCTTCAATTTCTGTAATTTTCCTAACCCTAACTTAGGAAATACTTTCTTTGATTCTAGATTGAAGCTTGTAGTGTTGAAGTGGAGTGTAGTTGGTTGATTCCTTGCAATTGTGCTTCTTCATCTTCTTTGTTTTGTGTAAAAAGGTGAGTTTTGAACTCACATCTACTTCTCTTGATTTCATTGATGTTAGGTATGAATTCCTAACACCTTGTTCATATGCACTTGCATTTGGTTTGGGTTGAATTGAGGAATAATCCAATTTTTAGTGTTTTGGGTTAAAATCTTTGAAATCCTAGCTTTGATGTTTTAATCATGTTTTGGTGATGCATCGAGGAACATATAGGGCCGGGTTATCGATTGGCATAAGCCCTTAGAGCCAATGTTCATCCGATTGCATTTTGGGAGAGTTTGCTCTTCATTTGAATAAGGCTGGAAAACAGCCCAGGCAAGATTCAGTCGACTGAAAACTCTGCACAGTCGACTGAACCTGAAACCCGAGAGTTTCCAGGCATGATTCAGTCGACTGAAAAACTCTGTACAGTCGACTGAACCTGGAAACAGAAAGTTTCCTGAACTTGGAAAATTTCCAGCTACAGGGTCAGTCGACTGAAAAACTCTGTTCAGTCGACTGAACCTGCTGTTTCAGCCCACTTTGCTTTTTTGATTGAATTTCCAGTTTGAATCGATTCATGATGATCCCATGTATGATTATCAATTGTTTTGACTTTGATGGTTCCTTTTAATTTTAATCCACGGGTTTTTATGAAATAATCTCTCGAATCGCATTTAAAAGTTCGTTTCTCTAATTTATAAATTCTATTTAAAACACACACACTTTCGCACTTCGAACGAAGTGGAAGGGTGATTAAATGGTTGGGCAAAACACGGACCATGAATCTGTGCGTTTATCCTTCCGATTAATCCTTGACCTATTCGATTGATTGTTTTGACCTTCGGGTTTGGTTTATCGATGATATGAGGTAAACTTTGTACTGCTTTGTGTGTGAAAGGGACTGACGGATAGTAAACCGTTTAGTGCGAACGAGTGGTTATGGGACATACGTTAACACTTTTCGGATTCCTTTTCGAGAGTTGTGACACATTCCGCCAGTTAGTGGTGTCCAGTACTGGGTCTTCGACCTTCACCACTACGGTTTGTTGCCTCTGGGATAGTGTCTTCGGACTGTCTCCCTAGGTTTGTTGCCTTCGGGTACGTTGCCTTCGGGTGTGTGCCTTCGGGTTTGTTGCCCTATATAGTTTCGCTCTGATGTTGGCCTTATGTGCCGTATGGGTGATACTTGGGTTTGGAGTCTTCAGGCTCATGGATCCTTGTTTGTACAGTACTGAGCTCGAGCAAAATTTTATGATGTTTCATTGATATGTATATTCCCTTGATATCGCCCTTCGGTGTTGGTCTTTGTGAGCCGCATGGAGTATAGCGATTACCTTGTGGAACTTGTATACCTTATGGGTATTTGTTATTTGCCTTTTGGCTTGTTTTGGGATATTTGTATCCTTTGTTTCTATATGTTGCCGATGATATGAGGCTTGTTCTATATGATTCATCTCTTGTTGATGATTGTGTTATCTTCTCTAGAGATATTTGTTATACTGTATGACCTTGCAGGTTTATTATTGTTCAGTTAATCTAACTGATTTGTTATCTAGACTGGCCCATGTATTTTATACTCGGGTCAGACCGAGATGTTTCAGGTTAGGTGCTTTTGGGGACTTAGCCTATTTTGCTTCCGCATGGACTATTCGCTAGCTTCGTTTTGTTATAGCGTCTTTTGTAGTCCTTATCTGTTGTAACTCTGATTTATACTTTTTCGTTTCGTCTGTATATTGTGGTCTCCTGTACCACTTGACATGTATTATTTTGTATACTCTGTGGTGTATCTGTGTATGTGTATATTATGATCGACTGTTCTGTAATGTATATTACATTTGAGTTGTTATATTTTCTTCTGATAGATCCTATAGCCATTGTAGTTTTGCTTTAAATATTTATTGAATAGGTCGAATTTTAATGTGTTTCTACTTTTCGACATATTTAGTGAATAGTTATGGTAAGATTGCACATGGTCACTTCCATTATACTCTATTGTCCGCGTTAGCCGACAGTATTATCTATATAATACTCTTTGTTAACGAGGCTCTCGGAGTGGGGCGTCACAGCGTGGCATCAGAGCTGAGTTCAGAACAAAATGTGATAAACACAGAATAGATGCACATATTATGGTACATCAAAGTGTACAAGTGATACAGATCCTTGAATCATCGTGTCTCTTTATTCCATCAAGGTTAGATAGATATTGGAAATACATCTAGGAATGCATTTATTCCGTAGTATCCCATATTGTAATATCTACCTTGTGAATAATCTTGTTCTTATCTTACTTTCAGCTTATGTCTGGAAGAGGCAGGGGTCGACGTTCGGATGCTGGGCAATCTAGTGGCTCGCATCCGGATGGCGTATATATGTCTGCCGATCAATTTTTGGAATTGTTTAGGAGCACTCAGCCTCCCGTTCCTCCTCGAGTGTCTCCACCTCGCAAGTCTGCTTTTTCACGTCAGTGCAGTGATTTTGCTCATCTTGGAGGAAAGCCGTTTAAGGGCTCCGAGTCTGTTCTTGAAGTCCAAGCTTGGCTTCGCACGTGCGAGCGTATTTTCTCTCGCATGGATCTTTCTGACCATGATAGGGTTCTTGTAACTTCTAGCTTATTACAAGAGCGTGCTCTTGACTGGTATGAGCTTCTTGTAGCTGAAATTGATGAGTCTACTCTTTCTCGGACTCAGTTTCGGGGACGATTTGAACTCAAGTTCGTTCCTGAATCTAAAAAAGTTTTATTGACCCGTCGCTTCCTTGAGTTGAAGCAAGGGAAATCTTCTGTTTCTGAGTATGTCGCATCGTTCGAGGCTTTATCTCAGTATGGTCTTGAATTCGTCAGCACTTCTTATAAGAAGAATTTGAAGTTTGTTTCTGGCCTTAAGAAATATCTTAAGAAGTCCTTGTTGCTCCAACTTAAACTTTCTTTTGAGGAATTGGTTGATTCGGCGCTTCATCTCGAGACCGTAGAGAAGGAGTGTGATAGTGATGTTGATGTTGAGGTTTCCAGAAACCCCAACAAGAAGCAGTTTCCAATTCAGAAGAAGCCTTTTCCTTATAAGAAGAAGAAGACCGGTGGTCCTAGCTCTCAGCCTCAATCTTCCGGAACACCTTTCGTTCGAAAGTGTTTTAATTGTGGTTCTCCGGATCATATTATTCGAGCTTGTCCAAAACCTCTCTTCTGCCGTAATTGCAAGAAGGAAGGTCATCATGTTTCTGCTTGTCCTACTGCTCCTGCTAATGCAAAATCTGGCAAGCTCAATGTGGCTAATGCTTCTGGAGGTCCTTCTCAATCCAAAGGTATGACTCCATCTATTTTGGAGGGTTCAATTCTATTTCATGATCATAGTATACGAGTTCTTTTCGATACGGGTACTTCACATTCTTTCGTATCAAAGAAGCTTGTGGATGATTTATCTTTGGATGTTTCTTGTATGGTTACTTCTTTAAGGATTGCGAATCCTATTGGGGGATCCGCGACCCTTAGTTTGCTTTGTGATAATATTGAGATTGTTTTATGTGGCTTTTCTTTCCGTGCGAATCTGCACGTTGTTTCTCATTTGGGTTTTGATATGATTTTTGGTATGGACTGGCTAGTGAGGTACGATGCCAGGATTATTTGTTCCGAGAGAATTTTATATCTTTGTCATCCTGATTCACCTTCTTAGTTATCTCTTGTTCTTCGGGATGTGGATAATTCCGAGATGGCTTTGTATTCTCTTGATTCGCGAGATGGTGATGATGTATCTCTTATTCCTATTGCTTGTGACTTTTCTGATGTTTTTGAACCTGTTTCGGGTTTGCCACCCAAACGGGCAATTGAGTTCCGCATTGATCTCATTCCAGGCGCGCAGCCAGTTAGCCGTCCTCCCACGAGGATGTCTACAAAGGAAAATGAGGAACTCAAGAAGCAGCTTTTAGAGCTCGAGCCCAAGCAGTTGATTCAGTCTAGTTTTCTCCGTGGGGGTCCGCGGTCGTTTGTGTGAAGAAGTCTGATGGAACTCTTAGGCTTTGCATTGACTATCGCAAACTTAACGAGTTAACCATTAGAAATAGGTGTCCATTGCCTAGGATCGATGATATGTTCGATCTATTGAGTGGTGCCAAGGTCTTTTCTCAGCTTGACCTTGCCACAGGTTTCCATCAGTTACGAGTCGCGGAGGATAGCATGCCTCTTACCGCTTTCCGCACTCATTATGGTTCTTTTGAGTGGCTCGTTATGCCGTTCGGTTTGACGAACGCTCCTGCTTTCTTTGTTGACCTCATGAATCGGGTATTTCGGGAATATCTCGATAAGTTTGTTCTTGTCTTCATTGATGATATCCTTATTTATTCTAAGTCTGAAGCTGAGCATGCTAATCACTTGAGAATTGTCTTGAGTACTCTTCGTCGTCATCTGCTTAAAGCCAAATTCTCCAAGTGCTGCTTTTGGGAGAATAAGGTTAAGTTCTTAGGCCATATTGTATCTTCCGATGGCATTTCTGTCGATCCCTCAAAGATCGAAGCCATCCAGAATTGGAAGAGGCCTGAGAATGTGCATGAGATTCGTAGTTTCCTTGGATTGGCGGGTTATTACCGGCGGTTCATTAAGAACTTTTCCCGTGTTGTGCTTCCTCTCACTTGCCTTACTCGGAAAGGCATTCGTTTTATTTGGTCTGACAAGTGTGAAGCTTCCTTTCAGACATTGAAAGAACTTCTCACTAATGCTCCTATTCTTGTGGTTCCCGAAGGGAATCGTGATCTTGTTGTCTACACCGATGCGTGTGGTAGTGGTCTCGGTGCTGTGCTTATGCAGAGAGATCGGGTAGTTGCTTATGCTTCTAGGCAACTGCGTCCGAATGAAGTTCGCTATGCCACTCATGATCTTGAGTTAGCCGCCATTGTCTTTGCCTTGAAGATTTGGCGACATTATTTATTGGGCGAGCGCTTCATTCTCTATACCGATCATAAATCTTTGAAGTATTTGTTTACTCAGAAGGAACTCAATATGAGACAACAGCGTTGGCTCGAGTTTCTTGCTTCTTATGACTTTGATATCCAGTTTACCCCTGGTAAGGGTAATCGTGTTGCAGATGCGCTTAGTCGCAAACATTCGGCTGTTATTTCTATGATGCTTGCCGAATGGAATATTCTTGAGACTCTATCTTTTTGTGAAATTCGTGATCGAGGTTCATCTTCTGGTTCTCCTATTCTATTATTTAGTTTGGGAGCTCGACCTATTTTATTGGATCGTATTGCCGATGCTCAGCAGCGTGATCCTGATTTGTTGCATTTTATTCAGCTTTATGAGTCTGAATCTTGTGATGAGGCGTTGCAAGATTTTAGCATTGATTCTCATGGGTGTCTTCGTAAGAAGAACCGTCTTTTTATGCCTTCTGATTTTGCGCTTAGGCATGACATTCTTGATGATTGCCATCGTTCTAAGTATACCATTCATCCCGGTAATAGTAAGATGTATGCTGATATGCGTCGTCTTTATTATTGGGAAGGCATGAAGCGCGATGTGACGAGTTATGTGAGCAACTGCATGACATGTCAACGTGCGAAGGCCGAACATCAGCGTCCTTCTGGACTTCTTCAACCTCTTAAGATTCCATTGTGGAAATGGGATCAAGTTTCTATGGATTTTATTAACGGCCTACCTCGTTCGAGATCAGGTCATTCTAGTATTTGGGTTATTGTTGATCGCCTCACCAAGTCTGCTCATTTTGTCTCTATTAAGTCTAATAGGACAGCTTCGCATTTGGCTAAGTTGTATGTCAAGGAAATCGTGAGACTTCACGGTGTTCCTAGTTCTATTGTGAGTGATCGTGATCCTTTATTCACGAGTCATTTTTGGAAGAGTCTTCAGCAAGCTTTGGGAACAAAGCTTAATTTTTCTACAGCTTATCATCCGCAGTCTGACGGACAGACTGAACGGGTGAATCGTATTTTGGAAGATCTTCTCCGTATTTGTATTTTTGATTTCGGTGGTAGTTGGGAGGATCACCTACCTCTTGTAGAGTTCTCCTACAACAATAGTTTCCAGTCTAGTATCGGTATGGCTCCTTTCGAAGCCTTATACGGAAGACCATGTCGATCACCTTCTTGTTGGTTGGAATCTGGGGAGAAGATTATTCTTGGCCCGGACTTTGTTCGTCATTCTTCTGAGAAGATTGATCTTATTCGATTGAGGATGAAAGAGGCACAGAGTCGTCAGAATTCCTACGCGGACAACCGTAGGAAGCCTCTCGAGTTCTCGATCGGCGATCTTGTTTTTATTCGTGTTTCTCCTTTGAAATGGGTTATGCGTTTCGGTGCGACTGGAAAATTGGCTCCTCGTTATATAGGACCGTTTTCTATTACTGAACGTATTGGCCCTGTGGCTTATAGAGTTTCACTTCCAGCTCATTTATCTGGCATTCATGACGTGTTTCACGTCTCGCAACTTTGGAAGTGTCTTCGAGAATCGGATTCTGTAATTGATTCTCCTGATTTGCAAGAGCTTGAGATCTCACCGGACTTATCTTTTGTACAGCAACCTATTCGCGTGCTTGACACGGAGGTGCGACACCTTCGGAACAAGGACGTGCCGCTCGTTAAAGTTCAATGGTCCGCTAATCCCAATGACTGTACTTGGGAAACCAGAGAGTATATCGAGCGATCTTATCCAGGTTTTCTATCCTTGCTTCGTAATGGTAAGTCCATTTCTGTGTCTAAAGTTTATTCTTTCTTTTGTATGTGGTATGTATGTAGTTGTTACAAATATCGTCTCTAGGAATTGCGGGGACGCAATTTTGTAAGGAGGGGAGATTTCTAACAACCCGCATATTTAACGATTTTATATTTAAATGTTTGATTTAAATATAGCGTCGTTATTCGGATTTTGGGGTCCGAAATGTTACTTTCTGCAAATGGCCGAATTGGAACTCGAAACCACCTCCATTGGTTCCAAAATGGCGTTTGCGATCTTTTTGAGTATAATCTTTGATATGTTTGGAGTTTGTGAAATTTTGGCTACTTTTCCTATTGGGTTTGGGATTGGGTTCAGCCCACTAGCCCACTTAACCCCCTAGCTCAACCCTTCTCTTCATTTCATCTTCATTTCATTTTATTTTTCAAACTAAGAACTGAAATGGTGGAAAGGAAAGAGAAATAGAAATTAGCAAGCCCTAGTTTCTCCTTTGTAGCTTGATTCTTTCTCCAAATTCATAGAGAATCCATTGGTAAGTTCATCTCCATCTTCTCCATCTCTTCTCCTCTTCAATTTCTGTAATTTTCCTAACCCTAACTTAGGAAATACTTTCTTTGATTCTAGATTGAAGCTTGTAGTGTTGAAGTGGAGTGTAGTTGGTTGATTCCTTGAAATTGTGCTTCTTCATCTTCTTTGTTTTGTGTAAAAAGGTGAGTTTTGAACTCACATCTACTTCTCTTGATTTCATTGATGTTAGGTATGAATTCCTAACACCTTGTTCATATGCACTTGCATTTGGTTTGGGTTGAATTGAGGAATAATCCAATTTTTAGTGTTTTGGGTTAAAATCTTTGAAATCCTAACTTTGTTGTTTTAATCATGTTTTGGTGATGCATCGAGGAACATATAGGGCCGGGTTGTCGATTGGCATAAGCCCTTAGAGCCAATGTTCGTCCGATTGCATTTTGGGAGAGTTTGCTCTTCATTTGAATAAGGCTGGAAAACAGCCCAGGCAAGATTCAGTCGACTGAAAACTCTGCACAGTCGACTGAACCTGAAACCCGAGAGTTTCCAGGCATGATTCAGTCGACTGAAAAACTCTCCACGGTCGACTGAACCTGGAAACAGAAAGTTTCCTGAACCTAGAAAATTTCCAGCTACAGGGTCAGTCGACTGAAAAACTCTGTTCAGTCGACTGAACCTGCTGTTTCAGCCCACTTTGCTTTTTTGATTGAATTTCCAGTTTGAATCGATTCATGATGATCCCATGTATGATTATCAATTGTTTTGACTTTGATGGTTCCTTTTAATTTTAATCCACGGGTTTTTATGAAATAATCTCTCGAATCGCATTTAAAAGTTCGTTTCTCTAATTTATAAATTCTATTTAAAACACACACACTTTCGCACTTCGAACGAAGTGGAAGGGTGATTAAATGGTTGGGCAAAACACGGACTATGAATCTGTGCGTTTATCCTTCCGATTAATCCTTGACCTATTCGATTGATTGTTTTGACCTTCGGGTTTGGTTTATCGATGATATGAGGTAAACTTTGTACTGCTTTGAGTGTGAAAGGGACTGACGGATAGTAAACCGTTTAGTGCGAACGAGTGGTTATGGGACATACGTTAACACTTTTCGGATTCCTTTTCGAGAGTTGTGACACATTCCGCCAGTTAGTCGTGTCCAGTACTGGGTCTTCGACCTTCACCACTACGGTTTGTTGCCTCTGGGATAGTGTCTTCGGACTGTCTCCCTAGGTTTGTTGCCTTCGGGTATGTTGCCTTCGGGTGTGTGCCTTCAGGTTTGTTGCCCTCTATAGTTTCGCTCTGATGTTGGCCTTATGTGCTGCATGGGTGATACTTGGGTTTGGAGTCTTCGGGCTCATGGATCCTTGTTTGTACAGTACTGAGCTCGAGCAAAATTTTATGATGTTTCATTGATATGTATATTCCCTTGATATCGCCCTTCGGTGTTGGTCTTTGTGAGCCGCATGGAGTATAGCGATTACCTTGTGGAACTTGTATACCTTATGGGTATTTGTTATTTGCCTTTTGGCTTGTTTTGGGATATTTGTATCCTTTGTTTCTATATGTTGCCGATGATATGAGGCTTGTTCTATATGATTCATCTCTTGTTGATGATTGTGTTATCTCCTCTAGAGATATTTGTTATACTGTATGACCTTGCAGGTTTATTATTGTTCAGTTAATCTAACTGATTTGTTATCTAGACTGACCCGTGTATTTTATACTCGGGTCAGACCGAGATGTTTCAGGTTAGGTGCTTTTGGGGACTTAGCCTATTTTGCTTCCGCATGAACTATTCGCTAGCTTCGTTTTGTTATAGCGTCTTTTGTAGTCCTTATCTGTTGTAACTCTGATTTATACTCTTTCGTTTCGTCTGTATATTGTGGTCTCCTGTACCACTTGACATGTATTATTTTGTATACTCTGTGGTGTATCTGTGTATGTGTATATTATGATCGACTGTTCTGTGATGTATATTACATTTGAGTTGTTATATTTTCTTCTGATAGATCCTATAGCCATTGTAGTTTTGCTTTAAATATTTATTGAATAGGTCGAATTTTAATGTGTTTCTACTTTTCGACATATTTAGTGAATAGTTAAGGTAAGATTGCACATGGTCGCTTCCATTATACTCTATTGTCCACGTTAGCCGACAGTATTATCTATATAATACTCTTTGTTAACGAGGCTCTCGGAGTGGGGCGTCACACCTTAGCCACCACCACCAGCCACTCCACCACCTTTGGCTGATGCTCCAGCTACTGTCCAGACCTGTACAAGCATGGCCAATCCACCACATGCCCATGGCCGAGCCAAGAATGTCACAAAAACTCAACTTATTTAACCTTGACCCTATATATGCTTTATGTTGCACCACTACACCTTCATCTCCACTTGTTGCCTTGCCTATATGATGTTAAACCTGACCTATATGATGTCATACTTGAGCCAAAGCATCATCATAGCCAAGCATAAGTGTCCCTTAGGCCAAGCATTGAAGTGGTTGAAGCAAGGTCCAATCTATCTTGTTCATTTTGCTTTGTATTTCAAAATTGTTTCAATGTTATTTTATGTTGAATGTTTATATATTGTCTTGTTTGTTTTGTTTTGGGTTGTTGATACAAAATCATATCTTGTCTATCTTTCAACTCAAATCAAAAGTCGTGCAATTGTGCTTGTCGTGCCTTTGGAGTCGTGCTTGTATGTTGTTTTGGTCTTCAGCTTGAAAAAGTGAGTCTTTCTCACTCTGACATTTATACTTATGAAAAGTGAATTGATGACAAGTGTTTAGTAATATAAAATGTTTATGCAAGTTAATGATGATCATATGATATGCTATGCCATGTTATTACCATGTTATTACCATGTTAAAACTGTTAATTTTCACCTGAATCTGATATATGACTGTATATTGTGATATTGACATTGTTTATATTATTCCTGTATATGATCACACTGCAAGTTCCATGTTAGAATAGAAGCACTATGGGCTGAAATGATAGGCCTAAGTTATTTTATTTAATTTATTTTAACTTGGGATTGCGGGTTTGAAATGATAAAACCCGGATTTTCTTTGTAAATTACGGGTTGAAATGATATATTACCTGTATCACTTTACCTAGCGTAGAAAATTATATACATGCCCGTAGTTAAAATATGTTTTTCGACAATTTTAAATATTTTAGAAATTTAATTATTATAATATTTTGATTTTAAATTTAAAAAAAAAGGATTTTTGTAAATTATTATTGATTTTCTGAATAATTGTAAGTGAAATGAATTAATGAAAAAGTTAGAAATTTTGAACGTGAGTTATTTTGGAAATTTAATTGAATATGAAATTATGATAAATTTATGATAATTTGAATTTAAATGAATTTAAAGTGATTTTTATATCATATTAATGATCTTAATAAAGGTGAAATGTGAAATGAATGAATATTATAAGTTGAAATTTTGAAATATAACTAAAACCGGAAATTTATGAAATTGACGTAAAGGTGAACTTTTAGTTAAATAAATAAAAACAAAACTAAGTTATATTTTAGAATTTGAACTTAAGTGTTAAGTTAAAATTTAATGTAATGGATTTTAAAAATTCAACATTGCATTTTAATAAGTGAATTATTATAAAATCTTGATTTTTGAATGGAAATTTAACTTTATAAAATCATGAACTTGAGGAAAATTAAATGATGTTATAAATGTGAAAATGTATGATTTTATAAGTTAAAAATGTTTTTAATAAAAATATAACTGGTTGAGAAATTTTATTGAATATTTGAAGTTAATTGACTGCATTTTTTGAAATGCTATTAATTACACTGTAAATGATATTACAGCATTTGTAAACGCTGTAGTTGATGATAATGAACTAAAAAGCTAAGTTGAATTAAAAGCTATTATAGCAATCTTTTTAAGTGCTATAATTTTTGAATTTAACTAAGTTATTCGAATTTAAGTAAACCTATTATAACATTTTAAAATGTTGTCTTTTGTTAAATTGAACTGTTTTGAATGTAACTTTCCGTATAAGTTTTCTAAATGATGCGAAAAGTGAATTTTCACGGTTTTGATAAACTTAAGTGAATAAATAAACTTTGGAAGTTGAAATTTTTGGAAATTTAATAATTTAATTATTAAACATAATAACTTCATTGAAATGATAAAAAAGAATTTTTGGAATATAAACTGTTTTGAAATATGAATTGAAATGGTATTTTAGATTTAATAAAATGAATAATGATTTGAAATGAACTGAAGCTTTGAAAGGTTATGATATTTTGATATATTAAAATGATTTGAAATGAAGTTTTGAAAGGATATGATATTTTGATATATTAAAATGATTTGAAACGAAGTTTTGGAAGATATGATATTTTTGATATTAAATTATTTGAAAAACGAAGTTTGAAAGATAGGACATTTTGATATTAACATGATTTAAAAAGAAGTTCTGAAAGATATGATATTTTGGAACTGAAGCTTTGAAAGGTTATGATATTTTGATATATTAAAATGATTTGAAAGGTAGTGTTGAAAGGGTATGAAAATTTAATATACTGAAATGGTTAGAAATGACTTGATATTTATTTTGATAAATATTTGAATTGAAAGATATTTTTACAATGATATATTGAAATGGTTTTGGAAATGATTTAATCTTTATTTTGATAAAGATTTGGATTGAAAAGGATATTTTATTTTGAAGTATAAAATATTGTTTTAAAGTTATAACTACGAGTTATAATAACGATTGGTTGTTAAAGAGACCGGGATCGGATATTGTCTTATAGCCGGCCAGTATCGAAAACCACTTTAACAACTGTGTACGCGGTGGAGATTGCAGAATGAAGTAGGATGGTGGCGACGTTCTCGAGGTATATTACGTGGAACCAACTCCCGTGAGTTGGCATATATGACTTAAACAGGAGCTATACCGGGCTACACAAAGGGTCACACCCTTTCATCGAGCATGCTCCATCGGAAACCATTCTATTACTTTTGTGATTCGATATGTGGCGCCACTTTGATTCGGGGGTATCGTTCGAGGTGGGCGGAAGCTGCTGGCTTGCCGTCACTACCGGTCTGGGAGTGCAAACGGTGTATCCACCCTGGCATTGCCTCGCGTGCCGTGTCATATCCTTGTATCGAGCCCACTACGATTTTGGTTTTAAAGATCCGACCGCGTTAAGGTTCACCATCCCCTTAATGCTATTTTCTATATGATTATACTTTACTGATTAGACACTACCGTATATAGCGTATGTTACTACATAGTAAATAGTTTAACGGATCCTTAGAGGATGGGCGGTCCCAAGCATCCTTTAAGTTACTGATGCATTTGGTTACTGTTCACTTGAGTTAATTTACAGTTTATAAGTATTTATGTCCTGACTCAAGGGTTTTGTGTTTTGCTTTACGCTCGGGTCAGATTTATTGAGTTAGCATTCAAGATTCACCTTCGGCGTTGGAGCTTTCCCTAAAGATCCAGCCATCTATTTTGTTTCAGTATCCAGTGGTTCAGTGATGTATCTGATTTGTACCTGATGTATCCTGTTACTCTTCTGTTGTATCTTATTTAACTCTGATGTATCTTATATTTTATATAGTAGCTTCATGAACTACTCTTTCTTTTTCTTCCACTGTATTTTTATATACTCTGTGTCTGTGATCTGTGATTTTTATTTACTGTATATTCTGAGATTTGCCAAATTTTTATTTACAATGCAGTATTTTGAGCAATTCAATTCCGGCATGAGTGTCTACCTATGCACTTATAATGGATGCGAATGGTTGAAAATACCGAGTCGTTACAGTTGGTATCAGAGCTTTGGTAGCTCTAGGCAAAACTCAGCATATGGAGTAGATGTAATTACAGAATCACTTTCATTCGAGTTGAATCATTTTCTTTTGACTCGATTCCTTTGAATTTTGGAATGTTCCCTACAGTTCCAAAATCCATTTGTATCCCTCACTATTCATCTTCTTTTGACTCTGGAGCATTCCATAACTCCGCTTCGAATGATATTTCTAGTGAGTCGGTGGTTACGCCAATTTCAAATTGAATTGAAAAAAAGGGAAAACTCCTTTACAATTAGCATCGATTCACCAGAGATTCTTATCTATCCTTGGTTTAGATGCTAATATCTTTTGTTATTCCAAACTCTAACTCTTGAGGTCGAATGTAGATTTACTCTAGAAAATCCACACCGATCTTATTCTTTAAGTCATGATTGACCCGGTTAAGGTTGCCCGTGATTTATATAAGCTTATCCATCTTCCTATTCTGTTATTTAATCATGTCATCCTTGTTTCCGACTTATTTTTAAATCATAATCTCCTTTGATTTGTGTTAATCATAAGAATTTGAATCTCTATCCTTCTTTGAAAATCTATTCATGTATAGTGTATTTGTAAACTAGTATTTAAAATTTAAAATGTTTTATATATTGTGTTGTTTGAGTTGTTGATGTTGAGTTGGGTTTCTGATCGATACGTCTGATCAGCGCTATCGATAAGATTTCCAAAACACTTTGACAGAACAAATGGACACAATATATTTTTAAAAAAAATTGGTTAATGAAATAAATTTTGATATATAAGTAAATTTATGGAACTTAATGAAATGAATTTAAAACAAGAATTTGAGGATTTAAATCCGGATTATTTCGAACTTTGGTTTAAAGTTTTAAAGGTTATATTATTTAAAGTATTTTGAATAGAATTTGTTTTCAAAGAATTTTTAAAGGTTTAAAATTAGTGCTTTTCTCTTTGTCGCTGGAAAATAACTTCAGTGATGATCGCGACATCATCGACGTTCATTTTCGAGTTTCGAAGTTAGGAGACTGTTCTGTAGTCTTGCTACAGCTTTGTTTTGGGAAATTAAATTGATTTGATGACTTGATTTATAATATATATGTACATATAGATATATGATTGAAATTTGATTTGACATATTATATATGTATATATATTATTACTTATCTCTAAATGGTTTAAAGAAATCGGAAATTTAATTCTTAAATTTTATTTTAAAGAATAATTCCAAAAAAAAAATCTATCAAAATTTTGGATGAATATCAAGCATGAAGTGATTTAATTGGAAGGTTTATTTGTATAATACAATTGCATTCAAATATAACTTACCAAAATTTCAGAAGTTAAAAATGTAATTGGATAATATACGATATAAAAAGATTTTATAAATAAAATTTGAGTGGTTATAATAAATGTTATACACTTAAATTTTAATTATAAAATGATTAAAAGAGGTAAATATAACAAAGGGTAACTGAATGACTTACAATAAAATGATGTTAAAAGAACTAAGAATAAAATAAAGCAGTTATAATAAGTGTAAGTATATTGAACATGAATGATAAATATATTGAGAGGAATAAATTTAATTTTTGTTAGGAATAAATAAGAATAAAATTCATTAAATACATTGTGAGTGTAATAAATGATTATTTTTCTAACCCATGGTTTTAAAAAAAAATTGTTAATTTAAGATGATTGGATAATAAGATAATGAAATTTGAGATAGTTAAGATTTATGTAACTTGTGTAAAAGTTTATTTTCTATTTAAGCTGAAATCTCCATGCTTTCAAATTCATTTCCTATTTTGTTTTTCAAACTATCTTTTGGTTGTTCTTATCATCCTTATCTTGCTATAGACTGGTATATGCATCTTTCTATGATCTTTCTGTTTAGAAATCTTTCTATAATCTTTGATAATCTGCACCTTGCGAAACTTACCTATAACAATAGTTATCAGGTATAATTTCAATCTCCTTGCCATATTTTCTTAATCCTATTTCACTCTATCTTTTCTGTTCCCTTCCATACCTCATTCCTTTTCGGGGACGAAAAGTTTTGAGTAGGGGAGAGTGTAACAACCCTGTATTTTGTAATTATTATATTGTATATTTTAATTATTTTAATATAAATTTTTGATTTAAAAACTTATTTTACTTATTTGGAATTATTAAATTTTATTATTTAAATATAAATCTTGATTTTATATGAGTTATAATTCCAAACTTGTGTAAGTTGAATATTTGCCTGAAATGCTGATTTTGGTCAAAACAGTCAAACTGTGACTTTTAACTTAAAATTTTAAAAGTTTAAAAATTTAATTTTTTTTCTTTTATTATGAGAGTATATAAAATTCTAATAACACCACTTTTCGTTTCGTTGAAATCGGATGTAAATTGTGAAAGTTATACCCTTTACAATATTGTGCGTATATAGGGTTATTTAACAATGACTATTTTAAATTGAATAAATTACTTCTTCTTTGTTATATTTTATTTTAATATGTAATAATATATTTTATTATGTATATTTTGACTTTTAAATATTTTTAAATGATAATAGAATTTTTCCAAATTTTACTGTATTTATTTCCTATTTTTAAAGGCTGTTTTATAATTTTCTGCTATTTTCTTCATATAAATTTTACTTAATTAATTTTTTTTATTTTGTGAATGCATTTTATTTTATTTTTTATAAGTATTTTTACAAGTCCATGAAGATTTTCTAAAGTTCATTTGAAATTATTTCTAATTTTTAAAGCCTAGTCTGAAATTTTAAGCCATTTTCGTAATTTAATTATATATAATTAAAATTTACTAATTTATTTTATACATTCACTTTTATTGCTGTGTTTTACTTTATTTCATTCATTTTACATGTATTTAAGTTTAAGAATTTTTTTCCAAAGTGTATGGAAGTTATTTCTAATTCCTAACTCTAGTTTTCATTTTTCTGTGCCATTTTTCTTATTTTAATCATATCTAATTAATAATTAATTATTAATATTTTGTTTATCTGTTATATTTTCGAATTCTAACTGAAATTTATAAGTGTTTTCAGTTATTTAAGATGTATATGAATATATATATATATATATAGGAAGTTTAAAAGGTTTGAAAGCAAAGAAACGTAAAACCGTTTTAACGTTTCTTCTTCCGTTTCTTTTCCAATTAATAGATTTAATTTCCTTTGACCGTCCTTTCTTTTTTGTAGCTGTGCATTTCTTACCTCATTTTCACGTGAAAACGTTCCTCTCCACTTCATTTTTCACGGCTAGAAAGGTTTGGTAATGGCTCCTCTTTTCCTCTTCTTTTTGCTCTTCTTTTTGCATTGTTTTCTTATATTTTGCCTTGTTTTCTCATGTGTATTGCTTGGCCTCTCCTCCATATCCACGGCCACCACATCCTACACCTCTTCCCTGCCATCATCACCAGCCACCCCTTTGGTCTTGACCAAGGCCGAGCCCACCATGGTGCCAAAACTCCAAAAAAAATGCAACAATGCCCTTGAACAATGCTAGTTTGACCACCTTTGTCTCATCTCTTTCAACCACCACCTTAACCACCACCATAGCCACCTCCACCACCTCTGACCTGACCTCCACCCTCTGCCACATCACCCACCACCCTCTGGAAATCAGACCATGACCAAGCCGTGCCCATCCATTGAAGCTAGCACCACAAAACTTCCACAAAACTCCTTAAAACATTGCCTAGACCACACATATCATCACCTACCCTCCATATCTTGCTTTGGCCACCCCTTAGCCACCACCACCAGCCACTCCACCACCTTTGGCCGCTGCTCCAGCTACTGTCCAGACCTGTACAAGCATGGCCAAGCCACCACATGACCATGGCCGAGCCAAGAATGTCACAAAAATTCAACTTATTTAACCTTGACCCTATATATTCTTTATGTTGCACCACTACACCTTCATCTCCACTTGTTGCCTTGCCTATATGATGTTAAACCTGACCTATATGATGTCATACCTGAGCCAAAGCATCATCATAGCCAAGAATAAGTGTCCCTTAGGCCAAGCATTGAAGTGGTTGAAGCAAGGTCCAATCTATCTTGTTCATTTTGCTTTGTATTTCAAAATTGTTTCAATGTTATTTTATGTTGAATGTTTATATATTGTCTTGTTTGTTTTGTTTTGGGTAGTTGATACAAAATCATATCTTGGCTATCTTTCAACTCAAATCAAAAGTCGTGCAATTGTGCTTGTCGTGCCTTTGGAGTCGTGCTTGTATGTTGTTTTGGTCTTCAGCTTGAAAAAGTGAGTCTTTCTCACTCTGACATTTATACTTATGAAAAGTGAATTGATGACAAGTGTTTAGTAATATAAAATGTTTATGCAAGTTAATGATGATCATATGATATGCTATGCCATGTCATTACCATGTTATTACCATGTTAAAACTGTTAATTTTCACCTGAATCTGATATATGACTGTATACTGTGATATTGACATTGTTTATATTATTCCTGTATATGATCACACTGCAAGTTCCCCGTTAGAATAGAAGCACTATGGGCTGAAATGATAGGCCTGATTTATTTTATTTAATTTATTTTAACTTGGGATTGCGGGTTTGAAATGATAAAACCCGGATTTTCATTGTAAATTACGGGTTGAAATGATATATTACCTGTATCACTTTACCTAGCGTAGAAAATTATATATAGGCCCGTAGTTAAAATATGTTTTTCTACAATTTTAAATATTTTAGAAATTTAATTATTATAATATTTTGATTTTAAATTTAAAAAAAAAGGATTTTTGTAAATTATTATTGATTTTCTGAATAATTGTAAGTGAAATGAATTAATGAAAAAGTTAGAAATTTTGAACGTGAGTTATTTTGGAAATTTTGATTTTATTATAATTGGAAATTTAATTGAATATGGAATTATGATTAATTTATGATAATTTGAATTTAAATGAATTCAAAGTGATTTTTATATCATATTAATGATCTTAATAAAGGTGAAATGTGAAATGAATGAATATTGTAGGTTGAAATTTTGAAATATAACTAAAACTGGAAATTTATGAAATTGACGTAAAGGTGAACTTTTAGTTAAGTAAATAAAAATAAAAATAAGTTATATTTGAGAATTTGAACTTAAATGTTAAGTTAAAATTTAATGTAATGGATTTTAAAAATTCAACATTGCATTTTAATAAGTGAATTATTATAAAATCTTGATTTTTGAATGGAAATTTAACTTTATAAAATCATGAACTTGAGGAAAATTAAATGATGTTATAAATGTGAAAATGTATGATTTTATAAGTTAAAAATGTTTTTAATAAAAATATAACTGGTTGAGAAATTTTATTGAATATTTGAAGTTAATTGACTGCATTTTTTGAAATGCTATTAATTACACTGTAAATGATATTACAGCATTTGTAAACGCTGTAGTTGATGATAATGAACTAAAAAGCTAAGTTGAATTAAAAGCTATTATAGCAATCTTTTTAAGTGCTATAATTTTTGAATTTAACTAAGTTATTCGAATTTAAGTAAACCTATTATAACATTTTAAAATGCTGTCTTTTGTTAAATTGAACTGTTTTGAATGTAACTTTCCGTATAAGTTTTCTAAATGATGCGAAAAGTGAATTTTCACGGTTTTGATAAACTTAAGTGAATAAATAAACTTTGGAAGTTGAAATTTTTGGAAATTTAATAATTTAATTATTAAACATAATAACTTCATTGAAATGATAAAAAAGAATTTTTGGAATATAAACTGTTTTGAAATATGAATTGAAATGGTATTTTAGATTTAATAAAATGAATAATGATTTGAAATGAACTGAAGCTTTGAAAGGTTATGATATTTTGATATATTAAAATGATTTGAAACAAAGTTTTGAAAGGATATGATATTTTGATATATTAAAATGATTTGAAACGAAGTTTTGGAAGATATGATATTTTTGATATTAAATGATTTGAAAAACGGAGTTTGAAAGATAGGACATTTTGATATTAACATGATTTAAAAAGAAGTTCTGAAAGATATGATATTTTGGAACTAAAGCTTTAAAAGGTTATGATATTTTGATATATTAAAATGATTTGAAAGGTAGTGTTGAGAGGGTATGAAAATTTAATATATTGAAATGGTTAGAAATGACTTGATATTTATTTTGATAAATATTTGAATTGAAAGATATTTTAAGATGATATATTGAAATGGTTTTGGAAATGATTTAATCTTTATTTTGATAAAGATTTGGATTGAAAAGGATATTTTATTTTGAAGTATAAAATATTGTTTTAAAGTTATAACTACGGGTTATAATAACGATTGGTTGTTAAAGAGACCGGGATCGGATATTGTCTTATAGCCGGCCAATACCAAAAATGACTTTAACAACTGTGTACGCGGTGGAGATTGCAGAATGAAGTAGGATGGTGGCGACGTTATCGAGGTATATTACGTGGACCCAACTCCCGTGAGTTGGCATATATGACTTAAACAGGAGCTATACCGGGCTACACAAAGGGTCGCACCCTTTCATCGAGCATGCTCCGTCAGAAACCATTCTATTACTTTTGTGATTCGATATGTGGCGCCACTTTGATTCGGGGGTATTGTTCGAGGTGGGAGGAAGCTGCTGGCTTGCCGTCACCACCGGTCCGGGAGTGCAAACGGTGTATCCACCCTGGCATTGCCTCGCGTGCCGTGTCATATCCTTATATCGAGCCCACTACGATTTTGTTTTTAAAGATCCGACCGCGTTAAGGTTCACCATCCCCTTAACGTTATTTTCTATATGATTATACTTTACTGATTAGACACTACCGTATATAGCGTATATTACTACATAGTAAATAGTTTAACGGATCCTTAGAGGATGGGCGGTCCCAAGCATCCTTTAAGTTACTGATGCATTTTGTTACTGTTCACTTGAGTTGATTTACAGTTTATAAGTATTTATGTCCTGACTCGAGGGTTTTGTGTTTTGCTTTACGCTCCGGTCAGATTGATTGAGTTAGCATTCAAGATTCACCTTCGGCGTTGGAGCTTTCCTTAAAGATCCAGCCATCTATTTTGTTTCAGTATCCAGTGGTTCGGTGATGTATCTGATTTGTACCTGATGTATCCTGTTACTCTTCTGTTGTATCTTATTTAACTCTGATGTATCTTATATTTTATATAGTAGCTTCATGAACTACTATCTCTTTTTCTTCCGCTGTATTTTTATATACTCTGTGTCTGTGATCTGTGATTTTTATTTACTGTATATTCTGAGATTTGCCAAATTTTTATTTACAACGCGGTATTTTGAGCAATTCAATTCCGGCATGAGTGTCTACCTATGCACTTATAATGGATGAGAATGGTTGAAAATACAGAGTCGTTACAATCGAAATGAGTTGTTTTCGAAATGGGAATGATATCGTATTTATGGGTTTTGAAATGAATAATTATTTTCTAGTTTTAAAGTACAAACTATTTTAAAGACCGCGATGTTATAATAACGTTTGGTTGTTGAAGAGACCAGGATCGAAAGTTGTCATACGCTCAGTGTAACGACCCGTATTTTACGTATCGAAAGATCGTAAGACTGTTGTCATTAGGTCGTTAGTGTTGATAAGCCGTCCAGAGTTGAGTCATACAGTAGCTTAAATCGTGCATCAGCTTAGGTCGTGTAGTAGTTTAGGTCGGATGAGCGACTCAAGAGATGGGAGCGACCTAAGGATTTTGCGACCTAAGGAAATTAGCAGCATAAGCGAGCGACTTAGGGGTTAACGACTTAAGAATAGGTGAGCGGCTTAAGGAGGTGAGCGACTTAATAGAATTAGCGGTTTAGGAGTTAGCGACCTTGGATCTAGCGGTAACGACCTAGGAGTTAACGACACAAGCGGGTTAACGGCCTAAGGAGAATAGGACTGTGGAGCGACTTAAGGACTTAAGGAAGGTAGGCCGGTTAAGCGAGCTAACGATCTATGGTAGTTAGCGACCTAGGGGATGATGGCTTGGGTCATTCTAGTTAGGTCGTAAACGACCTAAGTTAGAATCTGTAGTTAGGTCATGGACGAGATAAGGTGTTAGGTCTCTGTAGTAGCTAGGTCGTCCAGACGACTTAGGAAGAAACGCGGCTTGTATGTTAGGTCGTGTTTTGTGTTAGGTCGTTGAGTCGTGTAGAGGCTTGAGTGTTAGGTCGCGCAAATGCTCGAGTTGATAGGTCATATCTCTGTTAGGTCGTGCACGTTTTAGACGGTGTACGTTGTTGAGTAGCGTGAAGGCTTAAGGGGTTAGGTCGCGTGATAGCTTGAGTCGCTGGGTCGTAGGTCGGCAATTGTTAGGTCGCGAGCGACCTAAAAGCGAGCGACCTAAGGGGTGTTTCAGCTATAAATACACGTGCTTGCCTCACTTTTTGGGATCCGGATTATGAAGCGACGAACTTCTTCCATTTTCAGAGCTCGAATGTTGCACTTCTTCACTTCTTTTCTACTCTTTAATCTTGAGCTTACTTCCATCCAAATCGAAGATCCAAGAGCTTAGATTGAAGATCTCCATCCATCGAAGAGGGATTTCATCGTTTGAAGCGGAATTTTGGCGGATCGAACTAGATCCTTCGCTGTCCAGATTTGGAGTGTGTTGCTTTTAAGGTGTTTAGGTGATTCGGTGAGTGGTGGTTATCTCTCACACGGACCCAAAGAAGTATATTGGATTGGTGGTTTGATTTTGTGTTAAAAATAGTGATTTCATGCATTTTCGTAAACCTAAGTATAGATCCATTGTTCACGAAGATTTGACATCCATTATAATACATGTTAACCTATGCAAGTTCATCCATCAAGTTGTAGAGATATTATTCATGATTATGCTTGTTAGATTTAGACTCTTTATTTATAAGATTGCCATTTTTGTTATAATTGCTTGAATGTTTAATTACTTGGATTAATGATTGATTTGATTGATTGTTATAGATTAGTTGATTAGTGGTTGGATTTGGACAAGTTGGTCGAAGATGATTCAAAAGCTAAAGGAAAGGCTCTTGAATAGGAAAAAGCTGCTCATGGCATATGTGGCGGATGATAAAGTTCATATGGGCAGATTTGATGATGATGTTGAGATGGGACTTTGCTATGATGAAATAAAGCAAGGCATGATGTGAAGTAGTCTTGGTACAATCCAGAGGGGATCATTCCAAGCAGTTGATAACTCGAGGGATGGTTCGAGTTTGTGGATAATGGTTGGCTCGAGAGGCGCTTGAGCTAGTATGAGAATAGTCATCGAGGAGGATGACTAGAAGGCTAGATTTCATCATTATTGAAGGTTCTAGCAGACTCAAAGCAAGAGTACGCTGGGCAGATTCGATAGTCCCAAAAGACTACAGTTGGTGGTCGAGTACTCTGGGCCGATTCGATAGTCCTAAGCACGGGCTGCGACGACGTGCGGAGTTCTATCTAGAACCGGGGTTACCATTAGTCCTTGACGGACGGCTGAAAGAACGTGCTGGTCATTCAATTAACGGTGGTATCGAAGCAATGATAACAGTGATAGCCAGAGTCATGGATGTTTGGATGTTTTGGTTGTATCGTCATTCGGTCTCAGGAGCGATGTTTTATGGGTGCTTATCTGATCTTGGTTTAGGCCTTGGGGGTTTGTACTTGGAAAACACCGACCTTGACTCGAGTGGTAATTGCTTTAGTTTAAATGTCTGATTTGCTATGTTTACTTCTGCTTAATGTGTCTGGGGCTATCACTGTAGAAAGAGGTGGAGTGGGAGGGTTGGGTTCCTATTCCTTTTACCTTTATGCTCTTTTGGTATGTTGTTAGTTAATTTACCGCCCACTAAGACTGTTGTCTGACTCAAGGTTTTATGTTCAACTCTTATTACCTTGGGCTGTTCATCCATTTTGGGATGGGCAGACTACGCAGCAGGTGATAGGTGCTGTTCTTAGTGACCAACGATGTTGATGGCGAAGACGACCTGGAGGCTTGTATATTATTTTCTTACCATATGTACTGGATGTTTCGCTGCTTGTATACTCTCTGAGTGATATGTAGTGAGGCTTGATGTATTGACTATTCAGATTTTTGTATCAAACTAATATGAGGCTTATTTGACGAGATTCTGTTTTGTGGAGCTTCACTATATATATATATATATATATATATATATATATATATATATATATATATATATATATATATATATATATATATCCTATTGTATTTTACCCATGCGCTGTGAGTAATACGATAGACTCCGCTGTTTTTTTTTTACCTTAACTTGATGATCATCTATGGCTGCCTGGCACACTTTATAGCGTACTATTTCCTTGTTTAGTGCAGGAGTCATGTGCAGTCGTCACATTTGGTATCAAAGCGAGGTTAATCGATTTTAGCCAACGCTCGCTGACGTAACTACGTATGAGAGACGTAATTGTATTTTTATGGATGATTACTATATATAATATAGTGGCTTAGAAGGATTTGAACCTCTTATGCAGTTGTTTCTCAAGGTGCACTAATCAATTTTTTTTATAGATATTAAGAATGAGTCGAAGAGGGAGACCAGCTGTTAGGGAAGGCCATGCTGCCGAGGGGGCTGCTGAGTATGCTGCTATGTTCGAGGCTATGATGACTTCGATTATGAGGAGGATGCCAGCTCCGGGGCCATCAGTAGATGTTGGAGTTCAAGTTCCAAGACCGGTGGATTTTGCTAAGTTGTGTAAAGACTATAATGCTTTTGGAGGGAAGGTTTTATTGGGAACAGAGTCAACCATTGAAGTCCAGAGATGGATAGATGCTTGTAGAAGAATCTTTGGTGACTTGGGAATTGAGGATGCAACCAAAAGGAAGCTCGCATCAAGACAGCTTCAAGGGAGAGCTTCTGACAGGTGGAACTCTATCACCATTGATACTCCGGAGGAAGAAATTACTTGGGAGCAATTCCAAGCCAGATTTGAAGCTAAGTTCATTTCTACAGCTCAGAAATCTGTTCTGTTCAAGAAGTTTGTGGAACTCAAGCAAGGAGGAAGACCGGTCCTTGAGTATGTTACTGAGTTTGAAGCCTTGTCCAAGTATGCTCGGTCGTATATTGAATCTCCATATCAGAAGAACGAGAAGTTTGTGACAGGCTTGGAGATTTATCTTGGGAGGCAGTTGGTGGATCATCTGGACGATCCATTTAAGAAACTTGTGTAGAAGGCTCTCAGGCACGAGAATCTGTTTCCTAAAGAAGGATATGTTGTTGTTGTGACCAAGGAGGAGTCTAAACCACAGCAAGGTGGAAACAAGAAGTGGAAGCAGCAGCAGCAGAAGGGTAAGGATGGCCAGAAGAAGCCGAAGGGCGAAGTGACCTGCTACAACTGTCAGCAGAAGGGCCATTTCTCCAAAGATTGTAAGAATCCAAAGGTGCCGGTGAAGTGCCACAACTATGACAAGCTGGGGTATATTAAGAAGAATTGTCCAGAACCGAGGAAGGAAAGGCAGGTTGTACAAGCTTATGCTTTGGGGGCTGTGCCATCATCATCAAAAGCCCCTACCACGGAAGAGAAAGGAAAGAGTGTGGTGGTACAAGGTACTCTCTCCACTTGTGGTGTTCCAGTTAGAGTGTTATTCGATAGTGGGGCGTCGCATTCTTTTGTTTGTAATGAACTTGTAGGCCGGTTGGGTTTGGAACCGGATATTGTCGATAGACCATTGGTTGTGACTAATCCAGTTGGGGGTTCGTCTTGTTTGTGTATGATATGTCGTGGTCTAGTTGTATCGAGTCATGATTGCTCTTTTGTTTGTGATTGTTTTGTTCTGAACTTTGAGGGGTTTGGAATTATTTTGGGTATGGACTGGCTTAGGAAGTATGCGACAAAGGTTGATTGTAAAAGGTTAGAGGTGACAGTCAAGAATGTGGAAGGGCGAAAAGTTGTGATACGATGTAAGCATGAGGAAGGCGTCTTCATGAGCTTCATGTATTCGCTGGGTGTTCCATGGGATGGACTGTCATCGGTGCCAGTCGCAAATGGATTTGAGGATGTCTTTGATTAGGTCAAAGGGTTACTGCCGCATAGAGAGATCGAGTTTCGCATCGATCTAGTTGAAGGAGCCAGACCTGTTGTGATGCCTCTTAGGCGGATGGCGCCGAGGGAACAGCAAGAGTTGAAGGTGCAAGTTGATGGTCTTTTACAGAAAGGATTCATTCGGCGTTGTGTATCCGAATGGGGTGCACTAGTTGTGTTTGCAACCAAAGAAGATGGATCGTTAAGGTTATGTGTGGATTATCGTGAGCTGAATAAAGTGACTAAGAAGAACAAGTATCCATTACCGAGAATAGATGACTTGTTTGATCAGCTTCACGAAGCCAAGATGTTTTCTCAGATGGATTTGGCAACGGGATTTCACCAATTAAGAGTGGCAATGGATAGTGTGCCGAAGACTGCTTTCACGACACTGTTTGGTTTCTTTGAGTGGCTGGTAATGCCGTTTGGATTGACCAATGCACCATCATATTTTGTGGATCTTATGAATAGAGTGTTTAGGGATCAATTGAACAAGTTCGTACTAGTGTTCGTCGATGATATTTTGATTTATTCCAGTAATGAAGAAGAGCACAAGACGCACTTGCGTATTATTTTGGAAACCTTGCGGAAACATCAGCTGAAGGCTAAGTTTTCGAAGTGTCACTTCTGGAAGAGCGAAGTGAGGTTCATAGGCCATATTATCTCTGGAAGTGGAATAGCGGTTGATCCCGCCAAGGTGGCAGCAATCCAGGATTGGGATGGACCTAAGAATGCATCTGATGTGAGAAGTTTTCTTGGATTAGCAGGATACTATCGTCGATTTATCAAAGACTTTTCCAAGGTAGCTGCACCATTAACAGGATTGACGAAAAAGAACCAAGTATTCAGATGGGATGCTAAGTGTGAGAAAGCTTTCGGAATCCTGAAAGAGCGACTAACAAGTGCTCCTGTTTTGACTATTCTAAGTGGAAATGATGAGATGGTGGTTTACACCGATGCATGTGGTACTGGACTTGGAACAGTGCTGATGCAGAAGGGTAAAGTTGTTGCGTATGCAAGTCGATAACTAAAGCCGCATGAAAGGAATTATCCGACTCATGATTTGGAGTTGGCGGTGATTGTATTTGCTCTGAAGATATGGAGACATTACCTATTGGGAGTTCGATTCGAGTTGTTTACAGATCATAAGTCATTGAAGTATCTTTTCTCCCAAAAGGATTTGAATCTTCGGCAGCAACGATGGCTAGAGTTTTTGGCATCATATGATTTTGGTATAGCCTATACTCCGGGAAAGGGTAACGCGGTGGCAGATGCATTAAGTCGAAGACATGCAGGATTGGGGGCCATGTTTTCAGAATGGAAGAATCTTGAGTATTTGGCTGGATTTAACTTCAGGCCCAGATGGAATTGGAACCTGAGATGTTGGCAAACTTATCGATAAGACCTACTCTTATGGAAAGGATTGGCGAGAGCCAAAAGCAAGACGATAAGCTTGTCAAGATTATCCGTGATTTGGAATCTGGATTGGACCCAGAGAAGGATAAAGGACTCGAGGTCGATCGAGAGGGTTGGCTTTGGAAGCAAGGACGACTAGTTGTTCCCGATATAGATGAATTGAGAGATGAAGTTCTAAAGGAGAGTCATCACTCGAAGTTGACAATTCGTCCAGGTGGAAATAAGATGTATCGGGATATGAAAAGAACCTATTACTGGGAAGGTATGAAGAAGGATGATGGAAATTTTATTTCCAAGTGTATGAACTGCCAGTTGGTAAAAGCCGAGCAGAAGAATCCCAGTGGATTGCTTCAACCATTAGAAGTTCCTATATGGAAGTGGGAGCAAATATCGATGGATTTTATCGATGGGTTACCTAGAACAAGAGCGGGAAATGAAGGGATTTGGGTCATCATAGATCGTTTGACTAAGAGTGCAAGATTCATTCCTGTTCGGTCAACCAGGACTGCATCGAAATTGGCTGACCTATATGTTAAGTGGATAGTTCGATTCCATGGTATCCCAAAAAGTATAGTGAGCGATCGAGACTCATTGCTCACTAGTGGATTTTGGAAGAGCTTCCAGGAAGTTTTGGGAACCGAGTTGTGTTTGAGTACAGCTTATCACCCCCAAACAGATGGTCAGACCGAGAGAGTCAACCGAGTTTTGGAAGATCTCCTCAGAGCATGTGTTTTGGACTTCGGAGGATCATGGAAAGATCATCTTCATTTGGTGGAATTTTCGTATAATAACAGTTACCAGTCCAACATTGGTATGGCGCTGTATGAAGCATTGTATGGAAGACCGTGTAACTCCCCGACATGTTGGTTGGAAACGAGAGAAAAGTTGATACTTGGGCCAGAAATGATTCAACAGACTTCGGATTGCATAGAGATCATTCGGCAACGAATGAAGGCAGCCCAAGACCGTCGGAAAAGTTATGCCGATAAGCATCGTAAGGATTTGGAGTTCGACGTAGGTGATATGGTTTTTGTGAAGATTTCTCCACTGAAGAATGTTATTCGATTCGGGAGGAAAGGGAAATTGACTCCGAGATTTGTTGGACCATTCCCGATCATCGAGCGAATTGGAAAGCTCGCCTATAAATTGGAGTTACCAGAAAAGATGTCGGGTGTGCACAATGTTTTTCATGTGTCGTATCTACGAAAGTATGTGCACGACTCGAATACAGTGGTTTCTGCTGATAGCTGTGAAGATTTTGAGGTTAATCCAGTTGATAAGAGACCTCGTAGGCCGCTTCATGTTGTGGAAACTGACACGAAATAGCTTAGGAGGAAGGTAGTTAGGTTGCTCAAGATACAATGGAGTGATGATGTTAACGACTCTACATGGGAGGTGGAAGAGAGGATAAAGGCAGCTTACCTAAACTCTACGAGGTATGACCATAAGGTGTCGTGTCATCTCATGACATTGTAACTTGTTCTAGTCTTAGAATTCTGCATGGTAGGCTAGTAATTGGATGCATGGTTTATTGGTTGCTATGGATGGTAGGCATGCAGAATAGTTTTTGGTTCTTGTTTGTTTGGAATTTCGGGGGCGAAATTCCTAAGGGGGAGAGAATGTAACGACCCGTATTTTACGTATCGAAAGATCGTAAAACTGTTGTCATTAGGTCGTTAGTGTTGATAAGCCGTCCAGAGTTGAGTCGTACAGTAGCTTAAGTCATGCATTAGCTTAGGTCGTGCAGTAGTTTAGGTCGGATGAGCGACTCAAGAGATGGGAGCGACCTAAGGATTTTGCGGCCTAAGGAAGTTAGCAGCATAAGCGAGCGACTTAAGGGTTAACGACTTAAGAATAGGTGAGCGGCTTGAGGAGGTGAGCGACTTAATAGAATTAGCAATTTAGGAGTTAGTGACCTAGGATCTAGCGGTAACGACCTAGGAGCTAACGGCATAAGCTGGTTAACGGCCTAAGGAGAATAGGACTGTGGAGCGACTTAAGGACTTAAGGAAGGTAGGCCGGTTAAGCGAGCTAACGATCTAAGGTAGTTAGCGACCGAGGGGATGATGGCTTGTGTCGTTCTAGTTAGGTCGTAAACGACCTAAGTTAGAATCTGTAGTTAGGTCGTGGACGAGGTAAGGTGTTAGGTCTCTGTAGTAGTTAGATCGTCCAGACGACTTAGGAAGAAACGCAGCTTGTACGTTAGGTCGTGTTTTGTGTTAGGTCGTTGAGTCGTGTAGAGGCTTGAGTGTTAGGTCGCACAAATGCTCGAGTTGATAGGTCGTATCTCTGTTAGGTCGTGCATGTTTTAGACCGTGTACGTTGTTGAGTAGTGTGAAGGCTTAAGGGGTTAGGTCGCGTGATAGCTTGAGTCGCTGGGTTGTAGGTCGGCAATTGTTAGGTCGCAAGCGACCTAAAAGCGAGCGACCTAAGGGGTGTTTCGGCTATAAATACACGTGCTTGCCTCTCTTTTTGGGATCCGTATTTTGCAGCGACGAAGTTCTTCCATTTTGAGAGCTCGAATGCTGCACTTCTTCACTTCTTTTCTACTCTTTAATCTTGAGCTTCCTTCCATCCAAATCGAAGATCCAAGAGCTTAGATTGAAGATCTCCATCCATCGAAGAGGGATTTCATCATTTGAAGCGGAATTTTGGCAGATCGAGCTAGATCCTTCGCTGTCCAGATTTGGAGTGTGTTGCTTTTAAGGTGTTTAGGTGATTCGGTGAGTGGTGGTTATCTCTCACACGGACCCAAAGGAGTATATTGGATTGGTGGTTTGATTTTTGTTAAAAATAGTGATTTCATGCATTTTCGTAAACCTAAGTATAGATCCATTGTTCACGAAGATTTGACATCCATTATAATACATGTTAACCTATGCAAGTTCATCCATCAAGATGTAGAGATATTATTCATGATTATGCTTGTTAGATTTAGACTCTTTATTTATAAGATTTCCATTTTTGTTATAATTGCTTGAATGCTTAATTACTTGGATTAATGATTGATTTGATTGATTGTTATAAATTAGTTGATTAGTGGTTGGATTTGGACAAGTTGGTCGAAGATGATTCAAAAGCTAAAGGAAAGGCTCTTGAATAGGAAAAAGCTGCTCATGGCATATGTGGCGGATGTTAAAGTTCATATGGACAGATTTGATGATGATGTTGAGATGGGACTTTGCTATGACGAAATAAAGCAAGGCATGATGGGAAGTAGTCTTGGTACAATCCAGAGGGGATCATTCCAAGCATATTGATAACTCGAGGGATGGTTCGAATTTGTGGATAATGGTTGGCTCGAGAGGCGCTTGAGCTAGTATGAGAATAGTCGTCGAGGAGGATGACTAGAAGGCTGAGATTTCATCATTATTGAAGGTTCTAGCAGACTCAAAGCAAGAGTACGCTGGGCAGATTCGATAGTCTCAAAAGACTACAGTTGGTGGTCGAGTACAATGGGCAGATTCGATAGTCCTAAGCACGGGCTGCGACGACGTGCAGAGTTCTGTCTAGAACCGGGGTTACCATTAGCCTTTGACGGACGGCTGAAAGAATGTGCCGGTCATTCAATTAATGGTGGTATCGAAGCAATGATAATAGTGATAGCCAGAGTCATGGATGTTTGGATGTTTTGGTTGTATCGTCATTCGGTCTCAGGAGCGATGTTTTCTGGGTGCTTATCTGATCTTGGTTTAGGCCTTGGGGGTTTGTACTTGGAAAACACCGACCTTGACTCGAGTGATAATTGCTTTACTTTATATGTCTGATTTGCTATGTTTACTTCTTCTTATTGTGTCTAGGGGCTATCACTGTAGAAAGAGGTGGAGTGGGAGGGTTGGGTTCCTATTCCTTTTACCTTTATGCTCTTTTGGTATGTTGTTAGTTAATTTACCGCTCACTAAGACTGTTGTCTGACTCAAGGTTTTATGTTCAACTCTTATTACCTTGGGCTGTTCATCCATTTTGGGATGGGAAGACTAGGCAGCAGGTGACAGGTGCTGTTCTTAGTGACCAACGATGTTGATGACGAAGACGAGATGGAGGCTTGCATATTATTTTCTTACTATATGTACTGGATGTTCCGCTGCTTGTATATTCTCTGAGTGATATATAGTGAGGCTTGATGTATTGACTATTCAAATTTTTGTATCAAACTACTATGAGGCTTATTTGACGAGATTCTGTTTTGTGGAGCTTCACTATATATATATATATATATATATATATATATATTTCCTATTGTATTTTACCCATGCGCTGTGAGTAATGCGATAGACTCCGCTGTTTTTTTACCTTACCTTGATGATCATCTATGGCTGCCTGACACACTTTATAGCGCACTATTTCCTTGTTTAGTGCAGGAGTCATGGGCGGTCGTCACACTCTGCCAACTCCGAAAACCACTTTAACAACCGTGTACGCGGTGGAGATTTCAGAATGAAGTAGGATGGTGGTGGCGGTTCCTTTAAGGTAAATACGTGGACCCGACTCCCGTGAGTTGGCAAAAGTTGGCTAAAACAAGGGCGATCGACGGGTTAATAAGGTAGCACCTTTGACCGGACACATCCCTTTGATATTATACTTTGACTTTGGATTGATTCCGTGGTCACTTTTGATTTTATTTAGGGGTGTGGCTCGAGGTGGGCGGTAGCTGCGCGCTACGCGTTACCTCCGACCCGTAAGCGTAATTGGTATATCAACCCTGACATTGCCTAGTTGTGCCGTGTCACCTACCCTATCGCGACTTGTACGAGTTTCTATTTGTGTCGTACCTATGGAGTATCCTCTGGTAGCCTCCCGATCAGGAGGTATTACGGTACTGTATAGACTATTGGCATTATTTATGTTAAGGGCTATATGGTAACCCCTTAACGCTATTAAAAAGTAAGTTTATTTTACAAATAGACACTATTATAATAGCCCAATATACTACGTAGTAAATAGTTTAATGGATCCTTAGGAGATGTAAATTCCGAGCATCTCTTGAGTTACTGCACTCATATTTATTTATGTTAATTTAACTCACATAAGATCTTTTAGTTCTGACTCGATTGTTTTGTCTTTTCAATTCACTCCGGTTAGTCCGAGCATTTCAGGATTTGAAGATTTTATTTCTGGAGGACGAAGACAGAGATTTTATTATTATTAATTATATTCCTCTACACTATTTAATTCCGCTGCATTGATTATGATTGGTATGTGAACTCTGATATTTATTGTATAAAGAAGAATCAAATGTTTGTAAACAGTTTATAAACCGTGCATTTATTATTATATTTTATCCTTCCGCTGTGAGATTCTATTTTGTTTTTCTTTCCCTGTTTTCTTTCCTTATTTACCCCATAACAATCCGCCCTTACGTATGGTTTGAATTGGCACGTGTGTCGATTTGAAGCGTGCGAAAAGGAGGGACGTTACAGTTGGTATCAGAGCTTTGGTTTAGCGATAAACTTTAGCTTTGTGGGGTTCGAATCTTTACTAATAGGGTAGTAATACCCTATGGGAGTCGCTGAGTGTATATATGAGAGAGCGTATTTGTTAGTGTTATAAAAAGGTTTTAATATTGTGTTAATCTGTTTCGTTTTGTATCTATAAATTCTGGTTGATGCATGGGACGCTATGACATCAATAGGGATTTCTAAACACTTAATAGGACATACCGACATAATATTTGTTTTAGTATAGGTGAATGGAATAATTTTGCCTATTATATTTTCTATATATAAATTTCTTAGCTGCAATAGATTGGTTGTTAGGCAATAAAATGCATAAATAATAATAGAAATAAGATTGAAAAATAAAATAAATGAAATTTGAAAATTTAGAACTTATGTTCCGGGGTTTTGAAATTTCTTCCGAATAAATTTTGGAATATAATAATATTGTTTAGAAGTATTTTCTAATAAAGATGATTTTGGAGAAAATAAGTTTTGTACTTTCCTCTCTGTCGCTGGAAAATAATTTCGGTGATGGCGGCCGCATCATCGACTTTCATTTTCGAGTTTCGAAGGGGAAAGGCCACTGTAGTAGTTTTACTGTAGATTCATTTTTGAAAAATATATAAATTTTGAATTGTTTTAAAAATAATTAGAGTTATATAAGTTGTAAGAATATATTTATCTATTATTTTAAAATAAATTGAAAATTTAACACGGTATTTAGTCTTAAGTTTCCATTAAATAATAGTTTCAATTATTTTAGTAAATTGGAAAGTATGTAATTAATAATTGAAACCTTTAAAGTAAATAGAGATTTAATGCTAGGTTATGAATGAAATTAAAGGTAATTTGAAATTGCAACTTATAAAACAAAGATAAAATTATTGAACCATTAATTAATTAAAAGAATTGAAAGAAAAACTTGTATAACTTTCAAATTACACACTTAAATAACATATATATGACTTACCAAATATTAAAAGTTGAAATGTTTAATAAGAAATGTAATGGAAATTATATAAGTAAAAGTAGGTAATGAAGTATTCAATGAATTTGCTATTATAAATGAGAATTTAATGTTATAAACTTAAGTTATAATTGAAATTTTACTATAAGTAAATATAATTAAAAGTATGTAATTCAAATAGATGATTTTCAACTTAAGTAAATAAAATGGAAATACTAAGAAATTAAATGGGACATGAATACTATTGATAAACAAATGTAAATAAATAAGGGCATGCAATAAATGAATGAATAATTATAATGAAATAAAAAGAACTGGCATGACCTGAGTTAATGGAAATGAATAATTGTAAGTAATAAGGGAAATTATATGAAGTAAACATTGAATGAGTAAATGAAATTAAAAGTTTGTTATAAATAAATGTAAATTATAAAATGAAAATTTACGTGGTATGAGAAAAAAAAGAAAAAAAGGGAAATTAAACAACAAATGTATGAATGAAATTAATAAGGATAAAAAAAAAGTTGCTGTTCAAATTTGGTTGTTGTTTGGTTATGGTTGTTTGGGTAAGATACTTTAAAAATTGGGTTTGGGAGAATGAATAATCTATTTAGTTCTATCTAAGACTGTTGAGTAAATGATGCGCTAGTAGTTTATTCTTCATTCCGTACAATTTAAAAGTTTTGAACCCAAACAACTATTTGTTTGTTTGATTGAATGGTTGTTTTGTATTTGTTGTATATGTTGTTTGTGAAATTATTGGTTGTTGTATTCATTTTGTGTTAGTGATTGAAACCACTTAAATATTTCACTTTATATAAATTGTTAACTCTTTTGGATTTTATAAGTGAAATGCAGGTTATGGAAGCAATTGCTACTGCTTTTGGTTCCATAAATTAAGCGTAAAATGCCTGGATAATAGGTACATTTCGGATTTCGGTTTATAGCGCTATTTTATATATTTTCCCGTGTAGGGATATATTAATTTGAAAAATATATGTTGTATATTGTTATATTTAATATTACATTTTCTCTCGAGCCTCTCCGTACAAAGGAGACTCTGCCAAAAAATTTCGTAAATTTTTGGACTTAAAATTTATTTTGAAAATGTTTTCCAAATTTTAGTAATTTAAGTATAAAAAAAATTTAATGGTTATAAATTGATATATTTTATCTAAATTAATTAATTTTATAAATTTAATTGTTTATAAAGTTAATGTTGAATAAGGATATTGATTTCCTAATGCTTCTTTTCCCTTCCTTTCCTTTTCGGGGACGAAAAGTTTTGAGTGGGGGAGAGTGTAACGACCCGTATAAATTCGATGCTTGAAATGAATTAAATTAATAAGATTTTAATTTAAATTTAGAAAGAAATAAAAATCTTATTAATTTTTATGAAAGCGAATGTTGAAATTTGATGTATCAAGGGTAATTAAAATTTATTTATTTAAATTTTATATTGCAATTAAATTGTAATAGTGAAAATTGTTGCATTTGAATATAAAGCTAAAAATAAGTAAAAAGGGGCAAGTATTGAATTCATCAGTGGAATTAAATATTGATTTATGGAAAGTAAATGTAAATGGAGGTAATAAAGTAATTCAGGACAATAAATAATTTTTATGTACAATCCTTTTTTTGTAAACTATTGTAAAATGTTAATTAATTGAAATGTGAAGATTAGGAAATAGATTTAAAATTTATGTTAGACAATGAATTGCAATAATTAAAGTTAATAATTAATGGATTAAATGGAATACCAATTTACTCATAAAGTGAATATAAGAGAACAAATAAATATTGAATAAATTTTGGAATAGTTGTAATAAATGTTAATTGAGTAAAACCAGTGTATGTAAGTAATTACAATGTTGGGGTGTAAATAATGAACCTCTAAAAGTGTAACTATGAGTTAATGACAATATTCATTGTACGTTACTTATTTTATTAGGTTGTTAAGTTAATTTGTAATCAAATTCAATTAATTCACTAAATTAGGGCAGTTAATGTGGAATAAATTGGTAAGTGAAGAATGTTGAATTCAAATAAGATGTAACCAAAGTAAAATTCCATTCATATTAGGATAATTAATGTGATAAAAAGAAATGAAACCAAATTGAAAATTGGAAAATATAAATGTAATGAAATCTAAAATAATATTTACTATGTTAGTTAAGTAATAATTGATTCAATATTAAGTTGTAACCGAATAAAAATCAAATTCGAAATTAATTTGCAATCAATTGGATTAATTGCAGCTGACATTTGAACACTGTATTTACTGGAATAATTGACACTAAATTGATATGTAAATTTGCGTTTAGTTAACGTAAATATCAAAGGGAATAATTGAAATTAAATGGATTTAGTATTTAAAGATTTTGTAGATATTTATTTAAATTAAATTGAAGCCATTATATGAGTATGAATCTAATGTAAATTTTTACTTATAGAATGGACAGTTGATATTAAATGAAAGGAATAAAATTTAAGTGGGTCAATAAATTGAAATTTAATGAAATCAAACATCTAAATGTTATGTTAATAGAAATTTAAAATGGAATCTAAGATATTTGTATAATAGATTTTGAATCAAATGTTGATTTCATCCAATGTAATATTGAATTTAATATAAATGAAGTTTTAACTTACATTTTCTAAATTTAATGAAATTGGAAATTAACACTGAAATTGATAGATTTATCAACTTCTAATTTACATTTAAACTTTTTTAAACTTCTGTAAATGATTAAGAAATATAAAAGGGATAAAATGTTCAATTATAAGTTTGAAATTTAAAGATTGAATATTAATTAATTTATTTACCTATTTATTTTAATTAATATAAAAATAGTCATTTTTTCCACTGACTCGGATTTCAACGAAACCTGTTTCATCAGATCCGTAACGGTGAATTATAATAATGTTTCAAGTTTCGTAGCAATCAGACTTGTCGTTTGATCGTACGGACTCGAAATGCCTTGAAATTTATGCATTGAAATCAATTGAATTTGGAAAATATTGATTTCAGCATAACTTCTCCATACGACGCAACTTGAACCTGAAACCTTTTCCATTGCGTTTAAAACATTTTAAAACACCAATTTTGATATATGGGTTTACCCAATTTCGTTTCGAGGTCAAAATGGGCTTTTCGGGCCATAGATTGTTTAGCACGTTTGTTTATGTGGTCCATCTACTCTATTTGCAACCCTACCTATAAATAGTTGGTTATAAACCCTAGCCTCCATCTATTCTCATTTGTTTGTGCGTACATTTTCATCAGCTCCTTCTCCTCCTCAATGGCAGACAAAATTTCAGATCCAGATCCATTTCAAAATCAAAGTCAAAAATTCGAAGTCCTTAGAAAAATCTCAAAATAATATATGTTGAAGCTCTCGACGAGCGTAATTCAATGGTGTAATCATTTTTCAATTCGATGCATCGTTTGACCAGAAATCACGGTCAAAATTGAATTGGACGATTTTGACTGGTCCGTCTGATCGGAAAATCCCTTCTGGGTTTTGTAGAGGGCCTAGCGCGTTGTTCATCGGCGAAGTTTGGAGGCGAATTGACGGTCGGATTGGCGGCAAATCGATGATCAAAGGCGGTCAAACGGTGGAGTTTCGTGCATTTCAGGTGTGAACAGTACGTGTGCATTTGGCTTGATGAGTGGTGACGTGGCTTGAAAGGTGAAAGTGTTCTCTTTTATTTATTTTTTTATTTTTGAATTCAATCGCAATTTTCACAATATCTCTCGCATACGAACTCCGTTTCACACGCGGTTTTTTTTGTTAGAATCGTATTGAAATTCTGAACTTGATGACGCAGGTTTGGATGAATTCGGGGACGGTCAAATTTTTGGGTTTAAATCGGATTTAATTTCGATTTAAATTCAAAAGGTGAGTGTTTTAACTCACCCACAACTTCTAAGTTTTCTTATGTTTGTTAAATTGATTTAGATATGAGTAGAAATTTATCCATGACTGTTTGGCATGTTTTATTCATTATCTCAGTTAAATCGCATTTGTTTAAATTAACTGTGAATTAATTTTATTATTGCATAAAAATTTGACAGTTAAAATTTATTTATTTGCATATAAACTACTAGTTAAACAGTTATTAAATTTATTATTGAATATAAACTGTTAGTTAATACCTGTATTTATTACCTGTTATATTTTATACGCTCTTTGTTGATGTTTGTTTTTATTGGATGATTATTTGTAATAAATGGTTGACGATTTATATTTGGATGAATGAATGTTTATTTATATTAACTGCAAGTTGTTATGCATTTCATTTCATTCGGGATTGCGGTTTGAAATGATATATAACCGCATTTTTATTATTAAATTGCGGATTGAAATGATAAATATCTGCATCACTTGATCATAGGATAGAAAATTATATATAGGCACCGTAGTATACATATAAAATTATTATTTTTTTGAAAGGATTTTATGGTTTTGGATAGGATACGGTTTAATAAATATTAATTTTTGACCTTATTAAATATCTTATTTTTTGTACATATATGGTTAAATTATTGAATTTAAGCTGTGTATAAATTTGTTAAATAAAATAAACAAGATGAACAATGGAGTTTGATTATTTATATTATATGGTTAAGTACATGTTAAGATATTGAGAATATATAGAGTTTTTAATGTTTTAAATCAATTTATATTGAAAGTTAAGTTGAAAATTTATTTGGAATGGAGCTTCATTAAGAATTTAACTTCATAAGTTGATGTAGAATTTATTAACTTGAAATTTTAAAAGGTATGATATTTATAACTGAAATTTTATTCAAGATGGATTAAATGAATATTTCTAGTATAAACAAATTGGAGGAAATTTTGATAGGTAAAAGTAATTTGAGTTTTATTTAAAATGATTTCGGATTTATTATGCCAGTATTTAAAAATAAATAATAGGACTTTAAATTGTTGAATAGAAATTTCCAACATTAGTTGCAATTGTTTAATATTCAAAGTTTGAAATATATTGAAACTGAAGTGGTTTATTGAAACTGAAAGCGATTTTAAATTTATGGACTTTGACTTAATCTTAAATGAAATAAATGGTAAGTCACGGAAATTATTTTATTTTATAAAGTAATATAAAATCGCCTATTTTATTCTATATACTGTTGAATATCCAAAACCATTCAAGTTTTAGAACTTATGGTTTTAAAGCTATGAATTTCGAAGTATTATGTTTTGAAAGTTATAATCTAAATGTTTGGTTTCCAGATATTATAAATTTTAAGCAGTATGATTTTGGAAAAAGAAATATATTTGAAATAAAAATGATATTGTTGATTTGGGTTGAATAAAAATAATATCGAAATGAGTTGTTTTCGAAATGGGAATGATATCGTATTTATGGGTTTTGAAATGGATAATTATTTTCTAGTTTTAAAGTATAAACTATTTTAAAGACCGCGGTGTTATAATAACGTTTGGTTGTTGAAGAGACCGGGATTGGAAGTTGTCATACTCTCTGCCAACCCCGAAAACCACTTTAACAACCCCGTACGCGGTGGAGATTCTAGAATGAAGTAGGACGGTGGCGGCGGTTCCTTTAAGGTAAATACGTGGACCCGACTCCCGTGAGTTGACATAAGGTGGCTAAAACAAGAGCACGGGTTAATAAGGTAGCACCTTTGATCCGACACATCCCTTCGATATTATACTTTCACTTTGGATTGATTCGGTGGCCACTTTTGATTTTATTTAGGGGTGTGGCTCGAGGTGGGCGGTAGCTGCGCGCTACGCGTTACCACCGACCCGAAAGCGTAATTGGTATATCAACCCTGACATTGCCTAGTTGTGCCGTGTCACCTACCCTATCGCGCCTTGTACGAATTTCTATTTGTGTCATACCTATGGAGTATCCTCTGGTAGCCTCCCGATCAGGAGGTATTACGGTACTGTATAGACTATTGGCATTATTTGTGTTAAGGGCTATATGGGTAACCCCTTAACGCTATTAAAAAGTAAGTTTATTTTACAAATAGACACTATTATAATAGCGCAATATACTACATAGTAAATAGTTTAACGGATCCTTAGGAGATGTAAATCCCGAGCATCTCTTGAGTTACTGCACTCATATTTATTTCTATTAATTTAACTCACATAAGATCTTTTAGTTCTGACTTGAGTGTTTTGTCTTTTCAATTCGCTCGGGCCAGTCCGAGCATTTCAGGATTTGAAGATTTTATTTCTGGAGGACGAAGACAGAGATTTTATTATTATTAATTATATTCCACTACACTATTTAATTCGCTGCATTGATTATGATTAGTATGTGAACTCTGATATTTACTGTATAAAGAAGAATCAAATGTTTGTAAACAGTTTATGAACTGTGCATTTATTATTATATTTTATCCTTCCACTATGAGATTCTATTTTGTTTTTCTTTCCCTGTTTTTTTCCTTATTTACCCCATAACAATCCGCCCCTCCGTATGGTTTGAATTGGCACATGTGTCGATTTGAAGCGTGCGAAAAGGAGGGATGTTACACATAACTGCTTTAACTCGTCTATCAACGGCTGTAAATAAACATTAATATTTTTTCCTGGTTGTTTTGGACCAGAAATCAACAATGTCAACATTGAGAACTCCCTTTTCATGCACATAGACGGAGAAAGATTATATGGTACTACAATTACTGGCCAACAACTGTAAGGTTTAGAGAGAGAAGCATATCGACAGAAACCATCTGTTGCTATTCCAAGTATGACACTTCGTGACTCGGCAGCAAAAGTTTGGTCAATAGAATCTACGGCTTTCCATTGAGAAGTGTCACATGGATAACGCATTACGATTGGATCAGACTTGGCATTACCATGCCAGGTTATCGCACCTGCTATCCATGGTACAATATACAGTCTCTTCAATCTAGAAATTAAAGGAAAATGTTTTAATGTCTTTCGAGGTACTTTGGTGCATTTTCTCTCTTCGTTTAATGATGTCATATATATAGGTTCATTGCAATTTGTACAAGAAACTTTTTTCTCATCATCTTTCCAGTACAATATGCAATCATTGATGCGTGCATCATAAATTTTGTAATTCACCCCAACTTGCTTAATGATCTTCTTCACGCCGGAATACTTTGTCGGCAGCGTGTTACCTTCGGGGAGTAACTCCTTTATTAGTTCGAGAAGTGCAGTCACACCATTATTTGAAAAGCCATATTGGGTCTTCAAGCTATTCAGTTTCACAATGGCATACAGCTTCGTAATCCCTTTTGAACATGAAGGATACAATGGCTCTTTTACGCTACCAAAAAGTGATTTATACTTCTTACTTTCATTGGACTGCCAATCTGGATAATCAGTAGACTGCTCTCCAACATTAGCATGATCACGCAACGGATTTGTAGGTTGAAAATGATGAAATCTATCTGCATCATTGACCAGATCTTCCATCATAATATGTTCAAACTCATCAGTAGTTGTGTCATGACTAACTGGTTGTTGTTTTTCCATCTCCTCCCTTTTTTCCCATGAAAATACCACACTGTATATGATTGGATGATACCCCACCTAAGCAAATGATAATGAATTTCATCTAATTTGATCGTCTTCATATTTTTGCTCCGGGTGCAAGGGCATAAATACACTCCTTTCCTACCACCGTTTTCTTCAACAAAACTAATGAACTTCTGCACCCTGTCTATATAGTATGTAGATCTTAGATCTGATTCAGTTATCCATTTTTTGTCTATGCTGAAAGACATACTGCCCTCCTATATCATATATAACAGAACATGAGACTTGCCCTTCAATGGGTCCTCGTTCCAATTGCTCGAAAAGAAATTTTTTGAAATATTCAAGTGAGAAATTATTGGAATTTTTTTGAATTGAAATGAATTATTAAAAATACGAGAAGAGAATAGTTCCACATTGTAAGGTAAGGGTCATGTTTTCAGATGTGTGAAGTATACTGATATAGACTATTTTCTATGATACTCTTCATTATAAAAATAGCATTTCTATAAAAGTTAACATTAGTACGAAACTGTTTCCAAAAATTTTGCCATTATAACGGCGCTATTTTGTAGCACCGGAGTAATGTCTATGCATTACCCCTCTCCTGACTTGGCTTGCACCATTAAAAACAATTTTATTCCTAATATTAACACGTTGACCATCTACATCACACCCATAACTAACTTCACTGCACTTCTGCGCATTTTCTCTATGCGTTTTCTCAAATTATCACAACCAACTCAACTCACAACCAAATTTTCTCAAAGTCATCACATCCCTTCTGTGCCACCATCAAACTAGACCTCATACAAGCTCACTACCACCTTCCCTTACAATCTACAATAGCAACCCACTAAACCTCTGTCTGCCATCATACAAACCACTGTTGTTATTCATTTTCCATCACCTTAAACAACAACACCATCTTCAAACAGAAACAAGAATATCCTATGCATAGGCGAACATAACCACTACTGCTCTTCTTTTATGTGCACTATGCACTACTGCATCTCAATGCACATCCACAACAGCCACTTCTACCAACTGTATCTCAGTTCACATTCTATTACAAGCACACGTAACCATCACGGCCACTTCTGCCCCCACCAACTACCAGTCATACCACCACTCCCTAAACTACTAATGCACTTCACCATTTCAAGCAATTGCAAACCCACTCTTTCTCTTGCTTCCGACTGTTATCACCAAATCATACAACAACTTCAACAATACTACTACCACCAAAAATCATCATCACTCCACTCTCACACTACTTCTGTGCACAACTACCACTTCATCCACAAACTACTCCATACAAAAATATTTCATTACCCCTTCTTCCTGTCAACTGCCATTCATTTCAGTTCACCCAAATTACACATTCATTTCACCTAACTTACATCCACTTCTATCACTCAACCACCACAACATCCTCAACAACACCGCCTCATCAATGCTTTCCTCACCATGTCCACTTGAAGTTTGTCTGGGTGTAGATATAACTTTCCTAAACCCTAAACATCTTGGTAAATTTGTAGAATGGGTTCTGATCTTGCTCAATGGTAGCGTAGTGATCATTTTTGGACATAAAAATGTGGAATAGTGAGGAACAAAGGTGGAGCATCAGCATCAACCAAATCATTTACTTAAAACATTAATTTACTACTTGATTAGCCATCGGTACTTTACTAAATACTAAAGAAACCTAAGGTAGTCACCTTTAACTATGCTCCCAATTTAGTAGAATCATAATTTTAGTGTTCTGCATTTTAATTTTGCTCATATCTCTATTTCATTGTACTACATCTCAACTTCTCTGGATTGGAGCTCTATAGAAGCCTTGACAATAACATCATAACGAAAGTTCACCAAATATCAAAAAAATTAACTTCGTAAAATATCAAAAATCAAAGAACGCTACAACAAAACTTAAACTTGTAAATATTCAATTCCAGACTTGTTTAAACAAAAAGGAGAGATCAAGCAGATATTTATAGTTCTGAAGCAAACCAGTTCAATTACTACAGCTGACTACTGTTTGTCATCTTTCCGTTGTTTTTCATCACAAAGACTTACGCTAAAACATATCAATTGAATCAACTTTCAATCATAAGGAACAGAAACTGAAGATAGAATAAATGAAAACAGTTAAAAAAAGAGAGGACAGAAACATCGTATCTGAAAAGTAGTAATTCTGGATGATTGAGGCATCAATCAAATATCGAAAAATAAAGCGCCGTAGCAAAGTAATGAAAATAAGCAGAAGCGTTAAAGCAATTCACAAGTAGCAAGACAAATATAGGAAGAAGAGCAGCATTACCTGATACTGATTCGGATGTGACGAAGAAGACGAAAAATAACAACCGTGGGACGACTATGGATACATAGGCAGAAGGAGGGGGATGATTTCAACCTTAAGAGGTGGATTGAGGGAAGCCAGCAACCCTATTGTAGAAGAAATTGAATTTGGGGAAAATGATAAGTATGGGGCGTGTTTTGGCTGTAAAAGTTTCGCACCAAAAATAGGCACAACTAGTGATACGGCTAAAGACCGTATTAGATATGATAGTAGGCGCGAAATTGGATACGGCTGCAAGCCTTATCACATTTGATACGGCTATTGGCCGTGTTCAGACAATTAGGTAGGGCATGGAGCCGTATCATATTTGATACGGTAGCCGTATCTAAAAAGGAGGATGGAGGGGTGGCTTTAATCCATATCTAAGAAGGCGGATGGAGGCGTGTTTTGGCAGTAAAATGTTCACACCACGAATTAGATACAACTAAAACACGTACCAAATTTGATACGGCTAAGAACCATATCTGAATAGAGCGGAAATCTAATTATTTTGATGGATAAGTTTGAGCCAAAAATAGGCACGAAATTAGATGCGGCTTAAAGCCGTATCAAATTTGATACGGCTTGTAGCCGTGTCGAAAACAGCAGATACGGTTATTAACCATATCCAATTTGGTACGGCTTTAAGCCGCATCCAATAAGGTGGAAGGAGGTGTGGCAAAAACAGCTTTTTGGTATAGTGACAGTAAAATAAACTTACTTTTAAATAGCGTCGAAGGGTTACCCATATAGCTCCTAACAAATAATAGTCCTAGTAGTCCATCCAGTATCAACATATCTCCAGACCGGGAGACTACCCTAAATACTCCATAGGCTACGGGAGAAAACAAACTCGCAGTAAAGGCTCGGTATGGCAGGTGACACGGGACACAAGGCAATGCCAGGGTAGATATACCAATTACGCACACAGGCTGGTGGTAAAGTACCAGCCACTACACCCACCTCGAGCCACACTCCAAAATCAAGGGGTGCTCCCAATCAATCACAAAAGTTATAGAATGGTATGGAAGAAGTTTGTCCGACTAGAGGAGCTACCCCTTTTGGCCCGAGATCGCTCCTGTTTTAGCCACCTTATGCCAAATCACGGGAGTCGGGTCCACGTAATGTACCTCAAGAACGTCGCCACCATCGTACTTCATTCTGGAATCTCCATCGCGTACACAGTTGTTAAAGTGGTTTTTGGTATCGACAGAGAGTATGTCTATATCCGATCCCAGACTCTTTAACAACCAATCGTTATTATAACCCGTGGTTATAATTTAAAATGGTATTTATATTTCAAAAATAAAATATCATTTCAACAAATCAATATCATTTTAAAACCATTTCAAAATATAAAAATATCATACCTTTTCAAATCCCATTCATTTTATTTAAATTTAAAATACTATTTCAACTCACATCACATTTAAAAATAGTTTATATTTCAAGTTGAATTACTTCATTACAATCATTAAAAATGAAGTTATTATATTTAATAATTAAATATTAAATTTTCAAAAAATTTATCTTTTCAAAGTTCATTTATTCATTTAAGTTTATCAAAACAGTGTAAATTCAACTTTCGCAGCACTTAGAAAATGCTACGGAAAGTTATATTTCAAAACAGTTCAATTAATAAAAGACAATATTAAAAATGCTCTAATAGGGTTAATTTAGTTTCAAATAACACTTTAGTCAAATAAAGCAACTACAACACTTACAAAGTGCTGTAATAGCTTTTAGTTCATTTAAGTCTTTTAGTTCATTTTATCAATTACAGCATTTACAAAATGCTGTAATATCCTTTAAATTAGAAATAATAGCATTTCAAGAATGCTGTTAATTAAATTCCAAATATTCAATATAATTTCATAAACAATTAAATTTTTATTTAAATCATTTTTAACTTATAAAATCAAATATTTGCACTTTAAAAAAAATCATTTAATTACCCTTATATTTATGATTTAATAAAGTGAAATTTCATATAAAAATCAAAATTTATTAATAATTTACTTATATAATTCAAGCATTAAATTTCAATTCTTTATAATTATTTTTTTTACTTAACACTTAAGTTTAAATTAGCAAATATAACTTATTTTTCATTTTATTTACTTAACTTAAAATTCATTTTTAAACAAATTTCACAAATTTCCAATTTAAGTTATATTTCAAAATTTAACTTAAATATTCATTTATTTCGCACCTTAATTTACACAAAAACCATTACTACTTTATAAAAATCATTTTAAATTCATTTTAAATCAAAATATCATAAATTTACGTTTTAAAATACTTTTTAAAAATTTTAGAAAAATATATTTTAACCACGGGTCTGTATAAAATTTTCTAACCTAGGTTAAGTGATATAGATATTATATCATTTCAATCCGTAATTTACAAAGAACACTTGGGTTTTATCATTTCTATCCCACTGTCCTAAGTAAAATAAAATAACTAAAAATCATTTAGGCCTATCATTTCAGCCCATAATGATTTTTCCCTATTCTAAAGTCCGTTCGGGTATGTATCATTTCAACCCATAGTGATTCTAATCTACAGGGAACTTATAGTGTGATAAACAAATATAAATAACAGAATAGCATTATATAACAGTAACAGATGATATAACAGGTGTATAAGCATAGGTGAACATCATATGATCCTAGCATAGATAGTTATAACATGATGATATGGTTTACAGATTCAAATGCTATCAGTTTACTAGTTATATAAGTATAAATTGTCTGGTGAGAATTACTTACTTCTACGAGCCGAAGATAACAACTAAACACACAATAGAGATCCAAAAGGCACGAAGACACAACTGCGATTCAAGTGCAGGAGAGCCAAAGCTATTTGTCTTGTCACATATCAAACAAAACAAAATATACAACATGAATTTCAAACCAAAATTAAACATTAAACAAGCTAGAAATACATGCACAACAAATATCCAAATCTCTTGTACTTGCTTCCAACTAACCTACGCTCGGTCGTAGGTTAGAAATGTATGGCCAAGATGTGAATTTGGATCAAGTTTGGGTTCAATAGGGTCAGCTATAACATGGATATGAAGGAGTATAAGTGGATATGCATGAATTTTCAACACAAGGCAAAAAAAGTGGGTTTCTATGCAATCTAAGTCTCAGCCCTAAGCATATATAGGCACAACTAGGTTTGGTGAGGTCAGGTACCGATGTGGCAGAGGTAGTTGAGTTAGGTATGGCTGGAGAAAGTGGTGTAAAGGTCGGCCAAGGGGTTGAATGAGGTAGAGTCATAGGGGAGCTCGGCTACGAAGTGTTTCAAGGAACAAATGCAATATTTGGTGGAGTCTGTTAACAACTGTTGCACGGCCATGGATGGATAGTGGACTGGAGGAGGTGGCAGCCGATTGTGGTGGTGGTGGAGGTGGCTATGGTGATGGAGAAGCAATGGCCGAGCAACATAAGGTGAAGTAATTAAAAGAATCAATACAAAACAAGGAAAAAATGAAAAAATGAATGAAATATTTACCTAAGCTTTTCTCAGGTGAAGGCCGAATGTTTTTGTGTTTAAGAAAATATTTTGTGCGTGAGAAAAGTGAGAGTGATCGGCTGATGTAAAGGTGATAAGGATGGACAATTGAATGCATGCGATGATTGGAATGAAAAGACAAAAATGAATGTGAAAAGACAAGGTATGTTAAAAGTCAAAAACTCTTCAAATTTCTATATTCATTTTGCATTTTCTAATACATATGAAAATGAATACAAATCAAATAAAAACACAAAAAAATAATGAATTAATAAGAATAAATAAATATTTTTTTTTGTAAATATAAATAAATTTAGAAAATAGCTTAGAAATATAAACTAGGCTTTAAAAATTGAAAATAAATACAATAAACATTGGAAAAATTTTATCATCACTTTAAAAATATTTAAAAATGAAATCTTGAAATAAAAATAAATTTAAAATAATTTCCTAATAAAATAAAGTAAAATTTAAAATTATATTCAAAAATCTAGGGTTGTTACAAAATTGCTTTTGTAACCAGAAATTTCAGAAAGTTCATGAAGTATAAAATTATGAACAAATTTCGAAGACCAATAAATAAGACCCTGGATCTGGAAATACAATGAGATGTTTTAACCACGATGAATCCTATCATCCACCAACCGACTGCCCACGTCAAAATAAATCAAAGATCTCACCAGTTACCTATTCATCCAGAAAAAGAAAAAGGGCTTACACAGCAACATTAGATAATTCATATATTACCTCAAGCGACAATGAGCTAGATACCGAGGATGTTAACTTGTATTTCATGGAATTAGTTGATTAATAAGAATAGATCAAAGAAAAGGAGCAAAAATGCGCTACTTCTTACATTTTATTTTTATTTCATTTTTGTTTTGTGTGTTTTTAGGAATAACATGTAGAATAGTAATAATATTGTATGAATGTAAGCATATAGATATATATAGGAATATTTTCTCTAAGTTTTAGTTTTGGATTTTACGGGATATAATGTCGACATACACCCAGCCCAAATGCCGACATACATGCTAGTAATTTGAAATTTCTTTCCAAATTCAAAATTTAATTTCCCTCTCTTTTGTACTTTTCCCCATGATTTGAAAAAGCATTTTTTGACCAAAGAACATGACTCTTCACTCTCTAGTAATTCAATCTATCTCTATCCATTCATTCACTCACTTTATTTCAAAATTGAAAAGCTTTCCACTCACTTATCTCTTCAAAATCTCAAAAATGAACCCTCTAGTTAAACTACTAAAATGATAAGGCACTCAAAGATAACCAATGGCTTTCTTTTCAATGTTAAAGAAGCCACTGATACTTGTATAGAGTATGTTATTTTCAAGTAAAATTTCCTGAAAAAAATTGCTATATTTGTTGATTTTTTATCTCATGTTCTTCTAGATCTTTGTTTCAAGATAAAATTCATGGTTTGCTTGACTCTTCTCAAAATGATTTTATGTATTACCTAGTTTTGTTTAAAATGTTTTATGCAAATTTAAATGAAAAATTTTCTCTAGGAGGAGGGTTAAATTTGGTGTATAGTAAATGAAACTCAAATTGTTTTAAATTGTGAACTTTTGGGTTATGTACTTGGTTGTACATCTAGTGGAATTGACCTCTTCACTTATCAAATTGATGAAAAAGATCATAAAGTTTTTCTTGACATTTTGGAAAGTAACGAAGAATTTAATTTTAAACATAAAACCTTAGAACAAAATGGGGACTTATAGGTCTCGTTTTAAAACAAAGTATCATCATAAGGACAGGTAATTACAATAACCATAATCAAAAAATTTTAAAGCTCTTTTCGCCATTTATGGAAGCTATTACATCAATTGGGCGCAAGTCATCTTAGATGACTTTGTTTAAAAGAATATTTCTAGACATCAGAACACATCTACTATGGTGTGTATCTTACTAGAATTTTCATATATTTTCATGTTGATTCAAGAGGAGAATCAACTCTTCCTTTAAAAGTTTTCGACAAGACTAACATTTCTGTTATGCACATTTCACCTTATTTCCAACCATATGAATCTCTTATTGAAAAAGAAGAAAGATTAGCATGGGAAGAGGAGTGAGAAATACAATAAGAAGAAGAGAAAGAAGGCGATGAAATGGATTTACAAGAAGAAGAGGATGAGGAAATGGATACTTCTTTAGAAAGCTTCGCTAAACCATCTCACTTTTTCAAAAAAGAGATTCTAAAGAACCAAGAGAAGCTTCTTTAATACCAAAAGAAGCTTAAATGTTTCTACAGTAAAAAGTTCACTTCCATCTCCAATAAAGTGGATGAATACTTCGGAAAAATAATTTGCATGCTTGATGGAAATTTATCTTCATCGTCTACATCTTTCTAAGCCTATTAGTTATTTCCTTATGATGTTTATCTTTGATTTTGGTGTATTTTTCTAATTTGATTTATGTTATCTTTATATATTTTGGTTTTTGTTATGTACCTTTTTTGTATCAATGAAAAATTGTTCTTGTTGTTACATATAGTTCTAATAGTCTCCGGAAGTTGTAAATATATAATAGTATAAGGCAAAAGCAGAAACTATAACAAAAACTTATATTTTTCATTTTTAGATACGTTCGACATACAAACATTGTATATGTCAACATATACTATCCTTTTAGAAAAAATTTGAAATTTTAAAATAAAATAACCACCACCTATTCAATCTTTCCAAACAACTTTTCACTCCTATATAAGTTTATTACTTCTAGAAAAGTTCACATATCATTTTACTCTCTATTCTTTTTTCATTCTCAAATATTACTGACAAAATCTATCTTCTCTACGACATAAACCGTGCGAAAACCTTAAACAAACACTTTAATCATTCAACGATATTTTTACTTTTCTCTTAAGAAATCAAAGGCATTTAGAATTAAGTCAAATGTAGATGATCAAAGCGCAAGAAAAGAATTTCGGTGTCCTTTCATGGTTTATTTCTTCCTTACTCAAAGATGATCAAACAAAAAACCTACAATGCTCTATCAATACGGATAATGAAGATTGGGATGCCATCAAATCACATCCAATCTTTGGATACAATGGTTGGTTGAAGTTTTAAGGAATGTCTAGTTATTTAGTTTGTCTTAAATTATAATTATGTATATATATACACATAAATACTCTTAGGATTTGATTTTGTTTGTTGTGTATATTTGGACTGATATTTAGATTTGTTTGTTTTTAGTTTGTTGATTCGTAGACTATAAAATATAAAGACTCAAGAAGATAGACATGAAGACTTATGAGTACAAAGACTAAGATATGAAGATCGCAGGATTATAATTTAGTGTACAGAGTCATAGCTTATATTTTTAAAGTCATTGATATCAATCTTTGATCTCTATCTCCTATTTTCTATCTTTATATTTTTAACGAATATATTTTTGAAATATATTTTATAATATCTTATAAAATATTTTCAAGTTTAAAATGTTTTCAAACTATTTTAGAAAGTATCAAATTATTTTACGAAGTATAGGATTTTCAGAACATTTTAAAAGAAATAAGTTTCAAAATATACATGCATATGTCGACATATTGGCTGATGGTATGTCGAAATACATGACCCAACAACCAACACAACATCAACCCACTACCTTGCTGCTCTACCAGGACCCTCCTCCTTTACCTACAAGCTTACGAACAAGCCTATGAAGAAATGATTGCTCACAGCCTAGGTGGTAAAATGGAGTTTGGTGACAAAGTTTGAATCTTTGAGGTTTAGAGAATGTCTGCTACAGTATTCAAGGCTTGTTCAAGTGTTTAGAAGAGAAAAGAACGTGTTTTGAATTAGGAAAGCCAAGAGAGAAGAAAAGAGGGTAAAGAGGGGAAGAAAATAAGAAATGAAAGTGGAGATGAAAAGTGAAAAGGAGACAGAAGTATGCCCCTTTTATAGAATTTGAAAAAGGTTGCAAGTGACTTCACTTGTCCCATTAGCAAACTACTCCTTACCCTTTCTTACCTTCCATTTCATTACCCTTCCATGGTGAGCTTCCACCATGTGCATGAGTAATTTCCATCACATCTCAAAAAGAAGCACATAAATTTATGTACTTTAGCACTTAAAATAAGAAAGAAAAGTCATCCATACTTTATTACCTTAATTAATTATTATTTTAAATGTTTTAGTTCCACTTACTTTTACTAATTCCTTTTTCTTTATTAAACCACTTATTATATGTATAAGCGTATGTTACAAAAGTGTGCATATTTGCGCAACAATGTTGCGACAACTTCCGTAAGATAAAAAGTCAAAAATCCGAGAAACAATTTTCGGTCACATTTTCAATTTTTCATCCAACTTTATTTTTATAAAAAAACTTTTAAAATGAGTTTACCATTACTATATATTAAAAAAAGGTTTATTTGACCAATAAAAACCATTAATTAAATATTTAAAATTAACTATATATTCACAAATCAAAGCGGCAAAATTCCGAGTCGTTACATTCTTCCCTCTTTAAAAAATTTCAACCCTAAAATTTCATTACAAATAAACAACCCAGAAACAAGCCATACTAATTCATAACAATGCCCAAAATTTCAAATGATTAACAAATAAAATTAGTGTATGTCCAGGTTTACAACAGTCTCATCGCAAAAGGATGGTGATAAATTTACTAGGCATACCTCATACTCAACAGCTATAGGTTATTACTTAATCGATTATTCACACCACCTATGTAATGAATTGTATTTCTAATGATGGGATATTTAAATAATTGATTTAAATATTTAATCATTAATTAAATAAAGGTGTAAAAAAATGATTTTTCACATACAGTCGAGTCAACGCTTGTGACTACTTCCATTGAGTTTGCACTGACATTGCAAATTAAAATGAGTATAAGCATCGCAATATTTGGAGATTGGATGAGCCGATGGGCAAAATTATCTCAAAATACGTGAAATTGGCATCTTGGGGGCATAATCCTAGGTAGCAACGAGATTTATACCGTTGAACCCCGAAAAATGAGATGTTGCATGCTGATGGATTTTGTTGCAATTAAACACATCATGTGACTGTACGGACTCCAAACGTACAACCATTTATTTGACAGAATAAGTAAATGAAATAAAATAATAATATAAATGCTATTCAAATTCCTCTCTTCCCTCTAATCTCATTATCCACATTACTGTTCTATTATAAGTTAATAGCTGGTACATAAATCTCAGTTAAAAAGTAAATTGGATTAAGCCTCTCAATAATAAATTGTGAAACCAAATCCATTGAGATCGTATGGATGAGAGCTTCGTGATGATCGTGGTGGAATTTTGATCGATGGTGATTGGAAAATCCTCACGTCAAATTCGGATAGGAAAAATGGAAGTCTCCATTGACTTTGTCTTACCGATCTTTATCTTTTCAATGAATTTTTGATTGACCGATCATGCTTAGTCATGTTTGATGTGTTGGAGCTAATTGTATAGATACTCTATAGCAAATTGACGAGAGTGGTTGAAGGGGATGATTCTGGTATCAATGGGTCGAGCATTTGAAGAGAAATACGATGGAGCAGACGCCACTCGATTTTATGGTGCGTAGTTCCATATCACCCAAATTCACGCACATTTGAGTGGGTTTTGTGATTTCATGCATGCATACAGGAATTGGCTACGTAGTGGAAGATGGATTAATGTAATTGGCATTTTGATTATTTAATTAATGATTTAATTAGTATTGATTGTTATATTGGCCACATCTTTTGCATACGAGGTCCATTTTGGATGAGGTTTTTGGCATTACGCTCATGATGGAGGGATCTACGTTTTGGAACTATATCGACAAATTTTGTGAAGGTGAGTGATATTGTCTCTCAACATACTATGATTGGTTGTACAGCATTAGATCAATTTTTGGAATGATTTTTGGTTTCAAAATGTTATTTTCCTGTACTTATATACCTATTTGATTTTTATAAAAGAAAATAAAAGTAATTAAAATGATTTATATTAAATACCACATATTTTCCATCGTATGTCATTGTAAGGGAACTATTAGATTTGGATATTTTTGATATGGTCTCCCAATTGGTCGATATGAATGAATTATATCTGTTGTATGTACATTGTTTAGGAGGTATGTATGGATGTTGGTTGCATGGTTGCTTGTTTCGTTGTTGGATTGTATTTGGTTAAAAACAATAATTAGTAGTGATTGGGAGTTAGGGCAATATCTTGTACGTTAAGGTTCTGCACATGTGAAACCCAAACGAGTGAGACAAATTATAGAGTTGTGTTAGGATACATGCTGATGGATTTGAAGGTGGAAGACGAGGATTCAGACTTAAAAATGGATGTTGGACGTTTCCATTTGGTTTGTCTGAACATAGTATGAACTACATCGGACCAAGTACCATCAACTGGTGCTACCATGATCTATAAGAATCTCTAGATAATGGAGTTGATATACGCTCAAAGTTTAGCTAAACCCAAGATTGTGCATCTTACTTGTCTTTAACCATTCCCAATGTCGAGGTCATATTCGGCATCTCTCTCACGAATCTTCATCACTCAAACAGAACTAGAGTCCCCAAATGGATTTCATCATCTCGAATAGATCGTGAATAACTATATAAATTCGAGCATCTTGAAAAGATCTCAAATCTCCACATTGATTCCTGCATAAGTCCTTCGACAAATGATAACGTTTCCTCTCTCTTCGAATACTCCTCAAGGTAGACAGTCTTACACAATAACATCATTTGAAATTTTAAGTTGACCTCTCCTTTGGATTTAACCTTAGGATTGATAATTCAACTCTATAACACTTCACTTCATAACCGCTTCTAAAACATAGAACCCATACACTAGTTTTGAAGTGGTATTCGATAAGTAAAACACATACTGATCCCCGTCTCTTCAAAACCAATTCGATGAATTTTTGGTAAACTCAACTCCAGTTCTTTTAAACGTAAGAAAAAGCTAGAGACCTTTCTTACCAATGCTCCTTCTCAAGGGTTCTCATTGGTATGAAATCATAAAGCTTTATGTGCTTCCTAGGTTAATTTTAGGCCAAGTTGTATAGTCGACTAATCGACCTTCTGTTGAAAAAAAATTGCTTATACAAATCAATATTTATATACATAACTCATTTTCGACATTCCAACTTAACTATACCTCATTGAAAAGTGAAGACAGGTAAGGTCAAGCACCGGTTGCATATTAAAGCCTTACCTTGACACTTCATTCTTAAATCTCATAAATAGATATGTCTACCACGTCAGCTTTTAGTGTTAATTATAGTATTAATCATTTCCATAAACAAGTTAGAAATTGACATGATTAACACATTTTTGGTAATCGGCGGATTTTCAATCGAATTAGAAAACCGTCGAAAAATTTCAAATTAAAAATAATCGCAAGCGCATGGCGTACACTTGAAATACGTGGCGCATATGGGTCGATCCGCAGGGAGTTGTTAGAGTTTTAAAAATCTATTAAATCAAATTAGACCAAATGGAGGAGAAATTGTTGAGTAGAACTACTAGAATTAAAATGTGATTATAAATCTATTGAACTATAGAACAATTTAGAGGCAAATCCACTCTCAAATTTTTGTAAATCAACAAACACATAATTTATCATCTCTAACTTTGATATTAAGTGAAATAATCATTGCATTTATCATAAGTATGGTTTCTTTATGTTATTAGTTAACATACCTCAAACCATCAAACTATAATACAACAATTATACCACTTATAATTCTCATGAAAATGAAGCCAAAGCAAAAACTATTTTAAGTATGATCTATTTACTATTGTAACTAGTAATATAGATTATCAAATTTCATTTTTACTTTTATTTCATAATCAAAAATTAATTAGCAAATGATGATGTAAATTGTGTTTATGTTGAATAAGAATAGCTCATTTGCATAAGCAATATAAGCTATCAGACCCACTTGTATAAACTTACATCAAAATTCACATTCATGAAGCATAAACAAAGAGATCATAAATCATAAAAATGTTGAAATTACCTAAAGTTAGAGAGCTTCCCTAAATTGAAGTGGTTTAGCTACTCATTTGTGGCATTGAAGCAGCACAAGTAAATTTCAACATAAAAAAAAAGAGAACAGAAAATAAGCAAAAGAGATTAGCTACTAACTACTTGCATAAATGTAAATCTAAGCTATGAGCATAAAGAGAAAGAGAGCATAGAAATAAACAATAACAATAAAACAAAGAAAAACATGTAGAAAAGAGTGAAGAAAGAGGCTTGGAACCCATTTTTATTTCATAGAACATTGAGCTTACACTTTGATTTCATAATTTCCTAAGTAAAAATGAAGGAGTACAAGATGATTTGTTCATGTACATAAGAGGGCTATTTATACATGCATAAACCCTAATTCCATTTTTAGGGACTCCCCAAATTTCCCTTGGGGTAGTGTGACCACAAAGTAATCATTAGCATATTTTAATTCTCCGCTTAAATGTACATGAAGCTTTAATGACCTTTTAGCATGTTCTTAGCTCCTAATAGAAATTCAAGGTAAGTGGGTGGGGTCCTCCATGATCTTGAACTTGAATTATTTCCACTTCATTCCTTTGTAGTTCCTTGTGCATGCATATATCCTCATCCCTCTTCCATATGTATCAAAATATCCTATAAAAATCATAAGAATTGTCCAAGTAAACATTCTTACATTGACGCATGCACAAAATGACCGTTTGCCTTTGAATGAAGATGAAAATATGACGGTTTGAAAATAATTGAATTTTGGTTTTAAACATGTTAAAATGCCCAAATACGACGTTTATTTAAATAAAAAGAGATAAAATATGGATGTAAATATATGCACATTTACGTGTAAATCAAATACCCCTACACTTATCTTTTTATTCGTTCTCGAATAAAGGAAAACTAAGATAAATCCGTTTTCGTAGGGAGCACGATTGCATTGACCGTATGTAACAAGCCGTTAAACCTCTAGGTGGCCCCAGTAGGACGAGTATTGTCTCGTAAGGGTTTTCAGCGGATACTACTCACAAAATCCAATGCCAAGTGACAATATTTACAAAATGCAAGATTTATTTACAAAGAGATGAATGCAAGCTTTTGGAAATACTTACAAATGAAAGGTTTACTTTTAAATAGACACAAATAAGTTAAATACAAGTTCTGGTTATTGTCTTGAAAATTTAAGTCATTTACTCGTCAAAATTTCGAATAAAAATCAAGTTGTCATAACAGATAGACCATAGTTTGGCTAGTTGTTTCGGTTGATAACACAATGTAATTATGAAATGGATCCTTAGTCGATTATCAAAGTTTATTAAAGTGGTATTTTCATTTATTTTCAATGACAAGTTTAATCAAACAAGTTAAAATAGTGCTAGGATTTCAATTGTGTAACGACCCGGAATTTTGGGCAATAAGAATTTAATAATCTGTGTAAATAATTTAACTGGTTTGATAATTTTCTTTGTAATTTTAATTTAAAATTGGTAATTTAATTTTTTTTAAAGGATAATGAATTTATAATCTGGCAATAAAATTGATAAGAATTGTTTTTCCAAAGCTAATGAAATTTTATTCTGTCTATAATATATATGTTTGATATATATTGTGAATAGGATATCTTTGTTTTAAAATAAATGAATGAATTTTCAAATTGTAATATATATGTATGTATATGTTATAATTTGGATTGTTTTTGAATTTAAATTTAATCTATTGACAATTTAATGAATATTGTAACTGGAGCTTTGTTTTAAAACTTAATATATTTTCATAAGTTAACTTAAAGATTAATTCATTTGTTTTCAAAATATATGATAGTTGTTTATTTAAAATATGGTAGTTTATAAAGGAATTAATCAATGTTTTATTTTTATTTTCTTAAAATGTTCAAATTAAATTGGTTATAAATGAATATGTATAATGTTTTAGGTTTTAAATACATATATAAGAATTTATTTACTAAGAAACTTAAATAAGAAAGTAAGTTATATTTACATTTAAACTAAATAAAAATTTATTAAAACACTTAATACAAATGTAACATATTAACACCACTTATAACACATGTAAGGCAATCAAATAAATTTAATGACATTTGTTCAAATAAGGAACAAGTGGCAATATATTTTTATTAAATAATAAAAGAAGAAAACTAATTTTCTCAAAAACACTTTCATTCCCTTGTTTACACTTCTTAACTAAAAATAATGGCTACTTCAAAAATCTTAAAATAAAATCCAAACCTGGAAATAAAAACTTCAGCATGCAAGTGGAAGCCTGTATTTCAAAATGATGTTCAACCTGCAATTCATCAAGTTAAACCTGCAAATGCAAATAAAATTCAACTACAACTTCATATCAATTCAACCTGCATGTCAAAGAGAAGCAAATGAAAATCAAGCTGGAAGCTCATAAAAATCTGCAGTTCAACTGCAATTTCAAATCTGCAACCTGCATTCAAATTGAAGATTAGCACAACAAGTTAAAACAATAGCATGCAAAGGATTTTCTTCAACAAATGCATTTATGAATTAAAGATTTAAAGCTTTTCAAATTAAAGTTCAAGAACCTGGAACTTAAAATCTGCTCTGCATATGGTATATGAGGTGAGTAAACTATCTTAAAAACAGTTTGAATCTTGTTTTGAATACAATGCATTTGATAATATTGGTTGAATTAAAGTTCTTCTGTTTGATATTTATCTGAATGAATATAAATATGCTGTTGAACAGGTTTGGGTATGCATGTATATATATTGACTATCTGTTCCTGTTAGTAACTGGATTGGTTTTGCTATAATTTCCAAAAATCTCCAGATTCAATCCATATTAACCTGTGATTTATAAACGGAAGTTGTTTGTAACAACATAGTATATCATTTAAAAATAATTTTAAGATTTTAAATTGAAGAAGTTTCTCGGAATTTAAATTTACAGTAGAATACTGTTATACTTGAAAAAAATTAAAATCTTGTTTGTTGATCTTGATTACATGAATGAATTAGTAATTAGAAATCATGATTTTTAATACCAATTTCATGATTTTTAGTTTGACAAATTTTGAGAAATGTGGGTTTATGTGATTTTGGGGGTTTTGAGTATTACCAGTGATCGGCACATCGATTGAAGCTTGATTTTTGGTTGAAGCTAACTTAGATGTAGGGGATATTGGGAAAAATACAAAATAATTTTTCAAATGAGTATATTGATCGAATTTGATAGAACTAGGGTTTTAGTTGAATTGTTTTCGGTTTGGCTATGAAGGCAGATTACGGATTGGATAGTGGATCGAGTTCAATTGTGTTTGGGTAGGAGGTAGCTCGTGGCCGTGGAAATTTGTTGGAGTGGTCGGCGAAGTTCAACGGCATGGGAGTGGACGGCCGTGGGTGGTTCTGTGTCGAACACATTCTGCAGTTTTCGAGCAGGTGGTCCAAATTTCGATTCGCGTATGATTGGTTCGAGTTGGATGTGTTGTTGTGCTCGCTTGCGTTAGGGTGACTGTCGTAGTTGGTCGGGGTGGTCATCGGAGGCTGGAAGTGGAGGTGCACGTGCACACGAGAAGTTGCTGTGCACTGGGAAGTTTGCGTTTGGGGGAGGGGAAAACTGGGTTTAGTCATTGGGGAAGACGATTTGGAGACGCGAAGAAACACTCGCGTTTCATCGCGATTGACTCGAAGCAGAGGTGCCTGGTTTTTGACTCGGGGAAAGTACGTGTGATTGCCGAGTTAGTCTCGGGGTTTTTTTTTGGGTTGTTGCTGTAGTTTTGTTCTGTTATGAATTTTAAGTTGCAACTCGAGATTGAATTAACTTAGATCAAGTATTATGTTATAAAACAAGTTTTATAAAAGAAAACATTCAAAGCTAGAACTTGTTTTTGTAAGTAAAAGTTAATCAACTTGGAAAAAAAAAAGAAATGTTAAATTAAAAAGAATGTTTTGAATTTAAGTATCGAATCAAAGTTTAAAACAAATTTTAAAGTAATGTTTTAATAACAAAGCTTTCAAATTTAATTTGAAAATGAATAAATTTAACTTAGATAATTTATGAGTGTTTTAGATTCTAAATTGATTTCTAAATTTCTTATTTCCAAATAAGATTTATGTTAAAATTTTGTAAACCAAATTGAAAATGCGTCTTCAAGTTATTTAAATTTGGTTAATTCAAATGATTAATTTGTGAAAATAAATATGGTTAAATTATCTTTGTTATGAACCTTAAGAATACTAAATTAATATGAATTGTTAATAAGTAAAGAGTTTAATTAAGATAAATGTTTTCTTAATTAATTAAAGATTTTAAAATATTAAAAGTTAATTAATTAATTGTTTAATTAATTCTAAATAATTAGTTAATTATTTATTTAAATTTTAAGTAATCACTTAATTAAGAATTAATTAAGTGTAATTACTTAATATAGTAATTAATGGTTAATAATTAAGAAGTGGTAATTACTTATGGAAGTAATTAAATTGAGGGTAATTAATGAATAATCACATAATGTTATTAATTAAAGATTAATTAAAATAATTGTTTTAAAATTAATTAATTATGAAGTAATTAATTAATTAAAGGATTAAGAATTATTTAATATTAGAATTAATTATTGATAAGTAATTAATTAAGAAAGTAATTAAGATTTATTAATGAAAGTAATTAGAGATAATTACTTATGTAAGAAATCAAGGTAATTACTTAGTAAATTTAGTTAATTAATTAATGTAATTAATTAATGAATGAATGAGATTAATTTAAGATAAATTACTAAAGGTAATTAATTAAAATATAATTAATTAATAAAGAAATTAATTAAGGATTAATGGTTAATTTAAATTGATTAATAATTATATAAATGAAGTAATTAAAGATTAATTAAATGGATTAATCAATTAAGGATTAATATAATTGATTTAGAGTTAATTAATTTAGAAGTTAATTAATTAATTTAAGTAATTACAAATTGTTAATTACTGTTTAAAGATTAATGAGATGATTAATTATAAGTTAATTATTTAATTAAATAAAAGGTTAATTAATTAATAAGGATTATTTAATTTATGAATTAATCAAGGTTGATTAATAATAGTAATTAATTTAAGTGTGATTAATTAATTGTAATTAATTAAGAATTAATGTAATTAATTAAGAATTAATGTAATTAATTATAGTTAATTAATTAATAAAGGATCGTTAATTATTATAATTAATGATAGTAATTAAAAGTTAATTACTGAATATGGTTTAGAATAATTACTTGAATGTAATTAAAGATAATTAATCAAGGAAGATTAATTAAAGATAATCATTAAGAGATGATTAATTTAATTTGATTTGTAATAAATAAATGATGCAGGATTAGGATAATCCAAGTGATTAAAGGATAGTAATTAATTTAATTATAGGTTAATTAAATTGATTTAGAGCTAATCAATTCTGTATGAATGATTGATATTGGATGATTGGTTGATATTGAATGTTGATTGATATTGAGTGATTGAATGATATTGGATGATTTGGATATATCTGTTATGTGATATGCTGTTTATGAGATGAATGTTTGATATGATTATCTGTTGTGATAATGTTATTCATCTATCTGGTTATATATCATCCTGAATATAAGTTTAAACTGTTAAATCCCTTAAGTACAACTTGGACATTAAAATGGCGTTTGGTTTCGGTGAGACCGGGATCGGGTTTCCATATTTGGAATTCCGAAAACCACATCGATTCCAATTAAACGTTAGGTCGTTTATCCAAGTGGAGCGAGTGAAGACTCGAGGTGTAAGGGCTATACGTCAGTATAACTCTGTGGGTGATTCCGTAATGAGTTTGACGGAATAGTGCTTATAGATTCGAGATGGCGAATCAGAGTGCAAGGGCTATGGTCGTTGACTCTGAGGGTGATTCCAATAGTGAGTGCAACGAGATAGTGCCTTCGGTTTCGTTCGAACCCGGAACGAACTTGTATGGATCGAATGCTTTCAACACATCGTCAGGCGGGCGATGAGCATTCTAAGTGATATGTTCTATTAAGGTAATCGCAGCCTCAAGCCTCATCAACCGGGAATGGCTAAAACAGGGGAGGTGCGCCAAGGCTTCGTGGGTAGCCCCCACTTGAGAGTGAGATTCATCCCTGTCTAGAAGTCCCTTATTATTCGGCTGTGTGGGTGGTTGGTCGCGCCAACCACGGGGTGGTCTTATTTGGAACTATTCAGTAAGGAATGGGTCCGGCCTTGTGTTGCAGGGGAGTTAGGGTGGCTCCTCGGTACGTTGATCTAGGCCACGTACTGTGACGGGCGGTACCCCAGTAGCCCTGCCATTGTATGGAATCCAAAATCGAATAAGTGCCTGTACGATTTTGTTTGTGCCCAACTATGTTGGAACGTGAGATGTAAGCATTCCAGCTATTTCTGTATTTTATCTTGAAAACCCTAGACACTATTATAATATCACTGGATTTCCTATCAAATGTTTTGGTTAGCGTAAGGTAAAAACTTTTCCATGTTTATGTGTGGGAAGTCTTACGTGATACCTTTTCTTTTCAAAGGTTTTCTAAAGTTAAGCAATTTTGACCCGTTTACTCACACCAGACCCCTGTCTGACCCGAGTGTTTATTTTCTGTTTTATTAAACTCTTGGGTACTCATATTATGTATGAGTAGTCAAGTGAATCAGGTTAGCTTGACGAATTCTGGAGGAGATATGGAGCAGGAGGCTTCGACGTGTAGATATATATTGATTCCGCTGTGTATATTGTGTTTGTATCACTTGTATCTTGAGTTGTATAGTTAGACAGAAGTTTATAATCTGTCTAATATGTGTTGTATAGTTGTACTCTGATGAAATAAGATGCTATGTAATATTTTATGAGATATATTATATTCTATTCGTTCCGCTGTGAGTTCTCTGATGTTGTTTGTATTCTTCTTTCTCTTTCTTTCTTCTTCTATCCCTTTCTTTCTTCAAGATGACGCGATTTTCTGGGAGTAGAAAGTCGGGTCGTCGCACTTGGTATCAGAGCGTTAGATTGAGTGAATACCTAGGCTCTGAAGTGTGTCTTTCTTTAGGGAGCGTTAGGTTGAGCGAATGCCTAAGCTCTGTAGTAGTGTCTTCTTGAGAGAGCGTACTTGTAATTTTTATATATAACTATATTTATATATCTATATCTACCTAATCTGTTGGGTTATCTGTTCGGATTTTCCAACATAAGTTTTAGAGATAGATGGAGTAGTGGTATGTGTGTAACACGACTACCACTAATGGATGAGGTCCATATGTTGAGATTGGAAGTGTTTGTTGAGACTGTAGACCTAATACCGTCTCAAGTAAGATTTGTTGTTTTGGAGTAAGAAGTTCTCTGATATCCGAAGAAAATCTTTTAAAAAAGATTCGGAGTCTATCCTTGAAGTTTGGATCTGTCGGAAGTGCAGAAGTAAATGATTATATCTTGATAACTGCGAAGTGAGATACAGTATCCTTGGATATTTTCTGAAGATGTTTTCTTTTGAAGCAGTTTTAGAAGTAGTTGAGGAGCAGTCTTTACCTGTTGCAGGGAAGACTCGTCTGAGTAGAAGTTGTTTGGATCTTTAGCAAGGAGATTGGCTGTTTTGGAATACGAGACTAAGGTCTATGAGTTGTTTCGCTTCGGCATGGTCTCATTTGTTATTTCTTAAGGAGTGCGAGATGTTAATGCTTAGTTTGGAGCCCGAGTTTCTTTTGGGATGTCTGCCATCTCAAAGGTCTGTTGTGTGGTTTGTTGATAGTTTTGGGGTTGAGAAGCCTTTGGATCAGATGTTTTTGGTTAGCTATGGTAGCAGTGCAACTCGAAGTATTCGGTGTGCTGACGAGAAGGTCTTTTAGCTTTGCAGTATCATCGAGATAGAGTTTGGAAGCTGCAATGTGTTTTGTTCTCCTTTTGTTCAAGAATCTTTTGTGCTTCTTCTTTTAGCAGTCCGAGCAGATGGTGAATGTTTCTTGAGGGTGAACCTTGTTTGGAAAAGTTTAAGACTGTTCTAATTGGTAAAGTGGGGACAGTTTCTTTGGAATTCGAACTAGGTAGGATCGCAAAAGTGACTTGCGTCTTATTTGGGAATTATTTTTGGTTTGAGATGAGGGTTCTGATGTGGAAGTAGGAGCTATTGAAATGATCAGAGTTTGTCTGCATCTGGAGTTGAGTTCCATATTGATTTGGTTCCAGAAGCGATTTGGGTAGTTAGCTTGGTAGTAGGATGGTTCTTGGAGAAGTAAAGAGTTGGTGTAGCAGCTCGGAAAATTTTTGGAATTTGGATTGGTCAGATCCAGTTTTGAATTGGATTCTGGTATAAGGTTGTGTGACTGAGTCGGATGTGTCACTCAGATTTTTATGGATTTGGTGGACAAAGTTTCCCGGATATATTGGATAAGTTTGTATTCGTGTTCATCAATAGTATTCTCATTTATTTCAGAATCAGAGTTGTGCAGCGGAAGCGAGGTAGCAGCTGTGTAAGGAAGGAAGTAAGTTCAGTTTGCTATTGTTTGAGGAATAGAGCTTATGTTCTGGATTTCGACGGGTTTTGGAAAGCTTTTCTGTTGGATAGGATCCAGAAGCTGGTTTGTTTTGGTCTAGTTGTTTCTGGAAGTATCAGCATTGGTCGAGCTGATCATGAAGAGAATTGGCAGCCCAGGATTGTCTGTTGGGATATACAGATATGAGATAAGGAGTTTGGAATTCGAAGTTGGAGACTTCGTTGTTGTTGAGTTTTCTCTGGTTAAGAAAGCAGTGTTTGGATAAGATTGAATTGTCAGTTTGGATAGCTGGAATTCATTGTATTTCACGTATCTCTGAGGGAGTACGTGTATGATTCATCAATTGGTTGTTGAATCTGTAGTTTAGTTGGATTTTGATGTTGAGCTGGATTTGAGAGTAATCTGATGTTTTGTTCAGATTGGTGAATCTAGAGGAATGAGAAGAGCTCTGGATTTTGGTGGTGTAGTTAGTTAGTTTTTGTAGAACGAGTCTCCCGATGATTTTTACTTGGGAAACTCGAAATAGTATTAGAAGGATTCCTTCTGATCTATATCAGGATAATTAGTTAGGGATTGTTTGTATGATTGATTGCTATGGTTGTTAATAATTGGTTGATAGGAATGCTTTAATGTTTGAAATTTAAAATCTGTACTGGATTATTAAATTACCTTTGTTTTAAATTTCGGGGACGAAATTCTTTTAAGGGGGGAGGATTGTAACGACCCGGAATTTTGGGCAATAAGAATTTAATAATCTGTGTAAATAATTTAACTGGTTTGATAATTTTCTTTGTAATTTTAATTTAAAATTGGTAATTTAATTTTTTTTAAAGGATAATGAATTTATAATCTGGCAATAAAATTGATAAGAATTGTTTTTCCAAAGCTAATGAAATTTTATTCTGTCTATAATATATATGTTTGATATATATTGTGAATAGGATATCTTTGTTTTAAAATAAATGAATGAATTTTCAAATTGTAATATATATGTATGTATATGTTATAATTTGGATTGTTTTTGAATTTAAATTTAATCTATTGACAATTTAATGAATATTGTAACTGGAGCTTTGTTTTAAAACTTAATATATTTTCATAAGTTAACTTAAAGATTAATTCATTTGTTTTCAAAATATATGATAGTTGTTTATTTAAAATATGGTAGTTTATAAAGGAATTAATCAATGTTTTATTTTTATTTTCTTAAAATGTTCAAATTAAATTGGTTATAAATGAATATGTATAATGTTTTAGGTTTTAAATACATATATAAGAATTTATTTACTAAGAAACTTAAATAAGAAAGTAAGTTATATTTACATTTAAACTAAATAAAAATTTATTAAAACACTTAATACAAATGTAACATATTAACACCACTTATAACACATGTAAGGCAATCAAATAAATTTAATGACATTTGTTCAAATAAGGAACAAGTGGCAATATATTTTTATTAAATAATAAAAGAAGAAAACTAATTTTCTCAAAAACACTTTCATTCCCTTGTTTACACTTCTTAACTAAAAATAATGGCTACTTCAAAAATCTTAAAATAAAATCCAAACCTGGAAATAAAAACTTCAGCATGCAAGTGGAAGCCTGTATTTCAAAATGATGTTCAACCTGCAATTCATCAAGTTAAACCTGCAAATGCAAATAAAATTCAACTACAACTTCATATCAATTCAACCTGCATGTCAAAGAGAAGCAAATGAAAATCAAGCTGGAAGCTCATAAAAATCTGCAGTTCAACTGCAATTTCAAATCTGCAACCTGCATTCAAATTGAAGATTAGCACAACAAGTTAAAACAATAGCATGCAAAGGATTTTCTTCAACAAATGCATTTATGAATTAAAGATTTAAAGCTTTTCAAATTAAAGTTCAAGAACCTGGAACTTAAAATCTGCTCTGCATATGGTATATGAGGTGAGTAAACTATCTTAAAAACAGTTTGAATCTTGTTTTGAATACAATGCATTTGATAATATTGGTTGAATTAAAGTTCTTCTGTTTGATATTTATCTGAATGAATATAAATATGCTGTTGAACAGGTTTGGGTATGCATGTATATATATTGACTATCTGTTCCTGTTAGTAACTGGATTGGTTTTGCTATAATTTCCAAAAATCTCCAGATTCAATCCATATTAACCTGTGATTTATAAACGGAAGTTGTTTGTAACAACATAGTATATCATTTAAAAATAATTTTAAGATTTTAAATTGAAGAAGTTTCTCGGAATTTAAATTTACAGTAGAATACTGTTATACTTGAAAAAAATTAAAATCTTGTTTGTTGATCTTGATTACATGAATGAATTAGTAATTAGAAATCATGATTTTTAATACCAATTTCATGATTTTTAGTTTGACAAATTTTGAGAAATGTGGGTTTATGTGATTTTGGGGGTTTTGAGTATTACCAGTGATCGGCACATCGATTGAAGCTTGATTTTTGGTTGAAGCTCACTTAGATGTAGGGGATATTGGGAAAAATACAAAATAATTTTTCAAATGAGTATATTGATCGAATTTGATAGAACTAGGGTTTTAGTTGAATTGTTTTCGGTTTGGCTATGAAGGCAGATTACGGATTGGATAGTGGATCGAGTTCAATTGTGTTTGGGTAGGAGGTAGCTCGTGGCCGTGGAAATTTGTTGGAGTGGTCGGCGAAGTTCAACGGCATGGGAGTGGACGGCCGTGGGTGGTTCTGTGTCGAACACATTCTGCAGTTTTCGAGCAGGTGGTCCAAATTTCGATTCGCGTATGATTGGTTCGAGTTGGATGTGTTGTTGTGCTCGCTTGCGTTAGGGTGACTGTCGTAGTTGGTCGGGGTGGTCATCGGAGGCTGGAAGTGGAGGTGCACGTGCACACGAGAAGTTGCTGTGCACTGGGAAGTTTGCGTTTGGGGGAGGGGAAAACTGGGTTTAGTCATTGGGGAAGACGATTTGGAGACGCGAAGAAACACTCGCGTTTCATCGCGATTGACTCGAAGCAGAGGTGCCTGGTTTTTGACTCGGGGAAAGTACGTGTGATTGCCGAGTTAGTCTCGGGGTTTTTTTTTGGGTTGTTGCTGTAGTTTTGTTCTGTTATGAATTTTAAGTTGCAACTCGAGATTGAATTAACTTAGATCAAGTATTATGTTATAAAACAAGTTTTATAAAAGAAAACATTCAAAGCTAGAACTTGTTTTTGTAAGTAAAAGTTAATCAACTTGGAAAAAAAAAGAAATGTTAAATTAAAAAGAATGTTTTGAATTTAAGTATCGAATCAAAGTTTAAAACAAATTTTAAAGTAATGTTTTAATAACAAAGCTTTCAAATTTAATTTGAAAATGAATAAATTTAACTTAGATAATTTATGAGTGTTTTAGATTCTAAATTGATTTCTAAATTTCTTATTTCCAAATAAGATTTATGTTAAAATTTTGTAAACCAAATTGAAAATGCGTCTTCAAGTTATTTAAATTTGGTTAATTCAAATGATTAATTTGTGAAAATAAATATGGTTAAATTATCTTTGTTATGAACCTTAAGAATACTAAATTAATATGAATTGTTAATAAGTAAAGAGTTTAATTAAGATAAATGTTTTCTTAATTAATTAAAGATTTTAAAATATTAAAAGTTAATTAATTAATTGTTTAATTAATTCTAAATAATTAGTTAATTATTTATTTAAATTTTAAGTAATCACTTAATTAAGAATTAATTAAGTGTAATTACTTAATATAGTAATTAATGGTTAATAATTAAGAAGTGGTAATTACTTATGGAAGTAATTAAATTGAGGGTAATTAATGAATAATCACATAATGTTATTAATTAAAGATTAATTAAAATAATTGTTTTAAAATTAATTAATTATGAAGTAATTAATTAATTAAAGGATTAAGAATTATTTAATATTAGAATTAATTATTGATAAGTAATTAATTAAGAAAGTAATTAAGATTTATTAATGAAAGTAATTAGAGATAATTACTTATGTAAGAAATCAAGGTAATTACTTAGTAAATTTAGTTAATTAATTAATGTAATTAATTAATGAATGAATGAGATTAATTTAAGATAAATTACTAAAGGTAATTAATTAAAATATAATTAATTAATAAAGAAATTAATTAAGGATTAATGGTTAATTTAAATTGATTAATAATTATATAAATGAAGTAATTAAAGATTAATTAAATGGATTAATCAATTAAGGATTAATATAATTGATTTAGAGTTAATTAATTTAGAAGTTAATTAATTAATTTAAGTAATTACAAATTGTTAATTACTGTTTAAAGATTAATGAGATGATTAATTATAAGTTAATTATTTAATTAAATAAAAGGTTAATTAATTAATAAGGATTATTTAATTTATGAATTAATCAAGGTTGATTAATAATAGTAATTAATTTAAGTGTGATTAATTAATTGTAATTAATTAAGAATTAATGTAATTAATTAAGAATTAATGTAATTAATTATAGTTAATTAATTAATAAAGGATCGTTAATTATTATAATTAATGATAGTAATTAAAAGTTAATTACTGAATATGGTTTAGAATAATTACTTGAATGTAATTAAAGATAATTAATCAAGGAAGATTAATTAAAGATAATCATTAAGAGATGATTAATTTAATTTGATTTGTAATAAATAAATGATGCAGGATTAGGATAATCCAAGTGATTAAAGGATAGTAATTAATTTAATTATAGGTTAATTAAATTGATTTAGAGCTAATCAATTCTGTATGAATGATTGATATTGGATGATTGGTTGATATTGAATGTTGATTGATATTGAGTGATTGAATGATATTGGATGATTTGGATATATCTGTTATGTGATATGCTGTTTATGAGATGAATGTTTGATATGATTATCTGTTGTGATAATGTTATTCATCTATCTGGTTATATATCATCCTGAATATAAGTTTAAACTGTTAAATCCCTTAAGTACAACTTGGACATTAAAATGGCGTTTGGTTTCGGTGAGACCGGGATCGGGTTTCCATATTTGGAATTCCGAAAACCACATCGATTCCAATTAAACGTTAGGTCGTTTATCCAAGTGGAGCGAGTGAAGACTCGAGGTGTAAGGGCTATACGTCAGTATAACTCTGTGGGTGATTCCGTAATGAGTTTGACGGAATAGTGCTTATAGATTCGAGATGGCGAATCAGAGTGCAAGGGCTATGGTCGTTGACTCTGAGGGTGATTCCAATAGTGAGTGCAACGAGATAGTGCCTTCGGTTTCGTTCGAACCCGGAACGAACTTGTATGGATCGAATGCTTTCAACACATCGTCAGGCGGGCGATGAGCATTCTAAGTGATATGTTCTATTAAGGTAATCGCAGCCTCAAGCCTCATCAACCGGGAATGGCTAAAACAGGGGAGGTGCGCCAAGGCTTCGTGGGTAGCCCCCACTTGAGAGTGAGATTCATCCCTGTCTAGAAGTCCCTTATTATTCGGCTGTGTGGGTGGTTGGTCGCGCCAACCACGGGGTGGTCTTATTTGGAACTATTCAGTAAGGAATGGGTCCGGCCTTGTGTTGCAGGGGAGTTAGGGTGGCTCCTCGGTACGTTGATCTAGGCCACGTACTGTGACGGGCGGTACCCCAGTAGCCCTGCCATTGTATGGAATCCAAAATCCAATAAGTGCCTGTACGATTTTGTTTGTGCCCAACTATGTTGGAACGTGAGATGTAAGCATTCCAGCTATTTCTGTATTTTATCTTGAAAACCCTAGACACTATTATAATATCACTGGATTTCCTATCAAATGTTTTGGTTAGCGTAAGGTAAAAACTTTTCCATGTTTATGTGTGGGAAGTCTTACGTGATACCTTTTCTTTTCAAAGGTTTTCTAAAGTTAAGCAATTTTGACCCGTTTACTCACACCAGACCCCTGTCTGACCCGAGTGTTTATTTTCTGTTTTATTAAACTCTTGGGTACTCATATTATGTATGAGTAGTCAAGTGAATCAGGTTAGCTTGACGAATTCTGGAGGAGATATGGAGCAGGAGGCTTCGACGTGTAGATATATATTGATTCCGCTGTGTATATTGTGTTTGTATCACTTGTATCTTGAGTTGTATAGTTAGACAGAAGTTTATAATCTGTCTAATATGTGTTGTATAGTTGTACTCTGATGAAATAAGATGCTATGTAATATTTTATGAGATATATTATATTCTATTCGTTCCGCTGTGAGTTCTCTGATGTTGTTTGTATTCTTCTTTCTCTTTCTTTCTTCTTCTATCCCTTTCTTTCTTCAAGATGACGCGATTTTCTGGGAGTAGAAAGTCGGGTCGTCGCAAATTGCTTGCTCTTTCATTATTTGCAAGAAAAATTACACACCTAGCTCAGGTAAACTGAGGCCAAATATACCATCCATGCACTGCTTTTCGGGCATATGTGAGGGGAGTATAGAGCATGGCGAGTGCACACACTTTTCTGCATACACCTATTGATCGTAGGTGGTTTTAATTTAGTCTTTTTTTTACATGTGTTCCACGCATTCATAACCGTGAGGACTTTTAAATGAGTATGAAAAGACATAATCAAAGATTCCAAGTAATTCGCCCACGCATAACCGTGAGGACTTTTAAATGAGAGTGAATACTTTGGTTGTTATTATTCTTTTTTTATATTTTATGTTTTTTTTAAGAGAGAGAGTTTTGCGAAATCATCTTAGCACCATTTAACTTAGAAGATAAAAATGTTATATCGTTTACTTTAAATTTACCACTTTTTTTAAACAAAGATTTTCAGTTAGAACATACTTCATAATTAACACATACGAACCTTCCTATATACTAGTTAAACCATTATTATTTTTAATCAAACTTCATTTTTATTTTTGTTAGGACAAATAAATTTTCCAAAATTTCAATTTTATTAACCAAAACTTATACTTATCGCATAGTGTTTTTTCAGAAATAAATCAAAATGCTAAAAAATGTTTTTGAGATTTAGAAATTTTGTGATTTTTTGATGTAAGAAATAAAAATTCAAAAATGCCATGAAACTAAAAAATAAAATAAAAATGAGACTCCCCCCACACTTAATTTTGACTGTGTCCCTACAGTCGATACATGATATAATGAGTGTAACGGGGAAAAATATGTACATATTTATAAAAGAGGGTTAACATTCTTACTAGACATAGCTTGGCTCATGAAGGATCATGAGCTCCTCCTCTTGGTTATTTCGCAATTCCAAGAAAGGTTTCAAACGATGACAGTTGACTTTGAAAATTGATCCGTCCCTGGGGTTTCCTATTTCTACGGCACCATGTGAAAAAATAGTTCGTAGCACAAATGGTCCAGTCCATCTTGATTTTAGTTTCCCGAAAATAAATGAAGTCTCGAGTCATATAAAAGAACATTCTGGTTAGGCGAAAACGTTTTCCTTAGGATTGACTTATCATGAAAAACTTTGGTTCCTTCTTTGTAAATTTTCTCATTTTCATACACATCGTTCCTAAGTTCTTCTAGTTCGTTGAGTTGTAGTTTTCGGTTTTCGTCCGCTTTTTCAAGATCAAAGTTTAAGTTCTTTATTTTCCACAATGCTTTGTGTTCAATTTCAATGGGTAAATGGCAAGCTTTACCGTAAACTAAACGAAATGGGGACATCCCAAGGTTAGTTTTAAAAGTAGTACGACAAGCCCAAAGCGCATCGATCAATTTCTGAGACCAGTCTTTTCGATTTTTTTGATAGTTTTCACCAAGATTTGTTTTATTTAACGATTCGAAACATCAACTTACCCACAAGTCTGAGGATGATACAGAGTGTATAATTTGTGGGTTATCGAGTATTTCTTCGTTAAAGTTTCAAATGAACGGTTAAAAAAAGGGGTTCCGTTATCACTGATCATTGTGCGAGGTATGCTGAACCTCGAAAAGATGTTTTCTTTGAGAAATTTCAAAACAATTCTATGTTTATTGGTCTTGCACGGGACGGCTTCGACCCATTTTGAAAGATAATCGACAGGGAGAAGGATATACAAGTTTCCAAAAGAATTGGGAAAATGTCCCATAAAATCGATACCCTATACATCAAAGATTTCGATCATAAGAATGGGGTTTAGAGGAATCATATCTCATCGAGAAATTCGTCCCAGCATTTGACATCGATCGCAAGTTTTACAAAATTCAAACGAGTCTTTAAAAAGAGAAGACCAATAGAAACCACACTGAAGCACTTTTTCCGCAGTTTTTCGAGGACCGAAATGTCCACCACACGGTTGATTGTGGAAAAATGAAAGAACACTCCTTATCTCATTAACCAGAATGCAACATCGGATTATTTGGTCGGGACAATATTTGAACAAGTATGTATCGTACCAGCAGAAATATTTCACTTGGGACATGAATTTGTATTTGTCCTGTTTGGACCACGATGAGGGAATTTCTTTAGTGACTAAGTAGTTCACTATGTCAACATAACATGGGTCGATAGAAATTGAAAGAAGTTGTTCATCGGGGAAGATTTCATTGATTGGCAAAGAAGATGATGCGTTCGGAAGACGAGATAAGTGATTGGCTATGAGATTATCGGATCCTTTTTTATCTTTGATTTTAAGGTCAAATTCTTGAAGTAAAAGGATCTAACGAATCAGATGGGATTTATCATCCTTTTTAACGAAGAGATATCGAAGCGCAGAAAGGTCAGTGTTGACTGTAATGCGTGAACCTATCAAGTAAGGTCGAAACTTTTCAAGTGAAAAAAGACAGCTAGAAGCTCTTTTCCGGTTGTGTAGTTGAGTTGAGCGTCGTTCAAAGTCAAACTCGCGTAGTAAATGACATGAAGGATCTTGTTGATGCGTTGTCCCAAGACAGCACCAAAGGTAAAGTTCGAAGCGTCACACATTATTTCAAAAGGAAGATCGCAATTGGGTGCGCAAATGATTGGGGCAGAAATGAGTTCGCTCTTAAGACGTTCGAAAGAAGAGATACAATCAGATTTAAAATCGAAAGGAACGTCTTTTCCAAGTAGGGTCGTTAATGACGAGCGATTTTGCTAAAGTCTTTCACAAAACGTCGGTAAAAGCCAGCGTGTCCTAGAAACGATCGAATGTCCTTAACAGATTTGGGAATGGGTAGATTAACAATGACATCGATTTTTTCTTTGTCTACCTCAATGCCTCTATTTGAGATGATATGTCCAAGGACAATGCCTTGTTTGACCATAAAGTGGCATTTTTCCCAATTCAAAGTCAAATGTTTTTCTTTACATCGATTCAGAACCAACTCGAGGTGATGTAAACGTTGGGAAAAAGAATCACCAAAGATAGAGAAATCGTCCACAAAACAATCTAGAAAGCGTTCAATCATGTCAGAAAAGATGCCAACCGTGCATCGTTGGAAAGTCGCGGGAGCGATCCAAAGTCCGAATGGCATACATCGATAAGAAAAGGTACCAAATGGACATGTGAAAGTCGCTTTCTCTTGATCTTCGGGAGCGATTGGAATTTGTTTATAGCCAGAATAACCATCAAGGATGCAGTAAAAATCATGGTCGGCTAAATGTTCAAGCATTTGGTCAACGAAAGGAAGAGGAAAGTGATCTTTAAATGTTGCGGTATTTAGTTTTCGATAGTCAATGCAAACATGCCAACTCGTTTGAGTACGAGTTGGAATAAGCTTGTTTGAATGATTCTTGAGAACGGTTTGCCCGGACTTTTTCGGTACAACGTGAATTGGGCTAACCCATGAACTATCGGAGATGGGGTATATGATTCCGTTGTCGAGAAGTTTAAGAATTTCATCACGCACCGCATCTTCCATTTTTGGATTAAGCCTTTGTTGTGCGTCACGAACAAGCTTGGCATCATCGATTAAATGGATGTGATATTGAACCAGAGCGGGACTAATTCCTTTTATATCGGAAATCGACCATCCCATTGCTTCCTTATTGTTCAAAAGGATAGAGAGAAGAGAAGCTTCTTGGACAAGAGAAAGATTGTTAGAAATGATGACAGGACAAGTTTCGTTTTCACCTAAGTATGCGTACTTAAGGTGGTCGGGAAGCGGTTTGAGGTCCAACTTTGGAATTTTTCGATCGAAGAATTAGGTTGAGATTCGGACTAAACTGGAAGATATTAAAAAGGAAGAGTGTATTCAATATCGTTGGGAATTTCGTGAAATAATTTTTCATACTCGTCCTCATGTTCATCATTAAGATCAAGGGTTTCGTTTTCAACATTTTCGTGAATGGCACTAACTTCCAATGTTTGGTCACAAGTTTCATTCGATTGGCTTTCAAGATTGAAAATATTAAGATCGAAAGTCATGTTTCCAAAAGATATTTTCATTGATCCGTTACGACAATTGATTAAGGCATTTGAGCTGCCTAAGAATGGTCGGCCTAAAATCAACGGAATTTGAATCGAGGGATTCGTTACGGGTTGTGTTTCGAGAACGATAAAGTCAACGGGGAATATGAATTGCCCTACTCGAATGAGCACGTCTTTGATTTCTCCCACGGGCTTCTTAATGGAACGATCAGCAAATTGAAGCGTAACTTACGTGGGTTTGAGCTCATCTGAGCCTAATTGTTTGTACACGGAGTGTGGAATCAAGTTGACACTCGCGCCTAAGTCTATCAAACATTTTTTAACCATCTTGTCTCCAATTGTATACGAAATCGTAGGGCAGTCAGGATCTTTGTATTTAACGGGCATGGATTGGGGCAAGGCTTCACTAGAACTGGCGGCTAAGAAAACTTTTTTGGGCACTTGAGTGTGTCGCTTTTGGGTGCACAAGTCCTCAAGAAATTTTGCGTAAGTGGGGACTTGTTGAATGATGTCAAGAAGCGGGATGTTCACTTTTACTTGTTTAAAACTTTCCAACATATTTTCCATTTGGTCCGAGTGTTTCTTTAGTCGAAGACGATGTAGAAATGGAATACGATACTCGGTAGGCGGGTGTACTCGAGTAGAAGAAGAAGAATTTTGATTGTCGTTCGATTCGACGTTTGGCTTCATGTTCTGTTCTGAGTCGTTTGTTGTTTTAGAAGTGTCTAGCGAAGTTTTCGGTAAATCATTTGGATTAATGACTTGATTATCGATTTGTTTACGAGAACGGAGAGTAGTGATAGCATTCAATTTGGTGACATTGCTATCTTGAACAACATAGGCTTCATTTGAATTTGCGTTTTGATTTCTGGGATTTGGAAGGGGCTGGCTTGGAAAGTGCCTCGTTCGCTTTCACTTAAAGATGTGGCAAATTGACTTATTTGCATTTCGAGTTTTGCAATTGATTGGTTCATGTTTTGCATATATGAAGTCAATGAATTTTGCAAATTGTTGTTTGATTGAAGGCTTTGAGTAGTTGCCTTAGCCAACGTTTCAAGAGTTTTGTCAAGTGAAGTTAAACGTTTATCGTCTTGGGGAGGATGAGCAGAATTTTTTTGAAAATTTGATTGTTGTGGTTGATTATGGGACGGACCCGCAAAGTTTGGTAGAAAATTGTTGGGCTGAAAGAGAGGATACGAAACATTATTCGGGAATGCTTGAAAATGGACGAATCATATTTGTGTTGGGATTATTTTGGTTCCACGCAAAATTCGGATGATTTCTCCAACAAGGATTGTAAGTTGGAGAAAACGGGTCATTTTTGGCTTTATTGAAAGCATTGATTTATTCGACAGAACTGGGACACTGATCGGCTATATGATCAGGATTGTTGCATTTATATCACATTGGTTGGGAAGCTTGGTTCATTTGATTTGATGAGAAAACGTTATCGGATTTTTTAATCATTGCGTCGATTTTAGCTTCCAAAGCAAAATAAGATCCTACCGAGTGTGCACTCGACAGTGAGTAAATTGATTTCTCGTTCGAACGTTCCTATTAGGATGACTTTTCAGCGACGTTTTCAAGAAATTGCCAAGCATCATCGTGATGTTGGGCAAGAAAGTTGCCTTGGCACATTGAATCGAGCATTGTTCGCGAGCTGTTTTCGAGTCCATCGTATAAGATTTGGCAAATTGTCCATTTTTCAAAGTTATGATGTGGACATTTTATCAAAAGCACTTTGAGTCTTTCAAAATATTTTCCAAATAGTTCTCCCTTGAATTGATGAAAATTTCCAATTTCATTTCGAATTTTACTTGTTTTTTCTGAAGGGTAGAATTTTTTCAAGAAAAATTTTACGAATTCTTCCCAGGTTTTAATCGAGTTTGATGATAAGCTATACAACCATTTTTCTATAATCCGTAAGAGCAAATGGGATTAATCGAAGTTTGATTCCATCATCGGAAAGTTGTTGGAGTTTAATGGTTGCGCAAACTTGTTCAAATTTAGTCAAGAAGATGTATGGGTCATCGTGCTTGAAATAGCCAAATTTCGGAAGTGTGGTAATATGGTTCGAGTGAATTTCAAAATGGTTACCCGTAGGGGTGGGTAACATGATGCAAGATGGAATAGAAATTCTATCGGGAAAGATTCTATCCATAAGAGTTCGTGGGCCATTTTCGTTCGCCATTTCAGGAGGATCGTCTGTTCGAGTTAAACGGTTTGTAGAAGGGTTGCGAGTCCAATGATTCGTTGTTGTGTCACGAGTCCTAGTACTCATGCACAAGCCAAAGTCGAGAAGAGAAAGAAGTTAGAATCGAGTTTAGAGAATGAAAGAAGATTTGAAAAATTGCTTTTGTTTTTTATTTATTTTTTCTTTTTTTTTCTACAAGGAGGAAAACTATTTACAAAGTGAGATTTATTTTCAAAAGAAAAGTTTGATTTTTTTGGTTTTTCAAATTTTTTTATATTTTTTTATATGTTTTTGTTTTTTTTTGAATTTTCAAATATGTAACAAAAGGATTTTTTTTTTAGGAAATGAAAATTGATTTCTGTTGTTGATTGAAAACTTTCACAGGAAAGGAATTTTTTTTTTGGATTAAAAACTAAGTTAAGTAAAATTTACATTTTTTTTTGGATTTTGGATTTTTGTTTTTTTAAATATGCATGAACTAATGCAACTAAATGAATGCAAAGGACTTAATTACAATTTTCTGTCCTTAGTAGCTCCTAACCCAAAATTGTATAATCACACTTTGTCTTAAATCAATAAAAATATTTCTCAGCCAGGTAACGGACATGAGTTATCGGTGCACCACGAATCACAATAGCAATGCAGCCGAAGGTTTAAGCACCTTTAGAGGAACAACCAGAAAAATATTTATGTATCACCGTAATTTTTATGACTGGTTATTACTCTGTTGTAGCCTAGACACCAAGAAATAAAATCGTTCAAATAAAATAATTGTGAAGATACAATTAAGCCCTAAGTGAGCTCGTGACACCCTTAGGTCCAACGTCTAACCTTTATTATTAGTCAAATTCTACGATGAAATGCATTTGTGGGCTAAGGAAAGGGTGAAAAAATCCCTCACCATATGTGGATTGGGGTATTACCCTTAGAAAAGAAAAACAAGATGAGATGAAAGCAAAGCAGAAATTAAACGTGAAATTACAATGCAACTAAAATGAAGTTTGATTTTGTTTTTGGATTTTGAATTTTTTTTTATTAATATATACAAATGCAAATGCAAGCAAGCAACAATGCAATTCAAATAAAAACAAGGAAAAAGGTGCACGATACCAGAGCTTGTAGATTATCTAGCAATATATATATATATATATATATATATATATATATATATATATATTAGCGACGATTTTACTTAGCAAAGCAAAACAGTTTATTTGTTGGCAAGCACTTCTTCCTTTTGAATTTCTGCTTTGGTAATCTGAAATGAAGAACAAGGTATATTTACAATTTTTTTTAATACAAGGATGAAACTTAGGGGCAACTTTAAACGAGACAAAACCAATCTATAACTAATTTTTTTTTGACAACTATACAGCATAACAAAACCAAACTCAAAAGAAATCAAACAAAATAAATTAGGCTAACATTTCATTTAACAAACCAAAACTAAACAATTTAAAGAAAAAAGAAAACAAAAACACACTAAAGCCAAAAACCCGGCCCACACCAAAAGTTACCACCACTCCTCAGTTAAAACAAACACAACAGTAGCAGAAAAAAAAATCAAAATCTCGAACTAATTTTTACTGCAAATTTCTAAATCAAATTCCCAATTCAAAACTCGTCCGAATTTGTTGTTGTGGTGATCGTAATCGGTGATAAACAAGAATTTTTTTGTTTGTTTTGGATGGCGATAGATAATTTCAGGTCGAGGCGGTTGAAGCAATGGGCGACTTGAAATTGGGGTGGTGAAGCTTCCTGGTTGGAGGAATTGCGGAGTTCGGTAGTGGTTTTAGATGGGAGGCGACTGCGTATTGCTTGGTGAAGCTCAGAGTTGTGTTGATCTACAGAGGTGGTCGAAGTCGATTGGTGGTTCAGGCGGTTCGAATTTGCGATGTTGGTTGTGGTTTGATGGTATTTGAGGCAGTTAGGTGGATGGTTGAGAAGTGCGAACATAGGATCGAGTAGATGGTTGTAGGTGTTTTGCGGCTTTGATGGAGTTTGGATGAGTTCGACGATGGAGATCGCGATAATTTTTTTTGCATGGTTGCCGAAGCCACAGTGTGGTGGAGCTAGTGGAATGAAGTATGGCAGTGGAGTGTGTAATGTTATGGCAGCAGAAAGTTGGGAGGGTCTGTGGATGATGGCTGCTTGTCTGGTGAATGGTAATGAATGTTGAAGTTAGTATGAGGAAGTGGAACAGAAAGCAAGTTGAATATGGCAGAAGTTGTTGTGAAAGTATGTATGGAAGAATGTTAGATAGAGGTGAAGAGGCTTTGTAGCTGCAACTGTTAAAAGTAAACAAATGTTGTATGCAAGTGTCATAGGAGGCTATGGTAAACAAATGTGGATAGTGTGAAATGGTTTGATGGTTTGATGTAAACAAATGTTGTATGTAATGGTTTGTGAGATAAAATGTGCAGCAGTAGTAGCTGTGGTGTTGAGGGCGAAGTGATGTATGTAAGGTGTGAGTAGAAGTACTGTTGCGGAGATGCTGATGAGATGATCAGAGTTGAACAGAGAGTTGAAGTGAAGTTGATTGTGAAGAATGCAAGATTTACAGCATATGTATGGAAGGAAGTGGTCGGGAATGTTGTAAGGTTGGTGATGATGTAAGTTGTTTTGGAAGTGGTAGGCAATGTTGAAGAGGAGGCAGTTGTGTTGGTGAGGAGAAAGATGGTACAGGAAATTGAGGGAAGATATGATGACAGTGGGGAGGTGGTTACATCAGTGATGTTACTGTAATATGCAGAAACGGTGAATAGAGAAAGTTGATATGCAGTAAGGTGCAACAGTGCACTGTTATATACACAGAAGTTTTTTTTTTGTAAATGTAAATAAAAGGAGGAAATGAAACATAAAAAGATGTGAATGCAATAAAAAAAATTCTTTTGAAATTGTGTATGCCTCTTTTTTTCTAAAATGAAAATGCAAATGGAAAATGAAAAGAAAACAAGCACACAAAGAAAATGCAATCAAAAACCACACAAACACCCAATATTTTTTTAAATGCAAACACACACAACAAACACACAATAAAAATCAAACAAAAATAAATTGAAGAGTAGAAAATCAAAATAATAAAAAATCGCCGGCAACGGCGTGAAAAACTTAGTAATCGGCTGATTTTCTATCGAATTTGAAAACCGTCGAAAAATTTCAAATTAAAATAACTTCAAGCGCACGGCGTACACTTCAAGTATGCGGCGAATACGGGTCGATCCGCAGGGAGTTGTTAGAGTTTTAAAAATTTATTAAATCAAATTAAACCAAATGGAGGAGAAATTGTTGACTAGAACTACTAGAATTAAAACGTGATTAGAAAACTATTGAACTAGAGAACAATTTAGAGGCAAATCCACTCTCAAATTTTTGTAAATCAACTAACACATAATTTACGATCTCTAATTTTTATATTAAGTGAAATAATCATTGCATTATCATAAGTATGGTTTGTTTATGTTATTAGTTAACATATTATGTAACAACCCATATTTTGATAATTAAAAATATTATATTTAATAAGGTTTTGAGCTATAGTATTGTCAGAAATTAAAATTTATGATTTATTAAATTGAATCTTATTAGATTAGAAATTTCGACTTTAAGATAAATCTTAAAACAAATAATCTAATGAGATAAAACATATAATTGGCTAATATTGATTGAATGTAATTGACTACTATACTATGTTAACGTAATTTCAATCAACTTAAATAATAAAGGTTAATAAGGAATATAATAAACGATGTATAAATTGACGTAATCTTATGTTATTAATTGCAATTGGCTTTAATATGGAGTATGAAATCAATTATTTTGTACGTAAATTTATTAACCTTTGTTTGTAAACAATAAGTTAATAGATATGGATTATTGACGTATAACCATTGTTTTATTTATTTTCTCATTATTAAGTCTGTTAGAAATTTATTTGGTAATTAATGGAGAATTAATGTAATTGAAATATTATAATTGATATAAGAAGAAACGTTAACTGTTGAGTGGTGAGTGTAAAACTTATGTTAATCAATTGCATTAGGGAATGGTTGATTTGATAATAAGAATGTAAATCAAAATAAAATGATTTGTTTGAAATTTAAATATATAATGAACAGGTTTTATTGCATTTGTAATTAAATGTAGGAATTAAATTAGTATATAGATATTGGGTTTAACATAGAAAATTGTATTTCAAAGGAAATAATTGGATTAATTATCTTCCCTGTATTAGGGTATGTTTTGAGATTTAATCATTGTTAGTAATAGTAATTATATCTTGCCATTAATAAGAGATAGAAGTAAATGGTAATTAATTAATGATATGTGCAACATATGTTTTGTGTTAAAAATATATTGAGAATTTCATTGAGAAATATTACGTTCAAATTGTAAGCACTTAAATTTGGTACAAATATAATGATTATATGAAATTAATTGATAAAGAAATGTTGTGGTTGTACGAAGTATTATTTCTATGACTCTTTAATGGGATAATCGTTAAATATAAGTTGGTTTTAAAGGGGGAGGTGTTAATTGTAAATGAATGTGTAATAAAAAGAAATATGCTTTGATAAAAATAAAAGAAAAGAATGGTTTCTTGATAAGAATATTCTTATCAGATAAAGTGAATATTTCATCTATGAATGTTAATTTAATTTTGTTAAAACAAAGAATTGAATTTTGTTGTACGTTTCTAGTTGGAATATTTGATTTATCTAAATATTCCTTAATTTGAATTTAATTAAAAAATATATATACAATAATAAAATGGTAAGAAAGCAACTTGAAGGTTTGGTTAAGTTTCTGATTTGGACTAGTTAGCATATTAACATAGGTGATTTATTCCGTTTCAATTTTGACTTTGGGGTCTTAGTACATCTTTTAATGTGTGGGTGGCGGTCCTCATTATGTTAATTGTAGTGTTTAATTTTATTTACTGTTTACTAAATAAAAATACATATGTATGTAAATTTGAGCGTATTAGGGTTAATAAATTATGTTAAAATGAATTGTTTTTTTGTATATTTGATTTGTGATTTCTATGTACGGACTACATTCTCAAATCTAAATCTGTCGCTTTCATTTATTTTATTTTATTACTACTTTCTTTCATTAAATACATGCCTCTTTCGGTCTTCCATTAAGTTTTTTTTTATTTACACGTGAGCCTTGCCTTGAAATATTTCATTTGTGAATGTAGATTTAATTTCATTAGAGTAAAGAATAGAATGATTTGTTAAAAAAAAGGAAATATACATTTATTTGAACGCTGTTTTAGCATACATATTGATTTCAAGAATAGGAATATAATTTAAGTAAGTTAACTATTACGGTGGTGTAAAACAACAAATTTATAAACATGTTTAAATGACTTAAGGAAACAATTATCTTATTTCTCGTCCATTTTGGTTTATCTATTTTGAAATTTAACTTTGTTATTAATTGCAATTAATGTAATGGAAAGATTTCGATTAAAAGGAAAGAAAACTTTGATTGCAATTAATAGATTTAATAAAAGAAACGTACATTTTGTGTTAAACAGAAATGGTGCTTTAATGGAAATTAAAGAATTGAACGTTCTCATTTTGAAGGTAGGTATAATTTTATTAATTGTGCGTAGATAAAAATTTGTATGTGTACAAATTGAGTATTATTTGAGTGAATGAAATTAATTTGGTTACATTTCGAAAGAAATTGAATTTCAAAATGTATATGTTGTCCCTTCATTTCTTTTTATTTATTGCATTTACGTTTTAAAATAGTTACCTCATTATTAAAACTTGGTCCGTTCATTTCTCCTTCGGTTTAATGCCTAAGACTAAGCTTTTAGGCTGTATTTAATTCTTTCCATCTCATTTTTGGCTATAAAATTTTTTAGTTTCCTTTGGTTTGCAAATTTTCTCGTTCCTACATACATTTCCTTATGCATTATCAATGCCTAAAGCATTTAAAACTAAACGTGCATTTTGTCCCTCCACCTTTATTTTATTAATATTAAATAATATATAATTTTATTTCTTCATTTGCATTTTATTTCTTCTATCACCTCATATTCATTTAGTTCACATCTTTCAATACTACTGTTGGGTGAGTTTCGACCGGCTCCTTCCCACCAAACCAACTCTCGCCGGACCGGCTCCACACCATGCCCACCGAACCGCCTACCTCCTGAGCACTGCCGAAGCACTACCTCCCAAACAACACCGGACCAACCCACTCACAAGTCACCACCGAACCAACACATATCCACACCATTACCGAACCAGCCTAACCGGACCAAGCTACGCCCTCGACCGAACCGAGGCCTCTCTATCCACTACCGAACCAGAAGCCTCTCCAACTCCACACCACCGATCCAAGGCACCACCGGACCGCCTATCTAACCTACACCGAACCAACATGCTACCAAACCAGCCACTGCCGGACTGAAAAACAACTCCAACCATCTCCAAACAAAAATGATGTTGAACCAACATTGCCAGGCCAGGTTGTCTTGGCCCAAGCCCACCAGCAGTTACACACATCCAGAACCCCTGCCCCCAGCCTCACTCTATAAATAGAGGGGCAGGGGTACAACAATGGCAGACAAGTTTGAGAGCTCAAGCACGGATAGAACTTTCAAACAACTTTCAGTTACTTGTAATCAAAGCTTTGTACTTGTAATCTGAATAGAAGAGGAGAATAACATATAAAGTGGACGTGGGCACGTTCTGGCCGAACCACTATAAATCCGTGTGTCTTTTACAATTTAGTCCCTGCTTTTTATACATTTGCATAAATCACCCAAATCACTAAGAACAACTTATAATCAACTAAATCATACGACTTGGAGGTGTTTACCCATTTTTTGTGCAAACATTTTTGGTGCTTTCACTGAGAACAGGAGCTCGAAGCTTCAGCTTCTCCCACTTAACCTTTTTCCGTCAGCATCGTTCTTTGCTTGGAAAACATGCCTCCCGGACGGAAGAAAGATGCCAACAAAGGAAAGAACATCGCAACTGGCAGTATCCCAGATCCAGTGATCAGAGATCAAGACAATCGTCCGGTCCCAACAGCAAATGTAAATCAGGCAAATCCGACAGCCCCTATTACGGAACAACCACTTACAAGGGCGGATCTGGACAGGGTTGTGGCTGAAGTAACTAACCGCTTCGCATCTCAACAAGAAGCCTTGGTGGATCAACTCATGTCACGCTTAAGGGATGTGGAAGAAATCAACCGCAATACTGAATCATGGGGTGAGTCCCGGTCTGGAGGATCTAGGAGACGACAAAGGTCTTTCTTCTTCGAAGAGGCTAACAACAGAAACAGCTATGGCAGGAGCCGAGCCCGGACTCAGCCCGAATTCCAACCTGAGGAAACGCTTGGAACCGAACCCAATGAAGGAGGTACCAGGCAAGGTTCGGATGTAGCTGAGCCCGCCATGCTACCTAACCATGGAAACACCAAGGGACGGGGCCGAGCTGGAGTCCAGCCCAAAGTTGGAACCGAGGAAGTGCTGAGAAGAGAACCCAGCAGGGAAAGATCAAGGCAAGGGCCAACTGTCGTTGACCCCAGCATGCCCCCGGAAGACCAGAGGCAGCCGTTGGAGAATGTTAAGAGTGATAGACGATACCATCCCTACAGGTCATCTGGACGGAATCAATCCCGCAGGGAAGAACCAAACTCATTTCTATCCGCTCCAAGTTCTGATGAAAGGATGGCATGATTGTTCAGAGAGTGCGTCCAACGGGAACAAAGAGATCGGGGGATAGGTGCTAGGGTAACCAGCCCCTTCACCCGCAATATCGAAACTGCCATCACCCCCCGGGAATGGAAAATGCCAACAATGGAACCTTACAAGGGAACCTCTGACCCCGTTGTGCACTTGCAGAGATACACACAGCATATGCTCATGAGCGAAGCAACAGAGGGAGTGTTGTGTAAATGCTTTCCACTATTCTTGGAAGATCTAGCTACCTTCTAGTTCTGCCATCTGCCCCAAGGATCCATCAGCTCATTGGAAATGTTGAAAGAAAAGTTCATCAGCCAGTTCCGCATTCATGTGGAACAACCCAAGGACGCTTATTCCCTATCTGATATCAAACAGAAGCCCGAAGAGACAGTGCAACAATATCTAACCCGATTCAGCATCGTAGCAGCCACAGTCCACGATGCTGATGAGAAACTTATCCTAATGGCCCTCTGCAGTGGTGTGCATCCGGATACTAAGTTTGCTAGGAGATTAACGAAAGAAAAGCCAGCTACCTTACCCGACTTCTTCCATGAAGACGGGAAATATATGAGATTGAAGACGCTGCCATTGAAAGGCAGACAGGGCGACAAACCAAGGCAGCTCATGGAAACACATCCGCATTAGCAAAAGACGTTCGAAGAAATGACTCCAGAGATAGTGCTGGGGGCAAGAAGGGGGAAAAGCGATTATATAGGCTAGGACCGAGATTTGACTCTTACACCCCTTGAAATGAAACAATCGAAAACATCTTCTTAGCCACCCAAGACGAAGTTAGATACAAGTGCCCTCTGCATAAGAAGGAATCAGATAATGCAATTAAGTCTGGAAGGTTCTGCCATATCCACGAATCTCATGGGAATGACACCAATGAATGCCATCATCTCTGGGACTTGATTGAAGAACACATCAGAAGGTAGAGACTAGAGCGCTATGTGAAAGGTCAGAACAGGACTTCAACTCCTGTCAATGAAAACCCAGGGCTGCCCCTCCCAGAAGTAGGCGGAGGAAATCACAACACCAGCAGCTCCAGTCAAGAGAAGATATTGGTCCTTACCATATCGGAAGGACCACACATCGCCGACGGAAGCTGGGTAGAGATGGAGAGATACGGTAAGTCACTTAGAAACAATGAAGGCTACGTTAATCCTGTTACAGAAGAACACCACCCGAAATGGAAAGAGAATGATGACATCACCTTCAGTAGGCGTGATCTAGAGGGAAGGCAGTACCCTCACATGGATCCTATGGTCATCTCTGCCTGGTTCGGTCCAGCCAAGGTTTTCTGAATTCTAGTAGACACTGGAAGCTCAGTAAATATCTTATTCAAACATGCTTTCGACAAAATGAAGCTGTCAATGAAGGATGTGTCTCCCTGCAACAAACCTCTACATGGCTTCACTGGAGATGCGAAGATGCCCCTCGGGCAACTGGACCTCTTTGTCAAGATAGGAAGTCATCCCCGCTCCGTTGTGCGAAAACAAACATTTGTGCTAATAGAAAGCCACTCGGCCTACAACGCCTTTTTGGGGAGACCAGCCTTGTCTGACTTCCAAATTGTCCTAGCCCCATGGTGCCTGAAAATGAAATTCCCAACAGACAACGGAGTAGGGGAAATAGAGGGAGATCAAGACGCCGCTCGAGATTGCTATGTGACTGAACTTCGCAATAACCGCAGGAAGGATAAAGGGAAGGATGCAGAGACTTCTCTCTGCAAGAAAAACTTGGAAGCATAGCAATTAGAGAAAGCCCCTCCTCCTCGATGTACCAGCGATCCTTTCAACTAATTAGACCCTAGGCATAAAGAGGAGGAGGCCACCACCGAGCCTGCAGAGGCTATGGAATTTGTATCTGTAGACAAACACGACCCAAGTAGACTACTGAGAGTTGGGTCTCAGTTAAGAGTGAAGTTGAAGGATCAACTCGTCGATTTTCTTCGCCACAACATGGATGTATTTGCATGGACGCACGCCGACATGACAGGAATCTCCCCAGACGTAGCATGCCACGTACTGAACATCGATCCCACCAAGGTCCCAGTGAAGCAGAAAAAGAGGAGCATGGGGGCAGAACGATCAGCAGCCCTCGAGGAAGAAGTAAATAACTTACTTGCCAATGACTTCATATGTGAAGCCACCTACCCAGAATGGATCGCCAACCCGGTACTGGTAAAGAGGGCTAACGGGATGTGGCGAACATGCATCGACTTCTCCAACTTAAATGACGCTTGCCCGAAGGACTACTTCCCACTCCCCCGAATCGATCAGCTCGTGGACAGCACACCCGGACACGAACTCTTATTCTTTATGGACGCATACTCAGGATATAACCAGATCCCTATGCACACCCCCGATCAAGACCACACTAGTTTCATCACTGACCGGGGATTGTAGTGCTACAAAGTAATGCCTTTTGGACTTAAAAACGCCGGAGCCACTTATCAGCGCCTCGTCAACAAGATGTTTGCGGAATTAATAGGACGAACTATGGAAGTTTATGTGGATGACATGCTGGTAAAATCGAGGAAAGCCAACGATCATATAAACCACCTGGACGAGATGTTTCAAGTACTTCGCCAATATGGAATGAAACTGAATCTTCTAAAGTGCTCCTTCGGAGTATCGTCGGGAAAGTTCTTGGGATTCATTGTCCATGCCAGGGGGATTGAAGCAAACCCCGAACAAGTCCGGGCTTTATAAGATATCAAGATAACATCCACGCGAAGAGAGATGCAAAGCCTAAACGGGAAGGTGGCTGCCCTAAGCAGGTTCATCTCAAAAGCAACCGACAAATGCATCCCTTTCTTTGAAGCTCTGAAGAAAGACAAAGGAAAGTTCGAATGGACTGACGAATGCTCGACAGCCTTCCTTAAATTAATCGAACACCTTCAGAAACCACCGGTACTCTCAACTCCAAATGAAGGCGAGGAACTATACCTATACCTTGTCGTATCGTCCCATGCTTTAAGCGCCGCTTTGGTGAGAGAAGACAACCACGCACAGCAGCCCGTATACTTTGTAAGCAAGAGATTTATGGGGGCAGAAGCCAGATACCCTAAACTTGAAAAGCTAGCATACTGTTTGCTAATCACGTCATGGAAACTGCGACACTATTTCCAATCTCATTCCATCAGAGTTTTAACCGATCAACCGCTAAGGCAGGTACTCCATCGCCCCGACACTTCTGGGCGACTACTTAAATGGTGCATTGAACTGAGTCAATATGATATCACCTACCACCCTCGCACCGCCATCAAGGGACAAGCCATGGCCGATTTCATTGCCGAATTCACTACCAATGAAGGCAAAGATCGATCTGAAATAACAAAAGATATCAAGTGGAATCTCTTTGTAGATGGAGCATCAAACGAACAAGGCTCGGGGGCAGGTATTGTGATAATCACCCCTAGGGGAAGGAAGCTGCACTATGCCCTAAAGTTGGAATTCGCTGCCACCAACAACGTTGCAGAATATGAAGCAGCGATAGCCGGATTAGAACTTGCCCTAGAGATTGGAGTCGGTTCTTTATGTCTCCATAGTGATTCTCAACTTATTGTAAATCAAATACTGGGAGAATTCCAAACTCGAGGAGAATGACTCACAGTATATCTAAAGAAGACCAAGCTGCTGCTCAATCAATTGGATCACTATTTAATCAAACACATTCCTCGAGAAGACAATCAGGAGGCCGACGAACTGGCAAAGCAAGCTAGCATGAAGGACGGCACCACTTCCGGAACGATAACCATCTCAAAGCAACTAGCCCCGAGTTTCGAGCAAGTGAATCTGATAGCTGCAATCGAAGAAGAAACTTGGATGACTCCCATCCGGAAGTACTTGCAAAGTGGCACACTGCCAGACGGGCGTAACAAAGTCAAGAAAATCTTGAGGAAAGCTCCCGCTACACAATACAAAAAGGCATCCTTTATCGGCGCGGCTTCACTAACCCCTTATTAAGGTGTGTCGCTGGAAGGGAGGCCAAGGAAGTCTTATCCAACATCTATCAAGGAAGTTGCGGAGATCACACTGGAGGGAAGACACTAGCAAAGAAAATAATCCGATATGGGTATTACTGGCCCACTTTAAACAAAGACGCCTTAAACTTCGTCAAAGGATGTGACAGATGCTAAAAATTTGCTAAGATTCCTCGACTACCAACAAATGAGATTACTCAAATGACCAGTCCTTGGCCCTTTGCGGTTTGGGGAATTGACCTGATTGGCGAACTGCCGATGGGCCGAGGCGGAGCCAAATATGCTATAGTGGCAGTCGACTATTTCACCAAATGGGTGGAAGCGGAACCTTTAAATAAAATATCTTCGGCAATAGTTATTAACTTCTTGATCAAAAATGTTCTATGCAGGTACGGGGTTCCGCTCAAAATCATATCAGACAATGGACTTCAGTTCGACAGCGAGGAGTTCACAGACTGGTGCCGAGAGCACGGAATTCACAAAAGCTTCTCATCTGTGGCTTATCCCCAGACAAATGGACAAGTCGAAGCTGTCAACAAATTTCTCAAAACTCTGATCAAGAAGAAGCTTGAAAAGTCAAAAGGCGCTTGGGTAGATGAACTTCCTACGGCACTTTGGTCCTACCGCACGTCTTTCAGAACATCAACAGGGCATACTTCTTTCTCTTTGGCATATGGATCGGAGGCCATGCTCCCAGTTGAAACTGTAGTGCCCTCCCACTGTAGGATCCACTACAACCTAAAAGAGAATGAAGAAATCCTACACATGTCTTTGGACCTAATTGAAGAATGAAGAAATGATGCAGCACTTAAAGAGGCGGCTCACAAGCAAAAAGTGGCAGCACAATACAACTCCAAAGTCAACCACCGCAGCTTACGAGAAGGAGATCTTGTTCTCAAATGGATCTTCCCGCGCCCTGGAGCGCTAGATCCAATCTCGGATGGACCCTATGTAATTCATAAAGATCTCCACAACGGAGCTTATATTTTGTCAACAGTGGACGGAGAGGTGTTCCAGAGGGCATGGAACATCCAACACCTTCGTCGATACTTTTCTTAACTTGTACTGCCCATATGAAGTGAATTAACAAAGAGAATCGGTGGACGTAGACATTTTCATGCCGAACCACTTTAAAAATCTTGTCTCCTTTTAACTTGTTCCTTTATATCTTGGCTGCTTGTTAAGCTTTATCCTTTTCTGTTGAGCAAAATCCTGTATAACGACATTTCCATTCTGGACACTTCACGGCACAACCTCACCTGGACAAGACCTAACAGGTACTATACGAATCTATGCCCCCGCCAATGAGACACTTTTGCTCCAGCATCCCTCTGCTGCGGGTTAACTCATTGCTCGCGACGGCCCTCAAAGCCAACTGTAATGAGCCGATCATAAGCCACCGAGAAGGCCAACTATAGCTGAGGCAGCTCATTACGGCGTTCGGCTCGCCGGCGACTGTGAACCGATTATAAGCCCCAACATAAGGTGTGGCCAGCCAGGTGCAATTCATAGTTGACGATCGGCACCCACGCTAGCTGGCCACGGTAAATCGAATAATACCCACGATTATGGGCCATAATGGTCCGGGTAGTTACTGTGCGCGATCTCGGCTCCGATGTGTCTTAAGTACGGCTGTGGTAAAAAAGAAAACTCCTCACGGAGGCGTAAGATGGGTGACGAATGTCTCCAAGACCCACAGCTTGGGAAAGTGACTTCAAAACCCGTTTGCCACGAACTTAAGCACATCAAAGGCCTTCCGTGATTGGAAGTTTTATTTCTTATATTTCCTTTTTATTTATAAAAACTTTCCTCCTATCCTCTATAACGATTACTAAAGTACATGACACAAAATAGAAGACACTCGCTAATGGGAATAAGAACTCATAGCTGGATGGCAGGACATTCAACTACATTCCATATTCAATCACACAAGGCATTCAAAGCTACCGTCTACAGCAAAACTTGAAGGGCAGAACTTTCTTCTCTTGTATACAAATAAGTAGCTTTGATATATTCAAACATCACATTAACATTGCAAGACATGAAATTATATTTTAAGCGAGAACTTGACATCAAAACGCAATTGAATCACTAGCACATGCACAGCTATATTTCTTATGCAACACATCAAAATAATGACAGCATCCTAATATGACAAAATCAGCTTATGTTACATGTTAATAATAAAGTCGTTCGTTGCAATGACATAATTACAACATGAAAGTACATTAATGTTTTGGGACTAGTATATTCAGGAATGCCAAGTAAACCAAAAAAGTAGTCAGCTGCAACAGGGCTCCGCCACTATCCTGCTAGCCCTCCGGGACCTACTTGACCGCTGGATCAGAGCCCCCAGCATGCTGGCCAGAGGTCCCGCCTCTCCGATGTAGAAGAAGAATCCATCAGATAAATGATACGCAGTCAAGTTAAGAAAAGATTGAGAGGGAAGACTTACCAACATCTGCTCCCTGATCATCATCCCCCAACTGCACACCCACTTCCTCGGCGGTGAGCAGCCGCATGCCTTCCTTCACTGCCACTTTCTCCTCCTCAGTAAACTGGGCCGTGACCACATCCATTCTGAAAGCTACACCACCCTCCTTATCCGCCTCAGCCTTGGCCTCCTCCAAAGCCCGGAGATATATCCTAGCCATGACCTTAGGATAGTCGTCCATCCAGGACAGGTTGCCCTGCTTCCAAGTACGGAAGTACATGTCCTGGAGCATCTCATCCATCATCCCCTCGTTCTCCTCAAACTCCCTCATCCGGGCCTCGGATGCCGACAGCCTTGCAACGGCAGCATCTCTCTCCAATCGGTATCTTGAGCAGTCAGCCTGAAGGGATTTCTGTATCGCCTCCATCTCCTCCTTTAGCTTGGCTTGAGCAAGCTCTGTGGCCTCAAGCCTCCCAGATAACTCCTCTATCTGCTCAAGATCCTCTCTCCGAACCTCATCCACCGTGGTAATGGCCATATCGATTCGTTCCTTGCAGGTGGCCTCCATTTTTCGCAGCTCGGCTCTGCTAGCCTCCTCCATAGTTTTCTTTAGCCGCCTGGAGGCCGCCTCATGCTGGGAGGTATGAATGGCCTGATCGGCAAGCTGTTTGGCCTGATCGAAAACCATAAGCCACAGCCGAATGTTAGCACTTCCGATTTCCTCTCCAGCCTTGACCTGTCGGGCGTGACGCCATCAACTTCTTGGTCTCTTCAGCCACCCGATCGATGTTTTCCTTGGCCTCATCCCCCATAGTCACAATCCGAGTGGTCAACAAGTCGAGATCCAAAGACTTAGCCTCATCAAGCACCCTTACCATAGGATTGCGGGGTAGGAGGTGCTCACCGGTAACCTCATCGAAGGAAATATCATGAGAACTCGAGTCCAGATCTGGATGACCCGCAAATGGGTTACGAGCCAAGCCGGGACGATCAACATGAGTAACGGAAGGATTCTCTGATGGATGGGGAGATGGTATGGACTCAGTATCCTCCCCCGTGATGTCATGAATAGGCTGGGTTGGGGGCTGAGGTCTAAGTGAAGGTTCGAACATGAAACTCCTCCTCTTTCTCTTTTGGATATCCTCTTCAATAACACCGCGAAGAGGACGGTAGCCGACTACGCCCCCGGAATGGTCAGTCGAAGGCTTTGGTTTAGCAGAAGCTTTGAAGAGTTTGAATTGCTCGAGGCGGTGCCGAATGTCTGATGTCTTGGCCGCCTTACCCGTCCCTGGAATAAAAACCAAGTGTTACAAGCGTGCATGAGACTATAATCCAAGAAACATGTGAAGTTAAAAGAGAAGTCGAAAATTCTCCTTGAACCACCGGAGTCGCCCTTGCTGAAATGCTCTCAGAAGATGGACTGGCACCAGTCCCGGCCTTATCAGATTTCTTCGGTTTCTACACCAAGGCCGACCCTTCCTCCAACCCCTCAAAGGCTTGGCGGAAAGCATCATCCGTCCACTCTTGAATCTCACCCGCTTGCCCGGAGGTCAAGGCACCAACGCCATTATCACTTTGTCCTTCGCCACCGTTACCACCATAACCTTCTCCATCACCTCCGCTCTCCTCCTCGCCTCTTTCCTCCTCTCCACTTTCCTCCTACGGAACATCTGGGCATGTGCTGGGGGAGGGTCCATCAGATTTCTTCAGCTTCTTCCCCCCGACGACTGGAGGTATCGAGAAGGGTCTCCTCTTGCTACTCTTTGTCGTGGCCCCTCCTTTGGCTTTGGCAGCTCTTTCCTCAGCCGTATCCCTCTGCTTGACCACAGACTGATGTGGTAGAATCAAGTTGTGTTCCAGGAGAGTGGCATTCCTGATTAGGTAAGATGCTGACCTATCCCTTCCTGAAATGGCCTCTATCTCCGCGGCCATCTAAACCAGGTGATCGTTCTCCACGACCGCAAAGCCACCTGTCGCTAGCAAGAAATAAAAACACATAAGAAGAAGAATCTCAGTCAGAACGGAGATTATAAATAAGCTTCAACTTACAGCCAGAAGTGAAGCGGTGGATCGAAACAGTGTCATCCTGGAGGAAGAACCATTCCTTCTTAAACATGGTGAACTTTGAATACAAGTCCAGGACCGGCTTGAAGGACACGGCCGATTCTAAGCTGATGTATGGAGACCCCTTCTTTTAACCCCTCAAGTTATGTAGATATCGAATTTCCCGGTTAGAAGGGTGGCGCCCGTACTTTCTCCGGAAAATCACGAATAGGCACACCAAGATAGCGTATGAGTTGGGCTGGAGCTGGAAGGGGGGCACCTTCAAATAGTTGACGAAGCTAACTATCCAAGCATTGATTGGAGGAATGGCCCCACACATGCAGTGGTACCTACTATAAGCAAAGTACCCTTCAGGGGGATTACATGGCATGACCCCCTCCCCTGGTAACAGCATGCGTGCTCTATCAATCCCAAAGGAGCGGGAGATAACATCAAGCTGCTCCTCTCTGAGAGAGCTCGGAAAGCAATCAGGAGGAGAGTTCAGAAGCTCTTGGGGACCATACCCGTCTACTAGCGATCTCGGGGTGGGTCCATAACGTTCCGGTCCTGGCTGGGCTGGGGGCACAATAAGGGACTCTCGTCTATCCGTAGATTTTCTCTTTTCTGATCGAGTTTCCACTTTGCAAGACATTTATCTGTAACACTGGAAAAACATATTGTTAGAACAAGGAGTATGGAAATACAAACAAACAAGTACATGCAGCCTAGAGTCTCATTCGCAATTCAAAATATAAAAGCTCGAGACCAAAGACCATTCGGCCTCACACTTCTCAAACTCATTCGACAGTTCAAGGACAAAAGGTCATTCGGTATTTTGGAGGCCACGAGCTCATTCGGTAAACCACAGCTTTCAGGTACATTCGGTACACGAGGCCCCCGAGCCCATTCGTTAATTGAAAATAAGAGTTCATTCGGCAGAGTAGATCCTCACCTGGCTCGGCAAGAACTTGATTCTACTAACACGTTGATTCGGCAGGGATAATAGTTTGATTCGGTAAAAACGGGGGAGTGGTTCCGCTGATGAGGAAAACCAGAGGCGTTAGGCCCCTATTTATAAGCAAATACCAATAGCCGGACCAGTTGGTTCGGCGCTAGAGACCGGATGAGAACATCCAAGCTTAAAGCAAAGCACGCCATGTGCATGCACATGCCCTACTTTGGGGGGCAAGTGTTGGGTGAGTTTCGACCGGCTCCTTCCCACCAAACCAACTCTCGCTGGACCGGCTCCACACCACGCCCACCGAACCGCCTACCTCCTGAGCACTACCGAACCACTACTTCCCAAACAACACCGGACCAACCCACTCACAAGTCACCACCGAACCAACACTTATCCACACCACTACCGAACCAGCCTAACCGGACCAAGCTACACCCTCGACCGAACCGAGGCCTCTCCATCCACTACTGAACTAGAAGCCTCTCCAACTCCACACCATCGATCCAAGGCACCACCGGACCGCCTATCTAACCTACACCGAACCAACATGCTACTAAATCAGCCGTTGCGGGACCGAAAAACAACTCCAACTATCTCCGAACCAAAAGGATGCCTAACCAACATTGCCAGGCCAGATTGTCTTGGCCCAAGCCCACCAGCAGCTATACACATCCAGAAACCCTGCCCCCAGCCTCACTCTATAAATAAAGGGGCAGGGGTACAACAATGACAGACAAATTTGAGAGCTCAAGCACGGATAGAACTTTCAAACAACTTTCAGTTACTTGTAACCAAAGCTTTGTACTTGTAATCTGAATATAAGAGGAGAATAACATATAAAGTGGACGTAGGCACGTTCTGGCCGAACCACTATAAATCCGTTTGTCTTTTACAATTTAGTCCCTGCTTTTTATATATTTGCATAAATCACCCAAATCACTAAGAACAATGTATAATCAACTAAATCATACGACTTGGAGGTGTTTGTCCATTTTTTGTGCAAACTACTACGTTTTAGGGATGTTCATATTTTACTTTATTTCAACTCCTAGTTTGTTTATATATACCTTATTAGCTTTTCATTTGTTTCCTTCTTCATTCCTTTAATCGTATTTCATTTTCTAATCTCATCTTCTATTGCTTCATTTTCCAAATAAAACTTCCATCTCATTTTTTTCCCTCTTCACCTTCCTTCTTCCATTTTCATTTTTTCTTCTTTAAATCCCCTTCTTCTCTTTTTTTAACTTCATTCTTTGTCTTTTTGGTTCTTCTTTTTCAAATCTTCTTCTTTTTGAAAACTTCCTTTTCTTTTTCAATTCTTCATCTTCTTTAAATTTTCTTCTTCTTTTTAAAACATTCTTCTTTTTTCCAAATCTTTTTCTTTGAATCAAGATCTAGAACAACTTCTCTATCTCTTCCAAAACGTTCTAAAAAAAGATTAATATAACAACTCAAAAGGAGGAAGTAGTAGCGGATCCAAATCCGACTAGAAAAGGGAAATCCAGAAGGTGAGTGTTTAAACTCACTCACGAAATATTGAAATTTTATTGCAAGTTAAACCAGGTCATATAGTGATAAATTTTTGATTGTTGGTTTGGAATATTTATTTATATTTAATTTGAATAGCTAAATTCCAATATGTGATGACTAATAATTACTGTGACATATTATTGAATTGGTTGATTTGTTGAATTGATTGATTTGAATGTTGATTATATGTTGTGATGGATGCTATTGTGATTGAATGTATATTTGTTCATTTATTTGATATATCTTTGTTATCACCCTATAGTTTATTGTAATTAATTAAATTTCATAATGATTATTTGCACACTGAATAAGGAGGTAAAACCCGTGAATTTCAAGTATTTACAAAAGAGAATAAAATAGTATGTTTATATTTACTATTTGAACCATAAAAATGATTTTGGGATGTAAACCATCGTTACCTTACTTGAAAGTTTTCAAAATTAAATTTTGAAACATTGGGAAGTTTCCAAAAAAAAAAGTGAATATTGAAACTTTGGAACATTTTTATAAATCAAATGTCCAAAACTATGAAATTTAACTGGGAATTATTCTGTAAATTTGTAATTTACTAGAATGGATCTATTGTGAAATCCATTTTATTTTGAATGTGGAAGCATTAACATTTCCAGAAATTTGAACCTTCAAAAATGTAGTTATCTGCATTCCTTATTTCATATACTTTTGACTTAATTTGCATAAGAATTTTAATTCTGACTCGAGTGTATTATTTTCCTTTATGCTCGGGTCAGCCTGAGTTTTTCAGCATTGAAGACTATTTCTGGTGGAAAAAGATGAAGATTCAGTATATTGTTGTTATTTATTATTCCACTACATTCTGTGTTCCGCTGCATTATTTGGTTATTTATGATATATGTATAACTCTGATTTGAATTTGTAAAAGTGTAATGACATGTTATTTGTAAAACAGCTTCATGAACTGTTTATTTGATTATTATATTTTGTCGTTACGCTGTGAGATTCTGTATTTTTTCTTTCCTTTTTCTTTTTTTATTATTTACCCCATTAACAGTCCTCCCATTTTGAATGGTTTGATTCTGACATGTGTGTTTATTGTCGATTTGAACTATCCAAAACGGTGGCCTGTTACAGTTGGTATCAGAGCTTTGGTTTAGACATACCTTTGCCTGTTGGGGTTAACTCATTAGAGATATGGTAGTAATACCCTAGAATAAGTTGTCTGAATGTATATACGAGAGCGCGTATTTGTTAGTGTTACAAAAATGTTTTATATAAATTTTGAAATGAAATTATTTTTCCTAATATTATATGATATATATAAAGGAATAAATTTTAAGACTAATATATTTATTTGTAATGTGTTTGATTTATGAAATGGTAATATTTGATTATTATCATTTGTGTTGACATATTGTATTTAATCCAATTATAAACATTGGTTAATTATTGTTGATTGAATTAATGGACTAAACACTAGTTTAATAATGGTGTATTAAAGAGAATAAAATGAATAATTAGGATATTTGTTTATGAAATTGTAATGTTGATGTGAATTTTGTTTTTTGTTGACATGTAGTTTCATCTATTGGAAAAAAAATGGAATATTTGGATATTTTGGATAATCGAAACCTTTTTGTATTAATATAAGAGTGAAACTTGATAATTAGGTGGAATTATACAGTTGAATTGATAACTTTAATTTGAAAGAAAGTAAAATAAGGTTTAATTTGTTATATCTATGTTTAGTAAATGAATAGAATTGGGGTATACATTCTTAGCATGTAATGTAATAATATACAAGTGTGAACTTTAATCCTTGGGATGTTTAAATTGAAATTGTGATTAAGGAAATGTTGTAAATGAGATTAAATTGGAAAAATATGTTTATAAACTTAATTAACATTTATGAAACATGTCAAAAATAAATTAAAGGTAAAGATGAAACTAAATGGAATAAGCAATATGAATTAAAAGTGAAATGATTACAAATAATGCCATGACTTGTAAATTGTTATGAAATAAATAGATGTTGCAATAAATGGTTATAAATAAAGTTGTGATAACTTTAAACTCGAACAATATCTTATATAAAGGAATTAAGTTTTATAAATTGGTCGTAAAGAAATTCCTTATGAAATGATTTGCAAATAAATTAGTTTTAAATGAGAAATATTACATGTGAAGTGAATGTAATTTAAATTAAAGAGAAATATAAGCAATATTATGAGAATGGATATATTAATGTTTATATTAAATGGAGAAATTCTGTGAAACAAATATTAAAGTATGAAGTGATATTTGTGTTATGTAACATCCCTCCTTTTCGCACACTTTAAACCGACACACGTGCCAATTCAAGCATACGCAAGGGCGGATTGTTATGGGGTAAATAAGAAAAAAACAGAGAAGAAATAAAACAAAATAGAATCTCACAGCGGAAGGATAAAATATAATAATCAATATACAGTTCATGATAACTGTTTACAAAATATTTATTTTACTTATACAATGAATATCATAGTTACACATATCAATACAATCAATGCAGCGGAAATTTAGAGTGTGGTGCAATACTATAAATAATATAATACGGATTCTTCGTCTTCGTCCTCCAAAGCTAAAATCTTCGATCCTGAAACGCTCGGACTGACCCGAGCGAATTTGAAAAGACAAAACACTCGAGTCAGACTAAAAGATCTTATGTGAGTTAAATTAACAGAAATAAATATGAGTACAGTAACTCAAGAGATGTTCGGGATTTACATCTCCTAAGGATCCGTTAAACTATTTACTATGTAGTATATTGCGCTATTATAATAGTGTCTATTTATAAAATAAACTTACTTTTTAATAGCGTTAAGGGGTTACCCATATAGCCCTTAACACAAATAATGCCAATAGTCTATACAGTACTGTAATACCTCCTGATCGGGAAGCTACCAGAGGATACTCCATAGGTACGACACAAATAGAAACTCGTAGTAAATGCTCGGTATGGTAGGTGACACGGCACAACTAGGCAATGCCAGGGTAGATATACCAATTGCTATCCAGGCTGGTGGAAACGCGTAGCCGCAGTTACCGCCCACCTCGGACTAACTCCCCAAAATCAAAATATAGAAGTGGCCACTGAATCAATCCAAAATCAAAGTATAATATCGAAGAGGAGGGTCCGATCAGATGAATGACCTCATTGGCCTGAGAATCGCTCCTGTTTTAGCCACCTTATGCCAACTCACGGGAGTCGGGTCCACGTATTTACCTTACAGGAAACGTCGCCACCACCTACTTCATTCTGCAATCTCCACCGCGTACACGGTTAGTCAAAGTGGTTTTCGGTATCGACAGAGAGTGTGTCCATATCCGATCCCGGTCTCTTTGCCAACCCATCGTTATTATAACACTGCGGTCATTTAAAAATAGGTTATACTTTAAAAATCAGAATAAACATTCCATTTCATAGCCATGAATACGATATCATTTCAAAACCCAAAACCATATTTTATCACTTATCCCAAATATAATTCTTTTCCAAAATCATAATGCTTTAACTTCATAACGTCTGAAAATCAAATATTTCAAAGCATAATATTTTGAAAATCATAATTTAAAACCATAACTTCTAAAAACTTGAATGGTTTGGACATTCAACGGTGTATGAATTAAATGGTTTAACTCAAATGTTACTTTGTAAAGAAAATAGTTCTCATGGCTTTACAAATACATTTCTTTATTAAAGTCTAAACCAAAATTTATATTATCTCTCTCAAGTTCCAAAACCACTTCAATTTATTTATATATACGTATATCGATTTTGAGTATCAATATGTAACAACCCGCATATTTATCGAGTTTGTATTTAAATATTAACTCGTTAATCGGATTTTGGTCCGAAAAGCTACTTTTTGCAAACAGTCAAATTAGGACTCGAGACCACTTCCATTGAGTTCGAAATGTCATTTACAATTTTTTTAAGTATAAACATCGATAGGTTTGGAGTTAGTGAAATTTCACTAACTTTTCCCGCTTTGGACTTTGGGTTAGTTTAGCCTATTAAGCCCAAGTTCCAACCCTCTTCTCCTCACTCTTCATAAATTTCCTAACTAATCAAGCTTTGGCATTAATGGTGGAGGGAATGGGAAATTAAAATTCCAAAACCCAAATTCAATTGTAATCCATCTTTCTACTCCAAATTCAAGAAGAAGACATTGGATTCAAGCTTCTTGTGCTTAGATAGAAGAAGGATTGATTCTTGCTTGCTTAAAACTTCATTTTCATTAATATTTGGTGCAAAGGTGAGATTTTTATCTCACAATTCTAGTCTATAACTATATTGGACTGTTGGGAATGATTCCCCATTACTTTAGCATGTATATTTGCATTTGGTTTGGATTGGATTGGCGAAAAACTCCAATTTTTAGTTGTTTGGTGAACTTCCTGAGCTTAGGTCGCTCTGCCCAGGTATAGGTCGCTCGGAATCATTAGCTCGCGCGTGTGGAAAAGTCAAGGCCTGCATATTTCGTTCGCCTCGGATTTAGGTCGCCTCGGATTTAGGTCATAGGTCGTTGGACTTTAGGTCGTTCGCGTATAGGTCGTTCGGCCTTGCCTGCCTCATTAGGTCGTGGGACCTTAGGTCGTAGGTCGTTAGGCTTAGGTCGTTAAGTCGTTCCCTCTGTTGGAAACGTCTCCTCGGTCTTAGGTCGTTAGACCTTAGGTCGCCCCCCCTAGGTCGTTAGACCCTGAGTTGTTCCGCCTTCATTTAGCTCGCGCACTTCTTTAGGTCGCATACTCCTTTAAGTCGCATGACTACCATCCCTTCAGGTCGTTGGACCTTGTTTTCCTTAGGTCGTTGGACCCTATTTCCTTTAGGTCGTATGACCCACTAGGTCGCTTGGCCCCTTAGGTCGCGACATCTTTAGGTCATGTTACCTATATACCCCTAGGTCGAAAGACCTTAGGTCGTGCACCTTTAGGTCGCGAACCCTATTAGGTCGTGAACACCTTTAGGTTGCGAACCACTTGAGGTCGCATGACCTCGTCTCCGTTAGGTCGTGAACCTTGTTAGGTCGCGAACACCTTTAGATCGCGAACCACTTTAGGTCGCATGACCTCGTCTCCGTTAGGTCGCGAACCCATTTTAGGTCGCATGACCTTTACCCTTTAGGTCGCTGGACCACTAGGTCGTGCCCCTTAGACCCCTAGGTCGCAACCATTAGGTCGTTGGACCACTAGGTCGTGCCCCTTAGACCCCTTGGGGGTTGCCACCCCCCTGGACCCCCCCTCCGTAAGGGATCTTATCTGAAAAACATTGAGCTGATTTCCTTGGATTTTATTCACATCTCCGTATGCGATTTTTGTGACTGATTGTTTCTACAATTGCTTCTGTGTTTTGTCACTTTAAAATATAAAGGTTTCAATACTAGTAGTAAATATCAAAACTCTTTTAACAAACAATTTCAACTCTATTTTTAATAACAAAGCTCTTTTCTTAAACCGTTTTCCAATCTATTAGTATATACAAGCCTTTACCTCACTCGGATGAGAAATCTAATTAAACGACTTAGTAAAACAAGTGGTATGAAACGCTTGCGTTCACTTCGTCGGTTAATTCTTGGACTTGTTCGATTGAACCTCTTGTGACAATTTTATTAGTGAAGATTTACAGTTTGTTCGTAAATATTTAAGTTAAGCAAGTGGTTATGGGACATGAAGCTAAACTTCTATATTTACTAGCTTAGTGTAATTGACACTTCTCGTTGATCTTGATGATCGCTTTATGAATTAGACTAGCAATTGCGCGATGTCTCTTTCATTGCAAGGTTAGACTAGACACCACTTGTGTGATTCCATTCACACATACCTTTCTGCTTTTTGGTTAGTCTTGACCTCAATCTGTGTGATTCCATTCACACATGCGGGGTAGCTCCCCATGGTCTTCGGACCGTCATGTGATAGGCCTCTTTCTCTTTTCTATGATTTCTGGACTTCTTGCATTGATTTCTAGAATATATGTCACTGACTTGTTATGAGTACAAGTTTGGGGTATGATGCCCTTTTCGAATCTTTGAGAAGATTCTTGTGATATTGATTATCTCTTATTGATTGATCTTCTGTTGATCATTATTTACATACTTCTAGTGGTATGTCATTATGGATGTTTATGTTTATGCCATATCTTTTATGTTATATCATGTCATCTGATATTTATAGCTAGACTGATCCGTTTATTATTTTCTTAAATAATACTCGGGTCAGACCGAGATGTTACAGGTGCTTCTGCTTGACTTCTTCCCAGGGATTCATCACTCTGACTTTTGGCTAACTGTTTAGATAGCAGTTTTTATTGTATACACTTGAGAGATAGACTCATAGTTGTATTCTTTTGTATAGCACGTGTTGCTATTCTTTTGTATTATCGTGGATCTTACTGACCACTACTCTGATGTACACTTTCATGTGTTAGTTATATATTCATATCTTCTTCCGCCTTTGTGATATGGATATCTGTGACTGATTTGTGATATGATTATTTCTATGTTTGTTTCCGAAGATTATTTATAGCCACCGTGTGATAAGCAATTACATGGATGGTCGCTCCTCAACAGCCTTATTCTCCGTGCTAGTTGACAGCACTACTCCGGAGTGTTCTTGGCTAGCGTGGGTATAGAGGTGGGGCGTCACACAATATTTCAAACTAAAGTCGGATTTTATGCTTTCAACAAATCAATTGTTCTATTAATTAGTCTTGAATATTCATATAAAATCCATAAATAATAAGACTACAATTTCTAGTAATAATATATATATATTTTTCCCAATTCAAATTATACTAGAATATTCATTTCAATTTATTTTGGGAAAAATCCAATTATAAATATCATATCTTAAAATTTCCAAACTTAACATTTAAACATATGATATAAATTATTAAACTCCATTTTCTTAATTTTCTTCCATTTTTAATAAAGATTTTTATACACCTTTTAATTTCCAAATTTTCAACTTCATATGTATATATATATGGAAGAAAAATATTTATACAATATAAAATTTAAGATTATTATAAACCGTATTCCATCCAAACCATAGAAATCACATAAAAATAGTTATATATAGACCGCGGTGCCTGTATAAAATTTTCTTTCCTATGGTCAAGTGATACGGATATTTATCATTTCAATCCGCAATTTAAAAGATATAAAAATTTGCGGTTATATATCATTTCAAACCACAATCCCGAATGAAATGAAATATGCATGATAATTTGCAATTTAATGATATCCAATAAACATCCATTCATCAACATCATCCATCATCCAAATCGCAATCATCAATCAATATCAATCAATAACAATATTATTTTTGGTACTACATAACAGGTAATACTGGCAATTTTATTCAAATTAAATTTAACAGCTATTAATCTACAGTCTATATTCAAAAATAAATTATATAATTGTTAACTAGCAGTTCATATACAAACAAATAAATTTTAACTGTAAATTTATACGCAATAAATGAATTAAATTAACAGTTAAATTTAATAAATGCATTTCAACAAATATGAGTGAAATAAACATGCCAAATTTCTATTCATTTCTAAAATTAATTTAACAGACATAAAAGCTTCTAGTAGTTGTGAGTGGGTTAAAACACTCACCTTTTGAATTTAAATTGAATTCAAATTCAATTTAAACCCAAAAATTTGACAGTCTCCAAATTCATCCAAACTCATGCCAAAACGTCAGAAATTCCGATATGATCCCAGCAAAACAAACCGCGCGTGAATCCGAGCTCGTATGCAAAAGTTATGAAAATTTGAAAAATGGAAAATTCTGGTCCTGGATCGACTACGGGTTCGACTTCGGTGCGCCGCCTCAATTCCCCGGTGCTTGCTTGGAGTTTTCGCCAAAACGACCCGGATCGACCAGAGTCATTTTCTACCTGACCCGAAGTTTCTCTAGGGTTTTCTCCCCTGAAACCCGAAGCGCGACCAGAAGCTGCTGCAGATCCGAATTTTTTTTTTTTTTTTTAAAAAAAATTTGAATTTTTTTTTTGAACTGACTGGATCTAGGGTTAGCCTCTATTGAAGAAGAATAGAAGCTTGAAGAAGATGAACGTATAGCAAATAGACAATAGAATGGAGCTAGGGTTTATAACTGTATATCTATAGGTAGGGTTGGGTTAGAGTAGATAGACTAGATAGATGAACGTAAGAAACAAACTAAGGCCCAAAAAGCCCGTTCTGACCCCGGAACGAAATTTGTCAAACCCATATATCCAGATAGGTATTTTAAAATATTCTGAACGCGATGGAAAAAGTTTCACGTCCAAATTTGATCGTATGAAGAAGTTATGCTGAAAACAAGATTTCCAAATTGATTTTAATAAAATTGATTTTCAAGGCGTTTCGCGTCCGTACGATCAAATGACAGGTCCGATCGATACGAAACTTGAAACCCTATAATAATTCACCGATACGGATCTGATGAAACTGGTTTCATCGAAATCCGAGTCCGTGACCAAAATGGCTATTTTCAATATTCATTAAATAAATTAAATAAATTATAGAAATCCAATTTTTACATCTAAATTCAAAAATTGACCAAATTTCTCCCTTTAAATTTTCTTAATTATTTACTCCAATTCTAAACAATTCAAGTGTCAATACATAGTTGTTCTATTCATCAATTTAGATGTTAATCCTTACTTAAAGGTTAAATTCCAATTTTTAATAAATTCAACATTATACGTTTGATTAAATTTATTAAATTCACTTTCTTTCTATTATTCAAAGTTATTGATGTCAATTTAATGAAACTAACATTGGCTCAATATCTATACATTAAAAATCTCAATTCTAAACTTAGATCTCAACTTATGAAATAGTTAAATAATAAATTCCATCTAAATCTACATCTTCCTACTATCTAAATATTTAGAAAAATTACTTACCACTTTTTATTGTAAATTTCTAAACTAGTAGATTTGTGTCATTTCTAGCCCTCTGGATATTTAATATTAACTAAAAGCAAATTTACATATAATTTCCATCGTCAATTATTTTAGTGAATAAATCTTCAAAGGTTACTGCAATTAATCCCATTAATTGCAATAAATTCTAATAAATTTGACTCTATTTGATTACAACTCACAAATAAATCAATTATTACTCCCTACATAGTTAACGTTTCTTTTATATTCCAATACATTAATATTTACCCAATTTCCATCTCTTATTTGCATAAATTACTGTATTTCAATCTTATTGGAAATTTTGTTAACTTAACACTTGAATAAAACTTAAAACCTCAATTAATTCATTCCACTTCGGTTTCATTCTTAAGATTACACTAATTATTATATTATAAAAATGAAATTTTCCCTTGGTTACATCTTATTTATCCACTTACAAAAATTCCACACTAACTGAAATAATTTAGTGCATAAACTGAAATTGATTAAAATAAACTTAACAAACAAATAGAATAAATACGTACAATAATTATTGTCATAAATCTTTTTTATAAGTCTACACATAATTATTACCTTACAATACGTTTTACATTACTATAAAATTTATACACTCTTCCGTTACCATATTAATAATTACTAAAGTAACGTTCATTCTTAATAACAACGTTATACTATTCAACATGTAAAAGGACTCCATTCCCCAAATACATTCATTTATATTTATTCCCTTAACGTTCTCCTTTATTGACTAGACACATTAATTTAGATTCATTTACATTGAATGCCCTTCTTAGCTATATACTCAATACATGTTAAATCTACATAATTTTTACCCTTTTATTCAAATTCACTTATACCATCAATAACAAAATGTTGCCCTAAATTTAGATTCAATTATATACATTAGATAAATGGGTAAACTTTTGTAATTATCCCATATATGAAAATATTTTTATGCATATATTTCCACTTACTTACTATGCATTCATTTATTAAACTACTAATTGCCTTAGTCAACTTATCCTCTATTTACTACCAAATTTCAAATTTAATTATAGCTTATCAATACATAAAATTTACATAGGCAAAACAAATTTTATTACTATCTTAAGTCCATTTATTATTGACAACATTCATTAAATTTCCTTATCAACACTTATTGCATTGATTTATTCAGCGGTCACCTTTTATTTAGTTACTATCCATTTTACAATCCAATGTAAGTCTTCCACTATTTATTTTATATTAAATGAATTCCATTCTACTTAATCTTTTTATTGATATTCACTAATTCAACCCTTATATCAGTTTCTTATATTTAACTTTAAATCAAATTGTGACAATCTACATTATCCAAATCTATTGTCATAAAATTTTATTGTTACACTAAATTACAACTACTATACCAAATTTCTACATTTATTCTCAATTAGATTAGAAATTATATTAATTCAATTCATTTAATATTATTAATTTAACGGGTCGTTACAATCTCCCCCACTCAAAACTTTTCGTCCCCAAAAAGGAAAAAGAAGGGAGAAGGAAGAATAAACAGTACATCTTATTTCAAATATTAACTTATAAACAATAATTTACTGGATTAATTTCCTTTAATGAAATATACCCGTTTATAATCATTACAACCTTTTATACTTAAATCATTAAAGTTTGGAAAATATTCAACAAAATTCTAAGTCCAAAATTTACGAAATTTTTTGGCAGAGTCTCCTTTGTACGGTGAGGCTCGGGAGAAAGTATAATATCAAAATATTCAAATATATTACATATATTATCAAAATATTATATCCCAACATGGAAAAATAGCGCTTTAAACGTAATCCGAAAACGTACCTATTTGTCGGGCAATATACGCTTATTATTTTGGAACCAAAAGCAGTAGCAGTTGCTTCCATCACCTGTATTCACTTATATAATCTAAAAGGTTAAATATTTATTTTAAAGTGAACTATTCAAGTGGATTCAATCATTAATCAACCAAACAATTCAACAACCATCAACCTTACAAACAACATACATACACAAACGAAGCAACCATTTAATCCATCAAACAAATAGTTGTTTGGGTTCAAACTTGAAATTTGTATGAAATGAAATTAACTATCAAGTGCATCCTTTACTCAACAGTCTTAGATGGAACAAAGATAGATACTTATTCATTTAACCACTTCAAATTTCTTACCCAACAACATAAATCAAACAACACAATTCAAACCAACACCCAAATTTATTTATTATACATTTATCTCATGCTTCAATGGTTTGATTTTCTTTCTTTCATTTATGGAGTGATTTCTTTATTTCTTACAAATTTTCATTTTCCATTTATCACAAAATTCACTATATTTGTATTCCAATTTATTTACTAAAGTTTCTATCATCTATTTATAAATACTTACCTTTACTTATAGTAAAATTTTCAATTTAACTTAAGTCTATACAATTAATTCTCATTAATAATAGCAAATTAATAGAATACCTTTATTACCTTACTCTTCACTTGTAAGATTTCCCTTTACATTTTCCTACTAACATTGCAACTTTTTATTATATGGTAAGTTATGTATGTTTTAAGAATGTAAGTGAAAATTTACAAGTTTCTTCTCCATTCCTTTAATTAATATTTTTTTTTTATAAATTACAATTTCGACTTACCTTTAATCTCATTCATTTATCTAATGTTGAAGTTTCCATTATATTTAATTACAGTAACCCTCTACTTACACTTAATTTATTAACCTTATAACTTGCATTCCTATAAGTGAAAGATTTTACTCATTCATTAACTATGGATTGCAGTCATTTATATTTTTCCTACTTTCCATTATATTAGAATAGGGGAAATTAAGGCGTACTTAAGCTAATAACCCTTCAATCAAACTTTATAAATTAAGGAATTTCAAATTTTTTTTTACTTTCTTAAGGTTAAAATCACCTATTAATGATACAACCTTTAATTTTAGTAAAATTCCAATCATCACTTAAGTTAATACCATTAAATTCTTATTTATAACAGTAATTTATTGAATACTTCATTATTTCCAAAAATTCTACTTGCATAATATTCTATTCCACTCTTAATTTACATTTCAACTTTTTATACTTGGTAAGTTATTTATGTTAAAGAAAAAGCAGAAGAACTTATACAAGTTTAATCTCAATTCTTTTAATTCATTGATTTTCCAATAAATCTTTACCATTATTTATAATTTAAATTTTTAACTTCCTTAATACTTAGCATTAATTCTCTTACTTATTAGAGGTTTTCAATCCATTTATTACTTACTTTTTTTTTATTCCACTAAAATTTAACAATTAATTAATGGAAAATTTTAGAATTAAATTCCGGGTCAGATTTCAATTTATTTTGAAATAATAGATAATTAGTTTCCTACAACTTTATATCTCAATTATATTTAAAACAAACAAATTCAGATATTTCCAACATAAATCTCCAGTAGAATTTACTACAGTGGCCTTTCCCTTCGAAACTCGAAAATGAAAGTCGATGATGCGGCCGTCATCACCGAAATTATTTTCCAGCGACAGAGAGGAAAGTACAAACTTATTTTCTTCAAAATCCTCTTTAAACCAATTCTTTCGAATTATACTAAATATTTATATAAGAAAATATTTATAAACCAAATCATTAAATTTCATAAATCCTTTGAAAGAAGATTTCAAAAATCCCGGACTTAAGTTCTAAAATCTCCAATTTGATTTATTAAAATTCAACTTAGCTTTAATTCATTACAAATATTTTTATTACCTAACACCCAACTATAGCAACCAAAATATATCTTTATAAAAATATTTTTATATATAGAAAATATAATAGGCAAAGTTATTTCATTCACCTATATTAGAAAAAAATATTATGTCGGTCTGTCCTATTAAGTGTTTAGAAATCCCTATTGATGACATAGCGTCCCATGCATCAACCAGAATTTATAAATACAAAGTGGAACAGATTAACACAATATCAAAATCTTTTTATAAAACTAACAAATACGCTCTCTCATATATATACTCTCAGCGACTCCCATAGGGTATTATTACCCTATTAACAAAGAGTCAAACCCCACAAAGCCAAAGTTTATCGCTAAACCAAAGCTCTGATACCAACTGTAACATCCCGCCTTTTCGCACACTTTAAACTGACACACGTGCCAATTCAAGCATACGCAAGGGCGGATTGTTATGGGGTAAATAAGAAAAAAACAGAGAAGAACACTACAACAAATTTTAGTTTTAACTGCATAATATATCAGCGTTTAAATCTTAAGTGCAGTGGAAAGTAGAAATTCATAAAAAATGTTTGGCGGCAAACGCTGATAATGTTATTAGATTTTAATTAATTGCCGCCTATCATTATACCCTTTCCCAAAATAATTCATTTTCCCTCGGTCGTCTTTTTCTCGCTTCATCTCCTTTATCATAGCTCTAAGAAAGAAAAAAGAATTTAAACCAGCTCATCTCCGCGATTTGTCTCAAAGCTCGATTGTAATTTAGTTCCTTCGATCTTAGAGTTCGTTGGTAACCTAACTCCTCTTTTCATATGTGGTACTCCGAATTTCATTAATTTTATTTTTGTTATTTCTGGGTTAGTTGATTTTTACGTATCCTATGCTGATTTCGATTTTTACTATATAGGTTTGATTTCAATTTCACTAGAAGTTTTATAATCCATTATCTCTGGGTTTGTTTATAATCAATTTCACTAGAAGTTTTGACTGCAACTTGCAGATACCTCTCTGTCCACTGGATGATTTGATTGCTGAAATTTTCTATACTTATATAATTTATTCAAAAATATTTGCTAGATTCGTTGTACCACTCAGTATAATTTCAAAGTTGATTATTACTTATTATATGTTTGAAGCTATGTGTTAAGTAACAAACAACATGCAATTCTTGTGCTTAAATATTGAGGTAGATTGGTTAACAGAAACAGAATATCGTTGTTATAGTTATAGTATAGAAGTGTGATGAGTTCTGATGGTTAACCGAGGGTGGAGGATTTCGATAATACTAAATAACTGTTCATGTATGTGTAGTGTGTACTAGCTAGTTTCAATATATTCCCCTTGACAATTAGTTATCAATTTTTTTACCATACTCTTTTCCTTGTAACATTTCCTTGGCATACTTATTCAAGTCACGATTAGTTTCTGTTTGTACCTGTGTGAATTATTTTCTATTGTTCATGGTCCCTAACTATTTGCAGTAGTTTTCACAACAAGTATAGGAAAACTGAGGGAGTTAAAACTAGGCATTTCCTTAGTTTCTTTTGCACACATGTAATGATTATATTATTGAGTAGAATTAGATAGAGATACATTTATATTGTGTGGATTGAATTTGATAGTGGTGGGAGAAGGAGAGTGTTGGTCGAACAGCAGTTGGTTGGGATGGGTGTGTTGCAGGTTAACTGTGTTAGTGGTTGGTTTGGATGGTGATTCACAGTGATGGAGGAGTATTTGATGGTTGTGTTTCAGGCAGGTTTGTGGTTTCGAGGGAGACAATTTGCAGAGGAGTTTGGTGTTTGCTGTCTGTGGTACAGCAGTTTGAGGCGGGGTTGAGAAGCAGTTTGTATTTGATTTAGGTTGTAAGGTGATGCATGGAGTTGCTGGAGTGAAGGGGATGGTCGAAGGTGTGGTTCAGATGGCTGGGAGGAAACGAAAATATGCATGGGAAGGAATAATGCTGTAGCAGGATGGTTTGGGTGACGAGGGAAGTAGGATGTTGTTGTTGCAGGTCGCATATTGTAGGCCGTTGTTTGAGGAGGGTGATGGTCATGTTGTAACAGTGTAATTGGTTGAGATTGAGGCAGGTTCGGTTGAAGAGGGATGCTTAGGAGGGGTAATAGAAAGTAAACAGAAATTGTAAAGTAAAAGTGGTGAGGCAAATGCAAATGAAAGAACGGGGAATGTTTTTTTTAAAAGAACAATGTTATTTTCTAGTGATGGTGATAGGGTTGTTGAAGCAGGCAGAGGTTGCAGATATGGTTCTGGTTGGTTGTGAAGGTTTTCCTGTGTGATTGATGTAGGTATGTTTAACCATTAAATTATACTAGCACTGTAAAACAAATTCAACGGTTATCTCCAAATGTTTAACCATTATTCTGGTGCTTTAGTTCCTGTCAACCTTTTCAGCTATTCCAACATCCACAACATAATAGAAACTTGTCAATTTTTGGAAATAAACTCGCTTTTATCTATCTTTTACTTAATTTTGAAATAGATAGCATGTGTTGAATACTTAATTTTATCAATCTTAACTTCATTCAACTCCTTGGTGTATCTTTGCTTTTCAGAACACTACATGATCGCAGTATTTGTGCTAAAACTATGAAATGTAGTTTAACTCAGCCAACCATAAACAAGAAAAACCCATAAACCAACCTAACAGAACAGAAACGGCATGAATAAATAGAATCAATTTATTAATTAGACGTATAATTTGAGTAAATTCCTTGTACATCTGTGAATAAATAGAATCAATTTATTAATCACTTTCTGTATTCTGTGCTAATTAAGTATGCAAACAAAAAAAATGAAAAATAAAATATGTCTGTAATGCATGATTAACTTGGTGATTTACTCCAACTTATGGTGCAAAAGTTAAATTATAAGTATTTATAGTCATTATGTTCCTTCCAATTAGTACACAAAGACACACTTCAAAACTATGGCGATTCTAGAGTTTTCTTCAACGTTATTCATAGCACAACATAGTGTGTGCGTATTCACTAGCGATTCAAATTACATGCATTTGTGTTTGCTAGTAACTTGAATGTTCTCTTCTGAACCACAACACCTTTTCTAATTATAATGATCTCTTACACAGTCCAACCTTCTGCAGTTTCACTTTTGATTGCTGGTCGATGAATGTGGACCAAGTTTGTATGTTTATCTTTTTTTTTTGCTTTTTCTTCTTTATTTTTATGTTTATAAAGTTATGCTATTCCGACTATAATGTACTCATAAGACTTCTATCATTCATATAGAATAAATAAATAAAGCTGAAAGCAATATTCAGAAGTTGGTTTCTTGGTCTTTAGTGATCATTGTGTTCTAAAAAAATGAAACATAAGATGTCTCTGATTCTACCTGTAATACAGTAAACTTCTTGCTATATAGGACAGCTGATTTATTTGTTCAACTTTATCTTTTTTGTATGATGGATAATCTCTCTTTTTTACTATGGTTGTCTTTTTATATTTGTATATGTTTGATGGTCCTTTCTCCTATTATGCTTAGGTGGTTTCTGTGTTGCTTTTCTTGTTGGCTTTTTTGACGCTTTTATGAGACTGTATATGATTCAGTACAAAAACATATGCAGTCTCTAGGGTCATTATGGTGTTGTTCTACTTTGTATTCTTTAAAACTTTTAGTTCTATCCTTGCTTAATGAGTTTTGGGTGATAATCTGATATATTATTACTATTAAGGAAATTGTTCTAATGAGATGTTTTGAACTCTAAACAATGATAAAAGGCTACATTTATAATATATAAAAGGCTTCAAGTTCAGATAAGAATAATCAGATGTAGTACATAATAGCATCATTCTTTTTACAGAAATAATATACAGGAATAGTTTGGAAAATTGGAAACATATGGAAAACATAAAACAAAGTACTAATACATATACATGATGAAACTTACCTTTTTACCCCTATCAAATACAAAGAACAAATTTTAATAAAAGAGCATACCTGTATTTAAACAAAATATCTTTTTATGTAATAATAATGTCTTATCTTGATATGTATTAAATGAACCTTGTGTGTTTAATGGACACACTACCATATCTAACTTGATTCAAAATTGGAGAAAATGTTGTTTCAAATTAGATAGCCCAAACCCAGACATGAAGCAAACATACTAAACTGTAATCCAGATAGAAGTAATAATTATCTTAGAGGATCTGAACTCGTGGATTTGACAACATTTGACTTGCAGCAGCTAACCTGAAGTTTGTAATAAGTGTATTACTGATATGGCAGTATAATCAACTAATACTGAAATCAAGGAAGATAAACTTGGAAGATAGCAAAAGATTATAACAAGTAGGGCTGACCGTGTAATACATGTCCTCAATTCAACTGAAGCACATAAACATCCATCTACATTTATACCACATTTGTTTACATCAATCACTTCATCAATGGCGATTTAATAATCACAAAATCAATGGTGTTTAATGATATTAAATTATACTAGCCCACGTTTGCATTTATTGTTTTGGTTGGGGAAGTATGGCATCAGGATGGTAATGGGACCAGAGTGTGATAAACCTATGATGGCTTTCATTGATAAGGATTATGTTAAGACGAATGAATATCCTGTTACCACCGAGCTCCAGGTTTTTTCTTTTCGTTTAGTATATGTAATACCATATTTTTACATAAATTTAAGTTATCAAAAGAAAATTCATCTATACAGGTTCAGCTGAACTATCAATTATGGAACAGAGGGAGAAAGGTACAAAGAAAATTATGGAATAGAGGGAGAAACTAGGATTATTAAGTCAGAAGCAAAAGTAGACAGTACAAAGAAACTACTATTGCAACATTTTATAGCTTTTAAATGACACAAAAAAAATTGCATATGTTAGTTTTGATATTATGTTATGTTATCATTATTGTAGATTGAGTTGGAAAAACAAGATGTTGGGCATGATAATTTGAGCGGCATTTTAGGGCAGCTTAAAGGTTCTTTTTTCCCCTTTGTTGTAGAATGATAGAGGATGCCGAGAAGAAGGGTTTAATCACACCAGGTGTTACAAATTTAGTAGAATACACAAGTGGAAACTTAGGGATCGCTCTGACGTACATCGGATTGAGAAAAGGCTACAAGTTCATTGCAGTTATGTCCGATCATTACTCGGCTGAGAAGCGGATGTTGATGAAATATTTGGGTGCCGATGTATCAATAACCGGTATATATATTCATTTTTTTCCTTCTATTCTTTCTTTAAAAAAAAAAGGATGACCAAGCCTTTTAATTACCTGTAATACTGAAAGAAAAAAATAAAGTAGATATTTGATCCTAACGTGCATGTGGATAAATCAAAGAGATCATTATATTTCTTACTTTTCATTTTTTCTTCAAACCCGTGCCTGGGGATTTGATTCTCAGATTCTGAATTCATGGTAAAAAGAAAATCATACACTTTAACATCTTTTAACATTTGTTGTTCGTAAAGATTCGAAACTTGGGGATAAAGGTGCATTCGATAGAATTGAAGAGATCAAAGCTAAGAATGCAAATGCATATGTTCTTGACCAGTTTGATAATCCAGCAAATCCTGCAACACATGTTATCAGCACAGGTAGACAAAATACAACTAATGTTTGATATATACAGTATGAATCATAAAATGTAAGGAAATTGCCTTTCAGGTCCAGAAATATGGAAAGATACATGAGGCAAGATAGATATACTAGTATGCGGTGTTGGCTCTGGAGGTACAATTTCTGGTGTTAGCAAGTACCTTAGAACCAAGAATCCAGCACTGGAAGTAATTTGCGTTGAACCTACAGAAAATCCTATCATTTCTGGTACAAAATTCAGAGTATATATATGGCCTTATCTACTTTTATAGAAGATATAATAGAACAGAATGATATAACAGAGACTTAGGTTTCTCTTTAAAAAAATTAACTATGTTTACAAATTATTTATATATTTATACATTGCATTTGAGCAAGCTGCTATCACAAACAATTTATTAATATATTTATACATCAACTTTGGCAAGAATAATTGCAGTTGGGTGGGGGTGAATTGCAGCTGATTGATCATGAGCATAAGGAGCTAGAGCTGTGAAAACTTGATAAGCATGAGCTTTCTAGCGATTGAGAGACAACCTGATGAGCTTTCATCACTACATCCCAACGATCTATCAGTCTAATTGCTCTTCGATTTGGGAAATCTCCTCCTGCCTGTTTGATTGTTTGAGAAAGGAATTCCAACACCTTTTAAATTCTGTTTTTCCTCTGGTATGAATTTAAACACCTTGGTCACTTCATCACTTTGGTTTTTTCCTTCATTTGTTACATGTTAATCGTCGTAAATCTATATATCTTAAACTTGATGTATTGTTTGATCATTGATTGAATTTGTAGGGAAATGTGAAATTGCAGAATTTGAACTTTTGTTATATAGATAAGCCCAATCAAACTACTGCTATTAGATTGGAATGCAACACTACTTATATTGCAATAGTTTTCTTAAATTTGTGTTACACCACAAATTATCTTCTGCATATAACACAAAGGGCATGCTGTTTAAAAGAAATGTGCAGCAAATGATCTTTTTAGGAAAAATTATCACTACTTTTTGTTTCTATTTTATTCTATTTATTCCTTATTTGTATTTTCATCAACTATAAATGAAATTTATTATGTTTTATCTCATATTATATCTCATATCATATTAGCTTTCATGATGATTTTAGTATGAATTTCACTAGTAGACAAAATAGCATCAGTTGTGTTCTGCACAAACTAAATAATGGGAGAGTTAAGATAATGGTAGACAATCCTAAAACACAATTATATATCAGTTCTGATTTATACTATTTTGCATTCATTAGGAATTTCATTTAATATATAATTATTTTTTGAATCTTGTGCACCATATCCCATCATCTGAAGTATAATGATACCTGTAAACATAGATTAATACTAACTTTTAAACCCTCTTTAAACATATTATATATTGTCATGACTTTTCAATAATTATATGTATGTGTGTGTGTATCCAACACAAGTGATTTTTTTAATTGTAGCGGTAGAATATTATCCCATGTGTGGATAAAAGTTGCTAGATATAATTCATGACCAAAACAACATCCTAGCAATCGCTGCATTTTATATGTTTCAACTTGCACCCGGTAACAAAATACAAAGAAATAACTTCTCTTCTTATAGTGTTATTTTAATAATTATGGAATACTAGCCTGTAGAACTTTAAAAAAGGAATATATGAAGAGCATTGTGTTGATAATGGAAAATTTATGCTGACGCTAATCAACTATTATTGGTAAATATATATGAAGCTTGCTGGCATTATCAAGCTGTTGTAGCTATTCTGATTGCATGTTCTATGTGCAAGTTGCCTCTTATCATCTCCTATGCTATCACAAAAGTTTGTGTTGCAATTGTTAATCTTTCAAAAGCTCATTCATTTTCACTTAAGTTTGCAGCAGTTTGGATCTGTGATGATGCAGAGGATGTATGTTTGATGGTGATGTGGCAATGCAGGAGGAAGTTGTGTTTGTAGGAGGAAATTTTTACTATAATATGGCAGTGCACATATGGGTGTCATGCAGTTATGGTGTTAATTAAGGAAGGCGGTTATGTATTTGGTTGGTTATGATTTTGGTAGGGCAGCAGTTAGGTGGGTTACTATTGTTCAGATGGAAGATGTAGGTATTTGCCAAGCAGTTTGAGGAAGGCAATGGTTTAGAGGTGATGTAGGCAGGGATAGAAGTGTGTACTGGAAGTGTGTACCAATAGTTGAATAAGGCAGCAGTTTAATATGATGATGGAAGTTTGTAGAAAGTGTTGCAGAGAAGTAGTATATGTTGTAAGGGTTTGCAGGGAAGTGGTATAGGGTGAATGATAGAAGTGGTATGTACAGTTGCAGAGTCAGGTGGTAGAGGAGGATGAGACGGGGACTGTGTTGATAGAGGTGAAGCACGTTTGTAGGTTACTGGGGGTTTGATGAGGCAAGATGTCAGGTGGTTATGGGGATGTTGGTCAGGCTGTGATGATGTATTCGAGGCAGAGCAGTTTTGTAGATTGATAGTGGGGTGTTGGATATGAAGTGAAGGCAAGTTGGTTTGGTGATGGGTGAGTGTAACACTAGTATGCACTGTTCAGGTTGTATGTTGCTGGAGGTATGAATGGTGATGGGTGATGAATGGCGATGAATACAAAGTGAAGGCAGGTTGGAACCAAGATTGGTATGTGCAGTGGTGGCCGAGGCAGTTTGAGTTGTCAGTTAAGTGATGTAGGAGATGACAGCGGGGGTGTTGAGGCAGAGGGGGGAGTATCTGAAATGTATGCAGGCTGCAGAAAGAAAGTGTGCACAGAGAGGTGCATGAATAAATTTTTTTAGTTGTAATGTAACAGCAAATGTAATTGTAAATGAAAATTCAATGCAATAAAATAATATGTTTTTGAAATGAAGTTGTGTATTAGTGAGTACTATCTGAATTGGATTGCATATGGTATTATGTATTATTGTTGAACTGGGGAGTGAGTACTATCTGAATTAAATTGTACTATATGTATTATTGTTGAACTACGACAGCGTTTATACATTGCTGTCAATTCTTTGGAAAAAAAATGCATATCCCTACGACAGCGTTTATACATTGCTGTCAATTCATTGGAAAAAAAATGCATATCTCTACGACAGCGTTTATACATTGCTGTAGAAAACATTATTAACAGCTCGTAATAAACGCTGTCACAGAGATGTTTCAACAGCGTTTATAGAAACACTGTTGTAAGTTATGTATATACGACAGCATGTCGTTATACAGCGTTTCTAATAACGCTGTTGTATCATATTACAGCGTTTATCAAACGCTGTTAAAAGCCTTTTGTGGTGTAGTGGAAATAAAACAAAATAGAATCTCACAGCGGAAGGATAAAATATAATAATCAATATACAGTTCATGATAACTGTTTACAAAATATTTATTTTACTTATACAATGAATATCATAGTTACACATACCAATACAATCAATGCAGCGGAAATTTAGAGTGTGGTGCAATACTATAAATAATATAATACGGATTCTTCGTCTTCGTCCTCCAAAGCTAAAATCTTCGATCCTGAAACGCTCGGACTGACCCAAGCGAATTTGAAAAGACAAAACACTCGAGTCAGACTAAAAGATCTTATGTGAGTTAAATTAACAGAAATAAATATGAGTACAGTAACTCAAGAGATGTTCGGGATTTACATCTCCTAAGGATCCGTTAAACTATTTACTATGTAGTATATTGCGCTATTATAATAGTGTCTATTTATAAAATAAACTTACTTTTTAATAGCGTTAAGGGGTTACCCATATAGTCCTTAACACAAATAATGCCAATAGTCTATACAGTACCGTAATACATCCTGATCGGGAAGCTACCAGAGGATACTCCATAGGTACGACACAAATAGAAACTCGTAGTAAAGGCTCGGTATGGTAGGTGACACGGCACAACTAGGCAATGCCAGGGTAGATATACCAATTGCTATCCAGGCTGGTGGAAACGCGTAGCCGCAGTTACCGCCCACCTCGGACTAACTCCCCAAAATCAAAATATAGAAGTGGCCACTGAATCAATCCAAAATCAAAGTATAATATCGAAGAGGAGGGTCCGATCAGAGGAATGACCTCATTGGCCTGAGAATCGCTCCTGTTTTAGCCACCTTATGCCAACTCACGGGAGTCGGGTCCACGTATTTACCTCACAGGAAACGTCGCCACCACCTACTTCATTCTGTAATCTCCACCGCGTACACGGTTAGTCAAAGTGGTTTTCGGTATCGATAGAGAGTATGTCCATATCCAATCCCAGTCTCTTTGCCAACCCATCGTTATTATAACACCGCGGTCATTTTAAAGTAGGTTATACTTTAAAAATCAGAATAAACATTCCATTTCATAACCATGAATACGATATCATTTCAAAACCCAAAACCATATTTTATCACTTATCCCAAATATAATTCTTTTCCAAAATCATAATGCTTTAACTTCATAACGTCTGAAAATCAAATATTTCAAAGCATAATATTTTGAAAATCATAATTTAAAACCATAACTTCTAAAAACTTGAATGGTTTGGACATTCAACGGTGTATGAATTAAATGGTTTAACTCAAATGTTACTTTGTAAAGAAAATAGTTCACATGGCTTTACAAATACATTTCTTTATTAAAGTCTAAACCAAAATTTATATTATCTCTCTCAAGTTCCAAAACCACTTCAATTTATTTATATATACGTATATCCATTTTGTGTATCAATATTTCAAACTAAAGTCGGATTTTATGCTTTCAACAAATCAATTGTTCTATTAATTAGTCTTGAATATTCATATAAAATCCATAAATAATAAGACTTCAATTTCTAGTAATAAAATATATATATTTTTCCCAATTCAAATTATACTAGAATATTCATTTCAATTTATTTTGGGAAAAATCCAATTATAGATATCATATCTTAAAATTTCCAAACTTAACATTTAAACATATGATATAAATTATTAAACTCCATTTTCTTAATTTTCGTCCATTTTTAATAAAGATTTTTATACACCTTTTAATTTCCAAATTTTCAACTTCATATGTATATATATATATGGAAGAAAAATATTTATACAATATAAAATTTAAGATTATTATAAACCGTATTCCATCCAAACCATAGAAATCACATAAAAATAGTTATATATAGACCGCGGTGCCTGTATAAAATTTTCTATCCTATGGTCAAGTGATACAAATATTTATCATTTCAATCCGCAATTTAAAAGATATAAAAATTTGCGGTTATATATCATTTCAAACCACAATCCCGAATGAAATGAAATATGCATGATAATTTGCAATTTAATGATATCCAATAAACATCCATTCATCAACATCATCCATCATCCAAATCGCAATCATCAATCAATATCAATCAATAACAATATTATTTTTGGTACTACATAACAGGTAATACTGGCAATTTTATTCAAATTAAATTTAACAGCTATTAATCTACAGTCTATATTCAGAAATAAATTATATAACTGTTAACTAGCAGTTCATATACAAACAAATAAATTTTAACTGTAAATTTATACGCAATAAATGAATTAAATTAACAGTTAAATTTAATAAATGCATTTCAACAAATATGAGTGAAATAAACATGCCAAATACTCATAAATAAATTTATATTCATTTCTAAAATTAATTTAACAAACATAAAAGCTTCTAGTAGTTGTGAGTGGGTTAAAACACTCACCTTTTGAATTTAAATTGAATTCAAATTCAATTTAAACTCAAAAATTTGACAGTCTCCAAATTCATCCAAACTCGTGCCAAAAAGTCAGAAATTCCGACACGATCCCAGCAAAACAAACCGCGCGTGAATCCGAGCTCGTATGCAAAAGTTATGAAAATTTGAAAAATGGAAAATTCTGGTCCTGGGTCGACTTCGGGTTCGACTTCGGTGCGCCGCCTCAATTCCCCGGTGCTTGCTTGGAGTTTTCGCCAAAACGACCCGGATCGACCAGACCCGAAGTTGCTCTAGGGTTTTCTCCCCTGAAACCCGAAGCGCGAACAGAAGCTGCTGCAGATCCGAAATTTTATTTTTATTTTTTTAAAATTTGAAATTTTTTTTTTGAACTGACGGGATCTAGGATTAGCCCCCATTGAAGAAGAAGAGAAGCTTGAAGAAGATGAACGTACAGCAAATAGACAATAGAATGGAGCTAGGGTTTATAACTTTATATTTATAGGTAGGGTTGGGTTAGAGTAGATAGACTAGATAGATGAACGTACGAAACAAACTAAGGCCCAAAAAGCCCGTTCTGACCCCGGAACGAAATTTGTCAAACCCATATATCCAGATAGGTATTTTAAAATATTCTGAACGCGATGGAAAAAGTTTCACGTCCAAATTTGATCGTATGAAGAAGTTATGCTGAAAACAAGATTTCCAAATTGATTTCAAATTGATTTTAATAAAATTGATTTTCAAGGCGTTTCGCGTCCGTACGATCAAACGACAGGTCCGATCGATACGAAACTTGAAACCCTATAATAATTCACCGATACGGATCCGATGAAACTGGTTTCATCGAAATCCGAGTCTGTGACCAAAATGGCTATTTTCAATATTCATTAAATAAATTAAATAAATTATAGAAATCCAATTTTTACATCTAAATTCAAAAATTGACCAAATTTCTCCCTTTAAATTTTCTTAATTATTTACTCCAATTCTAAACAATTCAAGTGTCAATACATAGTTGTTCTATTCATCAATTTAGATGTTAATCCTTACTTAAAGGTTAAATTCCAATTTTTAATAAATTCAACATTATACGTTTGATTAAATTTATTAAATTCACTTTCTTTCTATTATTCAAAGTTATTGATGTCAATTTAATGAAACTAACATTGGCTCAATATCTATACATTAAAAATCTCAATTCTAAACTTAGATCTCAACTTATGAAATAGTTAAATAATAAATTCCATCTAAATCTACATCTTCCTACTATCTAAATATTTAGAAAAATTACTTACCACTTTTTATTGTAAATTTCTAAACTAGTAGATTTGTGTCATTTCTAGCCCTCTGGATATTTAATATTAACTAAAAGCAAATTTACATATAATTTCCATCGTCAATTATTTTAGTGAATAAATCTTCAAAGGTTACTGCAATTAATCCCATTAATTGCAATAAATTCTAATAAATTTGACTCTATTTGATTACAACTCACAAATAAATCAATTATTACTCCCTACATAGTTAACGTTTCTTTTATATTCCAATACATTAATATTTTCCCAATTTCCATCTTTTATTTGCATAAATTACTGTATTTCAATCTTATTGGAAATTTTGTTAACTTAACACTTGAATAAAACTTAAAACCTCAATTAATTCATTCCACTTCGGTTTCATTCTTAAGATTACACTAATAATTATATTGTAAAAATGAAATTTTCCCTTGGTTACATCTTATTTATCCACTTACAAAAATTCCACACTAACTGAAATAATTTAGTGCATAAACTGAAACTGATTAAAATAAACTTAACAAACAAATAGAATAAATACGTACAATAATTATTATCATAAATCTTTTTTATAAGTCTACACATAATTATTACCTTACAATACGTTTTACGTTACTATAAAATTTATACACTCTTCCCTTACCATATTAATAATTACTAAAGTAACGTTCATTCTTAATAACAACGTTATACTATTCAACATATAAAAGGACTCCATTCCCCAAATACATTCATTTATATTTATTCCCTTAAAGTTCTCCTTTATTGACTAGACACATTAATTTAGATTCGTTTACATCGAATGCCCTTCTTAGCTATATACTCAATACATGTTAAATCTACATAATTTTTACCCTTTTATTCAAATTCACTTATACCATCAATAACAAAATGTTGCCCTAAATTTAGATTCAATTATATACATTAGATAAATGGGTAAACTTTTGTAATTATCCCATATATGAAAATATTTTTATGCATATATTTCCACTTACTTACTATGCATTCATTTATTAAACTACTAATTGCCTTAGTCAACTTATCCCCTATTTACTACCAAATTTCAAATTTAATTATAGCATATCAATACATAAAATTTACATAGGCAAAACAAATTTTATTACTATCTTAAGTCCATTTATTATTGACAACATTCATTAAATTTCCTTATCAACACTTATTGCATTGATTTATTCAGCGGTCACCTTTTATTTAGTTACTATCCATTTTACAATCCAATGTAAGTCTTCCACTATTTATTTTATATTAAATGAATTCCATTCTACTTAATCTTTTTATTGATATTCACTAATTCAACCCTTATATCAGTTTCTTATATTTAACTTTAAATCAAATTGTGACAATCTACATTATCCAAATCTATTGTCATAAAATTTTATTGTTACACTAAATTACAACTACTATACCAAATTTCTACATTTATTCTCAATTAGATTAGAAATTATATTAATTCAATTCATTTAATATTATTAATTTAACGGGTCGTTACATGTTTATCGATGAGATTAAAAATGATTTATAACTGAAGGGTTAAATTTGAAATTTGAGAATTGAATTCCGGTACTTTGTAATAAGTTTAAGATTTTGGAAATATATATAATAATAATACAATTTAGTAGTATTTTCCAAATAAGAAATGCTCCAAATGAGTTCAAATGAATTCCAATAATTTCAAAGAAATCTCAATGAAGTTTTAAAGAAAATAGAAGTCCAGAACTCACTTATGTCGCTGGAAAATAATTTCGGTTATGAGTGCACGCATCATCGACATTTTCGAGTCTCAGAGTGGGGGAAGGCCACTTTAGTAGCTTTGTTATGCGAGTGATTTTGTGAAACCAATTTTGATTTCCAATTCCGAAGTATGATTTGATATTCGAAAGATACATGTATATATGTTTGAAATGATTTGAAATGAACCGGTGTTCAATTCTCGAATTTCGAATTTGTTTTAGTATAACTCTAGTATAAAAAAATTTGATTTACTGATTTGTTGCTGATTTCCAACTCTTGGATTTGAAATTTGATTTCACCGACTATTTTAAAGGTTCGAGCACTTCCAAATCAAGGTTTAAAATTTTAAAACTAAGAAATTTCGAAGAGTATTAATATTTGATCAAGAATATAAGTTTAGTTTTCTATGTTTAAAGTATGAAGGGTATGACTTAAGTAAATTTGAAACTTTTGTTAAATAAATAATTTGCGAAAAGGAAATTTGGATTTTACATATAGAAATAAAAAGTTTTGAAGTTTTAAAGGGATAGTTATAAAGTTGGAAACTCGGATTATTTTCTAAACCTATTATTTTGGGAGCTTTGAAATTGAGTTATTTAATTTGGAAGAAAATTAGTGAAATCATATATGATTTTGAAACTGACTTGATATAGAAATAATTTGAAATTGAGTACCTTATATTATTAAGTACTTGATTTGGAAATGGTCGAACTTATATAAAATGGATTTGTATAAATATAAGTTGATTTGAAATCTATTGATTTGAAAGGTACTCAATTTAGAAAGAGAATTTTATATAATCGAAGCCTACATATGTGTGATTTGATATACTATTGATTTGGAAAGTATTCGATTTGAAAATGGAATCCAATATATAATGGACTTTATATAACTATGATATTTGAAAGTATTTGGAAAGGTACTATATGATATATATTTTTCAAAGTAAAGATATGGAAAGTGCCTTCTTCTTGATATCCGCTTTGTGGGCACATTGTGGATTCATTCTATCGATATTATTCCCTCTGATTTTTGGTTTTCCGGATGTGATACTCGAGTGTTCCCACCGTGGCGTAACCCATGGTTTTTTTCTCTCGCGACTACATAGCGCAACTGCCTGGCTGTGACAGCCTAGGGGTACGGATTGTTTCCTGGGGGATCCAGGCGTAACAATTGTGTATCCTGCACCCTACTAGTCATCATGGCGTAACTCGCAGGGCTGAGAAAGCTTACGGATACGGATTGTTTCCTGGGGGATCCAGGCGTAACCATTGTGTATCTGCGAACCATGGTTGGACAAAGGTTTTGGTTTGGTTGTTTTGTTTGGATTGTACTTTCCATATCTGTTTTTAAAGGTTTTTCAAGTATTTTCATTGGTTGTTGAAACAGGTCTACTAAGTACTTGATGAATTTTAGCTTTGCGCCTGATCAATGCATGGCCAGAGTCTGCAAGAACGAGGATAAACCTGTTAAGACATCGAGTTATAAAATTATTTTGATAAAGTATTATATAAAAGACATTTTGGTCATTTTTTTGCCAATTCTAAATACTTTAAAATGTTTAAAATATTGTTTAATAACTTACAACATGGTTTAATAGTAAATTATCAGTGTTGTAAATATTTTAGAAGTTAATAATTAAATAAAATATATTTAAAGTAAATGATTATTGATTTATTAATAATATTTGGAAAGTATCTTGAGATAAAATAAATAAATTTATAAATAATGGATTTAATGTTTTTAATAGCTTCTTTGCAAATATAAGTAATGATGTAAATAATTATTTTCAAATAGTTTACATATATTTATAAAGATGTTATTTAAAATATTTAAATGGTATTTGTAAATGAAGCAAGAAACTTTACAAATGAATTTTTGAAAAGTATTAAAGATGATTGATTTGCAAATAAAGCTTTCAAATGAATATTTCAAGTAAAATTTAGATAAGTTTCTTTGAATGTATAATTTAAAGATATCATATAAATGGAAAGAAGAAAAAAAATTGATTTGCGAAGTTTATTTATAGCAATATACTTGACAAATAAATTTGATTCCCTATGTTGGAAGTATAGGTTGAAATATTTACTTGATTTCAAAGTACTAATAGTAAAGTTTATAAGTTTATTTACTATTTGAATTTTGTATTAGAATATTCATTTTGAAACAAGTGTTTAAATTAAATATGAAGCTATGAAATTTTTTACTTTGATTTAGAAATTTAATGTAAGATTTGAGTATACTATTAGTTTCAGTTTAATAATATTGAGTTTATACTTATTTTAAAAAATAACGAGTCTAATAAATTTTTTGGATTTAAGGAACCTTATTTTAAAGCATATTATAATGTTTTGATATAAATTTCGAACATTGTTTTAGACTTTTAAAAAATCTTTGCATAATGCTATGAGGATGTTTTAAATATATCTTATGTTTTTACTAAGTGAATGAGGTTAAATGTTTTAACTAAATTTTTAGATATGTTGAAATGTTTCTTTTCTCTTCAAGGGCAAATACCAAAAAACTTAAATTTTTATTCAATAACCGAATGGAGTTATTTTCAAATTCATATCAAATTTAAATATGTAAGTTAAATAGTTTATAAATTGATCATTTTGATTAAAATATTTCAAATTCCTCGATTGCTTCTTGTACCTTTTCGAGGACGAAAAAGTTTTGAGTGGGGGAGACTGTAACAACGCATATTTTGATAATTAAAAATATTAAATTTACTAAGGTTTTGGGCTTTAATATTGTCAGAAATTAAAATTTATGATTTATTAAATTGAATCTTATTAGATTAGAAATTTCGACATTAAGATAAAACTTAAAACAAATAATTTAATGAGATAAAACATATAATTGGCTAATATTGATTGAATGTAATCGACTACTATACTATGTTAACGTAATTTCAATCAACTTAAATAATAAAGGTTAATAAGGAATATAATAAACGATGTATAAGTTGATGTAATCTTATGTTATTAATTGCAATTGGTTTTAATATGGAGTATGAAATCAATTATTTTGTACGTAAATTTATTAACCTTTGTTTGTAAACAATAAGTTAATAAATATGGATTATTAACGTATAACCATTGTTTTATTTATTTTCTCATTATTAAATCCGTTAGAAATTTATTGGGTAATTAATGGAAAATTAATGTAATTGAAATATTACAATTGATATAAGAAGAAAGGTTAACTGTTGAGTGGTGAGTGTAAAACTTATGTTAATCAATTGCATAAGGGAATAGTTGATTTGATAATAAGAATGTAAATCAAAATAAAAGGAATAGTTTGAAATTTAAATATATAATGAACAAGTTTTATTACATTTGTAACTAAATGTTGGAGTTAAATTAGTATATCAATATTGGGTTTAACATAGAAAATTGGATTTCAAAGGAAATAATTGGATTAATTATCTTCCCTGTATTAGGGTATGTTTTGAGATTTAATCATCGTAAATAATAGTAATTATATCTTGCCATTAATAAGAGATAGAAGTAAATGGTAATTAATTAATGACATGTGCAACATATGTTTTGTGTTAAAAACATATTGAGAATTTCATTGAGAAATATTATGTTTAAATTGTAAGAACTTAAATTTGGTACAAATATAACGATTATATGAAATTAATTGATAAAGAAATGGTGTGGTTGTATTATTTCTGTCACTCTTAAATGGGATAATCTTTAAATATAAGTTGGTTTTAAAGGAGGAGGTGTTAATTATAAATGAATGTGTGATAAAAAGAAATATGTTCTGATAAAAAGAAAAGAAAAGAATGGTTTCTTGATAAGAATATTCTTATCAAATAAAGTGAATATTTCATCTATGAATGTTAATTTAATTTCATTAAAACAAAGAATTGAATTTTGTTGTATGTTTCTAGTTGAAATATTTTATTTATCTAAATATTCCTTAATTTGAATTTAATTAAAAAAAAAATATACAATAATAAAATGGTAAGAAAATAACCTGAAGATTTGGTTAAGTTTTTGATTTGGAATAGTTAGCATATTAACATAGGAGATTTACTCCGTTTCAAATTTGACTTTGGGATCTCAGTTCATCTTTTAATGTGTGGGGTGGCGGTCCTCATTATGTTAATTGTAGTGTTTAATTTTATTTATTGTTTACTAAATAAAAATACATATATGTGTGTAAATTTGAGCGTATCAGGGTTAATAAAATATGTTAAAATGAATTGTTTTTTTTAGTACATTTGATTTGTGATTTCTATGTACGGACTGCATTCTCAAATTTAAATCTGCCGCTTTCATTTATTTTATTTTATAACTACTTTCTTTCATTAAATACATGCCTCTTTTGGTCTTCCAGTAAGTTTTATTTATTTACACGCGGGCCTTGCCTTGAAATATTTCATTTGTGAATGTAGATTTAATTTCATTAGAGCAAAGTATAGAATGATTTGTTAAAAAAAGGAAATATACATTTATTTGAACGCTATTTTAGCATACATATTGATTTCAAGAGTAGGAATATAATTTAAGAAAGTTACTTATTACGGTGGTGTAAAACAACAAATTTATAAACATGTTTAAATGTCTTAAGGAAACAATTATCCTATTTCTCGTCCATTTTGGTTTATGTATTTTGAAATTTAACTTTGTTATTAATTGCAATTAATGTAATGGAAAGATTTTGATTAAATGGAAAGAAAACTTTGATTGCAATTAATATATTTAATAAAAGAAACGTACATTTTGTGTTAAACAGAAATGGTGTTTTAATGGAAATAAAAGAATTGAACGTTCTCATTTTTAAGGTAGGTATAATTTTATTAATTGTGCATAGATAAAAATTTGTATGCGTACAAATTGAGTGAATGAAATTAATTTGGTTACGTTTCGAAAGAAATTTAATTTCAAAATGTGTATGTGGTCCCATCATTTCTTTTTTTTTATTGCATGTACGTTTTAAAATAGTTACCTCATTATTAAAACTTGGTCCGTTCATTTCTCCTTCGGTTTAATACCCAAGCCTAAGCTTTTAGGCTATATTTAATTCTTTCCATCTCATTTTTGGTTATAAATTTTTTTATTTTCCTTTGGTTTGCAAATTTTCTCATTCCTACATACATGTCCTTGTGCATTATCAATGCCTAAAGCTTTTAAAACTAAACGTGCATTTTGTCCCTCCACCTTTATTGTCTTATTATTAAATAATCTATAATTTTATTTCTTCGTTTGCATTTTATTTCTTCTATCACCTCATATTCATTTAGTTCACATCTTTCAATACTACGTTTTAGGGTTGTTCATATTTTACTTTATTTCAATTCCTAGCTTGTTTATATATGCCTTATTAGCTTTTCATTTGTTTCCATCTTCATTCCTTTAGTCATATTTCATTTTCTAATCTCATCTTCTATAGCTTCATTTTCCAAATTAAACTTCCATCTTATTTTTTCCTCTCTTCACCTTCCTTCTTCCGTTTTCATTTCTTCTTCTTTAAATCTCCTTCTTCTCTTTTTCTTTACTTCATTCTTTGTCTTTTTGTTTCTTCTTCTTCAAATCTTATTCTTTTTGAAAGCTTCCTTTTCTTTGTCAATTCTTCATCATCTTTAAATTTTCTTCTTCTTTTTCAAACATTCTACATTTTTTCAAATCTTTTTCTTTAAATCCAGATCTATAACAACTTCTCTATCTCTTCCCAAACATTCTAAAAAAAAGATTAAGATGGAAGGAAACAACTCAAAAGGAGGAAGTAGTAGCGGATCCAAATCCGACTAGAAAAGGGAAATCCAGAAGGTGAGTGTTTAAACTCACTCATGAAATACTAAAATTTTATTGCACGTTAAACCAGGTCATATAGTGATAAATTTTTGATTGTTGGTTTGGAATATTTATTAATATTTAATTTAAATAGCTAAATTCCAATATGTGATGACTAATAATTACTGTGACATATCATTGAATTGGTTGATTTGTTGAATTGATTGATTTGAATGGTGATTGTATGTTGTGATAGAAGCTATTGTGATTGAATGTATATTTCTTCATCTATTTGATATATCTTTGTTATCACCCTATAGTTTATTGTAATTATTTAAATTTCATATTGATTATTTGCACACTGAATAAGGATGTAAAACCCATGAATTTCAAGTATTTACATCAGAGAAAAAAATAGTATGTTTAGATTTACTATTTGAACCATAAAAATGATTTTGGGAAGTAAACCATCGTTACCTTACTTGAAAGTTTTCAAAATTAAATTTTGAAACATTGGGAAGTTTCCAAAAAAAAGTGAATATTGGAACTTTGGAACATTTTTATAAATCAAATCGCTAAAACTATGAAATTTAACTAGGAATTATTCTGTGAATTTGTAATTTACTAAAATGGATCTATTGTGAAATCCATTTTATTTTGAATGTGGAAGCAATAACATTTGCAGAAATTTGAACCTTCAAAAATGTAGTTATCTGCATTCCTTATTTCATATACTTTTGATTTAATTTGCATAAGAATTTTAGCTCTGACTTGAGTGTATTATTTTCCTTTATGCTCGGGTCAGCCTGAGTTTTTCAGCATTGAAGACTATTTCTTGTGGATGAAGACGAAGATTCAGTATATTATTGCTATTTATTATTCCACTACATTCTGTGTTCCGCTGCATTATTTGGTAATTTATGATATATGTATAACTCTGATTTGAATTTGTAAAATTGTAATGACATGTTATTTGTAAAACAGCTTCATGGACTGTTTATTTGATTATTCTATTTTATCATTACGCTGCGAGATTCTGTAAAAAAAAATTTCTTTCCGTTTTATTTTTTTCTTATTTACCCCATTAACAATCCTCCCTTTTGAATGGTTTGATTTCTGACATGTGTGTTTATTGTCGATTTGAACTATCCAAAAAGGTTGCCTGTTACACACTACCATCAAACTATAATAACAATTATACCACTTATAATTCTCATGAAAATGAAGCCAAAGCAAAAGCTATTTTAAGTATGATCTATTTACTATTGTAACTAGTAATATTGTAACAACCCTAGATTTTTCATATATTTTAATATTTGACTTTGTTTTATTTTGAAATTATTTTAAACTTATTTCATTTCAAACATTTCATTTTTAAATGTAGGTGTTGATTATTATGTGAATTATAATTTCAAACCGGTATAAATTGGATATTTTCCTGAAAGATGAATTTCTGTTCAAACTGGTCCAACCTTGACTTTTAAATTTCAAATTTAAATATTTAAAGTCTTAAATTTTATCTTTTATTATGAAAATATATTTAACAACTTGAATACTGCTTTTCGTTTCGTTGAAAACGGATTTAATTTGTGAAAGTTATGTACATTTCAATTTTGAGTATAATTTGTTTTATTTTGAAATTTTGTCTATTTTAAATTATATAAATCATATTTTCTATGTTATATTTTTTTTAATATGTGTTAATGTGTTATTTTATGTATATTTTGTCTTTTAATATTTTTAAAGTGATAATAAAAATTTTCCAAAATTTACTATATTTATTTCCTATTTTTTAAGGTTGTTTTCTATTTTTCTGCTATTTTCTTCATTTAAATTATATTTAATTAAAATTTATATATTTATTTTGTGAATTTATTTTTATTCTTTGTTATTATTTATGTTTAAAAATATTTTACAAGCTCATATGAATTTTCTAAAAATTATTCTATTTAATTTCAAATTTTATAGTCTAGTTCACTGTTTTAGCTATTTTTCTTAATTTAACTTTACATAATTAATAAATAATATATAAATTTTTATATTTTGATAAATTTTAGAAATTTTATCTGGGATTATATTATTTCCAGAAATATAAAGTTATATAATTAAAATAAAGAAATATAAAAGGGTTTTGACTTTTGAATTGCCTTTTGCCTTTTTGAATTCCGCCTCTTCATTTTCCTCACAACTCTTCCTTTCTCTTGCCATAACTTCCCACATTTCAGCCGACTATCTCATTTCCAATTCATGTATCTTTCTTTCCTCCTTCCTGAGAAAAAATTTCGGCCCTCCCTTGCTTGAAGAATTTGGTAAAACTTTATTTCTTTTATCTCTTTTTCTATTTACGTCGTGTATTTCTAGCTTGATTTTGCACATGCTTTCACCTCTTTTAGGATCGGCCATGCCTCCCTTGCTGCCTAGCCGCCTCCAGCACCTGATGACACACCACCAGCACCTCCTCCTCACCAGCCACCCAATCCATGAACCCCCTTGGTAACGCATATCCACAAAAGTTTCAAAACACCCTTCATACTAGCCTAACCAAGCACCACTCTCATTCCATCACCTTACCACCCCTCTAGCCGCCACCTACCACACCACCACCACCTCCAGCACCTCCAGCACCAACGACCACACCACCACAGTGGAGCCCACTCCTCTGGCCATGACACCTTGGGCTTTGGCCGAGCCTAAATCCTTGACCAAATTCATGTATGCATGCTTATGTGTATTATTGCCTTCACCCACCTTTACACCATCATTCCAACATGTAGGACGAACCCATACTCACCCAAACCAGACCCAAACACCTGTAATTATGTTGTATTTCCCCTTATGGCTGAGCCTAGTAAAGGGTAAAAGAAAGTGCAAGAATTTCTATTTGATTCTGTGCAGTCTATTCTAGTGTAGTTTTGATCATACTTGATTTGAAACTCATCATTGTTATATTGTTTTTGTTTGATGTGTATCCAAGGAATTTGACACTTGGCTCCTCCATTCGAATCTGTGTCGCGCTTTTGTGCTTGTGTAGATCCCGTTTGTGCAATTCTTCGTAGGTCATCGGCTCAAACCTGTGAGTTATTCTCACCAGACAATATGTACTTTTATAACTAGTAAATTGACCCCTTTTGACTCTGTAAAATACACTATCATGTTACACCTGCTATGTTATGAATTTATGATGTTCACCCATGCTTAAACACCTGTTGTATCATATGTTACCGTTATATTATGCTATTCTATTATTTTTATCAGTTTATCACACTACAAGTACCTTTGTAACAACCCGTAAAAATTTAATAAGTTTCAAACGGTTTGATTTAACGTATTTAAGTGAAATTTTGGTGAAATTTTAAATAATAATATTTTGAAGTAGAATTTAATATTTGGATTACGTATAATTAAATATAACAAACAGTAAATTTTTAATTTATTTTATAAAGTTTATTCATTTTATAATTCTATTTAATTCTAATCAGTCAATAATTGATGATAATAAATTTATTTCCAAACCTGAGTATTTTTTCATAGAAAAATTCTAAATCAACTTCTGACTGAGACGTCATCTTTCGTTTTTCAAAATTCGGATTTCTATTACTCCGTTTACCTTATTTCTGGCAAAATAAATGCATTTCTTATACCAATTATCGACTTTTGATCAGATGATCGTACCAACGATATCTATATACCGTTTTGATCGCCTCGTCGTGCTGATCCCAATGGTATATTTATTTCTGTATTTTGAAGTCCATTCATAGAGGAATCCGTGAAACCGGTGACCGTATCGGTACGCGTTTCAAATTTTGAAACGTATAGCCGTTGCTTTATAATTTTTGGAATTTGAGAGTGACAATTATTTTTCTCTAATAACTTTTCAGCTAAATCCAAGGATCTGACCGTTGCTCTTAAATTTTGTTATATGTTACCTTTTTCTTGTTTTAGCCGTTCATCCTCATTTCACTCATCGTTTAAATTTATTAATTACCAGCGCGTTTTGGATCTCTTCATTTTACCATTTTTGATGGATAAGTTATATTATAACGTTAAATAATACAACTTTCCTTAAATACATTCTCTCCTTCTATTTACGTTGAATTCACTTTTCTCTGTTGCCTAAAAACTTAAACCCATCCTCTCCTCTCCTCCTTTATAAGTCCTGCATCCCACAAAGTTTTTCCTCCTTCCCTTCATTTCAGGCAACAATGCCAAATTTCCACACTCCCCCTCACTCTCATGCCGATCCTCTTCCTCCACATGAACATTCCGACGTTTTTCGCCCATGCCTCCTCCAGTCGCCACCGTCCCGCTATACTTCCCGATCTCCTCCCTTCCCCTTAGGCCTCGACAGCAACCACCACTCACGGCCGAGCACAACCCGCGGACCCACCAGCCCGCCACCAATCGGCCTCATCTCCTTGCCTCGGCTACAACCCCGCAACCCGCAGCCGTCCTCATTTCCTCCTACCAGATCCACCACCTTCCACCGGCCCGCCCTTCCCTTCTTCCTCCTGACCGACCTTGGCCATCGTTCCCCGGCCAAAGCTGCACGCCCCAAAACCCGTGCTCCTCCTTTTCACACAAGAATAACCCTCCGTTATCCCACGTGTGCCAGCACCCTCCTCAGCCTCGCCAACCCACGCGCCTCCTTCCACTCCTCCTCGTCCTGGCCGTGCTTCCCTTTCAACCTCTATTTCTCCGGTTCCCCGGCTCTTCTCTTCGTTTTGTGCAATTTCTTCTACAACAGATCTATAGTGTTTTATATGTATAAGACGTAAGGTATATATGCTGTTATATTCGTATAATAATATGCTTACTTATTTTAATTATTTATATATATTAGTTTACATGTATATAAAAAGGCATAAAGTCTGTTTATATCCTACGTATAAAAAAAAACTTACTTCATACATAAGTCTGTGAGTGGGTAAGCAAGTCTCGGTATATAATTTATCTTCTACAAGGATATACTGGTGTCTATACATAGTTTTGGTCAGTTTTAAGAGTAGCTATCTGAATTTTTACATGTGTTGTGTCCTATCATATATATATATATTATATATAATCTGGTTAAAAAAATTTTTACTATGATAAAGTTTTAAAACCTATAATATGTATAGACTTTTGTTTTAATCGGTTAAGTTTACTGTAGCAAGTATATACGAGTAATAATTGGTTATAGCTAAGTATATCCAGGTTGATAACATGCATTATATAAGTAGTTTATATATATAATATATAATATGTTATATTGTTTCGTATATAGATGTTGTTTTACAACCTTCATTACCTTATATTGTTTAAAAATATATGGCCTATATCTATTTTTGCTGGTACTATGTAACAGTCCCAGTTTATATATTAGTACAATTTAAAGTATATATATATTGAGTTACTTTTGATTTAATTATATTCTATAGTAAAAAAAAATTGACTTTTGAAAACATATGTATACCTCTTTTATATAATATAACACAGTAGTTTCCTTCAGCATTGAGTTTATACCCGCTCTTTGGTTTTGTATAGGTATAATAATATTTATTTTAAAGTATTTGGTCTGCATTTGTAGAGGTATTAGTTAGGTCCATTTAACCTCATTTTATAGGACATATTATAAAACTTAGTCTACATATATATATATATTAGTATATTAAGGCATACGAATGTACATTTGATCGAATATATGAGTTCACTTTTGCCCATCTATCGTCATCGATACAATTCTGATTTGACTTCGTCAATTCTTTGTCATCAGCTTGTCCATCGAATTCTTGTCAATCTTGCTTCACTTTGAATGTGTGTGCCTGGATTCGTAACTCAACTTCATTGTCTATCTCTCTAACCTCGAAAGGTGAGCAATCACTCACTATTAACGTTCTTTTATTTATTAAATTTGATTTCAATTGAAATGACAATTGAAATACGCTGCGTGGTTATTTAAATTTGTTATATATGCTATTATCTACAACTGTTCACCTGCGGGATATGACACCATATCCTGTTGTTTATATTATATTGTTATTGATGATATATGCCTGTTATTTTATTGTATTATCTGTTATCACTCTGCAAGTTCCATGTAGTTTAGAAATCACTATGGGTTGAAATGATACATACCCGAACGGACTTTAGAATAGGAGAAAATCGTTATGGGTTGAAATGATAAACCCAAGCGATTTTCATTTAATTGAATTTGGGATTTCGGGTTGAAATGATATCCACCCGTATATATTTAGTGTACGGATTGAAATGATAAATATCTGTAGCACTTGACTATATGATCGGAAATATATACAGACACCGTTGGTCCATATAATTGTTTTGAAAATAATTTCTACAGTTTGAAGAGAAATATATGGGATTTGATGAATATTGGTTCTTAAAATATTATATATAAATGGAAATTTTATATATAGATTTAATAATAATATTATTAAGATTGATTTAATCCATATTATATGTTTAAGGAGTATTTAAGATTTATGTGTCAAAGTTTACCGTTGTGAAAATTTGAATAATTAAGATTGGAAGATAAATTTGGGTTTATTAAAAATGGTATTTAAATAAGGATTTATTTGATTAAATCAATTTGAAATTATTGAATGGGAAATATAAAGGTATGATTTTATAACTGAATTATTGATTTAAGAGATTTAATGAATATTTCACATTTAAATAAATTTAAGAAAATATTGAGTAGAAATGGAATTTAAGGTTACTTAAATAATATTGAATCAAATGAGGAAGTATTATGACTAAATAATATTAAGGTTAAATCGAGATCTATATGAAACTGTTAAATTTAACAATTGAATATTAAAGCTTTGAACTATATTGGAATTTAAATGGTTTATTTTGAGATTCGGATCTGTATGAAAAATCAAAATAGTTGAATTGTTATTTAGAAACTAAAATTTGAATTAAAATGAAAATTTTGGTTGAACTAAATTGTATTTATTATGTAGAAAACTAAATTGAATAAAAATTTAGTTTGAAACGCTGAATACTTAAAGTTTTGAAATATATTGAAATATAAAGGGGTATTTGCGATTTCAAATCCGAATTGGGATCGATGAAATTTAAGTGGTTAATTTAAGATTTAAATTGAATTTAAATTGATAAATTGAGATTGAATTTAATTTGAATGGGAGGGTCGGGTTGATGTTGAAACGATATGTTAAGTTGAGGGAATTGAATACTTTGCTTTATAAATTATTTATTTTATATAAATACTATTTTGGGAAATATAGAGATAATTGAAGTAAAATGATATTTTGTTTGAAGTATAAATAATGGGAATGGCCACGGTGTTATAGTGTATATTTCTACTTTGTAGATAGTGCCATGGACCCTTAGAGGATGGTTATCCCAAATATCCTTTAAGATATTTGTATTTCAGTTGATATTTCACTTGAGTTGGATTTATTGATATAAGAATGTTAATCCTGACTCGAGTGTTTTGTGTTTTGGTTTACGCTCGGGTCAGACTGAGTTGATACAGCATTTAAGACTCACCTTCGAAGTTGGAGCTTTGCTTGAAGATCCAACAATCTATCCTTCCAGTCATCCAGTTGATTGGTTCAAAGAAGTCATCTGCTCGTACTGGAGACTTCACTGCATCTGGGATATTCTAATTGATTTTATTTTTCTAACCCCGATGTATATAGTAGCTTCATGGACTACTATTCTTTATTTATTCCGCTGAATTTTATTACTCTATGTCTGTGATCTGTGACTGATTTATTTACTGTATATGTTGAGTTTGTCACATTTAAATTAACAACGCGGTATTTTGAATTATTCAATTCGGACATGTATGGTTTTATCGTCGATTTGAATGGTCCAAAATAGTGGGTCGTTACAAGTTGGTATCAGAGCTTTGGTTCTAGGCAAAACTTAGCATATATGGTAAATTTATTTACATAATCACTTTCGCTCGAGTTGAATCTCTTTCTTTTGACTCGATTTCCTTTGAATTTTGGAATGTCCCTCGGTTTCGAAATTCATTCTTGTCTCTTCCTATTTAATTCTTTTGATTATGGAGTATCCAATGACTCCGCTGAATTGATTTGTAAAGGGGGTGAAACTCCTTTACAATTGGCATTGATTCACCGAAGATTTATGTATCCCCCGGTTTAGATGCTACTATCTCCTGTTATTCCGAATTCTATCTCTAGCGATCGAATGTCGGATTGCCTCAGAATTCTACACCGATCTAATTTTGGAATCACGGTTGACAGGTAAGGGTCGCCCGCGATTTATAGAAGTATATCCATCTTATATTTTGTAATTTAATTATCTCATCTTCGTTGAGCCTAGCTTCGAATCAGAATTCTATTTGACTAGAGTCCCTCTAATTTAAATCTCTATTTTTGTTTTGAAATCCATTCTTGAATCACCCTTTGAAAAATCGGGTATGTTTGTATTTTTGAAATTTTTTTATATATCGAAATTATTATTTTGATAACTATGATTTTATTCTATATATGAAAAAAATGCTTTCGATAAGGATTATATACCTATATATAAAACAAATAAGAAATGTTATTCTATATATATAAAAGTTTTGAAAGGATTTGAAATTTTGAAAAATTATAAGAAAATGATTTATATAAAAATTATTTATATAAAAATGATTTATAACTGTAGAGTTAAATTTGAAATTCGAGAATTGAATACCGGTATTTTAAATTGGTTTTAAGATTTTGGAAAATATATATAAATAATATGATTTAAAAGTATTTTTCCGAATAAGAAATGTTTCAAATGAATTCCAATAATTTTGAAGAAATTTCAAAGAGGTTTTCAAGAAAATAGATGTCCAGAACTCACTTATGTCGCTGGAGAATAATTTCGGTGATGAGTGCACACATCATCGACATTTATTTTCGAGCTTCGGAGTGGGGGAGAGGCCACTTTAATAGCTTCGCTATGCGAGTGATTTTTGTAAAACCGTTTTTGATTTCAAATTCTGAGGTATAATTTGATATTTTCGAAAGATATATGTATATATTTGAAACAATTTAAGTGAGACCGGTGTTCAGTCGTCGAGTTTTCGATTTGACTTATAATAACTCTATTTGAATTCCAACTCTTGAATTTGGAAATTTGATTTCCCTAACTATTTTGAATGTTCGAACACTTCCAAATCGAGATTAAATTTTCAAAGCTAAGAAATTTCGAAGAGTATAAAATGTTGATAAAGAATATAAATTTAGTTTTGAAATGTTTTGAAAAAAATATAGTTTTGAATAATGGTTAAGAAAGGTGAATTGGATCTTTCAAATAGAAATAGAAAGTTTATTGTTTTGAAATTAAATTGAAATTAAAAACCAGTATTTATATGGTGATTTTGAAAATGAATTTGTTCGACTTGAATTATTTTAATTTGGAAACTAGGAACTTTGAAATTTAGATATTTAATTTGGAAGAAAATTTGGTGAAATCATATATGATTTTGAAACTGAATTGATATTGAAATGATTTGAAATTGAGAACCTTATATTACTAAGCACTTGATTTGGGAGTGGTCGAACTTATATAAAATGGATTGTATAAGTATGAAGTTGATTTGAAATCTATTGATTTGAAAGGTACTCAATTTGGAAAGAGTTTTTGTATAATCGAAGTCTATATAAGTATGATTTGATCTACTATTGATTTGGAAAGTATTCGATTTGGGAAAAAATAGAATCCTATATATATGGACTTTATATAAGTACAATATTTGAAAGTGATTTGAAAAGGTACTATATGATATATATTTTCGAAGTAAAGATAGGGAAAGTACCTTCTGCTTGATATCCGCTTTGTGGCCACATCGTGGATTTATTCTATCAATATTATTCTCTCTGATTTTTGGTTTTCCGGATGTAATACTCGAGTGTTCCCACCGTGGCGTAACCCATGGTTTCTTTTTTTGCTCTCGCGAATGCATAGCGCAATTGCCTGGCTGAGTCTTGCTTAGGGGTTCGGATTGTTTCCTGGAGGATCCAGGCGTAACCATTGTGTATCCTGCAATCTGTGTAGGTCGCGAGTAGTAGCGCAAGTGCCTAGCTGAGTCTTGCCTAGGGGTACAGATTGTTTCCTGGGGGATCCAGGCGTAACCATTATGTATCCTGCACTCTACTAGTCATCATGGCGTAACTAGTAGGGCTGAGAAAGCTTAAGGATATGGACTATTTCCTGGGGGATCCAGGCGTAACCATTTTGTATCTGCGAACCATGGTTGGACAAAGGTTTTGGTTTGGTTGTTTGTTTAGATTGTACTTTCCATATCTGTTTTTAAAAGGTTTTTCAAGTATTTTCACTGGATGTTGAAACAGATCTACTAAGTACTTGAAAAATTCTAGCTTTGCGCCTGATCAACGCATGGCCAGAGTCTGCAAGAACGAGGGTAAACTTGTTAAAACATCGAGTTATAAAAGTATTTTCGAAAGGAAAGTTTATTTAGATATAATAGTATTTTATTATAAAAGCATTATTATAGGGGTATTTATTATAAAATTATTTTTCCCAACAAAGAAATTTTGAATTAATATTTGAAATTTAAATTCTAATGGTTCTAAATTAATTATTCGCGCCCGATACTATTCCTTGCATCTAGCTTATCTGCTCAGTTTAGTTATTCACCTTGATTTTGTTTTCCAAATCTACCATCCTTGTTGGATATACCCTTTAAAATATTGTTTAATTATATAATACATGGTTTAATAGAAATTTTAGTTAAAAAATCGATTTATTAATAATGTTTGAAAGTATCAAAAGACAAATTTATAAATTTATGAATTATGGATTTAATGTTTCAATGGCTTCTTTGTAAATATAAATAATGATGTAAATAATTATTTTCAATAGTTTTCATATATTATAAAGGTGTTATTTAAACATATTTAAATTCCAACGAGTTTTGGAAAAATTTTAAAGTATTAAAGATAACTAAACTGCAATTGAAGTTTTCAAATGAATATTTCAAGTAAAATTTATATGGTCTTAAATTAATTGTTTATCTTATCTTTCAATCTATTTATCTTTCTGGTTGTTCTACTCTCCTAACTTCTTCCTTTTCGGGGACGAAAAGTTTTGAGTAGGGGAGAGTGTAACAACCCGTAAAAATTTAATAAGTTTCAAACGGTTTGATTTAACGTATTTAGGTGAAATTTTGGTGAAATTTTAAATAATAATATTTTGAAATAGAATTTAATATTCGGATTACGTATAATTAAATATAAAAAACGGTAAATTTTCAATTTATTTTATAAAGTTTATTTATTTTATAATTCTATTTAATTCTAATCAGTCAATAATTGATGACAACAAATTTATTTCCAAACCTGAATATTTTTCGATAGAAAAATTCTAAATCAACTTCTGACTGATACGTCATCTTTCGTTTTTCAAAATTCGGACTTCTATTACTCCGTTTACCTTATTTCTGGCAAAATAACTGCATTTCTGATACCGATTATCGACTTTTGATCAGATGATCGTACCACCGATATCTATATACCATTTTGATCGCCTCGTCGTGCTGATCCCAATGGTATATTTATTTCTGTATTTTGAAGTCCATTCATAGCGGAATCCGTGAAACCAGTGACCGTATCGGTACGCGTTTCAAATTTTGAAACGTATAGCCGTTGCTTTATAATTTCTGGAATTTAATAGTGACAATTATTTTTCTCTAATAACTTTTCAGCTAAATCCAAGGATCTGACCGTTTCTCTTAAATTTTGTTATATGTTACCTTTTTCTTGTTTTAGCCGTTCATCCTCATTTCACTCATCGTTTAAATTTATTAATTACCAGCGCGTTTTGGGTCTCTTCATTTAACCATTTTTGATTGATAAGTTATATTATAACGTTAAATATTATAACTTGCCTTAAATACATTCTCTCCTTCTATTTACGTTGAATTCACTTTTCTCGGTTGCCTAAAAACTTAAACCCATCCTCTCCTCTCCTCCTTTATAAGTCCTGTAGCCCTCAAAATTTTTCCTCCTTTCCTTCATTTCCAGGCAACAATGCCTAACTTCCACACTCCCCCTCGCTCTCATGCCGATCCTCTTCCTCCATATGAACATTCCGACGTTTTCCGCCCCTGCCTCCTCCAGTCGCCACCGTCCCGCTATACTTCCCGATCTCCTCCCTTCCCCTTAGGCCTCGACAGCAACCACCACTCACGGCCAAGCACAACCCGCGGACCCACCAGCCCGCCACCAATCGGCCTCATCTCCTTCCCTCGGCTACAACCCCGCAACCCGCAGCCGACCTCACTTCCTCCTACCAGATCCACCACCTCCCACCGGTCCGCCCTTCCCTTCTTCCTCCTGACCGACCTTGGCCATCGTTCCCAGGCCGAAGCCGCACGCCCCAAAACCCGTGCTCCTCCTTTTCACACATGAATAACCCTCCGCTATGCCACGTGTGCCAGCACCCTCCTCAGCCTCACCAACCCACGCGCCTCCTTCCACTCCTCCTCGTCCTGGCTGTGCTTCCCTTTCAACCCCTAATTCTCCGGTTCCCCGGCTCTTCTCTTCGTTTTGTGCAATTTCTTCTACAGCAGATCTGTAGTGTTTTATATGTATAAGAGGTAAGGTATATATGCTGTTATATTCGTATAATAATATGCTTACTTATTTTAATTATTTATATATATTTGTTTACATGTATATAAAAAGGTATAAAGTCTGTTTATTTTCTACGTATAAAAAAAACGTACTTCATAAATAAGTCTGTGAGTGGGTAAGCAAGTCTCGGTATATAATTTATCTTCTATAAGGATACTGGTGTTTATACATAGTTTTGGTCAGTTTCGAGAGTAGCTATTTGAATTTTTACATGTGTTGTGTCCTATCATATATATATATATATATATATACAAATATATAAATATATTATATAATCTGGTTTAATTTTTTTTTTTTACTATGATAATGTTTTAAAACCTATAATATGTGTAGACTTTTGTTTTAATCGGTTAAGTTTACTGTAGCAAGTATATACGAGTAATAATTGGTTATAGCTAAGTATATCCAGGTTGATAACTTGCATTATGTAAGTAGTTTATATATATATATATATAATATATAATATGTTATATTGGTTCGTATATAGATGTTGTTTTACAACCTTCATTACCTTATATTGTTTAAAAATATATAGCCTATATCTCTTTTTGCTGGTACTATGTAACAGTCCCGGTTTATATATTAGTACAATTTAAAGTGTATATATATTGAGTTAATTTTGATTTAATTATATTCTACAGTAAAAAAAAGTTTGACTTTTGAAAACATATGTATACCTCTTTTATATAATATAACACAGTAATTTCCTTCAGCATTGAGTTTATACCCGCTCTTTGGTTTTGTATAGGCATAATAATATTTATTTTAAAGTATTGGTCTGCATTTGTAGAGGTATTAGTTTGGGTCCATTTAACCTCATTTTATAGGACATATTATAAAACTTAGTCTACATATATATATTAGTATATTAAGGCATACGAATGTACATTTGATCGAATATATGAGTTCACTTTTGCCCATCTATCGTCATCGATACAATTCTGATTTGACTTCGTCAATTCTTTGTCATCAGCTTGTCCATCGAATTCTTGTCAATCTTGCTTCACTTTGAATGTGTGTGCCTGGATTCGTAACTCAACTTCATTGTCTATCTCTCTAACCTCGAAAGGTGAGCAATCACTCACGATTAACGTTCTTTTATTTATTAAATTTGATTTCAATTGAAATGACAATTGGAATACGCTGCTGTGGTTATTTAAATTTGTTATATATGCTATTAGCTATAACTGTTCACCTGTGGGATATGACACCATATCCTGTTGTTTATATTATATTGTTATTGATGATATATGCCTGTTATTTTATTGTATTATCTGTTATCACTCTGCAAGTTCCCTGTAGTTTAGAAATCACTATGGGTTGAAATGATACATACCCGAACGGACTTTAGAATAGGAGAAAATCGTTATGGGTTGAAATGATAAACCCAAACGATTTTCATTTAATTGAATTTGGGATTTCGGGTTGAAATGATATCCACCCGTATATATTTAGTGTACGGATTGAAATGATATATCCGTAGTACTTGACTATATGACAGGAAATATATACAGACGCCGTTGGTCCGTATAATTATTTTGAAAATAATTTCTACAGTTTGAGGAGAAATATACGGGATTTAATAAATATTGGTTCTTAAAATATTATATATAAATGGAAATTTTATACAGATTTAATAATAATATTATTAAGATTGATTTATTCCATATAATATGTTTAAGTAGTATTTAAGATTTATGTTTAAAAGTTTACCGTTGTGAAAGTTTGAATAATTAAGATTGGAAGATAAATTTGGGTTTATTAAAAATGGTATTTAAATAAGGATTTATTTGATTAAATCAATTTGAAATTATTGAATGGGAAGTATAAAGGTATGATTTTATAACTGAATTTTTGATTTAAGAGATTTAATGAATATTTCACGTTTAAATAAATTTAGGAAAATATTGAGTAGAAATGGAATTTAAGGTCACTTAAATAATATTGAATCAAATGAGGAAGTATTACAAGACTAAATAATATTGAGGTTAAATCGAGATCTATATGAAACTGTTAAATTTAACATTTAAATATTAAAGCTTTGAACTATATTGGAATTTAAATGGTTTATTTTGAGATTCGGATCTGTATGAAAAATCAAAATAGTTGAATTGTTATTTAGAAACTAAAATTTGAATTAAAATGAAAATTTTGGTTGAACTAAATTGTATTTATTATGTAGAAAACTAAATTGAATAAAAATTTAGTTTGAAACGCTGAATACTTAAAGTTTTGAAATATATTGAAATATAAAGGGGTATTTGCGATTTCAAATCCGAATTGGGATCGATGAAATTTAAGTGGTTAATTTAAGATTTAAATTGAATTTAAATTGATAAATTGAGATTGAATTTAATTTGAATAGGAAGGTCGGGTTGATGTTGAAACGATATGTTAAGTTGAGGAAATTGAATACTTTAATTTATAAATTATTTATTTTATATAAATACTATTTTGGGAAATATAGAGATAATTGAAGTAAAATGATATTTGGTTTGAAGTATAACTAATGGGAATGGCCACGGTGTTATAGTGTATATTTCTACTTTGTAGATAGTTCCATGGACCCTTAAAGGATGGTTATCCCAAACATCCTTTAAGTTATTTGTATTTCAGTTGATATTTCACTTGAGTTGGATTTATTGATATAAGAATGTTAATCCTGACTCGAGTGTTTTGTGTTTTGCTTTACGCTCGAGTCAGACTGAGTTGATACAGCATTTAAGACTCACCTTCGAAGTTGGAGCTTTGCTTGAAGATCCAGCTATCTATCCTTCCTGTAACGACCCGCTATTTTGGACCATTCAAATCGACTATAAAACCATACATGTCCGACTTGAATAATTCAAAATACCGAATTATTAATTAAAATTTGGCAAAACTTAAAATATACAGTAAATAAATCAATCACAGATCACTTACACAGAGTAATACGATGCAGCGGAATAGATAAAGAATAGTAGTTCATGAAGCTACTATATACATTGGAGTTAGAAATAAAATAAAACTAAATATCTTAGATGTAGTGAAGTCTCCAGTATGCGCAGATTACTTCTCTGAACAAATCAACAGGATGACTGAAAGGATAGATAGCTGGATCTTCAAGCAAGGCTCCAACTTCGAAGGTGAGTCTCAAATGCTGTATCACTCAGTCTGACCCGAGCGTAAAGCAAAACACAAAACACTCGAGTCAGGATTAACATTCTTATATCAATAAATCCAACTCAAGTGAAATATCAACTGAAATACAAATAACTTAAAGGATGTTTGGAATAACCATCCTCTAAGGGTCCATGGAACTATCTACAGGGTAGAAATATACATTATAACCCCGTGGTTCTTTCATCTTAATTTATACCTCAAAATCAAATATCATTTCACTTTAAATATAGCTATTTTCCAAAATAGTATTTAGATATATTAAATAATTTATTCCGTAAAATATTTTCAATTCCCTGAACTTAACAAATTGTTTCAACATCAACCCGACCTTCCCATTTAAAATAAATTCAATGTCAATTTATCAATTTAAATTCAACTCAATTCCTAAAATGACCACTTTAGTTTTATCGATCTCAAATTTGGATTTGTAATCACAAAATACCCCTTTGTATTTAATATTTTCAAACCTTTAAGTATTCAACATTTCAACTAAATTTTTATTCAATTTAGTTTTCTTAAATAATAAATTCAAATTTAGTTCAACCTAAATTTTCATTTTAATTCAATTTAGTTTCTAAATAACAAATTCAACTATATTGATTTCAAATACAGATCCGAATCTCAAATTTAAACCATTTAAATTCCAACATAGTTTAAGGCTTAAAAATTTTAATGTTCAATTTAACCGTTTCATATAGATCTCGATTTAACCTCATTATTATTTAGTCTTGAAATACTTCCTCATTTGATTCAAGATTATTTAATTAACCTTAAATTCCATTTTTCTCAATATTTTCTTTAATTTACTTAAACGTGAAATATGCATTTAATCGCTTAAATCAAAAATCCAGTTATAAAATCCTACCTTTTAAAAATTTCCCATTTAAAAATTTTAGATTGATTTAATTAAATAAATCCTTATTTAGATACCATTTAATAAACTCAAATTTATCTCCCCATCTTAATTTATCCCAATTATTTCAAAAATCTATTTGAAGTATATTTTACATAAATATTAACATAGTTTATGTATTAAATCAAACTTAATTAAATTAAATATTATTAACTCTATATATATAGAAATTTTAGAATTAACATTTATTAAGACCATATATTTCTTTCCAAACAAAGAATTTATTTCCAAAATATTTATATATGAACCACGGTGTCTGTATATATATTCCTTATCGTCTGGTCAAGTGTTACGGATATTTATCATTTAAATCCGTACACTAAATATATACGGGTTGATATCATTCCCATCCGTAATCCCAAATTTAATTAAATGATAATCGATTGGGTCTATCATTTCAACCCATAACGAAATTCTCCTATTCTAAAGTCTGTTCGGGTATGTATCATTTCAACCCATAGTGAATTCTAAACTACAGGGAACTTGCAGAGTGATAACAGATAACAAAAATATAGCAGGATATGATAATAATATACAACAGGAATATATCATCAGTAATTAAATAAAGTATAAACAATAGGATATGGTGTCATATTCCGTAGGTGAACAGATACAGGTAATAGCAAAAATATAACAATTTAAATAACTACAGCAAAATATTTCAATTGTCGTTTCAATTGAAATCAAATTTAATAAATAAAAGAATGTTAATCGTGAGTGATTGCTCACCTTTCGAGGTTAGAGAATATAGACAATGAAGTTGAGTTACGAAATCCAAGCATGAATTACGAAGCAAAGCACGACGGACATGGGTTTGTCGGACAAGGTGATAAATAGGAGTTGACGAAGTCAAATCAGAACTGGATTGATAAGGATAGATGGTATAATTGAATAGATACACCGTATAAAATTTATGTATGTTTATATACAAATCATATTCGAATTTTTAAACCCATATTGATGTAATATATATATTATTTTCTCTTCTTAAAAATCAATATGTCTTTAAGAAAAATAAATATACAAAATAAAATCATCGGTTTAAATTTTAAACCCATGATGCAGCTATACAAAAAAACGTATAACAAGTAGAATCTATGTGAAATATATTTATGCTTATATTTTATAACCAGACTTATACATAAAGAAACTGTCGATTATAACTTAATATAGTACGCGTGTAAACTCGGGTATTAAAACTGACACACTTACACAACTTAAAGTATATAGACTGACCTGTTAACAAATATCCTATAATATAAAACTGATAACCTTATTTAATAACTACAGATCCCTTAACTTATATACAAGCCAAACTTATATACGCGTAAATTATAAATTATATACAGCAGCTTATGTGTATACTAACTAACATCTTTAAACTAATATATAAATGTACCTAGCTTATAACTTTTATAAACCTTACATATAAATGTACTGTGTTGTTTTTTTATTATATATATATATATATATATATATATTTGAAAACACATTTCAAATAAATCTATAAATATACTCACTTTTAAAATCAATGTTATTATAACATATTTAAAAACAAACTACAGACTGATATAAATTTATATAAAAACTATGACACGTATCATCAATAAAATCTACCTTTAGAAAAAAACTGTACCAAATTTATAACTTACTATATATATAACAAATTACAAACTTATTTACTTATGTATGCTAACAGAATATATCTATAAACCTGAACCAAACCATACATATAATTAAATAAATAAGCTTATACTCAAGCAAGCTTGAAGAGAAAACGTAACTTACTTTTGATCAGATGTATACGTACAGGAACAGTTCATCCATTTATAACTCTTCTAATCAATGTTTTAAAGCAAATTTAATCATACAATACACCTATCATATATATAACTCTATATATATATTCCAATGCAAAACAACACGACATATGTGTACACTTGAATTATGATATACTATAATACCATATATGCTGATATATACATAACCGAAATAAACTTTAAACAACTATTATACATATTTGTATACTTACAGTAACTAAGATATTAAGCAACTTACAATTTATACTACTAACTATTTATATTCTTTATATTGTAAACATTCAACGTATATGCAGTAACCCAGTTTCAAACACACATATTCTTAAATCAAATATATATATTTATATATACTATAATTTAAAGCCAATACTGTAACACAATATGTGAATATACGGACTAATATTTGGAAACAAAACTGCAAATATAACAGTGCCATACGAAAATATATATGCTAGTAAAATTAACTTACAAATAACATTATGTATAACTAACCTGTTAGTAAAATAAAATAAGAATGGAGATATGCATGGGAGGCCGATAGCATTGGAAGTTTTGTGGACTGAGAGAGGCGAGTTTGATGGGACTAGGTGTTGGCTGCGGAGGAGGGGAGAGCGAAATGGAGGAGGCAAGGCGGGTTTCGGAGATGGCTGGTGCGTGCCGCACGAGGAGGAGGGATGGCATGGTTGCAGGCGGTGGGCTTGCTCACTTGAGACCAGGTGGAGGTTTTGAGTGACCTCGGCCAAAGTTAGTGCAGCGGAGGTGGGTGGAGAGTGGTCGGCGACGCTGGTGTGGGCTGGAGCAAGGGTCGTGCGATGGTGGCTGAAGCTTTGGTGGGCTGTGGTGCGGGCAGTGAAAGGGTTTTGGTAGGGGAGAGGAGGCAGAGAGAGGCGAAAAAGGTCGGGGGGAATGGAAGCTTGGTGGAGAGAAGAATGCTCTGCTGTAGTTAAATTATGGAGAGGAGAAGAAAGAAATAAATAAAGGAGAGGAAGATGGAGTCAGGAATAAAAAGGATAGGAGAAGTAACGGCTACAGGGAGAGAAATAAAGAAGGGGACGAGTGCGTGTGCTCTGATTTTGCTAAAATAAATTTTAACGTTTGGAATAATAAAGGCTAGAATTCATTTCAAAAGTAACAGCGGTACCTAGATTGTCGGGCAGATAATTAAAGCAATTTATTTCCTGATTGGATAGCACGTTTGAATTTTGAAACGCAAAAGGAAAAGTTAAGTCACAATTTAGGGTACCGTTACAACGAACAATTTATTGCTTCCGTTGTACACCGGATCCAAAAATACAGAAATATATATACCATTGAGATCAGCATGACGAGCCGATCACAACGGTATACAAATATCAGTGGTATGATCATCTGATCAAAAGTCGATGATCGGTACCAAAAATGCTGGAAATTTGTCAGAAATAAGGTAAGCGGAGCAGTAGACGTCCGAATTTGGAAAAACCAAAGATGACGTCTCACTCAGAAGATGATTTAGAAATTTTTAATGCAAAGATATTCAGATTTGGAAAATAAATTTATTGTCAACAATTATTAGCTAGCTTGGATTTAATAGAATTACAAAAGAAATAAACTTCCATAAAATAAATTGAAAATTTACCATTTGCTATATTTAATTATACGTAATCCAAATATAAAAATTTCATTTCAAAATATTATTATTTAAAATTTCTTAAAAATTTAATTAAATACGTAAATAAAACCATTTAAAAATTATTAAAATTTTATGGATTACACTCTCCCCCACTCAAAACTTTTCGTCCCCGAAAAGGAAGGAGGTAGGAGAGTAGAACAACCAGGAATAAAAGTAAATTGTAAGTCAAGGGTAAATAATTAATTTAAAACTATATAAATTTTATTTGAAATATTCACATGAAAACTTCATTTGCAATTAAATTTTCTTTAATATTTAATACCTTTCGAACTCCTTTTGAAAACAATTATATACATTGTTATTTATATTTACAAAGACTATTGAAAATATTAAGTCCAAAGTTTATGAAATTTTAAATTTAACTCAAGATACCTTTCAAATATTATCAATAAATTAATAATCATTTTTTTTAAAGATGTTTTATTTAATTAATAACTTCAAAATATTTAAAATTTCCTATTAAACCATGTAGTATATAAATAAACAGTATTTTAAAGATTATATTCAAAAAGGAAAGGAAGGTAGATTCCGGAAGCAGAATATAGGTGAATAAATAAAGCTGATCAGATAAGATAGATTCAAAAGAATAGCATCGGGCACGAATAATTAATTCAAACCAAAAGAATTTCAATTTCAAATATTAACACAAAATTTCTTTGTTGAAAAATACCTTTATAATAAAATACCTTATATCGAAATAAATCTTTCTTTTCGAAAATACTTTTATAACTCGATGTTTCAACAAGTTTATCCTCGTTCTTGCAGACTCTGGCCATGCGTTGATCAGGCGTAAAGCTAGAGTTCTTCAAGTACTCAGTAGACTTGTTTCAACACCCAGTGAAAATACTTGAAAAACCTTTAAAACAGATATGGAAAGTACAATCCAAACAAAACAACCAAACCAAAACCTTTGACCGATCATGGTTCGCAGATACACAATGGTTATGCCTGGATCCCCCAGGAAACAATCTGTATCCGTAAGCTTTCTCAGTCCTACGAGTTACGCCATGATGACTAGTAGAGTGCAGGATACACAATGGTTACGCCTGGATCCCCCAGGAAACAATCCGTACCCCTAGGCAAGACTCAGCCAGGCACTTGCGCTACTATTCGCGACCTACACAGATTGCAGGATACACAATGGTTACGCCTGGATCCCTCAGGAAACAATCCGTACCCCTAGGAAAGACTCAGCCAGGAAATTGCGCTATGCATTCACGAGAGAAAAAAAAAACCATGGGTTACGCCACGGTGGGACCACTCGATTATTACATCCGGAAAACCAAAAATCAGAAAGAATAATATCGATAGAATGAATCCACGATGTGGCTACAAAGCGGATATCAAGCAGAAGGCACTTTCTATATCTTTACTTCGAAAATATATATCATATAGTACCTTTTCAAATCACTTTCAAATATCATACTTATATAAAGTCCATTATATATAGGATTCCCTTTTTCCCAAATCGAATACTTTCCAAATCAATAGTAGATCAAATCATACTTATATAGACTTCGATTATATAAAATAGCTTTCCAAATTGAGTACCTTCAAACCAATGGATTTCAAATCAATTTCATACTTTTACAAATCCAATTTATATAAGTTCGACCACTCCCAAATCAAGTGCTTAATAATATAAGGTTCTCAATTTCAAATCATTCAATATCCATTCAGTTTCCAAATCATATATGATTTCACCAAATTTTCTTCCAAATTAAGTATTTAAATTTTCAAAGCACCCAAAATAATAGGTTTAGAAAATTATCCCAGTTTCTAAATTAAAATAATTCAAGTCAAACAAATTCATTTCCAAAATCTCCATAAGAGTACTGGTTTTTAATTTCAATTTAATTTCAAAACCAAAAAATTTCTCAAAATCAGTTATACTCAAATGGTTTCCAAATTTATAATTATCCCTTTAAAACTTTTAAACTATCTATTCCTAGTTGAAATATTCAATTTACCTTTCTAAAAACTATTATTCAAAACTATATTTTTTTTTCAAAACATTTCAAACTAATATATTCTTTATCAAACATTTTATACTCTTCAAAATTTCTTAGCTTCGAAAATTTAATCTCGATTTGGAAGTGTTCGAACATTCAAAATAGTTAGGGAAATCAAATTTTAAATTTAAGAGTTGAAAATCAACAATAAATCAATTATTAAATCTGAAACTCGAGGACTGAACACCGGTCTCATTTTAAATTGTTTCAAATATATACTTATACTTTCTAAAATATCAAATTATACTTCGGAATTTGAAATCAAAAATGGTTTTACAAAATCACTTGCATAGCAAAGCTATTAAAGTGGCCTATCCCCCACTCTGAAACTCGAAAATCAATATCGATGATGCGTGCACTCATCACCGAAATTATTTTCCAACGACATAAGTGAGTTCTGGACTTCTATTTTCTTGAAAGCTTCTTTGAAATTTCTTCAAAATTATTGGAATTCATTTGAACTCATTTGAAACATTTCTTATTCGAAAAAATACTTTTAAATCGTATTATTTTTATATATTTTCCAAAATCTTAAAACCAATTTCAAAATACTGGAATTCAATTCTCGAATTTCAAATTTAACTTTACAGTTATAAATCATTTGTATATAAATCAATTCCTTATAAATTTTCAAAATTTCAAATCCTTTCAAACTTTTATATATAGGATTTCTTATTTGTTTTATATATAGGTATATAATCCTTATAGAAAACATTTTCTTTTTTATATATAGAATAAATAGAATCATAGTTATTAAAATAATAATTTCGATGTATAAAACAATTTCAAAAATACAAACATACCCGATTTTCAAAGGATGATTCAAGAATGGATTTCAAAACAAAGATAGAGATTTAAATTAGAAGACTCTAACCAATAGAATCCTGATTCGAAGATAGACTCGATCGAAGATGATTAAATTACAAAATAGGAGATGGATATACTTCTATAAATCGCGGGCAACCTTTACCGGTCAGCCGTGATTCCAAAATTAGATCGGTGTAGAATTCTGAGGAAATTCGACATTCGATCGCAAGAGATATAGAATTCAACATAACAAGATATAATAGCATCGTAAACCGAGGATACAAAAATCTTCGGTGAGTCAATGCCAATTGAAAAGGAGTTTTCACCCCCCTTTACAAATCATTCAGTGGAGTTATGGGATACCCGGAATCAAATGAATATAAATAGGGAGAGACAGAATGAATTTCGGAACCGAGGGACATTCCAAAAATTCAAAGTAAATCGAGTCAAAAAGGAAGAGATTCAAATCGAACGAAAGTGATTCTGTAAATAAATTTACCATATATGCTAAGTTTTGCCTAGAGCCAAAGCTCTGATACCAACTGTAACGACCCGCTATTTTGGACCATTCAAATCGACTATAAAACCATACATGTCCGACTTGAATAATTCAAAATACCGAATTATTAATTAAAATTTGGCAAAACTTAAAATATACAGTAAATAAATCAATCACAGATCACTTACGCAGAGTAATACGATGTAGCGGAATAGATAAAGAATAGTAGTTCATAAAGCTACTATATACATTGGAGTTAGAAATAAAATACAACTGAATATCTTAGATGTAGTGAAGTCTCCAGTATGCGCAGTTGACTTCTCTGAACAAATCAACAGGATGACTGAAAGGATAAATAGCTGGATCTTCAAGCAAGGCTCCAACTTCGAAGGTGAGTCTCAAATGTTGTATCACTCAGTCTGACACGAGCGTAAAGCAAAACACAAAACACTCGAGTCAGGATTAACATTCTTATATCAATAAATCCAACTCAAGTGAAATATCAACTGAAATACAAATAACTTAAAGGATGTTTGGAATAACCATCCTCTAAGGGTCCATGGAACTATCTACAGGGTAGAAATATACATTATAACCCCGTGGTTCTTTCATCTTAATTTATACCTCAAAATCAAATATCATTTCACTTCAAATATAGCTATTTTCCAAAATAGTATTTAGATATATTAAATAATTTATACCGTAAAATATTTTCAATTCCCTCAACTTAACAAATTGTTTCAACATCAACCCGACCTTCCCATTTAAATTAAATTCAATCTCAATTTATCAATTTAAATTCAACTCAATTCCCAAAATGACCACTTCAATTTTATCGATCTCAAATTTGGATTTGTAATCACAAAATACCCCTTTATATTCAATATTTTTAAACCTTTAAGTATTCAACATTTCAACTAAATTTTTATTCAATTTAGTTTTCTTAAATAATAAATTCAAATTTAGTTCAACCTAAATTTTCATTTTAATTCAATTTAGTTTCTAAATAACAAATTCAACTATATTGATTTCAAATACAGATCCGAATCTCAAATTTAAACCATTTAAATTCCAACATAGTTTAAGGCTTAAAAATTTAAATGTTCAATTTAACCGTTTCATATAGATCTCGATTTAACCTCATTATTATTTAGTCTTAAAACACTTCCTCATTTGATTCAAGATTATTTAATTAACCTTAAATTCCATTTTTCTCAATATTTTCTTTAATTTACTTAAACGTGAAATATGCATTTAATCGCTTAAATAAAAAATCCAGTGATAAAATCCTACCTTTTTAAAATTTCCCATTTAAAAATTTTAGATTGATTTAATTAAATAAATCCTTATTTAGATACCATTTAATAAACTCAAATTTATCGCCCCATCTTAATTTAACCCAATTATTTCAAAAATCTATTTGAAGTATAATTTACATAAATATTAACATAGTTTATGTATTAAATCAAACTTAATTAAATTAAATATTATTAAATCTATATATATAGAAATTTTAGAATTAACATTTATTAAGACCATATATTTCTTTCCAAACAAAGAATTTATTTCCAAAATATTTATATATGAACCACGGTGTCTGTATATATTCCTTATCATCTGGTCAAGTGTTACGGATATTTATCATTTAAATCCGTACACTAAATATATACGGGTGGATATCATTCCAATCCGTAATCCCAAATTTAATTAAATGAAAATCGCTTGGGTCTATCATTTCAACCCATAATGAAATTCTCCTATTCAAAAGTCTATTCGGGTATGTATCATTTCAACCCATAGTGAATTCTAAACTACAGGGAACTTGCAGAGTGATAACAGATAACAAAAATATAGCAGGATATGATAATAATATACAACAGGAATATATCATCAGTAATTAAATAAAGTATAAACAATAGGATATGGTGTCATATTCCGTAGGTGAACAGATACAGGTAATAGCAAAAATATAACAATTTAAATAACTACAGCAAAATATTTCAATTGTCGTTTCAATTGAAATCAAATTTAATAAATAAAAGAATGTTAATCGTGAGTGATTGCTCACCTTTCGAGGTTAGAGAATATAGACAATGAAGTTGAGTTACGAAATCCAAGCATGAATTACGAAGCAAAGCACGACGGACATGGGTTTGTCGGACAAGGTGATAAATAGGAGTTGACGAAGTCAAATCAGAACTGGATTGATAAGGATAGATGGTATAATTGAATAGATACACCGTATAAAATTTATGTATGTTTATATACAAATCATATTCAAATTTTTAAACCCATATTGATGTAATATATATATTATTTTCTCTTCTTAAAATCAATATGTCTTTAAGAAAAATAAATATACAAAATAAAATCATCGGTTTAAATTTTAAACCCATGATGCAGCTATACAAATAAACGTATAACAAGTAGATTCTATGTGAAATATATTTATGCTTATATTTTATAACCAGACTTATACATAAAGAAACTGTCGATTATAACTTAATATAGTACGCGTGTAAACTCGGGTATTAAAACTGACACACTTACACAACTTAAAGTATATAGACTGACCTGTCAACAAATATCCTATAATATAAAACTGATAACCTTATTTAATAACTACAGATCCCTTAACTTATATACAAGCCAAACTTATATACGCGTAAATTATAAATTATATACAGCAGCTTATGTGTATACTAACTAACATCTTTAAACCAATATACAAATGTACCTAGCTTATAACTTTTATAAACCTTACATATAAATGTACCGTGTTGTTTATATATATATATAGACATATATATATATATATATATATATTTTAAAACACATTTCAAATAAATCTATAAATATACTCACTTTTAAAATCAATGTTATTATAACATATTTAAAAACAAACTACAGACTGATATAAATTTATATAAAAACTATGACACGTATCATCAATCAAATATACCTTTAGAAAAAAACTGTACCAAATTTATAACTTACTATATATATACATAACAAATTACAAACTTATTTACTTATGTATGCTAACAGAATATATCTATAAACCTGAACCAAACCATACATATAATTAAATAAATAACCTTATACTCAAGCAAGCCTGAAGAGAAAACGTAACTTACTTTTGATCAGATGTATACGTACAAGAACAGTTCATCCATTTATAACTCTTCTAATCAATGTTTTAAAGCAAATTTGATCATACAATACACCTATCATATATATAACTCTATATATATTCCAATGCAAAACAACACGACATATGTGTTGTAACGACCCAGAATTTTTATTAATTAAAATTTGAATATTTAATTAATTTTAAATATTAATAAGTGAATTTATAAGTCAAATAAATTTTATTTTGAATAATTGGATTTAATTGGATAATTAAATCGATAATTCAATATGTTAAATTATGGAAATAATAGAAAATTGAGTTAAATATGATTGAAAATGATTTGAAAAATTTTATTTTATCATATTGAAGTTAGAACGATATTTTAGAACTTTTAAAATCGAATTAAGAGTTAATTTGTGAAAATTGAATATTTTAATATTTAATTATCGACTGTAAAATAGTCAATTTTTGAACAGTCTCAGAATTGAACGAAACCAGTTCCATTGGATCCGTAATAGTTAGTTATTATCGGATTTCAATTTTCGTGTCAATCGGAGTTATGGTTTGATCGTGGCAGCCCGAAACGCATCTAATTGTTTTTAATTTAAATTTGGCGAGTCAAAATAGCCATTTTTCAAAAAGTCTCGTATTTCGACGAAACCAGTTTCATCGGATCCGTAATGTGATATTATTGTAAGGTTTCAAATTTCAAGTCGTTTGGATTTACCGTTTGTCCGATACGAATTAAAACGCCTAGAAATCGATTTAAATCGGTTTAATTTAAATTGAGCGTTTGCAGCCATAATTCGCACAGATGTCCGAATTAGCTTCCGATACCTGTTCCATTGTGTCCGGAACGCGGGATAAACCCTAGGAACGTCAGTTTCGGCGCGTAAATCGAAGTTCGGAATTTCCGGATGAATAGTGTTCGAATTTTTCTCTATAAATAGCCCCCCACTTAATAAAAAAATATATATATATACAAAACCCTAATCACGTTGCAGCCGCCACCATCAAATTGTATGGCCGAAATTTCATCATCTTCCCTCTCCAATTTCTCAAAATCCATGCATCGATTCAAAGAACTTACAACTAGAAACTTGTAGAGCGTAATGAGAGCTACAATCTGAACGGTGGAGATCGCGAATGGAGTAGTATTTCGTGTGATAATGGCCTGCGTGCGTGCCGTGTATACTTGCGTGCGCGAGTATCAAGGTTTGACCGAGCTTCCTATGCTTGAGGCCGAGTATTGTGTTCGTCGAGCTCTTCGAAATGGCGCTCCCTGATCGAAGTATCATCGAGCGATGGAGGTGAATAATTCAACCCTAGTTCGTGGGCATATGGGTTTGAACGGCTATGTTTTGTTCCTGGAAACTTTTGCGCGTGATGAGGAAGAAGGAGGTGGGACGTTAGATCTACAATGGACGGCCAAGATTTGCTTTGGTATAAAATTAGTAAATTTATATTGTAAATTAGTTTATAAAATCGTGTACAAACTTCGTAAAATCATAACTTTTTCATACGAGGTCGAAAACGCGCGAAACCAGTTGCGTTGGAATCGTATGGACGAGCACTACGCGATGAGTTGGTTTGGAGTCGTTTGGAGTTAGTGAGAATTTTGGGTAAAATTAAACGTCCGTTTAATTTTATTCGAAATAAATCGCTAAAACGGAAAATAAAATCAAGGTGAGAACTTCTCACTCAATCGAATCAGTTTCGATTTTATTTTAATAGTTAAATTTAAAATATTTGAATGCATGTTTGAATGTTGATTAATATCTATTAATTGTTAAAATAGACATTATGCGCCGTTAGTAAGCGGATGTTATTTATTAAAAACATATACCGCGAATATTTCATAAACAGTGAAATTGGTATTATATATAATATCAATATATATATATTGGCATATGTATATATTGCAGTTGTTGATTTCCCGTATTTTTTAGCGGATGAGACCCTATTGCGCCGTTATTAAGCGGATAATATTTATTAAAAACATATACCGCGATAATTTCGTACTGGAGCGAAATTGGTATTGTGCTAATGTTTGTGGATGCAGGAAAACAGGTTGGAGGGATCCAACTGGATTCCTCAACAGTTTTTATTTGATTTCAGATATTTTGATATTTGATGGATTATCATATCGATATATGATATCGTTGTTGTCGTGATTGACTATTTGGTGTGTAGCATCATTAGACCAAATTTTGGAATTTTAAAATGATTTATAAAGTGATTTTTGAAAAGTATACGTTTTATAAAATAATTTTGGAATTGATCTATTCTAAATAAATAAACGTTATAATTTTTAAAGTTATAAAAATTATAATTTTTAAGAAATATAGTTAAAAAACTGATTTTTGAGAATATGATGCTAATGATTTTATAAAATGATTTAATCGGGATTTTTGAATTTATTATAAAAGTTTAAATATAGGATTTATAAAATTTAATTATTTTATAAATCAAAAGGATGAAATTATAAAGGAGATTAAAGACGTTTTAAAAGAATAATATAAATTGAATTATATTAAGAGATTTATAAATGGATATTTATAAATTGAAATATTGAAATTATAAAACGAGTGTTTATAAGTGTTTGAATGAAGTTAAAATGGATTTCAGAAATGAATGAAATTTATAGAATTATAAATGGTGAAGTTATAAGTGAAATTTATAAATAGTAAGATTTATAAATTTTGTGAAATTATTAAAGAATATATTTGGATAAATAATTGAATCTTATAAGTTATAAGATTTATAATTATGAAGTTCAAAGGAACAATTTTTGTAAAGTAATCGTTTTATAAGCATTTAACTTATAATATGGACTTTTTGTTCATAATTGAGATATAAACTGGAATAGGTTAATGACGGAAATTTATAAAAAGGAAGTTTTTATAAATAAATAGAAATGGAATTTATAAACGTTGTTTTATAAATTCGCAATGACTTATTTTGATAAGTAAATTGTTGTAACCTATTAATGGAGTTATATTCACGTTTTGACTGTGAATAATCCTTTGAAATAAAATGAATAAAAGAATGAAATTTATTAACGTAGTATATTCACATTTTTGAATAGTGAATAATCCTTTAAATTAAAATGAATAAAAGGATGAAATTGTTAATGAAGTATATTCACGTTTTTGAATAGTGAATAACATGTTAAAGAAATTGTTTTGAATGTGATATTTCAAATAGAATTAAAACAATCTAACGATGTTTTAAAATGTGTTGAGATTCGAAACCATGGATTTCAACATTTATTGTTGAAATAGACGTTTTCGAGAAATAAAAGGAAATGGTGGACTATAACACTGTTGTTATAGTAAATGATTTCCGAAAGGAAATGTTTTGTATAGTATTGGGATTTATATATCTATTTTAAATTTCGAGTCCCTATACTAGTGATTTTGGGTTGTCGTAACGATGTTTTACGTAATATTCGTTTTGGCCCAAATAAATATGTTTAAGAGAATGATTTCCTTAAAGAATGAAATATATACTTAATTTTGATTTAAGTATATTGAATATTTTCTAAGTGTTGAAAATAAATAAAATCTGTGAATTACTTATGAATAAATAAGTATGGAAATGTTTTTCCAATATAAAGTGAATATTTTGAGAACTTATCTTTTTGAAGATAAATTGAAATGAAGAATTGAAAACGTATATTCATAAATATCTTGGAATATAAATTCACTATGGAATTTATAAAAGAAAGTGGGATTGGTTTAGAAAAATAAATATTGATTTATTTTTGAAGTGTGAAACTATATATCTAGTAAAGATATTTTGGAAAATAAATAATTTGGAAAATTATCTGGAAACTGGTGATGTGGGCATATCCATTGATAGTTCAATAACCGACTATCAATATTTCCCTTTGAATGGGTAATTTATGTGATTTGTTTGAATTTGAATGCCACACTATTTTTTGAATAAGCGCTCACTATTCGGGTTAACCGGGAAAGGACCATGGGGTCGTATAACCCATTCCGAATATGTGATACTTCGTTATGAATTGCATTTGAAGATCGGTGTTAAAGACCGAGTATTTGTGAAAGCGATATGATGACCTATCGATTGTCTCTGCACTGGGTAGCTCCTGGTATAGAGATCTCCTAAGTGATGGGAAATTCGATCGGGATTGTGAATACCCGGATTGCAAGGGCTTCGTAAGAAGTGCCTTCGGTTCAGTTCGAGCCCGGAACAGACTTGTATGGATTATATGTCTGACATTACAAATTGAGATATAAAGCCGATTCCTTTCAAATATATTTTTGTTGGTGGCAGAGAATTTATTCTTTTAGCTTAACACCCTTCTCTGAGACGTACGAGCTCAGAGGTTATATAGTTGAATGTTATCAGCGATATATTCCCAATTTGGTAATGTGACATGCTGAGTGATGCTGAAATGATCATTGTGTTGATTATTTGTGATAGGATCGTTTATTTGATCGTCTATCCATGTGATCATTGTGTTGATCATTTGTTGACCCAAAGCATGGCTTTTGTATAAAGTATGTTTTTGTGGACGTGACTTCGTCGAGCCTCACACCCCATGAATGGTCAAAACAGGAAAGAAGCAGCAAGGTTATGAGGGGTAGCGCCCTTTAGGATGTGTGCATTTCCTTCTGGAAAAGGGTGGTATCATGGTATGGAGCCCAGATACTTACTCATGTTGAAAACACTTTGTTATGATTGTGTGAATTGATTACGAGCGCTCGGTGAAAAGGTCCCAAAGGACCGGGGGATGGCATATTCGGTCAGTTGTTACTCAGTTAGGGGTAACCCGGCCTTGTGTTGGTAGAGATCCGGTTTGGTTCTCGGGGATGTCCATCCAGAGGCATTCTCATGTGGCAATGGGAAGTTCCTTGGCCTGATCATTCGTTGGAAATCCAATTCCCAATACGAAACTTGTACGGTATTAGTTGTAGAACCTGCCATTCACTTATGGTGGTCACCACTGTTTGGATGGTAGCTATAGTAGGCACACGATAATGGTCGTATGTTGGCTAAGATTTATATTCTACTTTAGAAATGAATTTCTCCTACACTATGCACTAATAATAATATCAAATGTTCTTTTAAATGCGTATCAAGCATCTTTTACTATCATAAGGAGAAATCTCCTCCGATTCTGCGTTTGCGTTGTGTGTGTGTGCGGGAGGCCTTATGGTAGTCTCATTTTTAAAAGCATTGCGAATTAAAATTAAAAATATTCCTCTATTTTTATTTTAAAGAAAATAAACTATTTTGAGTTCTCACACCAGTCACATGACTGACTCGGAGTTTATTGTTTTCCTTCCTAAACTCTGGGTGCCCACCAATTTCCACACGGGCAGTCGAGAGTTAAGGTTTATCAGGATATTCTGGATATCAGGAGTTGCTGGAAGCAAGCTGGATGGCATGACGTATTACTAGTTATATAGTATTTCTTTTTCCGCTGCACTGTTTGTTGTTGTTGTTGTACACTCTGATGATATGATTAATGAAATGTAATGTGTAAAATGTAATAACTGATATAGTTCTTTGTTTAAAGATTATTCATTTATTATTATATATTGTTCCGCTGCGAATTGTGAGATTCTGATGTTGTTCTGTTGTTTTCTGTTCCGTTCTATGTTCTCTATTCTTTTTTTCTTCTATTTTAAAATTCTGTTCTATTTTTCTTTCCCCTCCATTTTCTATTCTCTGTTCTATGTTTTCTATCACTTCTCTATTTTCTCTTTTCTATTCTATTTTCTAATTTTCTGTTTTCTTTCCCCTCCATCTTCTACCTTATCTATTATGTTCTTTCCTCTCTTTTTCTTCTTCTTTCTTCTATTTTTTTCTCTTTCTCTTTCCTTAAATTTTTTTTAAAAAACCCTCAGTGTTCGGTTTTCCGTCGTTCGATTCCTCGGCAGTCGATAAAGTGAGTGTCGATGTTGAATTTTCGGAAGTTGAAGAATCGTGTCCTGACAATGTGGTATCAGAGCTTATGGTTAAGCGACAACCATGGTTCTGTTGGGTATTTCTCATTAGAGATAGAGTCAGCAGTACTCTAGAATGAGTTTGAGTGTAATAATAGCTATGAGAGCGTATTTGTTAGTGAATATAAAATTGTTTTATATTGTGATGATTGGTTTGTTGAGTGGTATATAGATTCTGGTTAATACGAGTAATTAACGTTGTTGATAGGGATCTCTAAACACTTGAATAGAACAATTCGACACAATATTGTTTTTAAATTTGGTAAATGAAATAATTTTACCTAAATATATTTTATATATAAAGAAATAATTTTTCAGAATTATTAAAGTGTATATATGTTGATTGTTAGTTTGTTTGAATAATCTAAATAAAAGAATAATTGTATAAGTAAAAGAATTATAAGATTTGAATTATAATTAAAGTAATTTACAATTGTGAAATAAACTTATATATATAAGAAATGAAACTATATGAATATATTTATGAATATGAGTTGTAAGTAAAAGTGAATTTAAAGTTAAATGAAGTATAACTTAAGAGATATTGAATGAAGTTGATTTCGGTATCAAAGTAAATTAATAAAGGTTAATGATAAATGTGAGCTTGAGTTATATAAATGTAATTGAATTGAATTAATGGATTGAATGTTAATCAATTAAATGTGAATTAAGTTGATATGAAATAATGAATATAAGTGTAATTCATTAAAATCTAATGTTATTAGAAAGTTGAATAATTGAATGAAAATCAATTAAATTAAACCAATTGTAAGCAAAAGAATTTGGTTGTAGTTAATATATGGTTGTTAGTTGATTGTATATAATTCATTAAGTGTTAATGAAATTAAATTAATGAAATTGGAAGCTAAAGTAATTGGAATTCAATTGGAAGTTAAGTGAATCTTGAATAGAATTGAATTTGATTTGGAAGTGAACCAACTTGAATATGAATTAGTGAATATAAACTAATTGAAAATGAATGTTAGTAAAAACATCCATTGTTAATGAATCAATGTGATTTAAATTGAAAACCTATTTCATTAAATATTAATGGGAATATGAATGAATATTTATTGGTTATGAATGCTAGTTGGATGTTAGTTGGTTGATGTTTGCATTTATTGCTTTTCCTACATTTGATATGTTGACATGTATAGTTATTATGTTACTATAGGATGTATATTGATAATATTATCTATATGCATGTTCTCATGTTGTTTGTTGAGTAATTTGTAGGTGCGGATCGCGTTTGCTTCGCATTTGGAGCTCGCTTTCGCGCTATATTAGCCGTATATGCTCGCTAATAAAATATAAGGTACATATCTCGGATTACATACCGTACTTTTACATTTTTTTCCCTGCAGGATGCCTCATTACTTGATGAGATGTATATTTGTGATATATATACTGTCATTTTTTTTCGGATCGAGCCGCGCAAAGGAGACTATGGCGAATTTTTCCGAAAATTTAAGGCGTTAGAAAAATTTTGAGGAAATCTGGAAAATTTTGAAAACTTTAACTTTGATTTTGGAATTGAAAGTTAAACAATAGTGTTTGTTTTTGAAAAGATAACTAAGTATGACTTGAAAACTTAGTAAAGTATTGTAAAAAGTTTAACTATGAATTTTGGAAAATTAATAGATTCTGTAACTTTTCTTACTTGTTAATTTCGAGGACGAAATTCTTTTAAGTGGGGAAGATTGTAACGACCCAGAATTTTTATTAATCAAAATTTGAATATTTAATTAATTTTAAATATTAATAAGTGAATTTATAAGTCAAAAAAAATTTATTTTGAATAATTGGATTTAATTGAATAATTGGATTTAATTGGATAATTAAATCGATAATTCAATATGTTAAATTATGGAAATAATAGAAAATTGAGTTAAATATGATTGAAAATGATTTGAAAATTTTTATTTTATCATATTGAAGTTAGAACGATATTTTAGAACTTTTAAAGTCGAATTAAGAGTTAATTTGTGAAAATCGAATATTTTAATATTTAATTATCGACTGTAAAATAGTCAATTTTTGAACAGTCTCAGAATTGAACGAAACCAGTTCCATTGGATCCGTAATAGTTAGTTTTTACCGGATTTTAATTTTCGTGTCAATCGGAGTTATCGTTTGATCGTGGCAGCTCGAAACGCATCTAATTGTTTTTAATTTAAATTTGGCGAGTCAAAATAGCCATTTTTCAACAAGCCTCGGATTTCGACGAAACCAGTTTCATCGGATCCGTAATGTGATATTATTGTAAGGTTTCAAATTTCAAGTCGTTTGGATTTACCGTTTGTCCGATACGAATTAAAACGCCTAGAAATCGATTTAAATCGGTTTAATTTAAATTGAGCGTTTGCAGCCATAATTCGCACAGATGTCCGAATTAGCTTCCGAAACCTGTTCCATTATGTCCGGAACGCGGGATAAACCCTAGGAACGTCAGTTTCGGCACGTAAATCGGAGTTCGGAATTTCCGGATGAATAGTGTTCGAATTTTTCTCTATAAATAGCACCCCACTTAATAAAAAAAAATATATATACAAAACCCTAATCACGTTGCAGCCGCCACCATCAAATTGTATGGCCGAAATTTCATCATCTTCCCTCTCCAATTTCTCAAAATCCATGCATCGATTCAAAGAACTTACAACTAGAAACTTGTAGAGCGTAATGAGAGCTACAATCTGAACGGTGGAGATCGCGAATGGAGTAGTATTTCGTGTGATAATGGCCTGCGTGCGTGCCGTGTATACTTGCGTGCGCGAGTATCAAGGTTTGACCGAGCTTCCTATGCTTGAGGCCGAGTATTGTGTTCGTCGAGCTCTTCGAAATGGCGCTCCCTGATCGAAGTATCATCGAGCGATGGAGGTGAATAATTCAACCCTAGTTCGTGTGCATATGGGTTTGAACGGCTATGTTTTGTTCCTGGAAACTTTTGCGCGTGATGAGGAAGAAGGAGGTGGGACGTTAGATCTACAATGGACGGCCAAGATTTGCTTTGGTATAAAATTAGTAAATTTATATTGTAAATTAGTTTATAAAATCGTGTACAAACTTCGTAAAATCATAACTTTTTCATACGAGGTCGAAAACGCGCGAAACCAGTTGCGTTGGAATCGTATGGACGAGCACTACGCGATGGAGTTGGTTTGGAGTCGTTTGGAGTTAGTGAGAATTTTGGGTAAAATTAAACGTCCGTTTAATTTTATTCGAAATAAATCGCTAAAACGGAAAATAAAATCAAGGTGAGAACTTCTCACTCAATCGAATCAGTTTTGATTTTATTTTAATAGTTAAATTTAAAATATTTGAATGCATGTTTGAATGTTGATTAATATCTATTGATTGTTAAAATAGACATTATGCGCCGTTAGTAAGCGGATGTTATTTATTAAAAACATATACCGCGAATATTTCATAAACAGTGAAATTGGTATTATATATAATATCAATATATATATATTGGCATATGTATATATTGCAGTTGTTGATTTCCCGTATTTTTTAGCGGATGAGACCCTATTGCGCCGTTATTAAGCGGATAATATTTATTAAAAACATATACCGCGATAATTTCGTACTGGAGCGAAATTGGTATTGTGCTAATGTTTTTGGATGCAGGAAAACAGGTTGGAGGGATCCAACTGGATTCCTCAACAGTTTTTATTTGATTTCAGATATTTTGATATTTGATGGATTATCATATCGATATATGATATCGTTGTTGTCGTGATTGACTATTTGGTGTGTAGCATCATTAGACCAAATTTTGGAATTTTAAAATGATTTATAAAGTGATTTTTGAAAAGTATACGTTTTATAAAATAATTTTGGAATTGATCTATTTTAAATAAATAAACGTTATAATTTTTAAAGTTATAAAAATTATAATTTTTAAGAAATATAGTTAAAAAACTGATTTTTGAGAATATGATGCTAATGATTTTATAAAATGATTTAATCGGGATTTTTGAATTTATTATAAAAGTTTAAATATAGGATTTATAAAATTTAATTATTTTATAAATCAAAAGGATGAAATTATAAAGGAGATTAAAGACGTTTTAAAAGAATAATATAAATTGAATTATATTAAGAGATTTATAAATGGATATTTATAAATTGAAATATTGAAATTATAAAACGAGTTTTTATAAGTGTTTGAATGAAGTGAAAATGGATTTCATAAATGAATGAAATTTATAGAATTATAAATGGTGAAGTTATAAGTGAAATTTATAAATAGTAAGATTTATAAATTTTGTGAAATTATTAAAGAATATATTTGGATAAATAATTGAATCTTATAAGTTATAAGATTTATAATTATGAAGTTCAAAGGAACAATTTTTGTAAAGTAACCGTTTTATAAGCATTTAACTTATAATATGGACTTTTTGTTCATAATTGAGATATAAACTGGAATAGGTTAATGACAGAAATTTATAAAAAGGAAGTTTTTATAAATAAATAGAAATGGAATTTATAAACGTTGTTTTATAAATTCGCAATGACTTATTTTGATAAGTAAATTGTTGTAACCTATTAATGGAGTTATATTCACGTTTTGACTGTGAATAATCCTTTGAAATAAAATGAATAAAAGAATGAAATTTATTAACGTAGTATATTCACATTTTTGAATAGTGAATAATCCTTTAAATTAAAATGAATAAAAGGATGAAATTGTTAATGAAGTATATTCACGTTTTTGAATAGTGAATAACATGTTAAAGAAATTGTTTTGAATGTGATATTTCAAATAGAATTAAAACAATCTAACGATGTTTTAAAATGTGTTGAGATTCGAAACCATGGATTTCAACATTTATTGTTGAAATAGACGTTTTCGAGAAATAAAAGGAAATGGTGGACTATAACACTGTTGTTATAGTAAATGATTTCCGAAAGGAAATGTTTTGTATAGTATTGGGATTTATATATCTATTTTAAATTTCGAATCCCTATACTAGTGATTTTGGGTTGTCGTAACGATGTTTTACGTAACATTCGTTTTGGCCCAAATAAATATGTTTAAGAGAATGATTTCCTTAAAGAATGAAATATATACTTAATTTTGATTTAAGTATATTGAATATTTTCTAAGTGTTGAAAATAAATAAAATCTGTGAATTACTTATGAATAAATAAGTATGGAAATGTTTTTCCAATATAAAGTGAATATTTTGAGAACTTATCTTTTTGAAGATAAATTGAAATGAAGAATTGAAAACGTATATTCATAAATATCTTGGAATATAAATTCACTATGGAATTTATAAAAGAAAGTGGGATTGGTTTAGAAAAATAAATATTGATTTATTTTTGAAGTGTGAAACTATATATCTAGTAAAGATATTTTGGAAAATAAAAAATTTGGAAAATTAACTGGAAACTGGTGATGTGGGCATATCCATTGATAGTTCAATAACCGACTATCAATATTTCCCTTTGAATGGGTAATTTATGTGATTTGTTTGAATTTGAATGCCACACTATTTTTTGAATAAGCGCTCACTATTCGGGTTAACCGGGAAAGGACCATGGGGTCGTATAACCCATTCCGAATATGTGATACGTCGTTATGAATTGCATTTGAAGATCGGTGTTAAAGACCGAGTATTTGTGAAAGCGATAGGATGACCTATCGATTGTCTCTGCACTGGGTAGCTCCTGGTATAGAGATCTCCTAAGTGATGGGAAATTCGATCGGGATTGTGAATACCCGGATTGCAAGGGCTTCGTAAGAAGTGCCTTCGGTTTTGTTCGAGCCCGGAACAGACTTGTATGGATTGTATGTCTGACATTACAAATTGAGATATAAAGCTGATTCCTTTCAAATATATTTCTTTTGGTGGCGGAGAATTTATTCTTTTAGCTTAACACCCTTCTCTGAGATGTACGAGCTCAGAGGTTATATAGTTGAATGTTATCAGCGATATATTCCCAATTTGGTAATGTGACATGCTGAGTGATGCTGAAATGATCATTGTGTTGATTATTTGTGATAGGATCGTTTATTTGATCGTCTATCCTTGTGATCATTGTGTTGATCATTTGTTGACCCAAAGCATGGCTTTTGTATAAAGTATGTTTTTGTGGACGTGACTTCGTCGAGCCTCACACCCCGTGAATGGTCAAAACAGGAAAGAAGCAGCAAGGTTATGAGGGGTAGCGCCCTTCAGGATGTGTGCATTTCCTTCTGGAAAAGGGTGGTATCATGGTATGGAGCCCAGATACTTACTCATGTTGAAAACACTTTGTTATGATTGTGTGAATTGATTACGAGCGCTCGGTGAAAAGGTCCCAAAGGACCGGGGGATGGCATATTCGGTCAGTTGTTACTCAGTTAGGGGTAACCCGGCCTTGTGTTGGTAGAGATCCGGTTTGGTTCTCGGGGATGTCCATCCAGAGGCATTCTCATGTGGCAATGGGAAGTTCCTTGGCCTGATCATTCGTTGGAAATCCAATTCCCAATACGAAACTTGTATGGTATTAGTTGTAGAACCTGCCATTCACTTATGGTGGTCACCACTGTTTGGATGGTAGCTATAGTAGGCATACGATAATGGTCGTATGTTGGCTAAGATTTATATTCTACTTTAGAAATGAATTTCTCCTACACTATGCACTAATAATAATATCAAATGTTCTTTTAAATGCGTATCAAGCATCTTTTACTATCATAAGGAGAAATCTCCTCCGATTCTGCGTTTGCATTGTGTGTGTGTGCGGGAGGCCTTATGGTAGTCTCATTTTTAAAAGCATTGCGAATTAAAATTAAAAATATTCCTCTATTTTTATTTTAAAGAAAATAAACTGTTTTGAGTTCTCACACCAGTCACATGACTGACTCGGAGTTTATTGTTTTCCTTCCTAAACTCTAGGTGCCCACCAATTTCCACACGGGCAGTCGAGAGTTAAGGTTTATCAGGATATTCTGGATATCAGGAGTTGCTGGAAGCAAGCTGGATGGCATGACGTATTACTAGTTATATAGTATTTCTTTTTCCGCTGCACTGTTTGTTGTTGTTGTTGTACACTCTGATGATATGATTAATGAAATGTAATGTGTAAAATGTAATAACTAATATAGTTCTTTGTTTAAAGATTATTCATTTATTATTATACGTTGTTCCGCTGCGAATTGTGAGATTCTGATGTTGTTCTGTTGTTTTCTGTTCCGTTCTATGTTCTCTATTCTTTTTTTCTTCTATTTTAAAATTCTGTTCTATTTTTCTTTCCCCTCCATTTTCTATTCTCTGTTCTATGTTTTTTATCTCTTCTCTATTTTCTCTTTTCTATTCTATTTTCTAATTTTCTGTTTTCTTTCCCCTCCATCTTCTACCTTATCTATTATGTTCTTTCCTCTCTTTTTCTTCTTCTTTCTTCTATTTTTTTCTCTTTCTCTTTCCTTAAATTTTTTTTAAAAAACCCTCAGTGTTCGGTTTTCCGTCGTTCGATTCCTCGGCAGTCGATAAAGTGAGTGTCGATGTTGAATTTTCAAAAGTCGAAGAATCGTGTCCTGACATGTGTACACTTGAATTATGATATACTATAATAACATATGCTGATATATACATAACCGAAATAAACTTTAAACAACTATTATACATATCTGTATACTTACAGTAACTAAGATATTAAGCAACTTACAATTTATACTACTAACTATATATATTCTTTATACTGTAAACATTCAACGTATATGCAGTAACCCATTTTTAAACACACATATTCTTAAATCAAATATATATATTTATATATACTATAATTTAAAACCAATACTGTAACACAATATGTGAATATACGGACTAATATTTGGAAACAAAACTGCAAATATAACAGTGCCATACGAAAATATATATGCTAGTAAAATTAACTTACAAATAACATTATGTATAACTAACCTGTTACTAAAATAAAATAAGAATGGAGATATGCATGGGAGGCCTGTAACGGCTCAAATTTTTCGCGTTCGAAAATCGACATCCATACTTTACATTGTACTCGAATGCCGCAGATTCGACCGCTCAAATTCGAGTCGCCGGAGCTTATAACACATCAAGTAAATAACACAGCGGAAGAAAATGAACAACATATATCAATGTACAACATTTGATACAATAGCTGATACAACAGAATGGTACAATAGATATCACCATTATCAGAGATACAAAGAATAGCAGCGGAAATAAAAGATAACACTAGCAGCGGAACACATCTCCAAAATAGTCTTCAGGGAAGAACTCCAGTATCGGTAATCTCCATCTCCAAGGCACCAATCCAGAATAGCTCGAACTCTCAAATCAAGATGAAGAGAAGCAACTCGATCCAATTGCGATTGCCAAATCCTAAGGCTTGAAAGCTATCGAATCTACACCTATTACTGATTATCTGAAAACCCCAACTCTAGACTGCCCGTGTGGGAAATAGTGGGCACCCAGAGTTTAGGAAAGGAACAATAAACTCCAGGTCAGTCATGGGACTGGTATGAGCAAACAAAAACATTTGGTCTTTTAAAACAAACAAAAGAATTTAAATTTGAAATCCGCAATGCTTTTTGAAAAATGAAACTACCATAAGGCCTCCCGGCACACACACAATGCAAACGCACACATGGGGGAGATTTCTCCTTATGATAGTCAAACATGCTTACTACGAGAAAAATTCTTTGATATTATTACTAGTGCATAGTGGGAAATCTTTCGAAAGTATAATATAAATCCTAGCCAGCATAGGTACCATGATACTATGCCTACTATAGCTGCCATGTTAAATGGCAGGTTCTACAACTAAAACCGTACAAGGCACGTAATTGAAGAATGGATTTCCAACAAATGGTCAGGCTAAGGAACTTCCTATTGCCACATGGGTACGCCTCTGGCGGGACGTCCCGAGAACTAACGTTACGGTTAGATCTCTGCCAACACAAGGCCGGGTTACCTCTGTAACTAGGTAACTACTACACGAATATGCCATCCCCCGGTCCTTTGGGACCTTTACCCGAGCGCTCGCAACAACAACACCACACAGTAATAGGTATAGTGTATCAACATGAGTAAGTATCTGGGCTCCATACCATGATACCACCCTTTACCAGAAGGGAATGACATACCCTAAAGGGCGCGACCCTCATAACCTTGCCGCATCTTTCCTGTTTCGACCATTTCCGGGGTGTGAGGTCCTGATGCAGTCTCGTCCACAAAGCTACGCTTTGTGCAACAAAGCCATGCTTTGGGTCAACAGATGACCAAAGCAATGATCACAAAGATAAATGATCAAACAAATGATCATATCACAAATGATCAACCAATGATCATCACACAGCAGCACTCAGCATGCCACATTACCAAATTGGGAATATCACTGATAAATATCAACTACAAAACCTCTGAGTTCGTACGTCTCAGAGAAGGGTGTTAAGCTAAGAGAATAAATTCTCCGCCACCAAGCAGAAATGTATTTGATAGAAATCAGTTAACATCTCAAAGTGTAATGTCGGACATACAACCATACAAGTCTGTTCCGGGTTCGAACAGAACCGAAGGCACTTCCGAAGAAGCCCTTGCAAATCCGGGTATCCACAATCCCGATCGGACTTCCCATCACTAAGGAGAACTCTATACCGGAGCAACTCAGTGCAGAGTCAATCGATAGGTTATCCTATCGTTCTCACAAATACCCGGTCTTCACCACCGGTCTTCAAATGTTATCCATAACGTCGTATCACTATTCGGAATGGGCTATATGACACAAGGTCCTCTCCCGGCTAAACCGAATAATGAGCGCAATATTTTAAAACATATGGATATGGGATTTTAGTTAAGTCACAACTTATAAAATCCAAAACTTTTCTTTCAATGGTTAAACAAATTACCATTTTGAATCTTTAAACAAAAAGATTTATTTCACAAAGTTTCACCCAGTTTCACAAAGATCTATTCATAGATTTCAAACAATCCCCATTTCAATTGGATTAACCCAATTAAATCTTTAAATTAAAGATTTATAGCTTTCAAAACACATTTCCAAAGATTTATCTAAAACTTGGAAAACAATTCTTCTTTTAGACTTGAAAATCCTTTTAACACAACTTGAAAGTCCATTTCTTATGAGAAAGCAAATCTAATTTATACAAGTTGAAATCTTGAGTTGAATTTAAATTTCAAAACATCACCTTTAAAATGGTTTAAAAACCCATATAAACCATTTGTAAGTTGAATACCCTTTTTAAACAATAGTTTCCAAGTCATAGAATTCAATTTCAAATATTGAATTCAAATTTAAATTAATTTATTTACATTTCAAAACTCAACCAAGTTATTCAAATAACTTTTATTTTTGAAAACTCATTTTCAAAAGCTTCAATTCTAATTCCAAAACTATTTTGGAAAAAAAAAAAATTCAATTTTAAAACAATTTCAAAATCTGTGACTTAACCAAATTTCCACGTGCAATCCATATTTGTGTGTGTATAGTGTGGTCCAGGGGTTTTACACAATAGTGCACAACATCATCAATCAGCACAGATTCAATTATTACAATTCGATGTGGGTTTCGGATAACCAAACTGAAATCCGACTTCCTGTCGCATCGAAATTCAAATGTCGTTTTACGGGTCAAAGGGTTTCATATTCATACGACAGTATATTCATCACAAATATAGCAGATTAGCACAAAGTATCACATAGCATCACATCACATATCAAATATATCAATCCATCACAGAACATCCAATAACAATCAAACACCTTTAATTAAGATGAATAAACCGTGTGGTTATGAATTTGTTATTCACATAATTACTTCTATTTATAATCTTTAAATTAATGATTAATTATCATTAACTATAATTAATTAAGTTTTAACCACCTTTATTTATTAATCATTTATTAAATCAATTATCTTAATTAATTATCCTTTAATTGTAATTAATTAATCTTAATTACCTATTCCTCAATTAATTACTTTAAATAATAAACTTTTAATTATTGATTAATTAAATCTTAGTTAAAATTAATTGTCCTTAATAAATAGATTTATTATTCCTTAATTAATTTCAACAATTAATTATACTTAACCAATTACAATTAATTATATTCAATTAATTAATCTAGTCAATTATCAAAATTAATTGCATTAATTAATTACTAAATTATCCCTAGATAATTATCACCCATTAGTAACAACATTCAATAAATTTTATACTTAAAGAAAATTTGAATTAGATTAATAAATCATTTCTAATTAATATTAATCTAAATCATTATTTAAAAATCAAATAATTAAGTGAAATCCTTAATTATTCAACTAATTTAATTACTTATTAATTGACCCATTTAAATTCAAAATGTATTAAAACAATACATTTCTAAATTTAAATTCAAATTCCATTTTAAAATTTTGATATTTTAAAATGTTTAACCATTTAAACCTAAATCTAAATTAACACTTCATATTTAATTCAATATTAATAGAACTAAATTCTTCCTAGTTTTAAAACTTATTTGAAATCAAATCTTATTTCAAATCTATGTTAAACATTGATATATGTTCATTCATTCTTCTATAAATTTATAAACTTGTTTGAAATCAAAACTGGGTTTCATAGTAAATTTGAAACTGTTTTTAATTTGATTTCAAACCAATTTAAATCTTATTTAAAAATGTTTAAATTTATTCAATATTTAAAACTTACAAAACCTGTTTAAATCAAAATCTGGTTTTGTAAAAAGTTAAACTTGAAAACTGTTTTAATTCTTGACTTAATTCCATATTTAAAACTTGTTTAAATTTTAAGAATTTCATTTTAAAAACTTTGAATTCAAAATTACATTTGAATTCAGATTCAAGTTACACTTGAATCAATTCCTGCACAAAAGTTAAATTTTATTCAACACTTTTAAAAACTGCAAACCATTTTCAGGTTTAAACCCTGAAAACAGTTTTAAATTTTTGATTTAAAACCAATCTTTAAATTTATTTAAGATATTACATTTTTGAAAACTTTGAATTCCAAACTCTATTTGAATTCAGATTTAACTTGTACTTAAATCAAATTGCAACTTAAAAATGGGTTTCATTAAAAACATTAAAACTGCAAAACAACTTTCAGTGTTTTAAAACCTGAAACAGTTTTAATTTTGATTTAAAACTAAACTTTAAAGTTGTTTAAGATATTTCATTTTTAAAACTTTGAATTACACTTAAATTCAGTTTTCAACTTTCACCTGAAATTAAATTCCCACACAAACATTTAAATTTTATTCAAGTGTTTGAAACTACAAAGCTTCAGGATTTTAAACCTGAAACTGTTTGTTTTAAAACTCGATTTAAACAAAATTTTAAACTTGTTTAAATCTAAAAGTTTCATTTTTTTTTACAACCTTGAATTTAAAACTCTATTTGAATTCAGATTCAATTTTCATTTAAATCAAAATTTTGCACTAGAATTTGAATTCAATCAACACTAAAAAAAAACTGCAAAAAAAAACTTCAGGTATAAACCTGTAACTCCTCTGACCCGAGAAACTCTCATGCTACTTCGAGTTTTCATGCTACCATCTCCGAGTCAAAAACAAAATCACCCGAGTTCTACTTCGGGTCAAAACCCTGCACACTACTAAACTGTCACCTGAGTTCAACATGCAACTAAATCAACCTGGAAACCAATTCACCTGACTCTCACTCTCTGATCATAATCACCAACATCTCCTCCATCCTCTCACCTCCATATTCCACTAACATAAACATCTTAACACCTGAGATTCACAAAGACTCACAGATACCTCAATTTCATATTTCTGTTTAAACAGAAATGCTTCCTCCCAATAGTTATTTAAACTGTAATATTTGTTTTAAAACTTCTACTTTCAAACATGCATTTCAATTTATACACTAGTTCAAATATTTATGATGTTTGATATATTTGTTTATTTCTAATGACGACTGATTTTGGTTTACAGAGGCTACAGATTTATTAAACTAACTTAAAATTTATAATTCTAAATTTACACCTAACTAACCTATTTACTTACACAGACTTTGCTAGCTGAAACCATTCAAGTGATAAAGCTTTTCCAATAAAGAATATACTAATTCATAACTAACACTATATGCAGTTTTCAAGAAATCAAAACATGCAAACACATTTACACACAGCATTTATCAATATAAGATTTACAGACAAACTTGTTTTCTTTTATTTTTCCTAAGTATTTACATGCATCAGACAAATCAAGCCTCCTTGCATTTGTGAGGTTACTTACTTTCAAAAGAAACAGAGGAGTTCTCATCAAACAGTTTTAAATCCAGGTGAATTAGCATTTAGTTCTGTAATTTGCACTTATCTTGATTTTAGAAAAAAAAAACTGTTTTTTTTAAATAAAAGCTTACTCACATTCATGCAGGAAACAAAACACATATAAATTTAGGGCTAGGTTGCTCACCAATACTTTAATTAGTTCTTTAAGATTTCAAATTTCAAAAGAGAACCAGAGGGGAAACTGTTGAACCCAGCATGTTTCATTTTGCAAACCAGGGACTAAAAAAGGTAGAAGAACAGGAAAGCAAAACCTGATCATAACATTCCAAGCCAAAGGAAGCACAAGCATAACAATTCATTCACATGCAAAGGCCATTCACAATCCATTCAGGCACATATACACAAATAATTGAATAAGGCATATGTTTGCTCACCTGGACTTCAGATGACAAAAGCTTTTGACAGTTTTTCAAGCAGAGATGGAAGCCTGCAACCCCCCCTTTTTTTTTCTTTTACTCTGATTCTTTTAAGCTCTGCAAATCATAGCTACATATTTTTTTTTTTGTTTATTCCTTGTTGTACTCATTCACCAAATTCATTAATAACCGTAAATTTAAATTACTTACAGTTGAATGTAAATAGCAGAGAAGCTTTAAATTTTATTCTTTCTGCAACTTGAAACTGGAAATGGTTTTGTCTTTGATCTTCAATTTTCCTGCAACTTAGATTTGATAAAGTTGTTTAAATCTTTGTTTCTTTTTCTGATTACTAACATTTAATTCAAATTTTAAAAAGAATGAAATTCACTTGCCTTTAGATTGTTTCCCAGAAATTCTGCACTGTCAAACTGCAGCTCTACACTTTCATAAGTCTGCAGTTTGAATTTTTTTTGTTTGTTGAATTTTGATCTGTAACTTGCTTCAGATTGTAGTTTGAAAGTTTTTGATTTCTCTTTGAATTTCTTTGCTTTGATTTCTGAGATGAATTCATTCCCAGGTTTGTTTTCTTGAGAAAAAGACTTGTTTTAAATTTAATTTCTGTTCTTGTAATTTTGTTAACAGGACTTGAAAAGATAAGAAAAGAATTTGTTTTTCTTTTAATTACATTCTAATTAAATTTTATTTTAGAATAAATATGGGTTTGCCACTTGTTTAACTTTGTTTGACATTTGTAATTTCATTTGTTAGTTTTCTTACATTTGTTATGTTTAAACAAAATTATGTAAAGTCCCTTTTCATAAATTTATTTACAAATTGTTTTTAAACCTTGTTTTATTTTTAACTTACAAATCATGTTCATGTTTTATTTGAATATAACATTTTTTTTTTATGTTCCAATGGTTTAAATCTTTTAATCAAATCAAATTTTATATTCAAATCTAATTTTTACATTTTTAATTCAAATTCAAAATTTAATTATAGAATAAATTTGTACTTATAAATGAATAAATAATCAAATACCTTTTTAAATATATCTTTACATTCCATTTGATGTCAAATTAATAAATTTTATTTACAATAGATATATTTATTCATTCAAATTTTCAAAAGATAATCTCAATTTTATTTTCAAATATTCTATCTTAAAATATATTTATATGAAAAAAAAATACATCTTTATTAATTTTGAAAATTTAAACACAATTATATTTTTAATCTTAAATTCCCAATTCAATTCTATTTATAATTCAAAAATAGAAATTTTCTAATAAATTCGTAATTAAATCCACAATTATATTTTCAAAATTAAATAAATTGTCAAATTAAACTTGTTCAAAATTCAGGAATGTTACAGATTCCCCCCCTTAAAAGAATTTCGTCCTCGAAATTTAAAAGAGAGAGACAACAAAGAATAGATGCACAAAGATAGAGAAACAGTTTTCAAATCAAATTGGGTATCTATTCTGCATTGGGCTTACCAAATCAGAATATCGACAATATGAGAACAAACTCATATAATCATTACACAAGATATTTGGGTCCACCGGTCTACGAATATGCAAGGGCATTGATTAGTTTGAAGGGATAACTAATCGTTCGTAGAATATATCGGATCCCAGAGAATAGATAGATGGATCAAATCTTCATATTAGTTAACCAATTTACTAATTTAAAATTTCCAATTTATTTAATATTTTCAATTTCAAATTCATTAGAGTTTAGATCGAAAAGCTGATAAGAAACCGATGATGATACGAAATAAGAATTTCCTACAACAATACGTATGGCCATCATCACACCGAAACTTCTTTCTGGAGCAGCTACGAAGCAATCAAAAGAATTCGAAATCGAATCAAAGGAGATTGATAGAGAAAAGATATTCCCACTGTTGCAGGGTATTGACCATTTATAGTGGTACTCCCCTGTCCCCTATCTCGTCCTCTTCTCGCACTCATACTCACTATCAGTGGATAGTAAGAGAATTTACTGAGGCGTTCGAACAGATATCTTAGGGATATACTCATTCTAGGGTTTACTTCACCCTATCTCTAATGAGTTACTTAATGTGTTATACTCCTGAGCTAAGGTTTTAACCATCAGCTCTGATACCAAATGTAAAGAACCTCATTTCCGTCAGCAGTAACCGGTAGGCTTTTCAACCATCCCAGCCCCACCGTGGCTTACACTGATACCCCAGACCTTGCTTTTACAGCCAGCCTCTCGACTGTCACGGCTTACGCCTAACCAACCCCGTAAAGAGGACGTGTAGGGGTAAGAGTCTCCCGTTCGCCACCTAACGCAAAGCGAGAACCCCCCATCACGTTTCACCTAGATAAGCAAGTCTGGTCCGGGTTCGAACAGAACCGAAGGCACTTCCGAAGAAGCCCTTGCAAATCCGGGTATCCACAATCCCGATCGGACTTCCCATCACTAAGGAGAACTCTATACCGGAGCAACTCAGTGCAGAGTCAATCGATAGGTTATCCTATCGTTCTCACAAATACCCGGTCTTCACCACCGGTCTTCAAATGTTATCCATAACGTCGTATCACTATTCGGAATGGGCTATATGACACAAGGTCCTCTCCCGGCTAAACCGAATAATGAGCGCAATATTTTAAAACATATGGATATGGGATTTTAGTTAAGTCACAACTTATAAAATCCAAAACTTTTCTTTCAATGGTTAAACAAATTACCATTTTGAATCTTTAAACAAAAAGATTTATTTCACAAAGTTTCACCCAGTTTCACAAAGATCTATTCATAGATTTCAAACAATCCCCATTTCAATTGGATTAACCCAATTAAATCTTTAAATTAAAGATTTATAGCTTTCAAAACACATTTCCAAAGATTTATCTAAAACTTGGAAAACAATTCTTCTTTTAGACTTGAAAATCCTTTTAACACAACTTGAAAGTCCATTTCTTATGAGAAAGCAAATCTAATTTATACAAGTTGAAATCTTGAGTTGAATTTAAATTTCAAAACATCACCTTTAAAATGGTTTAAAAACCCATATAAACCATTTGTAAGTTGAATACCCTTTTTAAACAATAGTTTCCAAGTCATAGAATTCAATTTCAAATATTGAATTCAAATTTAAATTAATTTATTTACATTTCAAAACTCAACCAAGTTATTCAAATAACTTTTATTTTTGAAAACTCATTTTCAAAAGCTTCAATTCTAATTCCAAAACTATTTTGGAAAAAAAAAAAATTCAATTTTAAAACAATTTCAAAATCTGTGACTTAACCAAATTTCCACGTGCAATCCATATTTGTGTGTGTATAGTGTGGTCCAGGGGTTTTACACAATAGTGCACAACATCATCAATCAGCACAGATTCAATTATTACAATTCGATGTGGGTTTCGGATAACCAAACTGAAATCCGACTTCCTGTCGCATCGAAATTCAAATGTCGTTTTACGGGTCAAAGGGTTTCATATTCATACGACAGTATATTCATCACAAATATAGCAGATTAGCACAAAGTATCACATAGCATCACATCACATATCAAATATATCAATCCATCACAGAACATCCAATAACAATCAAACACCTTTAATTAAGATGAATAAACCGTGTGGTTATGAATTTGTTATTCACATAATTACTTCTATTTATAATCTTTAAATTAATGATTAATTATCATTAACTATAATTAATTAAGTTTTAACCACCTTTATTTATTAATCATTTATTAAATCAATTATCTTAATTAATTATCCTTTAATTGTAATTAATTAATCTTAATTACCTATTCCTCAATTAATTACTTTAAATAATAAACTTTTAATTATTGATTAATTAAATCTTAGTTAAAATTAATTGTCCTTAATAAATAGATTTATTATTCCTTAATTAATTTCAACAATTAATTATACTTAACCAATTACAATTAATTATATTCAATTAATTAATCTAGTCAATTATCAAAATTAATTGCATTAATTAATTACTAAATTATCCCTAGATAATTATCACCCATTAGTAACAACATTCAATAAATTTTATACTTAAGAAAATTTGAATTAGATTAATAAATCATTTCTAATTAATATTAATCTAAATCATTATTTAAAAATCAAATAATTAAGTGAAATCCTTAATTATTCAACTAATTTAATTACTTATTAATTGACCCATTTAAATTCAAAATGTATTAAAACAATACATTTCTAAATTTAAATTCAAATTCCATTTTAAAATTTTGATATTTTAAAATGTTTAACCATTTAAACCTAAATCTAAATTAACACTTCATATTTAATTCAATATTAATAGAACTAAATTCTTCCTAGTTTTAAAACTTATTTGAAATCAAATCTTATTTCAAATCTATGTTAAACATTGATATATGTTCATTCATTCTTCTATAAATTTATAAACTTGTTTGAAATCAAAACTGGGTTTCATAGTAAATTTGAAACTGTTTTTAATTTGATTTCAAACCAATTTAAATCTTATTTAAAAATGTTTAAATTTATTCAATATTTAAAACTTACAAAACCTGTTTAAATCAAAATCTGGTTTTGTAAAAAGTTAAACTTGAAAACTGTTTTAATTCTTGACTTAATTCCATATTTAAAACTTGTTTAAATTTTAAGAATTTCATTTTAAAAACTTTGAATTCAAAATTACATTTGAATTCAGATTCAAGTTACACTTGAATCAATTCCTGCACAAAAGTTAAATTTTATTCAACACTTTTAAAAACTGCAAACCATTTTCAGGTTTAAACCCTGAAAACAGTTTTAAATTTTTGATTTAAAACCAATCTTTAAATTTATTTAAGATATTACATTTTTGAAAACTTTGAATTCCAAACTCTATTTGAATTCAGATTTAACTTGTACTTAAATCAAATTGCAACTTAAAAATGGGTTTCATTAAAAACATTAAAACTGCAAAACAACTTTCAGTGTTTTAAAACCTGAAACAGTTTTAATTTTGATTTAAAACTAAACTTTAAAGTTGTTTAAGATATTTCATTTTTAAAACTTTGAATTACACTTAAATTCAGTTTTCAACTTTCACCTGAAATTAAATTCCCACACAAACATTTAAATTTTATTCAAGTGTTTGAAACTACAAAGCTTCAGGATTTTAAACCTGAAACTGTTTGTTTTAAAACTCGATTTAAACAAAATTTTAAACTTGTTTAAATCTAAAAGTTTCATTTTTTTTTACAACCTTGAATTTAAAACTCTATTTGAATTCAGATTCAATTTTCATTTAAATCAAAATTTTGCACTAGAATTTGAATTCAATCAACACTAAAAAAAAACTGCAAAAAAAAACTTCAGGTATAAACCTGTAACTCCTCTGACCCGAGAAACTCTCATGCTACTTCGAGTTTTCATGCTACCATCTCCGAGTCAAAAACAAAATCACCCGAGTTCTACTTCGGGTCAAAACCCTGCACACTACTAAACTGTCACCTGAGTTCAACATGCAACTAAATCAACCTGGAAACCAATTCACCTGACTCTCACTCTCTGATCATAATCACCAACATCTCCTCCATCCTCTCACCTCCATATTCCACTAACATAAACATCTTAACACCTGAGATTCACAAAGACTCACAGATACCTCAATTTCATATTTCTGTTTAAACAGAAATGCTTCCTCCCAATAGTTATTTAAACTGTAATATTTGTTTTAAAACTTCTACTTTCAAACATGCATTTCAATTTATACACTAGTTCAAATATTTATGATGTTTGATATATTTGTTTATTTCTAATGACGACTGATTTTGGTTTACAGAGGCTACAGATTTATTAAACTAACTTAAAATTTATAATTCTAAATTTACACCTAACTAACCTATTTACTTACACAGACTTTGCTAGCTGAAACCATTCAAGTGATAAAGCTTTTCCAATAAAGAATATACTAATTCATAACTAACACTATATGCAGTTTTCAAGAAATCAAAACATGCAAACACATTTACACACAGCATTTATCAATATAAGATTTACAGACAAACTTGTTTTCTTTTATTTTTCCTAAGTATTTACATGCATCAGACAAATCAAGCCTCCTTGCATTTGTGAGGTTACTTACTTTCAAAAGAAACAGAGGAGTTCTCATCAAACAGTTTTAAATCCAGGTGAATTAGCATTTAGTTCTGTAATTTGCACTTATCTTGATTTTAGAAAAAAAAAACTGTTTTTTTTAAATAAAAGCTTACTCACATTCATGCAGGAAACAAAACACATATAAATTTAGGGCTAGGTTGCTCACCAATACTTTAATTAGTTCTTTAAGATTTCAAATTTCAAAAGAGAACCAGAGGGGAAACTGTTGAACCCAGCATGTTTCATTTTGCAAACCAGGGACTAAAAAAGGTAGAAGAACAGGAAAGCAAAACCTGATCATAACATTCCAAGCCAAAGGAAGCACAAGCATAACAATTCATTCACATGCAAAGGCCATTCACAATCCATTCAGGCACATATACACAAATAATTGAATAAGGCATATGTTTGCTCACCTGGACTTCAGATGACAAAAGCTTTTGACAGTTTTTCAAGCAGAGATGGAAGCCTGCAACCCCCCCTTTTTTTTTCTTTTACTCTGATTCTTTTAAGCTCTGCAAATCATAGCTACATATTTTTTTTTTGTTTATTCCTTGTTGTACTCATTCACCAAATTCATTAATAACCGTAAATTTAAATTACTTACAGTTGAATGTAAATAGCAGAGAAGCTTTAAATTTTATTCTTTCTGCAACTTGAAACTGGAAATGGTTTTGTCTTTGATCTTCAATTTTCCTGCAACTTAGATTTGATAAAGTTGTTTAAATCTTTGTTTCTTTTTCTGATTACTAACATTTAATTCAAATTTTAAAAAGAATGAAATTCACTTGCCTTTAGATTGTTTCCCAGAAATTCTGCACTGTCAAACTGCAGCTCTACACTTTCATAAGTCTGCAGTTTGAATTTTTTTTGTTTGTTGAATTTTGATCTGTAACTTGCTTCAGATTGTAGTTTGAAAGTTTTTGATTTCTCTTTGAATTTCTTTGCTTTGATTTCTGAGATGAATTCATTCCCAGGTTTGTTTTCTTGAGAAAAAGACTTGTTTTAAATTTAATTTCTGTTCTTGTAATTTTGTTAACAGGACTTGAAAAGATAAGAAAAGAATTTGTTTTTCTTTTAATTACATTCTAATTAAATTTTATTTTAGAATAAATATGGGTTTGCCACTTGTTTAACTTTGTTTGACATTTGTAATTTCATTTGTTAGTTTTCTTACATTTGTTATGTTTAAACAAAATTATGTAAAGTCCCTTTTCATAAATTTATTTACAAATTGTTTTTAAACCTTGTTTTATTTTTAACTTACAAATCATGTTCATGTTTTATTTGAATATAACATTTTTTTTTTATGTTCCAATGGTTTAAATCTTTTAATCAAATCAAATTTTATATTCAAATCTAATTTTTACATTTTTAATTCAAATTCAAAATTTAATTATAGAATAAATTTGTACTTATAAATGAATAAATAATCAAATACCTTTTTAAATATATCTTTACATTCCATTTGATGTCAAATTAATAAATTTTATTTACAATAGATATATTTATTCATTCAAATTTTCAAAAGATAATCTCAATTTTATTTTCAAATATTCTATCTTAAAATATATTTATATGAAAAAAAAATACATCTTTATTAATTTTGAAAATTTAAACACAATTATATTTTTAATCTTAAATTCCCAATTCAATTCTATTTATAATTCAAAAATAGAAATTTTCTAATAAATTCGTAATTAAATCCACAATTATATTTTCAAAATTAAATAAATTGTCAAATTAAACTTGTTCAAAATTCAGGAATGTTACAAGGCCGATAGCATTGGAAGTTTTATGGACCGAGAGAGTCGAGTTTGATAGGACTAGGTGTTGGCTGCGGAGGAGGGGAGAGCGAAATGGAGGAGGCAAGGCGGGTTTCGGAGGATGGCTGGTGCGTGCCGCACGAGGAGGAGGGATGGCATGGTTGCAGGCGGTGGGCTTGCTCACGTGAGGCCGGGTGGAGGTTGTGAGTGAGCTCGGCCAAAGTTAGTGCAGCGGAGGTGGGTGGAGAGTAGTCGGCGACGCTGGTGTGGGCTGGAGCAAGGGTCGTGCGAGGGTGGCTGAAGCTTTGGTGGGCTGTGGTGCGGGCAGCGAAAGGGTTTTGGTAGGGTGAGGAGGCAGAGAGAGAGGCAAAAGAGGTCGGGGAGAATGGAAGCTTGGTGGAGAGAAGAATGCTCTGCTGTAGTTAAATTATGGAGAGGAGAAGAAAGAAATAAATAAAGGAGAGGAAGATGGAGTCAGGAATAAAAAGGATAGGAGAAGTAACGGCTACAGGGAGAGAAATAAAGAAGGGGAGGAGTGCGCGTGCTTTGATTTTGCTAAAATAAATTTTAACGTTTGGAATAATAAAGGATGGAATTCATTTCAAAAGTAACAACGGTACCTAGATTGCCGGGCAGATAATTAAAGCAATTTATTTCCTGATTGGATAGCACGTTTGAATTTTGAAATGCAAAAGGAAAAGTTAAGTCACAATTTAGGGTACCGTTACAACGAACAATTTATTGCTTCCGTTGTACACCGGATCCAAAAATACAAAAATAAATTTACCATTGAGATCAGCACGACAAGACGATCACAACGGTATACAGATATCAGTGGTATGATCATCCAATCCAAAGTCGATGATTGGTACCAAAAATGCTGCAAATTTGCCCGAAATAAGGTAAACGGAGCAGTAGACGTCCGAATTTAGAAAAACCAAAGATGACGTCTCACTCAGAAGAGGATTTAGAATTTTTAATGCAAAGATATTCAGATTTGGAACATAAATTTATTGTCAACAATTATTAGCTAGCTTGGATTTAATAGAATTACAAAATAAATAAACTTCCATAAAATAAATTGAAAATTTACCATTCGCTATATTTAATTATACGTAATCCAAATATAAAAATTTCATTTCAAAATATTATTATTTAAAATTTCTTAAAATTTTAATTAAATACGTAAATAAAACCATTTAAAAATTATTAAAATTTTATGGGTTGTTACACCAGTCATCCAGTTGATTGGTTCAAAGAAATCATCTGCTCGTACAGGAGACTTCACTGCATCTGGGATATTCTGATGTATTTTATTTTTCTAACCCCGATGTATATAGTAGCTTCATGAACTACTATTCTTTATTTATCCCGCTGCATTTTATTACTCTGTGTCTGTAATCTGTGACTGATTTATTTACTGTATATGTTGAGTTTGTCACATTTAAATTAACAACGCGGTATTTTGAATTATTCAAGTCGGACATGTATGGTTTTATCGTCGATTTGAATGGTCCAAAATAGCGGGTCGTTACTACCTTTTAGACTAGAATCACTATGGGTTGAAATGATACATACCCGAACGGACTATAGAATAGGAGAAAATCGTTATGGGCTGAAATGATAGGCCTGAATGATTTTCAATTATTTTCATTTACTTGGGATTGCAGGTTTGAAATGATCAAACCCGGGTTTTCTTTGTAAATTACGGGTTGAAATGATATATTACCTGTATCACTTTACCTAGTCTAGAAAATGAAATACAGACTCGGTGTTAAAATATGTTTTTCTTAAAATTTTAAAATATTTTAGGAATGTAAATATCATAATATTTTAATTTAAATTTGATTAAAAATGATTTTTGTAAGGCATTATTGACTCACTGAAAATTTATAAGTGAAATAAATTAATGGTAAAGTTAGAAAATCTGAAATGTAAGTTTTTTGGAAATTATAATTTGGTGATAAATTGAATTTAAATTAAATATGAAAATATGATAAATTTATGATATTTTGAACTAAATGAATTTAGAATAATTTTATAATATATAAATGATTTTTGAATTAAGTTAAAACGTGAAATGAATGAATATTTAAGTTGAAATTTTGAAATATAACTAAAATTGGAAATTTGTGAATTTGGCTTAAAAGTGAATTTTAAGTTAAGCAAATAAAAATTAAATTAAGTTATATTTGAAAATTTAAAATTAAGTGTTAGTTTAAATTTAATTTAATGAATTTAAAATTTAATGTTGGAATTTAATAAGTGAATTACTATTAAATTTTGATTTTTGAATAGAGATTTAACTTTATAAAATCATGAATATAAGGGTATTTGAATGATTGTTTTAAAAGTGAAATTATATGATTTTATAAGTTAAAAATGGTTTAAATAAAAATATAATTGTTTGTGAACTTATACTGAATATTTGAAGTTAATTTACTACATTTCTAAAATGCTATTAATTCTAATGTAAAGGATAATACAGTATTTGTAAATGCCGTAGTTGATAATAATGAACAAAATGGCTCAATTTAATTAAAGGCTATTATAGCATTTTTTGCGAATGTTATAATGGTTGAATTTAATTAAGTTTATTTGAAACTAATGGAACCCTATTACAACATTTTAAATATTGTCTTTTGTTAAATTGAATTGTTTTAAGTGTGACTTTCCGTAGCATTTTCTAAATGCTGCGAAAGTTGAATTTTTATTATTTTAATAAATTTAAGTGAATGAATGAACTTTTAAAGATTAAAATTTTGGAAATTTAATAATTTAATTATTAAATATAATATCTTCATTTTAATATTTAAATGAAGCAATTTGTTTCGAAATGTAAACTATTTTGAAATGTGTTTTGAAATGGTATTTAAATTAAATAAAAATGAATGTGGTTTGGAAAATATGATATTTTGAAATGGATTTTGAATGATATTAAATTTTTAAATGATATTTTATTTCGAAGTATAAATACTATTTTGAAATTTTAACCACAGGATGTATTTAATTTATGGTTTAACTCATCTTTAAAGGATGGGCGATCCCAAGCATCCTTTAAGTTACGGTGCATTTCTACTACAGTTCACTTGAGTTGATTTACATTATATAAGTATATATTATCCTGACTCGAGTGTTTTGTGTTTTACTTTACGCTCGGGTCAGCCTGAGTATTCACAGCTTTGGATTCTCTTTCTGGAGCTGGTCTTTGCTAGAGTTTCTGCTTATCAACATTTATATCAACTTTCTGTTTCAGCTATTCTAGTTTATCTCATGTATTAGTGAACTTCTATGGATTTGAGATTGCTATTATGTTGTTTTCAGACTGTATTATGTTTTTTGGTTTGAGACTCTGCTGTAGTAGCTTCATGAACTACTATGTATTTTATATTCCGCTGCAAGGTATTCTGTTTTTTCTGTGTCTATGATTCTGTGATTTGTATTTCATTTGCTCCAAATTTATTTACAATGCGGTATTTTGAGCAATTCAAGTCCGACATGTGTGTCTGCCATTGCATTTGGAGGGTGCAGCATGATAGGGGGTTCTCGCTTCCTGGTTTGGTAGTGATCGGTTGACTCTTACTCCTACATGTCCCCGCTTGGGCTGGTGGTGCAGTTGAGAGGCTGGCCGTAAAGGCAGAACACAGGTACCAATGTATGCTACAGTAGGCGTTAAACCACTGGCGCGGCCCGTTACATTTGGTATCGGAGCTTTTGTTTTAGGCAAACCATAGCCTATGGAGCAAAAACTCATTAGAGATAGGGTAGAAAAACCCTAGAATGAGTGAAATCAATCTTGGAATCCTTTCTTGTGAGAGAACGTATTTTCGAAGTATAAAATAATTTCCAAATGATTTTTGAAGGATTTTCAAAGATTATTTTGGTATAAAAATTTTCTTATTTTGAAACCAAGATTTTCAAAACTTCATCCCTACAGTATCCATCTTGTTAGAAATCTCTTGGTTAGGATTCTTATCGGTTAGGATTCCTTGAACTTTGGAACGCTCCCACTTGTTCTGAAATCCAGTCTTGGCTTCCCTATTCTATCCATTTTGATTTTGGAGCATTTCATAACTCCAGTTTGGAATGACCTCTATAAAGATCGGTGATTCCGCAAATCTTTGAATGATTTGTAAAGGGGTGAAAATCCTTTATAATTGGCATTGATTCACCGGAGATTCCTGCATGTTCGGTTTTCGATGCTATCTATCTCCTGCTCTACCCGGATTCTATCTCTGGCAATCGAATGTCGATTTGTCGTAGATTTCCGAATTGATTATATTACTGAAGTCACGGTTGACTGGCTAAGGTCGCCCGCGATTTTTATAGGTTTATCATCTTCTATTTGGTAAAAAAATTATCTTATCTTCATTCGAGCTTATCTTCGAAACAGAATTCTATTTGATTAGAGTTCCTATAAATTCGAATCTCTGTATTGCTTGAAATCTAACCTTGAATCATTCTTTGGAAATTTGTGTTTGATTGTATTTTGAACTTGTGTACACATCGAAATTATTATTTTGACAAGGATGACCGTATTTTGTATATAAAAGTGAAATGTTTCAATAAGGATTTTTACCTTTGGAAAATGAAAATTTGAAGCTTTGAAAGGATTTGAAATTTTGGAAATCTATAAGAAAATGTGATTTATATAAAAATGAAGGGTTTGAATTTGAATTTGAATTTCGAGGAATCGAACTCCGGTGTTTTGAAATGGGTTTTTAAGATTTTGGAAAATATATAATAATAATATGATTTAAAGATATTTTTCCAAATAAGAAATGTTTCAAATGTATTCGAATGAATTCCAATGATGTCAAAGAGATTTCAAAGAAGTTTCAAGAAATAAAAGTCCAGAACCTACTTATGTCGCTAAAAATAATTTCGGTGATGAATACATGCATCATCGACATTGATTTTTGAGTTTCTGAGTGGGGAAGAGGCCACTCTAATAGCTTTGCTATGCGAGTGATTTTATGAAACCAAATTTTGATTTCCGATTTCGAAGTATGGTTTGATATTCGAAAGATATGTGTGTGTATATATATAATTGAAATGATTTAAAATAAGCCGGTGTTCAATCCTTGAGATTCAGATTTTTTTTGGTATAACCTTGCCTATTTTAATTGATTTACTAATTTGTTGGTGATTTCCAACTCTTGGATTGAAAATATGATTTCTTCGACTATTTTGAAGGTTCGAGCACTTCCAAATCAAGGTTAACTTTTCAAAGCTAAGAAATTTTGGATGGTATAAGGTATCTGATAAAGTATAGGTTTAGTTTGGTATGCTTAATGTATAAAGTAATATGATTTATATAAGTTTGAAATGGTTGTGGAGTGAAATAAGTAAGACTATTTTGAATTATACTGATATGAAATATAGTTTTGAAAAGATATTTGAAGTAAAATGTAACGTTTACGATTTTTCGTTGCCGAAAAATCGAATAGTTATGGGTTTTAAGAAGAAGAATTTAAGAAAAGAAGAGAAGAAGAAGAGAGAAAATAGATAATAGAGGGGAGAGAAAACATAAGATAGAAAATTTTAAAATAGAAGAAAAAGAGAATAGAACGGAACAGAACAGAAACAACAGAACAACAACAGAATCTCACAATTCGCAGCGGAACAACATATAATAATAAATGAATAATCTTTAAACAAGAACTATATCAGTTATTACATTACATCACATTTCATTACATCATATCATCAGAGTGTACAACAACAACAACAAACAGTGCAGCGAAAAAAAGAAATACTATATAAACTAGTAATACGCCATGCCATCCAGCTTGCCTCCAGCAACTCCAGAATATCCAGAATATCCTGATAAACCTAACTCTTAACTGCCCGTGTGGAAATTGGTGGGCACCCAGAGTTTAGGAAGGAAAACAATAAACTCCAAGTCAGTCATGTGACTGGCGTGAGAACTCAAAATAGTTTATTTATCTTTGAAAACAAAATAGAGGAATATTTTTAAAGTCAATTCGCAATGCTTTTAAAAATGAGACTACCATAAGGCCTCCCGCACACACACACATGCAAACGCAGAATCGGAGGAGATTTCTCCTTATGATAGTCAAAGATGCTTGATACGCATTAAAAAGAACATTTGATATTATTACTAGTGCATAGTATAGGAAAAATTTATTTCGAAAGTAGAATATAAATCTTAGCCAGCATAGACATTCCGCACTTATGCCTACTATAGCTACCATGTTCAATAGCAGGTTACCGCCACATTCCATAGCAGGTTATACAACTAATACCGTACAAGTCTCGTATTGTTTCTTTGGATTTCCAACAAATGGTCAGGCCAAGGAACTTCCCATTGCCACATGGAAACGCCTCTGGCTGGATGTCCCCGAGAACTTAACCAGCTCTCTGCCAACACAAGGCCGGGTTACCTTTATCACTAGGTAACTACTACACGAGTATGACATCCCCCGGTCCCATTGGACCTTTTAACCGAGCGCTCGTCACCAACAACACCACACAGTAATAAAATATAGTGTTTCCACATGAGTAAATATCTGGGCACCATACCATGATACTACCCTTTCCAGAAGGAAATGCACATACCCTAAAGGGAGCTACCCCTCATAACCTTGCCGCATCTTTCCTGTTTTGACCATTCCGGGATGTGAGGCTCGACGAAGTTTCGTCCACAAAAACATACTTTATACAAAAGTCATGCTTTGGGTCAACAAATGATCAACACAATGATCACAAAGATAGACGATCAAATAAACGATCCTATCACAATAATCAACACGATGATCATTTACAGCAACGCTCAGCATGTCACATTACCAAATTGGGAATATATCGCTGATAACTTCAACTATATAACCTCTGAGCTCGTACGTCTCAGAGAAGGGTGTTAAGCTAAAAGAATAAATTCTCCGCCACCAACAGAAATATATTTGAAAGAAATCGGCTTTATATCTCAACTTGTAATGTCAGACATACAATCCATACAAGTCTGTTCCGGGCTCGAACAGAACCGAAGGCACTTACAAAGAAGTCCTTGCAATCCGGATATTCACAATCCTGATCGGATTTCCCATCACTTATGGAATCTCTATACCAGGAGCGACCCAGTGCAGAGACAATCGATAGGTCATCCTATCGCTCTCGCAAATACCGGTCTTCAACACCGATCTTCAAATGCAATTCACAACGACGTATCACATATTCGGAATGGGTTATACGACCCCATGGTCCTTTCCCGGTTAACCCGAATAGTGAGCACTTATTCAAAAATAAGTGTGGCATTCAAATTCAAACAATCACATCAAGTACCCATTCAAAGGGAAATATTGATAGTCAGTTATTGAACTATCAATTGGATATGCATACATCACCAGATTCCAAATAATTTATTTTTCCAAAATATCTTTACAAGATATATAATTTCACATTTCAAAATAAATCAATATTTATTTTCATACAAATTCCATTTTCTTTTTATAAATTCCTTAGTGAATTTATATTCCAAAATATTCATGCATATACGATTTCAACTATCCATTTTCAATTTATCTTCAAAAAGATAAATTCTAAATATTCACTTCATATTGGAAAACATTTCCATACTTATCTATTCATAAGTAATTCACAAATCTTTTTATTTTCAACCTTGGAAAATATTCGATATACTTAAATCGAATTAAGTATATAATTCATTCTTTAAGGAAATCATTCTCTTAAACATATTTATTTGGGTCAAAACGAATGTTGCATAAAACATCGTTACGACAACCCAAAATCACTAGTATAGGGATTCGAAATTAAATAGATATATAAATCCCAATACTATACAAATATTTCCTTTCGGAAATCATTTACTATAACAACAGTGTTATAGTCCATCATTTCCTTCTATTTCTCGAAAACGTCTATTTCAACAATAAATGTTGAAATCTATGGTTTCGAATCTCAACACCTTTTAAAACATCGTTAGATCGTTTTAATTCTATTTCAATATCACATTCAAAACAATTTCTTTAACATCTTATTCACTATTCAAAAACGTGAATATACTACGTTAACAATTTCATCCTTTTATTCATTTTAATTCAAAGGATTATTCACAGTCAAAAATGTGAATATAACTCCATTAATAAGTTTCAACAATTTACTTATCAAAATAAGTCGTTTGTGAATTTGTAAAACAACGTTTATGAATTCTATTTCTATTTATTTTATAACATCTCCTTTTATAAATTCCTTTATCAACCTATTCACTTTATAACTCAATTATAAACCAAAGATTCATATTATAAGTTAAATGCTTATAATTTATTCGTTCACAAAAATCGTTCCTTTGAACTTCATAATTATAAATCTTATAACTTATAAGATTCAATTATTCATCCAAATATATTCCTTTAATGACTTTATAAATTTTATAAACCTACTGTTTATAAAATTCCATTTATAATCTCACCGTTTATAATTCTATAAACTTCATTCAATTATGAAATTCATTTTCACTTCATTCAAACACTTATAAAAACTCGTTTTATAATGTCAATATTTCAATTTATAAATATCCACTTATAAATCTCTTAATATAAATCAATTTATATTATTCTTTAAAACGTCTTTAATCTCCTTTATTATTTCACCATTCTCTTGATTTATAAAATAATTAAATTTTATAAATCCTATATTTTCACTTTTTATAATAAATTCAAAAATCCAATTTAAACTACTTTATAAAATCATTAACATTATATTTTCAAAAATCTGTTTTTAACTATTTCTCTCAAAAATCATAATTTTTATAACTTTAAACATTATAACGTTTATTTATTTAAAATGGATCAATTCAAAAATTATTTTATAAAACGTATACTTTTCAAACATCACTTTAAAAATCATTTTAAAATCCCAAAACTTGGGTCCAATGATGCTACACACCAAATAGTCAATCACGACTACAACGATATCATATATCAATATGAAAATCCATCAAATATCAAAATATCTGAAATCAAATAAAAACTGTTGAGGAATCCAGTTGGATCCCTCCAACATGTTTTCCTGCATCCACAAACATTAGCACAATACCAATTTCGCTCCAGTACGAAATTATCGCGGTATATGTTCTTATTAAATATTATCCGCTTAATAACGGCGTAATAGGGTCTCATCCGCTAAAAAATACGGGAAATCAATCAACTGCAATATATACATATGCCAATATATATATATTGCTATTATATATAATACCAATTTCACTGTTTATGAAATATTCGCGGTATATGTTTTTAATAAATAACATCCGCTTACTAACGGCGCATAATGTCTATTTTAACAAACAATAGATATCAATCATCATTCAAACATGCATTCAAATATTTTAAATCTAACTATTTAAAATAAAATCGAAACTGATTCGATTGAGTGAGAAGTTCTCACCTTGATTTCAATTCCGTTTTAGCGATTTATTTCGAATAAAATTAAACGTACGTTTAATTTTACCCAAAATTCTCACTAACTCCAAACGACTCCAAACCAACTCCATCGCGTAGTGCTCGTCCATACGATTCCAACGCAACTGGTTTCGCGCGTTTTCGACCTCGTATGAAAAAGATATGAATTTTTGAAGTTTGAACACGATTTAACTTACTAATTACAACATAATTTTAATTTATTTCAACATACACACATCCTCACCCTTGGATCCAAACCCAGATACATCTCCACCGTCCCCATCCTTCTCCTACATCACGCGTATTGCTCCAGTAACTCAAATTGAGGCCGAACCCATCATGCTTGATTAGGGTTAAATAATTCATCCAATCCATACACCTAGAACACGATCAAGTGATGCCGTCTCGAAGCTCCACACACGAGCTACCTTCGGCCACGACCTAGGCAAGCTCGGCCTCCCCCTCTACCCTCGAGATGCGTGCACAGCTGTAGAGAATGGCCCCATGTAGCTCCTCCCACGTTGCTCCGTTTCCGATCATCACCGTATGGAATCGAAGCTCTCGTCGAGCTCTTCGACTTCCGTGTTGAACACTTCGCGTAATTCTTTACGGATTGAGAGAGATTGATGAAGAAGTGAGAGCGATTTCTGGCCATTGGTTATTAAAGTGGCGGCTAGGGTTAGGTTTAGAGATATATTTTTTTTTTATTAATGAAGGGTAGGGGGTGTATTTATAGAGAATTTTCGAACACTATTCATCCGGAAATTCCGAACTCCGATTCACACGCCGTAACCAGCGTTTCTAGGGTTTACCCCGCGTTCCGGACACAATGGAACAGGTTTCGAAAGCTAATTCGGACATCTGTGCGAGTTATGGCTATAAACGCTCAATTTAAATTAAACCGATTTAAGCGATTTTCTAGGCGTTTTAATTCGTACAGGACAAATGGTAAATCCAATTGACTTGAAATTTGAAACCATACAATAATATCACATTACGGATCCGATGAAACTGGTTTCGTCGAAATCCGAGACTTTTTGAAAAATGGCTATTTTAGCTCGCCAAATTTAAATTAAAAATAAATCGATGCGTTTCGAGCTGCCACGATCAAACGATAACTCCGATTGACACGAAATTTGAAATCCGGTAATAACTTACTATTACGGATCCAATGAAACTGGTTTCGTACAATTCTGAGACTGTTCAAAAATTGACTATTTTCACTAGTCGGTTTTAAATATTAAAATATTCAATTTTCACAAATTAACTTTTAATTCGATTTTAAAAGTTCTAAAATATCATTCTAACTTCAACATGATAAAATAAAATTTTACAAATCATTTTCAATCATATTTAACTCGATTTTCAATTATTTCCATAATTTAACGTATTAAATTATCGATTTAATTATTCAATTAAATCCAATAATTCAAATAAAAATTTATTTGACTTGTAAATTCACTTATTAATATTTAAAATTAATTAAATATTCAAATTTTAATTAATAAAAATTCTGGGTCGTTACAATCTTCCCTACTTAAAAGAATTTCGTCCTCGAAATTAACAGGTAAGAAAAGTTACAGAATCTATTAATTTTCCAAAATTCATAATTAAACTTCTTATAATAACTTTACTAAGTTTTCAAATCATACTTAGTTATCCTTTCAAAAACAACTACTATTTTTTAACTTTCATTTCCAAAATCAAAGTTAAAGTTTTCAAAATTTTCCCATTTTCTCAAATTTTTCTAACGCCTTAAATTTCCGGAAAAATTCGCCATAGTCTCCTTTGCGCGGCTCGATCCGAAAAAAATATGACAGTATATATATCACAAATATACATCTCATCAAGTAATGAGGCATCCCGAAGGGAAAAAAGTATAAAAGTACGATATTTAATCCGAGATATGTACCTTATATTTTATTAGCAAGCATATACGGCTAATATAGCGCGAAAGCGAGCTCCAAATGCGAAGCAAACGCGATCCGCACCTACTAATCACTCAACAAACAACATGAGAACCATGTATATAGACAATAGTATCAATATACATCATATAGCAACTGAAACAAAAGCAACAAATGTAAACATCAACCAACTATCATCTAACTAACATCCATAACCAATAAATATTCATTTATATTCTCATTAACATTTAATGAAATGGTTTCTCACTTTAAATCATATTTGATTTATTAACAGTGGATGTTTTTACTAACATTCATTCTAAATTAGTTTATATTCACTAATTCATAAGTTGGTTCACTTCACCGTTTATATTCATTCTCATTAACTCAATTTCATTAATACTTAATGAATTATATACAATCAACTAACAATCAATGTATATTAATTACAACCAAATTTCTTTGCTTATATTCATTCTCATTCAATTTATTCAACTTCCAATAACATTAGATTTTAATGAATCAACACTTATATTCATTATTCCACATCAACTAAATTTACATTCATTTGATTATCATCCAATCCATTCATTCAATTCAATTCAACTAACTTAAATACCAATATCAACTTCGTTCAATATCTCTTAAGTTATATTCCATTTAACATTATTTGGTTTTACATAACTTAAATTCCTACTTGTAAATAAATTCAAATTTCAATTCTAAAGTAAATTTCCATTTAACTTTAAATTCATTTGCTTATTTACAACTCATATTCATAAATATATTCATATAGTTTCACTTCTTATATATATAAGTTTATTTCACAATTGTAAATCACTTTAATTATAATTCAATTCTTATAATTCTTTTGCTTATACAACTATTCTTTTATTTAGATTATTCAAACAACTAAACAATCAACTTATATACACTTTAATAATTTTGAAAATTTATTTCCTTTATATATAAAAATATACTCAAGGTAAAATTATTTCATTTACCCAATTTTAAAACAATATTGTGTCGAATTGTTCTGTACAAGTGTTTAGAGATCCCTATCAACAACGTTAATTACTCGTATTAACCAGAATCTATATACCACTCAACAAACCAATCATCACAATATAAAACGATTTCATATTCACTAACAAATACGCTCTCATAGCTATTATTACACTCAAATTCATTCTAGAGTACTACTGACTCTATCTCTAATGAATAATACCCAGCAGAACCATGGTTGTCGCTTAACCATAAGCTCTGATACCAAATGTAACGTTTACGATTTTTCGTTGCTGAAAAATCAAATAGTTATGGGTTTTAAGAAGAAGAATTTAAGAAAAGAAGAGAAGAAGAAGAGAGAAAATAGATAATAGAGGGGAGAGAAAACATAAGATAGAAATTTTTAAAATAGAAGAAAAAGAGAATAGAACGGAACAGAACAGAAACAACAGAACAACAACAGAATCTCACAATCCGCAGCGGAACAACATATAATAATAAATGAATAATCTTTAAACAAGAACTATATCAGTTATTACATTACATCACATTTCATTACATCATATCATCAGAGTGTACAACAACAACAACAAACAGTGCAGCGAAAAAAAGAAATACTATATAAACTAGTAATACGCCATGCCATCCAGCTTGCCTCCAGCAACTCCAGAATATCCAGAATATCCTGATAAACCTAACTCTTAACTGCCCGTGTGGAAATTGGTAGGCACCCAGAGTTTAGGAAGGAAAACAATAAACTCCAAGTCAGTCATGTGACTGGTGTGAGAACTCAAAACAGTTTATTTATCTTTGAAAACAAAATAGAGGAATATTTTTAAAGTCAATTCGCAATGCTTTTAAAAATGAGACTACCATAAGGCCTCCCGCACACACACACATGCAAACGCAGAATCAAAGGAGATTTCTCCTTATGATAGTCAAAGATGCTTGATACGCATTAAAAAGAACATTTGATATTATTACTAGTGCATAGTATAGGAAAAATTTATTTCGAAAGTAGAATATAAATCTTAGCCAGCATAGACATTCCGCACTTATGCCTACTATAGCTACCATGTTCAATAGCAGGTTACCGCCACATTCCATAGCAGGTTATACAACTAATACCGTACAAGTCTCGTATTGTTTCTTTGGATTTCCAACAAATGGTCAGGCCAAGGAACTTCCCATTGCCACATGGAAACGCCTCTGGCTGGAAGTCTCCGAGAACTTAACCAGCTCTCTGCCAACACAAGGTCGGGTTACCTTTATCACTAGGTAACTACTACACGAGTATGACATCCCCCGGTCCCATTGGACCTTTTAACCGAGCGCTCGTCACGAACAACACCACACAGTAATAAAATATAGTGTTTCAACATGAGTAAATATCTGGGCACCATACCATGATACTACCCTTTCCAGAAGGAAATGCACATACCCTAAAGGGAGCTACCCCTCATAACCTTGCCGCATCTTTCCTGTTTTGACCATTCCGAGATGTGAGGCTCGACGAAGTTTCGTCCACAAAAACATACTTTATACAAAAGCCATGCTTTGGGTCAACAAATGATCAACACAATGATCACAAAGATAGACGATCAAATAAACGATCCTATCACAATAATCAACACGATGATCATTTACAGCAACACTCAGCATGTCACATTACCAAATTGGGAATATATCGCTGATAACTTCAACTATATAACCTCTGAGCTCGTACGTCTCAGAGAAGGGTGTTAAGCTAAAAGAATAAATTCTCCGCCACCAACAGAAATATATTTGAAAGAAATCGGCTTTATATCTCAACTTGTAATGTCAGACATACAATCCATACAATTCTGTTCCGGGCTCGAACAGAACCGAAGGCACTTACAAAGAAGTCCTTGCAATCCGGATATTCACAATCCTGATCGGATTTCCCATCACTTATGGAATCTCTATACCAGGAGCGACCCAGTGCAGAGACAATCGATAGGTCATCCTATCGCTCTCGCAAATACCGGTCTTCAACACCGATCTTCAAATGCAATTCACAACGACGTATCACATATTCGAAATGGGTTATACGACCCCATGGTCCTTTCCCGGTTAACCCGAATAGTGAGCGCTTATTCAAAAATAAGTGTGGCATTCAAATTCAAACAATCACATCAAGTACCCATTCAAAGGGAAATATTGATAGTCAGTTATTGAACTATCAATTGGATATGCATACATCACCAGATTCCAAATAATTTATTTTTCCAAAATATCTTTACAAGATATATAATTTCACATTTCAAAATAAATCAATATTTATTTTCATACAAATTCCACTTTCTTTTTATAAATTCCTTAGTGAATTTATATTCCAAAATATTCATGCATATACGATTTCAACTATCCATTTTCAATTTATCTTCAAAAAGATAAATTCTAAATATTCACTTCATATTGGAAAACATTTCCATACTTATCTATTCATAAGTAATTCACAAATCTTTTTATTTTCAACCTTGGAAAATATTCGATATACTTAAATCGAATTAAGTATATAATTCATTCTTTAAGGAAATCATTCTCTTAAACATATTTATTTAGGTCAAAACGAATGTTGCATAAAACATCGTTACGACAACCCAAAATCACTAGTATAGGGATTCGAAATTAAATAGATATATAAATCCCAATACTATACAAATATTTCCTTTCAGAAATCATTTACTATAACAACAGTGTTATAGTCCATCATTTCCTTCTATTTCTCGAAAACGTCTATTTCAACAATAAATGTTGAAATCTATGGTTTCGAATCTCAACACCTTTTAAAACATCGTTAGATCATTTTAGTTCTATTTCAATATCACATTCAAAACAATTTCTTTAACATCTTATTCACTATTCAAAAACGTGAATATACTACGTTAACAATTTCATCCTTTTATTCATTTTAATTCAAAGGATTATTCACAGTCAAAAATGTGAATATAACTCCATTAATAAGTTTCAACAATTTACTTATCAAAATAAGTCGTTTGTGAATTTATAAAACAACGTTTATGAATTCTATTTCTATTTATTTTATAACATCTCCTTTTATAAATTCCTTTATCAACCAATTCACTTTATAACTCAATTATAAACCAAAGATTCATATTATAAGTTAAATGCTTATAATTTATTCGTTCACAAAAATCGTTCCTTTGAACTTCATAATTATAAATCTTATAACTTATAAGATTCAATTATTCATCCAAATATATTCCTTTAATGACTTTATAAATTTTATAAACCTACTGTTTATAAAATTCCATTTATAATCTCACCGTTTATAATTCTATAAACTTCATTCAATTATGAAATTCATTTTCACTTCATTCAAACACTTATAAAAACTCGTTTTATAATGTCAATATTTCAATTTATAAATATCCACTTATAAATCTCTTAATATAAATCAATTTATATTATTCTTTAAAACGTCTTTAATCTCCTTTATTATTTCACCATTCTCTTGATTTATAAAATAATTAAATTTTATAAATCCTATATTTTCACTTTTTATAATAAATTCAAAAATCCAATTTAAACTACTTTATAAAATCATTAACATTATATTTTCAAAAATCAGTTTTTAACTATTTCTCTGAAAAATCATAATTTTTATAACTTTAAAAATTATAACGTTTATTTATTTAAAATGGATCAATTCAAAAATTATTTTATAAAACGTATACTTTTCAAACATCACTTTAAAAATCATTTTAAAATCCCAAAACTTGGGTCCAATGATGCTACACACCAAATAGTCAATCACGACTACAACGATATCATATATCAATATGAAAATCCATCAAATATCAAAATATCTGAAATCAAATAAAAACTGTTGAGGAATCCAGTTGGATCCCTCCAACCTGTTTTCCTGCATCCACAAACATTAGCACAATACCAATTTTGCTCCATTACGAAATTATCGCGGTATATGTTCTTATTAAATATTATCCGCTTAATAACGGCGTAATAGGGTCTCATCCGCTAAAAAATACGGGAAATCAATCAACTGCAATATATACATATGCCAATATATATATATTGCTATTATATATAATACCAATTTCACTGTTTATGAAATATTCGCGGTATATGTTTTTAATAAATAACATCCGCTTACTAACGGCGCATAATGTCTATTTTAACAAACAATAAATATCAATCATCATTCAAACATGCATTCAAATATTTTAAATCTAACTATTTAAAATAAAATCGAAACTGATTCGATTGAGTGAGAAGTTCTCACCTTGATTTCAATTCCGTTTTAACGATTTATTTCGAATAAAATTAAACGCACGTTTAATTTTACCCAAAATTCTCACTAACTCCAAACGACTCCAAACCAACTCCATCGCGTAGTGCTCGTCCATACGATTCCAACGCAACTAGTTTCGCGCATTTTCGACCTCGTATGAAAAAGATATGAATTTTTGAAGTTTGAACACGATTTAACTTACTAATTACAACATAATTTTAATTTATTTCAACATACACACATCCTCACCCTTGGATCCAAACCCAGATACATCTCCACCGTCCCCATCCTTCTCCTACATCACGCGTATTGCTCCAGTAACTCAAATTGAGGCCGAACCCATCATGCTTGATTAGGGTTAAATAATTCATCCAATCCATACACCTAGAACACGATCAAGTGATGCCGTCTCGAAGCTCCACACACGAGCTACCTTCGGCCACGACCTAGGCAAGCTCGGCCTCCCCCTCTACCCTCGAGATGCGTGCACAGCTGTAGAGAATGGCCCCATGTAGCTCCTCCCACGTTGCTCCGTTTCCGATCATCACCGTATGGAATCGAAGCTCTCGTCGAGCTCTTCGACTTCCGTGTTGAACACTTCGCGTAATTCTTTACGGATTGAGAGAGATTGATGAAGAAGTGAGAGCGATTTCTGGCCATTGGTTATTAAAGTGGCGGCTAGGGTTAGGTTTAGAGATATTTTTTTTTTATTAATGAAGGGTAGGCGGTGTATTTATAGAGAATTTTCGAACACTATTCATCCGGAAATTCCGAACTCCGATTCACGCGCCGTAACCAGCGTTTCTAGGGTTTACCCCGCATTCCGGACACAATGGAACAGGTTTCGAAAGCTAATTCGGACATCTGTGCGAGTTATGGCTAGAAACGCTCAATTTAAATTAAACCGATTTAAGCGATTTTCTAGGCGTTTTAATTCGTACAGGACAAATGGTAAATCCAATTGACTTGAAATTTGAAATCTTACAATAATATCACATTACGGATCCGATGAAACTGGTTTCGTCGAAATCCGAGACTTTTTGAAAAATGGCTATTTTAGCTCGCCAAATTTAAATTAAAAATAAATCGATGCGTTTCGAGCTGCCACGATCAAACGATAACTCCGATTGACACGAAATTTGAAATCCGGTAATAACTAACTATTACGGATCCAATGAAACTGGTTTCGTTCAATTCTGAGACTGTTCAAAAATTGACTATTTTCACTAGTCGATTTTAAATATTAAAATATTCAATTTTCACAAATTAACTTTTAATTCGATTTTAAAAGTTCTAAAATATCATTCTAACTTCAACATGATAAAATAAAATTTTACAAATCATTTTCAATCATATTCAACTCGATTTTCAATTATTTCCATAATTTAACGTATTAAATTATCGATTTAATTATTCAATTAAATCCAATAATTCAAATAAAAATTTATTTGACTTATAAATTCACTTATTAATATTTAAAATTAATTAAATATTCAAATTTTAATTAATAAAAATTCTGGGTCGTTACATAAAATGTTGATTTTTTGTTAAATTTATAAGTTAAGAAAAAAGTGAATTTTGACTTAACAAATGAAAGTGAGTTTTAAATTGAATATTTGATTTAAAATTTTGTTGTTATAAATCATATGTTAAAAATTATTTAAATATGAAATTTTAAAGTCTAGAAATATGACTATAAGTTTAAAATTTGCTAAACTTGAAGTTGTATTGTTTTTTAAAAGTTATAATAAAATCTGGAATTTTATTAATAGCATTTCTAAAATGCTATAGTTTTATGACAACACTTTAAAATGCTGTTGTTTTTGAATTTAACTTTGTTTGAATTAACTAAATATATGTTATGGCATATTATAAATGTCGTTATTCTCGAACTAAACTATTTTGGAAACTATAAGTTACGATAGCACTTTTAAATGCCGTCATTGTTATAATTTGACAATGTTTCATAATGTTATGGATTTTAACACTGTTGAGTTATGTTTTAAAAAGTTAAATGATTTAATTTTGGAATTTATTTTTTGTGAAATTTAAGGAGTTTTGAATATAATTTAATATTTAAATTTGAATTTTAAGGAATTTAAATTGAATTTGAATTTAAATAAGGTTTACTTGGTTATGTGTTAAATGGAATGAAATGTAATGAGATAAATGAATTTTTGAATGGAATTTTGAATTGCATTTTTGTAATGATATTTGAAATAATAATTGAATGACATATTTGAATTTTTTAAATGATATTTAAATTTAAATATTTGAAATTGAATTCAAATAATGATTTGATAATGAGGCTTTGAATGATATAATCTTTATTTGATAAAGAATGTGAATCAGGAATGGTAACTGATTTTGATAAATGAAATTTAAAGTTTATATTTGTATGAATGGATATTTGGTTTGCTTGTAATTTGAGTTTAATTAAAAATGATGAATTTATGAAATGAATATGTCAAAACTAAATAATAATGAAGTAAAATTTGAGATATATGAAATTATAAAATTTAGTTTTGGAATACGGTACATTTAAGCTCTAAAATATATTAAAGATTGAATAGTTTATTTTGCGGATCAAATCTTTATTTTAAATTTGATAATATTTGAAATGGTTTTGTTGGAAAACTAAATTGAATTGAAACTGATGGTTTGAATTGAATTAAAGCTGGAACTTGTAGACTTGGGTTTAAATAGAATAAATTTGTGAAATGTACAGAATTAAAGGGATGTTTTACGATTTCAAATGTATGATTTAGAAAAGTTATGATTTTCAAAGTGTAATGATTTCAAGTATTTTGGTTTCGAAAGATTTATAACTTTAAAAGTATTATGATTTTTGAAAGTTAATATATGTTTGAAATGGAAATGAATTTGTTTGACCTAAATTTTTGTTGATTTGGAAATTTGGATTATTTTCTAAGTCTATTGTTTTAAGAAACTTTGAAACTGAGTAAATGTAATTTAGAAGAAATGGTTTGGCGAAATTATATATGATTTTGAAACTGAAATGTTATTGAAACAAATTAAAATTGAGAACCTTGTTTTACTAAATACTTGATTTGGGAGTTATCGAACTTATATAAAATGGATTTGTATAAGCATGAAGTTGATTTGAAAATGTTGAATTGAAAAGGTACTCAATTTGTAAATTAAAATCTTATATAATCGAAGTTTATTTAATTATGATTTGATATACTATTGATTTTGGAAAGTATTCGATTTGAAAATGAAATCTTATATATAATGGAATTTATATAAGTGCGATATTTGAAGCTATGATTTTGAAGGGCTACTATATATGGTATATTATATTTTGATGTAAGAGGTATGGGAAGTACCCTCCAGAAGAAGTACAGTGATATGCTTCGACCCAGATGGACTTGGGGAATCCAGGAATGGATTCGACCGATGAACCCTAATGGACTTGGGTGAATTCAGAAATGGATTCGAACTGATATGGTTGTCCGGACTTAAACTCATGAGTTCCTCGATTTTTTCAGGGTAGATGGTTCTTTAGTTTACGCAATGGAGGCGCTTTCGATCCTAGGATATGTTGTTTATGCATCTTCCGGGAAGGAAGTGCATCCATTGCGTAAATCATTGAATCAGCAGCGTACCACTGCAGCAGGGGTCGATGGTCCCTTGTTTACAAACTGGCTACGATATTTTTCTGGAATCTGGAAGGTAGAAGGATCTTCTGGAAAGTGTTGTGTCCATTTCGTAAATACTGGATCAGCAACGGGCCACTGCTATCGTACTATCATCATTTGACATTGGATTTTGAGCGGAACTTCTCATACCTATTTTTTTTAGTATTATCACTGGGTATTGAAACAGGTCTACTAAGTACTTGGAGAATTCTAGCTTTGCGCCTGATCAACGCATAGCCAGAGTCTGCAGGAACGAAAGTAAACTTGTTAAGACATCGAGTTATAAAAGTATTTTGGTAAAGTATTGTATAAAGGATATTCTAATCATGATTTAAATTGTCTTAAATATTGTTTACTTTGAACTATCAAATTTGAATCAAATAACTAATTAACATATTAAATGTTTAACATGTCAAATATAAAAAAAAATTAAAATAATGGTTCATCCATGTCTTTCAACCTGCTTTCCCTCCTAGCTACTTTTTCCTTACCTTCTTTCAGGATGTCTTCCAACCTATTGTTCTTTCTTGCTGTTTCTCCGCTTCCTTCCTCTTCGAGGACGAAAAGATTTGAGTGGGGGAGAGTGTAACAACCCTAGATTTTTCATATATTTTAATATTTGACTTTGTTTTATTTTAAAATTATTTTAAACTTATTTTATTTCAAACATTTCATTTTTAATGTAGGTGTTGATTATTATGTGAATTATAATTTCAAACCGGTATAAATTGGATATTTTACTGAAAGATGAATTTCTGTTCAAAATGGTCAAACCTTGACTTTTAAATTTCAAATTTAAATATTTAAATTATTAAATTTTATCTTTTATTATGAAAATATATTTAATAACTTGAATACTGCTTTTTTGTTTCGTTGAAAACGGATTTAATTTGTGAAAGTTATGTACATTTCAATTTTGAGTATAATTTTTTTATTTTGAAATTTTGTCTATTCTAAATTATATAAATCATATTTTAAATGTTATATTTTACTTAATATGTGTTAATATGTTATTTTATGTATATTTTGGCTTTTAATATTTTTAAAGTTATAATAAAATTTTTCCAAAATTTACTGTATTTATTTCCTATTTTTAAAGGCTGTTTTCTATTTTTCTGCTATTTTCTTCATTTAAATTATATTTAATTAAAATTTATATATTTATTTTGTGAATGTATTTTTATTTTATGTTATTATTTATGTTTAAAAATATTTTACTAGCTCATATGAATTTTCTAAAAATTATTCTATTTAATTTCAAATTTTATAGTCTAGTTCACTGTTTTAGCTATTTTTCTTAATTTAACATTATATAATTAATAAATAATATATAAATTTTTATATTTTTATAATTTTCGAAATTTTATATGGGATTATTATTATTTCCAGAAATATAAAGTTATATAATTAAAACAAAGAAATATGAAAGGGTTTTGACTTTTGAATTGCCTTTTGCCTTTCTGAATTCCGCCTCTTCATTTTCCTCACAACTCTTCATTTCTCTTGCCATAACTCCGCATTTCAGCCGACTATCTCATTTTCAATTCACGTAACTTTCTTTCCTCCTTCCTGAGAAAAAATTTCGGCCCTCCATTGCTTGAAGAATTTGGTAAAACTTTATTTCTTTTATCTCCTTTTCTATTTACATCGTTTATTTCTAGCTTGATTTTGCACATGCTTTCACCTCTTTTAGGATCGGCCATGCCTCCCTTGCTGCCTAGCCACCTCTAGAACCTGATGACACACCACCAGCATCTCCTCTTCACCAGCCACCCAAGCCATGAACCCCCTTGGTGACGCATATCCACAAAAGTTTCAAAACACCCTTCATTCTAGCCTAACCGAGCACCACTCTCATTCCATCACCTCACCACCCCTCTAGCCGCCACCTACCACACCACCACCACCTCTAGAACCTCCAGAACCCACGGCCACACCACCACAGTGGAGCCCACTCCTCTGGCCGTGACAGCTAGGGCTTTGGCCGAGCCCAAATCCTTGACCAAATTCATGTATGCATGCTTATGTGTATTATTGCCTTCACCCACCTTTACACCATCATTCCAACATGTAGGCCGAACACATACTCACCCAAACCAGACCCAAACACCTGCAATTATGTTGTATTTCCCCTTATGGCTGATCCTAGTAAAGGTTAAATGCAAGTGCAAGCATTTCAATTTGATTCCATGCAGTCTATTCTAGTGTAGTTTTGATCGTAGTTGATTTGAAACTCATCATTGTTATATTGTTTTTGTTTGATGTGTATCCAAGGAATTTGACACTTGTCTCCTCCATTCGAATCTGTGTCGTTCTTTTGTGCTTGTGTAGATCCCGTTTGTGCAATTCGTCGTAGGTCATCAGCTCATACCTGTGAGTTATTCTCACCAGACAATATATACTTTTATAACTAGTAAATTGACCCCTTTTGAATCTGTAAAATACATTATCATGTTACACCTGCTATGTTATGATTTTATGATGTTCACCCATGCTTAAATAACTGTTATATCATATGTTACTGTTATATTATGCTGTTCTATTATTTTTATCAGTTTATCACACTGCAAGTTCCTTTTAGACTAGAATCGCCATGGGTTGACATGATACATACCTGAACGGACTTTAGAATAGGAGAAAATCGTTATGGGCTGAAATGATAGGCTTGAATGATTTTCAATTATTTTCATTTACTTGGGATTGCGGGTTTGAAATGATCAATCTCGGGTTTTCTTTGTAAATTACGGGTTGAAATGATATATTACCCGTATCACTTTACCTAAGCTAGAAAATGAAATACAGACCCGTTGTTAAAATATGTTTTTCTTAAAATTTTAAAATATTTTAGGAATGTAAATATCATAATATTTTAATTTAAATTTGATTAAAAATGATTTTTGAAAAGCATTATTGATTCACTGAAAATTTATAAGTGAAATAAATTAATGGTAAAATTAGAAAATCTGAAATGTATGTTTTTTGGAAATTATAATTTGGTGATAAATGGAATTTAAATTAATAAGAAAATATGATAAATTTATGATATTTTGAACTAAATGAATTTAAAATAATTTTATAATATATTAATGATTTTTGAATTAAGTTAAAATGTGAAATGAATGAATATTTAAGTTGAAATTTTGAAATATAACTAAAATTGGAAATTTGTGAATTTGGCTTAAAAGTGAATTTTAAGTTAAGTAAATAAAAATTAAATTAAGTTATTTTTGAAAATTTAAACTTTAGTGTTAAGTGAAATTAACTTAATGAATTTAAAATTTAATGTCGGAATTTAATAAGTGAATTACTATTAAATTTTGATTTTTGAATAGAGATTTAACTTTATAAAATCATGAATATAAGGGTATTTAAATGATTGTTTTAAAAGTGAAATTATATGATTTTACAAGTTAAAAATGGTTTAAATAAAAATGTAATTGTTTGTGAAATTATACTGAATATTTGAAGTTAATTTACTACATTTCTAAAATGCTATTAATTCTAATGTAAAGGATAATACAGTATTTGTAAATGCTGTAGTTGATAATAATGAACCAAATGGCTCAATTTAATTAAAGGCTATTATAGCATTTTTTGTGAATGTTATAATGGTTGAATTTAACTAAGTTTATTTGAAACTAATGGAACCCTATTACAGCATTTTAAATATTGTCTTTTGTTAAATTGAACTGTTTTAAGTGTGACTTTCCGTAGCATTTTCTAAATGCTGCGAAAGTTGAATTTTTATTGTTTTAATAAATATAAGTGAATGAATGAACTTTGAAAGATTAAAATTTTGGAAATTTAATAATTTAATTATTAAATATAATATCTTCATTTTAATGATTTAAATGAAGCAATTTGTTTCGAAATATAAACTATTTCGAAATGTGTTTTGAAATGGTATTTAAATTAAATAAAAATGAATGTGGATTGGAAGATATGATATTTTGAAATGGATTTTGAATGATATTAAATTTTTAAATGATATTTGATTTCGAAGTATAAATACTATTTTGAAATTTTAACCACGGGATGTATTTAATTTATGGTTTAACTTATCTTTAAAGGATGGGCGATCCCAAGCATCCTTTAAGTTATGGTGCATTTCTACTACAGTTCACTTGAGTTGATTTACATTATATAAGTATATATTGTCCTGACTCGAGTGTTTTGTGTTTTACTTTACGCTCGGGTCAGCCTGAGTTTTGCAGCTTTGGATTCTCTTTCTGGAGCTGGTCTTTGCTGGAGTTTCTGCTTATCTACATTTATATCTACTTTCTGTTTCAGTTATTCTAGTTTATCTCATGTATTAGTGAACTTCTATGTATTTGGGTTTTCTATTATGTTGTTTTCAAACTGTATTATGTTTTTGGTTTGAGACTCTGTCGTAGTAGCTTCATGAACTACTATGTATTTTATATTCCGCTGCGAGGTATTCTCTTTGTTCTGTGTCTGTGATTCTGTGATTTGTATTTCATTTTCTCCAAATTTATTTACAATGCGGTATTTTGAGCAATTCAAGTCCGACATGTGCGGCTGCGAATGGCTAAAATGCCGGGTTGTTACAAATTTAGATCATCAAATTTCATTTTTACTTTCTTTTCATAATCAAAAATTAATTAGCAAATGATGATGTAAATTGTGTTTATGTTGAATAATAATAGCTCATTTGCATAAGCAATATAAGCTTTCAAACCCACGTGTATAAAATTACATCAAAATTCACATTCATGAAGCATAAACAAAGAGATCATAAATCATAAAAATGTTGAAATTACATAAAGTTAGAGAGCTTCATCACCCCTAAATTGAAGTGGTTTAGCTACTCATTTGTGGCGTTGAAGCAACACAAGTAAATTTCAACATTAAAAAGAAAAGAGAATAGAAAATAAGCAAAGAAAGCAAAAGAGATTAGCTACTAACTACTTGCATAAATGTAAATCTATGCTATGAGCATAAAGAGAAAGTGAGCATAGAAATAATCATTAACAATAAAACAAAGAAAAACATTTAGAAAAGAGATAAGTAAGAGGCTTAGAAGCCATTTTTATTTCATAGAACTTTGAGCTTACACTTTGATTTCTTAATTTCCTAAGTAAAAATGAAAGAGTAGAAGATGATTTGTTCATGTACATAAGAGGGCTATTTATACATGCATAAAACCCTAATTCCATTTTTAGTGAGCTTCTCAAATTTCCCTTGAGATAGTGTGGCCACCAAGTAATCATTAGCATAGGTTAATTCTCCACTTAAATGTACATATAGCCTTAATGACCTTTTAGCATGTGCTTAGCTCCTAATTGGAAATAAAGGTAAATGGGTGGGGTCCTCCATGATCTTGAACTTGAACTATTTTCTTCATTCCTTTGCAGTTCCTTATACATGCATATATCTTCATGGATCCCTCTTCCATATGTATCAAAATATCCTATAAAAATCATAAAAATTGTCCAAGTAAAAATTCTTACATTGTCGCATGCACAAAATGACCATTTTGCCCCTGAATGAAGATGAAAATATGATGGTTTGAAAATAATCGAATTTTGGTTTTAAACATGTTAAAATGCCCAAATATGATGTTTATTTAAATAAAAAGAGATCAAATATGGATGTAAATATATGCACATTTACGTGCACATCAATTTTCAACGTTTACAACTTAACTATTCCTCGATCAAGAGAGAAACCAGTTGTTAACCCACTTTTTAGCAAAGTAGCTTTCTTTTGGACTCAAAAGATTCGAATGAAGACGAAATGACTTGAAATCTAAAAGGCGCACTCAAAAGAACTAAGGAAATAGATTTAGAAAATCCCAGCCAAAAGTAGGCTAAGGGGATAAGTTGTTATCGACTTATGCCTATAACTCGGCACCTAGTAATCCTACTCCATAACTAGCCTGTAAGTTTTGGCGAACTATAGAATAAACCGAGTTACGATGGAACGACCAACAAAAAGAAGTCATTGATTTATGAAAACACAAGAGGCACCCAAAAATGAAGTAAGAAGCATGATCCAATGGAAATAATGAGTTTTCTCTTAAGGGGATAAATCGACATCGAATAGTAGGTCACTCAGTACATAGTTATAGCCTTAAACTTGTGTCCCCTAAACTTTTTCAGATAACTTCGGACTGGTATCTGGACCTCCTTGGAAGCTGGCTTCTTACCTAATGACTAACACCCTTATAAATACAAACGATAGAGCTATTAACACCGGATATCTGGATTCTATGACCATGGAGACTCCACTACTTCTTCACCTCCAACTTCTCCTTAATCGAAGTAAATTATGAAACAACCATTTACTATTTTAGGACTTAAATCAGCAAATTCTTAGTTCTAGTGACTCATAAAAAACTTAGAAACTCTATGGTAAAACTAAGACCCATAAGATTATGGTCAGATCTAATATTACTAGTTGTATTCCGAAAAGAGAATAACTAATAGAAGATTAAAGTGGATGTAGATCGGAGATTACGTCGAATCACTATAAAAGTTCTATCTTCTTTTACCGCTTTTCTGTTAATTTAATGTGAGATGTTGCTTTAATCTAATTGCTAGGAGTTGATCCATTTTTTGGATTAACATTTTGGTGATTTCACTGAAAGAAAAAATAGATCGTAAAATTTGAAACTTGAATCTAAGAATTGGAGAAGATAAAGAGGCCTAATGTGTGATGACCCAGAATTTTGAATATTTGAAATCGAAATATTTAATTGATTTTAAATATTTAAAGGTTAGTTTAACCTGACTTTCAATTTTAAATATAAATTTGACAATTTAGTTATTGAATTTAATTTATTGAGGATGGATTAAAAATTTGAATCTTCAATTTTAAGTTTGTTAAAAATAATTTGATGGCTTAGAAAATTTATATTGATAATGCTGAAGATAATGAAAGCTTCGGAATTGAAATTGGAAATACTTTGATCAGTTTTGGAAATTTATCGTTTAAATCTATATTTGAAAATAGTCTTCCGAGGCACTGTCTTGGAATTCAACGAAACCAATTCCATTAGATGCATAATATTTTGTTATTATCAGATTTTAATTTTCGTAGTGTTTGGAATGATCGTATGGCCGTACGATAAATAAACGCATTGAAAATTAAATTGAAAATTTAATGTTTTAACTGGTTCAAAAAGCTATCTTCTCCATACAATCGAATTTGGACTCGATACCTTTTCCATTGTGTTCGAAATAGGGGTTTAACATTATAAACGCCTAGCGGCACGCTTCGATAGAAGTTTGAAAATTTGAGTTGTATGAATCGAGACAATTTCAATTTGAATTTGAATTTTGAATATAAATAATATAATAAAAATGTTATAGCTTGTTGAATTCAACATGTAATTGTTGTTTCAAGCACGTGTTTTACCAAATACACAAGCGTATCCTTTGTTTTATCATTACCGAGCATTTTCTTTTAAAGAAAAAAAAACAGATGAAACAACTAAATTCAAAACCACTGACATTCTCCCACCCTAAATCAAACAATTGACTTGTCGTTTGTTCCCAAACAGAAATAAAATTGAAATTATTCAAAACTCTGGTGATTGCAAGTCGACATTGGGTGATTTGATTAGATTCGTACCGAGGTTGGTTGGATTAGTTTTCGACGGCGGGTTTGATTCATGAGTTGATGTAGGTCGCAATGGCGATTCGCGTGCAGAGGGGTTTGAAGAGAGTGTGGCGGATCTTGAAAAGGGATCGAAGTCAGCTTTCACTTCGTTGAAGTGGATCGCAGCGGCCGCGCGAGGGGATTGGGGTTTGGATTCATGGCGAATCAAGTCGAGGCAGTCAATTGGGTGCAGCGGCCATAGTGGGCGAAGGAAGCAGGCACGCGAGGCAGGCAATGGTAATGACCTGGAGTCACGCGTCGATGAGTAAGATGGTCGAAGCTAAAGGGGGATTGCGTCGCAACATCGAACTCGTGTACGTGCGAGGAAAGCAGTAAAGCGCGGCGTTGGATTAAGGGTCGATGGCCACGATTGCACTCAGGTGGAGGCTGCTAGTTCGTGTGGCCTGGGTTCGATGTTAGTAAGGTAATTCGAATTTTATTTTATTTTAAAAGTACATACACGGATTTGAGAAGATTATAGATGAATGTTTTTGCAGTTTCAATTTTTATATGCATACAGGAGATAATTTTTACAATGGAAAGAAAATATATATATATATATATATATATATATATATATATTTACAATAAAAAAATAAAGTTGTTTGCTGCCCAGTTTTAAATTTATAGAGTTTAATTATATATGTATGTACAGAAAGTTTATATCAGATTTTGGAAGAGTAGAAATTTTATAAAAAAATATATGTATTGGGTCTATATTAAATCATATTTTCTTTATCTATGTATATTTTATAATTACATATATATGTCGTAAAGTAAATTTGTTTTGTTGTTTATAGAAAAAGGAAATAAATTTTACACATATATATTTTAATTTGAAAAATAGAAAATATCTTATATAAATAAATAAATTTGATTTTAACAAATTATATTCAAAGAAAAATTATATTCAAAGAAAAGAATAAAGTAAATATACATACCCATATTTTTAGTTACTAGTATTTCAAAAATATATAACTAGGGTGGTTAATTTGTTTAACAAATTTATTTAATTATCTTGTTAGTTTAAAACTAAATTATTAGTCGACTGAATTTATTAAAAAGGAAATTTAGTTTTGAAATTTAAATTTTTGTTAAATAAATTTACTAAAAGGAATTGATTTAAAATAAAAACCACTAGTTAATTAAATTTGTTAAAAAAATAAAATTTACAATTTATTCGTATATTAATAAATTAAATAATTGTTTATACTAGGCCAAAATCTATAAAGAATCAGTCTGGGATGAAAATGGATTGCATGCATAAGCAAAGGTGAGATCTTCTCACTCAGTCGCTGATTTAATTTTAATAGTTAAATTTAAAATTGATTGATTTTTTGTTTGGATAATTAATTTATTATTAGTTTTATTAGTTTAGACCCTATGCGCCGCATAATACCGGAGGTTATTATATTAAACCCATATACTGCGATATTCCACCTCGAAGTGGAATTGGTATTATATATGTATTTTGAGTTCTTGATTTCCCACATTATATAGCGGATGAGACCCTATTGCGCCGCATAATAGCGGATGATGTAATATAAATCCCATATACTGCGATATTCCACCTCGAAGTGGAATTGGTATTTAATTGTTGTGCTAACGTCTGTGGATGCAGGGAAACAGGTTGGAGGGATCCAACTGGATTCCTTAAAACATTTTGATTTGTTTTCTTAATTTTGTATTGATTATTTATAATCTATGTTTGACTATTTGTGATTGAAACCATTGAAGGCTAAAATTTAGCCGAATATATTTTTGGTATCGTAGGATACCAGAAATATGAAATCGGATTTTTGGAAATTAAAGTAGAAAAGCCTAGACCGCTACAATTAAATTAATAAAGATGATTTTTATAATTCGATCGAATTAATTCCAAAAAAATGGAAATATTTTTAATAAAGGAATTTCGAGAATGTTGTTTAATAGTTGAAGAATTTATTTAAGATACGGATTTTAAATATTTGAAAGAGATAAAAGAATTTATTTCAAAAGGAAATAACTTTAGAAATTAAATTTGGAATTAATTTGGAGTTAAAATAAATCTTAGGAATCGATTTGGGAATTTGGTTTGGTGTTTTGGAAATAAATTGCGAAATCGGTTTGAAATTAATTTGGCATAAAATAATAAACCTTTGGGAAATTGATATGAAAATCTAATTGTTTGAAATAAATTTAGAAACTAATTTGAAATTGAACTTGGTAATTGAAATAATTTAGAAATTAATTTTGAAGATTAATTTGGTGGTTTAAAAATAAAACCATTGGGAAATCAATATGAAAGTTGATTTGTGGATTGAAACAAATTTAGAAAACAATTTGGAATTTGATTTGGTGATTGAAATAAATTTGGAAATCAATTTAAAATTTTATTTGGGTGTTGAAAGTGAATATTTGAAAAAGGATTTGAAAATCGTATATCGTTGGGTATTTGAAGGTTTAAAATTCACAATGGAAATTTTGTAAAGAAAAGGAAAACTGTTTAAAAATAAACATTGGTTTATTTTTAAAGTGTGGAAAGAAATTTACAAATTTGGAATGTAAATTAAAATAAATCAAGAAGATTCTTTAATTTATTTGAATGGACCATTTTGTAATGGAAAAAGAATTCTTCCCTAGAAAGCCGAGTATATTTTTAAAATAGCTTTTGAATAAATTTAAAAGTTTTAAATTTGGTTTTAAAATGATATTGTTGGAGAAATTAGTTTGGAAATTGTTTAAAGTAAAATTTATTTAATTAATTATATAAGGAATTATTTTAAAGATTTAAATTGATGTTTGATTTGGAAAATAGTTATTTAAATATTTAAACTTTATCTACAAATTTTATTTTAAAATTAGTTTTGGACTTGATTTTTTATATGAAATATTAGTATAATATTTTTCATAACTATTATTTAAGCAAGTATTCTAAAATAGTTTATTTTAAATGTTTCCAAGTATATTTTGAATAAGTATTTTATATTATTTTTAAGTATTTGAACTCGACAGATTTTCAGTGAAAATGAATAAATATTGGAAATGTTTTTGGCGTATGGAAAAAATTGATTTGAAATTTATTTTCGAAGGATTTATGTGTGAAAGATTGATTTTAATTTGTTTTCAAAGTGTTGAAAAGTGAAATTTTATCTTGCGAAGATATTTTGAAAGTGATAATAATTGGGGGGAAATCATTTGAAATTCAGTGACTGTTGTGAATGATGATTGATAGTTAAATAACAAACTATCAATATTGGCCTTTAAATGCCATTTGAATTTCGATGCGACCGGGAGTCGAATTCCAAATGAATATTCGAAACCTACATCGAACCTTTGAGATTGTGATGGATCTTTTGTTAAAAAATCAAAGTGGAATTTGTTGTGATTTGTTTGAATCGAATGTAACTCTTATTTTTTTAAATAAGCGCTCGTTATTCGGATTAGCCGGGAGAGGACCTCGTGTCATAAAACCCATTCCGAATAACGATACGACGAAATGGGATTGCATTTGAAGATGGTGTTGAAGACCAGGTATTTTCGAAAGTGAAAGGATACCCGTCGAATGTCTCTGCACCGGGTTGATCCGGTATAGTGATTTTATCACCCTTTGTGATAGGGATTCCGGACGTGATTAGTGAATATCCGGATTTGCAAGGGCTTCTTTGGAAGTGCCTTTAGTTCCGTTCGGTCCCGGAACGGACTTGTATGGATGTGTGTCTGACATTACACTTTGAGATGTTAAGCTGGTTTCTATCAAATACATTTCTGTTGGTGGCGGAGAATTTATTCTCTTAGCTTAACACCCTTCTCTGAGGCGTACGACCTCTAAGGTTATGCAGTTGATGGTTACTAGTGATACATTCCCAAACTGGTAATGTGGCATACAAAGTGCTGCTGATCATTTGTTAATCGAAGCATGGCTTTTGTGAAAAGCGTAGCTTTGTGGACAAGACTTCGTCGAACCTCACTCCCCGGAATGGTCAAAACAGGAAGGATGCAGCAAGGTTATAGGGGGTAACACCCCTTAGGGTATGTACATTTCCTTCTAGATAGAAGTGGTATCATGGTATGGAGCCCAGATACTTAACTTATGTGGATATTGCAAATAAATATTACTTTGTGATTGTTGTTGTTGTTGAGGATCCTCAGATAAACGTTGTTTACAACCGGGGGATGGCATACTCGTGTCAGTAGTTACCTATTTTTGCAGAGGTAACCCGGCCTTGTGTTGGAAGAGATCCAGTTAGGTTCTCGGGGCGTCCCTCCAGAGGCATACCCATGTGGCCCGGGAAGTTCCTTAGCCTGACCATTTGTTGGAAATCCAATTACCAATACGCGCCTTCTACGGTTTTAGTTGTATAACCTGCCATCTAATATGGTAGCTATAGTAGGCATACTATAATGGTACGTATGCTGGCTTAGATTAATGTTATATTTTCAAAGATGTTTTTCTGCACTATGCAATAATGATAATATTAAAAAGATTTTGCGTATTAAGCATGTTTGACTATCATAATAAGAAATCTCCCCCAAGTGTGCGACTGCATTGTGTGTGTGTGCCGGGAGGCCTTATGGTAGTTTCATTTTCCAAAAAGCATTTCAGATCTCTTTTAAAATCTTTTGTTTTCTTTTGTAAAAGAATAACTGTTTTAAGATCTCACACCAGCCCCATGACTGACCTGGAGTTTATTGTTCCCTTTCTAAACTGTAGTGCCCATAATTTTCCACACGGGCAGCCTAGAGTCAGGTTATTAGTTATTCGGAAGCAAGGTCAGAAAAGAGTTGCTGCGGAGATCAGGAGTTGAAGATGGACGGCGAGACGTATCTCTTACTATGTAGTGTCTGTTGCATGTGGATAGTGCAAGTCAGTTTTCATATAGTCAAGTTTTAAAAACTGCAGGTGTCTGTATGATGTCGTTGTAAACTCTAATGTGGTATTGTATTAACAGTAATGACTCTTTGATTTAAAGACTATTCATTTGTCTATTATATTATTGTTCCGCTGCGAAATGTGAGATTCTGTTATTGTTTCTGTTTTTCTTTTATCTTCTTCTTCTTCAACCCTAACGGTTCGGTTTTTCGGCATTCGACTGTGCGACATTCAATACAATGGACGTATAAATGTCGACTTTCGGACGTTGAAAAATCAGGTTGTTACAATGTGGTATGAGAGCATTTGGTAAAGTGACAACCTTGGCTCTGTTGGGTGTTACTCGTTAGAGATAGAGTCAGTAGTACTCTAGAATGAGTTCGAGTGTATTAATAGATATGAGCGTGTATTTGTTAGTGAATACAAAATTGTTTTGTATTGTGGTGATTGGTTTGTTGTGTGGTATATGGATTCTGGTCGATATAGTCCATACAACTCAATCGATAGGGATCTCTAAACACTCGTACAGAACAATTCGCCATGATATTGTTTTAAAATAGGGTAAATGAAATAATTTTACCCAAATTATTTTCGTATATAAAAGGAATAATTTTCCATCAATTATTATAGCATATGGCTGCTTGTTTGATAAAAAGTGATAATATTAAATTATTATCATTGAAATTAAATAAGAAATTGGAATCATAGTCAAAAGTTTAGAAATAAAATCCATATACAAATGTAATTTGAGAATGTAAACTATAAATGTGATTTATAATTAGAAATAGAATTCTAGAGAAGTTTTTTGGAAATGTTTTTGAAAGGATTTGGAATTTTGGAAATTAAATTCCATTGAGTTTGAAAATGATTTTCAAAGGTTTTAAAGAAATTGTTTTTGAAGGGATAAAAGCTCTAAACTCTTTTCGGTCGCTGGAAAATAATTCCGATGGTGATCGCGACATCATCGGTGTTCATTTTCGAGTTTCCAAAAGAGGGATTGCTGCCAAATTGTTGTAAATGAAAGTTGTTTGCAAAAACTGATTTGGATTTTTGAATTCAAAGAATAATTTTAATTGCTTTCAAAAATGATTTTTGAAAGGTTGAAAAGACTCTGGAATGTTATATAAAATATTTATGGAATATCATTAAGTTGATAACTTCTTAAGTCTGAAGTTGTTAAAATAAAATCTAACTTAAAGAGAAGTTAGAAAAAGGAAAATGTAGCTAATAAACTTATTTCAATTATTTATTTACTAAATTATTTATAAAAAGGTGACATGGAAATAAAATAAGTTGGAAGGAAAAATTTAAATCAAGTGGAATTAAAAATGAAAATTTAATATAAGAATTGAGAGTGAAAAATTAAGTCAAATAAAATGATGATATGGATTCAAAATGAAATTGAGATTTATGATTTGAGTTAATTTGTATGAATGTGAATTTGAGAAGTCTTATAGACTAAATGGTTGGAATAAAATTTATTAAGATGGAAAATAAAATTGTGAGTGAATGAATAAGTTTACAATTACAATTAAATGAAAACAAAATTGAATGTTGAAATTCATTTCGAATTTGTAAGCAAAAAGAATAGAAGTAGAATTTAATTTAATTTGTTATAAGCAAAGAGAAGTATTGAAATAAAATTAGTAAGTGAAGCTAATTGAAGAAATGGCAAATTTAATATGGGTTGAAATGAAATGAATTCAATATTTATAAATAAAAGAAAACTAAATTCATACGGAATTTGAAATCCAGTTTAAATATAAGTAGTTATAAACCAAAATAGTGAATTAAAAACAAATTTTTTAAAGAATGAACAAAAGAATAAAACAGGAATTGAAATTGAATATTGAGAACCAATTTGAATTGTGTAAAATAAAATGAAGTTGTAAAATTAGTTGAAGATGAACTAACAATAATAAAGGTGAAAAAAATGGGTTGAGATAAAAATGAATTGGAAATTGTAGTGAATTAGTAAATGGAACTAATTTAAAATGGTGATATGAATCAGTTGTGCAGAAAAGATAATTGATGAAATTCAATATTCAGAAGGTAAATTGAATTCAAATGAAATTGTAAATGTAAGATTGAATGGAAATAGATATATAACTTCAATAGTAAAGTAAAAATGGTATAACAAGTATATATTGAAAATTTTGTAAAGGAATGTGCAAAATGATATTTGAATGTTGTAATTGGATATTATGGCTAGCAGGTTATACAGGTGTATTTAAGGAAATGGAATTCAGATTTTGATTTCGAAGATAAATTTTGAGTTGCTCGACAAAAAGGTATGTATTTGAATTTTAGTATGGAATTTGATGATATTCTTGTCTGGCCGCTTGGCGTTTTCTTTTCTTTTTGAAATCTGGAGGTCGTGGTGTCATTTTTGTGGTCGTACCGAGCTAGCCGCGCAAAGGAGACGCTGGCGAAATTTTTCAAAAATTTAGGGAGTTAGAAAAATTTTGAGAAAATTTTGAAAATTTAAAATTTGAATTTGAATTTAAATTTAAATGGTTAAGAAAATAATATTGTATGGAGTTTACGGTTGAGGTTGGAAAGTTAGTTGAATCAGTAATGGGTTGTTAATAAAAAGATTGGTTTTTGGCAAGTTTATAAAACTGTTTAGTTTTGGAAAAATAATAAACGGGTTAAGGATCATTCTTCCTAACTAGTAATTTCGGGACGAAATTCTTTTAAGGGGGAAGGATGCGACGACCCAGAATTTTGAATATTTGAAATCGAAATATTTAATTGATTTAAAATATTTAGAGGTTAGTTTAACTGGACTTTCAATTTTAACTATAGATTTGACAATTTAGTTATTGAATTTAATTTATTGAGGACGGATAAAAAATTTGAATCTTCAATTTTAAGTTTTTTAAAAATTATTTGATGGCTTAGAAAATTTATATGATAATGCTGAATATAATGAAAGTTTTGGAATTGAAATTGGAAATGCTTTGATTAGTTTTGGAAATTTATCGCTTAAATCGATATTTAGAAATAGCCTTCCGAGGCACAGTCTCGGAATTCAATGAAACCAGTTCCATTGGATCCGTAATATTGTGTTATTATCGGATTTTAATTTTCATAGTGTTTGGAGTGTTCGTTTGGCCGTATGATAAATAAACGCGTTGAAAATTAAATTGAAAATTTAATGTTTTAACTGGTTCAAAAAGCTATCTTCTCCATACGGTCGAATTTGGACTCGAAACGTTTTCCATTGTGTTCGGAATAGGGGTTTAACAGTATAAATGCCTAGCGGCATGCTTAGATAGAAGTTCGAAATTTTAAGTTGTATTAATCGAGACAATTTGGATTTGAATTTGAATTTTGAATATAAATAATATTATAAAAATATTATAACTTGTTGAATTCAACACGTAATTGCTGTTTCAAGCACGTGTCTTACCAAATACAGACGTGTCTCCTTTGTTTTATCATTACCGAGCATTTTCTTTTAAAGAAAAAAACAGATGAAACAACTAAATTCAAAACCACTGACATTCTCCTACCCTAAATCAAAACAATTGACTTGTCGTTCATTCCCAAACAGAAATAAAATTGAAATTATTCATAACTCTGGCAATTGCAAGTCGACATTGGGTGATTTGATTTGATTCGTGCCGAGGTTGGTTAGAGTAGTGTTCGAAGGCGAGTTTGATTCATGAGTTGATGTAGGTCGTGATGGCGATTCGCGCGTAAAGGGGTTTGAAGAGAGTGCAGCGGATCCGGAAATGGGATCGAAGTCATCTTCGATTTCGATGAAGTAGATCGTAGCGGCCGCGCGAGGGGATTGGGGTTTGGGTTCATGGCAAATCGAGTCGAGGCAGTCAATTGGGTGCAGCGGTCGTAGTGGGCGAAGGAAGCATGCACGCGAGGCAGGCAATGGTAACGGCCTGGAGTCGCGCGTCGATGAGTAAGATGGTCGAAGCTAAATGGGGATTGCGTCGCAATGGCGAACTCGTGTACGCGCGAGGAAAGCAGTAAGGCACGACGATGGATTAAGGGTCGATGGCCATGATTGCACTCAGGTGGAGGCTGCTAGTTCGTGTGGCCTGGGTTCGATGTAGTAAGGTAATTCGTTTTTTATTTTATTTTAAAAGTACATACACAGTTTTCAGAAGATTATAGATGAATGTTTATACAGTTTCAATTTTTATATGCATACAAGAGATAATTTTTACAATATAACGAATATATATATATATATATATATATAAATTTACAGTAAAAAAAATTAAAGTTGTTTGCTGCTCAGTTTTAAATTTACAGAGTTTAATTATATATGTATGTACGAAAGTTTATATAAGATTTTGGAAGTGTGTGAATTTTATAAAAAAAATATATGTATTGGGTCTATATAAAATCAGATTTTCTTTATCTATGTACATTTTATAATTACATATATATGTCGTAAAGCAAGTTTGTGTTGTTGTTTATAGGAAAAGGAAATAAATTTTACACATACGTATTTTAATTTGAAAAATAGAAGATATCTTATATAAATAAATAAAGTTGATTTTACCATTTTAAATTCAAACAAAAATTAGATTCAAAGAAAAGAATAAAGTAAATATACATAACCATATTTTTATTTACTAGTATTTCAAAAATATATAGTTAGGGTAGTTAATTTTTTTAACAAATTTGTTTAATTATATTGTTAGTTTAAAACTAAATTATTAGTCGACTGAATTTATTAAAAAGGAAATTTAGTTTTGAAATTTAAATTTTTAGTTAAATAAATTTACTAAAAGGAATTGATTTAAAATAAAAACCACTGGTAAATTAAATTTGTTAAAAGAAAATAAAATTTTCAATTTATTCGTATATCAATAAATTATATAATTGTTTATACTAGGTCAAAATCTATAAAGAATCAGTCTGGGATGAAAATGGATTGCTTGCATAAGCAAAGGTGAGATCTTCTCACTCAATCGCTGATTTAATTTTAATAGTTAAATTTAAAATTGATTGATTGTATGTTTGTGTGACGCCCCACCTCTATACCCACGCTTGCCAAGAACACTACGGTGTAGTGTTGTCAACTAGCACGGAGAATAAGGATGTTGAGGAGCGACCATCCATGTGATTTCTTATCACACGGTGGCTATAAATAATCTTCGGAAACAAACATAGAAATAAGCATAACACAAATCAGTCACAGACATCCATATCACAAAGGCGGAAGAAGATATGAATATATAACTAACACATGAAAGTGTACATCAGAGTAGTGGTCAAAAAGATCCACAATAATACAAAAGAATAACAACACGTCCTATAAGAAAGAATACATCTATGAGTCTATATCTCAAGTGTAAACGACAAAAACTGCTAATCTAAATGGTCAGCCAAAAGTCAGAGTAGTAAATCCCTGGGGGAGAAGTCAAGCAGAAGCACCTGTAACATCTCGGTCTGACCCGAGTATTATTTATAAGAAAATAATAAACGGATCAGTCTAGCTACAAATATCAGATAACATGATATAAGCAATAGATATGGCAAGAACATATAGTAACCATAAAGACATACTATGATAAGCATGTAAATGAAGATCATCAAGAGATCAAACAATATCAAAAGAATCTTCTACAAGATCCAAATTCACCTAAACATAAAAGCTGGAAAATCATAACAATGAAAGTGATGAAAATAGGTGAAGCACAAATTCCAGAAGACTACACAAGAAATCCAGAAATCACAATATAGGAGCATGAAAACTCACGTACAAGTGTAACACAATGCGAGACGCTATCTCATGGTTGCAAGCCATTAATTTTGACATACGAATGGCCCGAAGTCCGTGGGGCGCTACCCCACATATGTGATGGCGAAACATCACAAAAATGCGATGGCGAAACATCACAAGAGCGGGGTCTAGTCTCCCTCGCAGACAAAGAGACATCGCACAGTTGCTAGTCTAAAACATAAAAATGATCGTCATGATCATCAAGAAGTGTCAATTACACTAAGTTAGTAAATATAAAAGGTTAGCTTCATGTTCCATAACCACTTGCTTAACTCAAATATTTACGAACAAACTGTAGATCTTCACTAGAAAATTGTCACAAAAGATTCAATCGCACAAGTCCAAGAATTAACCAACGAAGTAAACGCAAGCGTTTCATACCACTTGTTTTACTAAGTCGTTTAATTAGATTTCTCATACGAGTGAGGTAAAGGTTTGTATATACTAATAGATTGGAAAACGGTTTAAGGAAAAAACTTTGTAGTAGAATAGAGTTAAAATTGTTTTGATGAAAGAGTTTTGATATTCATACTAGTATTGAAAACCTTTATATTTTAAAGTGACAATTCATAGAAGTGATTGTAAAAACAATCAATCATAAAAATTTGCATTCGAAGACGTGAATAAAATCCGAAGAAACCGATAAAGAATCCATCAAAATAGATATTCAAAAATCCATAAAATCGACCGAGAAGCCCAAGATAGTTTGTCTCGAAGAATGGTTAACTCAGCATCTCAACAAAGCATGTTCTGTTGAATGTTTTGCAGATAAGATCCCTACGGAGGGGGGGGTCCAGGGGGGTGGGAACCCCCCAAGGTGGGGGTGCGGGGGCAACGACCCAGTGGTCCAACGACCTAAAGGGTAAAGGTCATGCGACCTAAAATGGGTTCGCGACCTAACACTCAAACGACCTAAAGAAAATAAGGGGCCGAGCGACCTATAAGAAGCAGCGACTTAAATAGAATCGAGGTCCAACGACCTACGGGTTAGGTCATGCGAGTTAAGAAGGTCAACGACCTAACAGAGACACGCGACCTAATAAAGGAATGTGACCTAAAGGCACGCGACCTAGCGACCTAAGCAGGAAACACGACCTATGAGGGACAGCGACTTAAGTGGGTCAACGACCTACGGAATATAGGTCACGCGACCTAACGGTTTACAAGGTCTTGCGACCTAACTGGAAACGTGGTCTAGCGACCTAGTGGTTTAAAGAAGATGGGTCATGCGACCTAAGGAGATAAGGCCTAGCGACCTACGACCTAAAGGTTCAACGACCTAACAGGTAAGAAGATCACACGACCTAAAATGCCATAGGACCTAACGACCTAAGGTCATACGACCTTGCGACCTAAAGCCATACGACCTAACGACATAAGGTCATACGACCTAGCGACCTAAAGCCATACGACCTAGCGACCTAAGGTCCATACGACCTACGACCTAAGGTCCATTCGACCTAAAGCCCAACGACCTAGCGACCTAAAACCGAACGACCTACGACCTAATTCTGAGTGCCGAGCAACCTAACATTGTAGGCCATTTTAAGGTCGGAAACGAGCTATTTTGAGGCCGAGACTTTTCCAGGCGAACGACCTAGCATAGGCAGAATGATCTAAGTGTAGTTTTTTACCAAAAACACTAAAATTTAGGGTTTTTCGCCAGTCCAATGAAAACCAAATGCAAATGTACATGCAAACATGATAGGGTTTCATTCCCAACAGTCCAAGATAGTTATAGGCTAGATTTGTGAGATAAAAATCTCACCTTTTCACTAAAATGGATGAAGATGAAGCTTGAAATGCTATGCATGGATCAACCACTAGCTTGAATCAATGTCTTCACTTGAGTTTTGGAGTTGATGTTAGATTGGCAATGAAGACTTAGCTTTTGGAGTTTTAATTTCTCTTTCCACTCACCATTAATGCAAAAGCTTGAGTTGGTAGGAATTTATGAAGAGTGAAGAGAAGGAGGAGGTTGGGCTTGAGTTATAATGGCTAAGCTAACCCAAAGTCCAAAGCGGGAAAAGTTAGTGAAATTCAACTAACTCCCAACCTATCAATGTTTATACTTAAAAAGTTGTAAACGGCATTTCGAACTCAATGGAAGTGGTCTCGAGTCCTAGTTTGACCGTTTGCAAAAAGTAGCTTTTCGGACCAATATCCGATTAACGACAAAATATTTAAATAAAATATTTAAATATAAAATCGATAAATATGCGGGTTGTTACAGTTTGGATAATTAATTTATTATTAGTTATATTAGTTTAGACCCTATGCACCGCATAATAGCGGAGGTTATTATATTAAACCTATATACCGCGTTATTCCACCTTGAAGTGGAATTGGTATTATATATATATATATATATATATATATATATATATATATATATGGAGTCGTTGATATCCCGCATTATATAGCGGATGAGATCCTATTGCGCCACATAATAGCGGATGATATAATATAAATCCCATATACCACGATATTCCACCTGGAAGTGGAATTGGTATTTAATTGTTGTGCTAATGTCTATTAATGCAGGGAAACAATTTGGAGGGATCCAACTGGATTCCTCAAAACATTTTGATTTGTTTTCTAAATTTTGTGTTGATTATTTATAATCTGTTTGACTATTTGTGATTGAAACCACTGAAGGCTAAAATTTAGCCGAATATATTTTTGGTGTCGTAGAATGCTAGAAATACGAAATTGGATTTTTGGAAATTAAAGTAGAAAAGCCTAGACGGTTACAATTAAAGTATTAAAGTTGACAATCCGATCGAATTAATTCCAAAAATATGGGAAATATTTTTAATAGAGGAATTTCGAGAATGTTGTTTAATAGTTGAAGAATTTGTCTAAGATATGGATTTTAAATATTTGAAAGAGATAAAAGAATTTATTTCAAAAGGAAATAAATTTAGAAATTAAATTTGGAATTAATTTGGAGTTAAAATAAATCTTAGGAATCGATTTGGGAATTTGGTTTGGTGTTTTGGAAATAAATTGGGAAATCGGTTTGAAATTAATTTGGTATAAAATAATAAACCTTTGGGAAATTGATATGAAAATTTATTTTTTTGAAATAAATTTAGAAATCAATTTGAAATTGAACTTGGTAATTGAAATAATTTAGAAATTAAATTTGAAGATTGATTTGTTGGTTTAAAAATAAAACCCTTAGGAAATCAATAGGAAAGTTGATTTGTGGATTGAAACAAATTTAGAAAACAATTTGGAATTTGATTTGGTGATTGAAATAAATTTGGAAATTAATTTAAAAATTGATTTGGGTGTTGAAAGTGAATATTTGGAAAACGATTTGAAAATCGTATATCGAAGGGTATTTGAAAGTTTAAAATTCACAATGGAAATTTTATAAAGAAAAGGAAAATTGTTTAAAAACAAACATTGGTTTATTTTTAAAGTGTGGAAAGAAGTTTACAAATTTGGAATGTAAATTAAAATAAATCAAGAAAATTCATTAATTTATTTGAATGGACCATTTTGTAATGGAACAATAATTACTGAAAGCCGAGTATATTTTTAAAATAGCTTTTGAATTAAATTTAAAAGTTTTAAATTTGGTTTTAAAATGATATTGTTGGAGAAATTAGTTTGGAAATTGTTTAAAGTAAAATTTATTTAATTAATTATAGAAGGAATTATTTTAAAGATTTAAATTGATGTTTTTAGAAAATAGTTATTTAAATATTTATACTTCATCTACAAATTTTATTTTAAAATTAGTTTTGGACTTGAATTTTTATATGAAATATTAGTGTAATATTTTTCATAAGTAATATTTAAGCACTGAAAAGGTTGATTTTATCCGAAAGAAGTTAATAACTGCTCAAAGTCGCCAGAAGAGTTATTATGACCGCAGAAGAAGAGCTTTGGAATTTCAAATTGGAGATTCCGTTTTCTTGAAAGTATCTCCAGTGCGGTGTGTGTTAAGATTTGGGAAGACTGGTAAGCTGGCACCGCGATACATTGGTCCTTTTCCTATTTTGGGAACGATTGGTCCACTAGCATATCGAGTGCAGCTGCCTAACTGGTTATCCGGCGTACACGATGTATTTCACGTTTCACATCTTCGAAAGTACGTGCACGATCCAGACAGTATTATCGAAGAGGCAGCGCAGCAGGATCTAGAGATCACACCAAATTTAACTGTTAAAAGAGAACCAATTAAGATTGTGGATCAGGATAAAAAGCAATTAAGGAACAAAATTGTGAAACGGGTTAAAGTGCAGTGGAGCGGTGATCCAAAGGACTATACTTGGGAGACAGAAGACAGTATGCAAAAATATTATCCCAATTGCAGAGTGGATATCTCGGCTTAAACTGGTAAACCATTTCTCCACCCTTTTCTGAATTCGTATATTCTTTGTTTGCTTTTCTCTCTCTTTCAAATTTCAAGGACGAAATTTTCTTAAGGGCAGAAATCTGCAACATGCCAAAATTCATCAATTTAAATTGGTAAATGTTGAACTTTTATAATATAATTTAAAAAGTTGCAAAATAAATAAATAATAAGTGATAATTTAAATGAATAAGGATTTCAAATTTCTTTTGATTTTTTTTTTTTTTGAAATACTAAAAGTTTTTTCCAAGTCATTTGAATCTAAATTTTGATTCATATATGTGAATATATATGTATGAGTGCATATGTGGGTAAATTTGAATTCATATATTGAATTTGATTTTTAATATGAATTTAAAATTTAAAATCTTCAACATACATTACAGAATCAAGCGAGAATTTCAGAGATTAGGGCGAGATTCAGGACTCAACTCAAAATGAAAGGAAAAAACTAGCAAATACAAAATTTAAAGGTGCAGGCCAGAATTTTTCCTCTCTGTTTCAACTAAAATTTAAGTGTAAGTAAATTTATTTATTTTTAATTTGTTGTTAAAAGATTAAATAAGTAAATTACATCAAAGATTTAAAAAAGTTCATACAAATTTGTTGCAGCTAACAAATTTAAAATCAAGCTAAGAAGAAAAAGAAAAAAAGACAGTCCAGATTTTTGTTTTTCAGAAAAAAACTATCTCTGCTATTTTACAGGTAAGTAGACAAATTTCATCAGATTTAAGAATAGAATTGTGTGTATGATTTATATTGTTTTTGCTTACAATTTCTTTCAGTTTAACTCTATATATATATACATATGTAATGGTTCTGTGTAATAGAGTGGTACATGTTCTTCTCTGTTTTGGGTTACAGGGTGCAAAATCACCAGAGAAAATTCAATATATTTTCAATAAAACATTCTTAGGCTTCGAGTTTACAACAAAACATGTTTGTTCACACTGAGTTAAAATCTAAAAATGGTTTCAAGCTGTAGGGTGATATATAACATCTAAAGATTTGATTTTTACAGAGAAACTCAGACATATGATAAATTCGAATATGATGAATCATTGATTCAAATATATATTGTGAATTGTTATTCGAAAACATGATTTTTGAAACATAAATTGTGATTTTTATTTGGGTATATCATCAGCAATTTGTAGATGAACTGAAAATGGGTTTTTTCCAATTTCCAGCGATCGGAAAATTATTCGATGTTGAAACTTTGTATGAAGCAAGCCCGGTAAACAATAATATCAGGAAAAATGTTAAACAAATTTTCTATTGAAGGGGATGTTGTATCGAAGCAATTATAGGGTTTAGTGGTTGTTTTTGGTTGTGGTCGGAGACGAGGTGATTTCGTCACCTCTGATCGACCAAGTTGCTTGGGACTCTGGGGCATCGTAGCATGAGGGTTAGGCGAGGTGAGGCCGGAGTTGAAATGTCTCTGGTGGTCGGAGCAATTGGGGGTAGTGGTTTGTTGGGTAGGTCGAGCTTCAGTTTTTCTTGCGAACGATGAAATTTTGATCTCGAGTTCTTGGCTTCTAGATGAGTATTGCGATCGAATGTAGGGGTGTTACGCAACTTACTGGTGGTCGCGATGTTCGCCTGAGCGTCGGCGACGTGTCGTGCACGCGCACGGCGACGATTTTGTGTCAGAGGGGATATTTTCGTGGCAACTCGAAGTGAAGCTCGTGACTTTGTGGTTTTGACTCGAGCGTGCTGGGCTGTGTGCGTATGTTGCTTGGGCTAACTTTACCAAAGAGTGTATGAGAAAGAAAGAGGGGAATCCGGGGAAGATGGAGTGGAAAATTGAGTGTATACTCGAGTACAATCAAGGTTTTCTCAGGTTTAGTACTTAAGTGTTTACCTTTTTTAAAATTTAAAGTTAATTACCTTAAACCATTTTAAGTATGGATAAATTAATTAATGTTTGTAAATTTTGAGTTAAGAATTTACTTTAAGTTTTAATTAATCAAGAATGTTTCTAAAATCTTAATTAACATTTTAATTAAGTGGTTAATTTAAAATAAGTATTCAAAATTAATTAACATTAAAGCTTTTTAAGATAATAATAATAATTTGATTTCAAAGTTATTAAGGAAGATTGTTAAAGGGAAGATAAATAATTCTAACTCGGTTAATTTATATGGTAAGATAATTAAGCATATTAATTTATTAATGATGGTAAGTAATTAAAGATTTTAATAGGATAATCACGTAATTAATTTATCTTTTGTTTTATTAAATAATTTATGATTTTGTTAATATAATTATTTTGAAGAAAATGATTACTTAATTTATTACTTAATATTAAGATTATTAATTAAATAAATAAGGTTAATTAATTTGTAATTAATTATTAATTAATTAAGGAGTAATTAAATATTAAATGTAATTAATATTTAATTAGTTAATAACTAAGATTAATTAATTTGAAATTAATTAATATAATTGATTAAGTAGTTATTAATTAATGAAGATGACTAAGACTTAATCAATAGTAATTCATGATAATTAATCATTGATTAAATATTTATAATAAAAGTAATTATTTGATTAATAAATTTAAAACCACATGATTTATTCATCTTAAGGGAAGATGCTTTGGTTGTTTTTGAACGTTGTGTGTTGGATTGACATTTACGCTATGTGATGTGATGCTATATATTAATGCTTTGTGCTGAGCTGTGATATTGGCATTGAATATACTACTATGTAATTGTGAAAACCCATTGGCCCGTAAAGCGGCATTTGAATTTCGATGCGACAGGGAGTCGGATTCCAGTTGGTTATCCGAAACCCACATGGAATATGTAAATCTTTATGATTAATACATCACGTGTTTTTAAATTGAACGCGCACTATTCGGTTTAGCCGGGAGAGGATCTTTTTGTCCTATAACCCATTCCGAATATGTGGTACGATGTTATGAATAGCTTTTGGAGACCTGTGGTGAAGACCGGCTATTTGCGAAAACGATAGGATGACCTATCTATCTCTGCACCGAGTAGCTACGGTATAGAGATTCCTTAAGTGATGGGAAGTTCGATAGGGATTGTGAACGCCCGGATTGCAAGGACTTCTTCGGAAGTGCCTTTGGTTCTGTTCGAACCCAGAACAGACTTGTATGGATTATATGTCTGACATTACATTTTGAGATATAAAAAAGATTTCTTTCAAATACATTTCTGTTGGTGGTGGAGAATTTATTCTCTTAGCTTAACACCCTTCTCTAAGACGTACGAGCTCAGAGGTTATGTAGTTGAAGGTTATCAGTAATATACTCCTAACTTGGTAATGTGGCATACTGAGTGTTGTTGATCATTTTTTGATCAAAGCATGGCTTTTGTGAAAAGCGTAGCTTTGTGGACGAGACTTTGTCGAACCTCCCAACCCGGTAATGTTCGAAACAGGAAAGATGTTGCAAGGTTATTGGGGGTAGCGCCCCTTAGGGTATGTGCATTTCCTTCTAGATAGAAGTGGTATCATGGTATGGAGCCTGGATATTTAACTTATGTGGATATCGCAAATATATATATTACTTTGTGATTGTTGTTGGGGTCCCGAATAAAGGTTGGTTACAACCGGGGGATGGCATACTCGTGTCAGTAGTTACCTAGTTATAGAGGTAACCCGGCCTTGTGTTGGCAGAAATCCGGTTAGGTTCTCGGGACGTCCCTCCAGAGGCGTACCCATGTGGCCCAGGATGTTCCTTAGCCTGACCATTTGTTGGAAATCCAATTACTAATACATACCCAGTACGGTTTTAGTTGTATTACCTGCCATTTACCTATGGTGGCGCCCCACTGTTTAAATGGTAGCTATAGTAGGCATAGTTCGGAGTGTCTATGCCGGCTACGATTAATATTATATTTTCGAAAAATGTTTTGTTACACTATGCACTAGTAATAATATCAAAGTGATTTTACCATATCAAGCATTTCTGACTGTCATAAGGAGAAATCTCCTCCATGTCGGCGTTTGCATTGTATGTGTGGCGGGAGGCCTTGTAGCAGTTTCATTTTCAAAAAGCATAGCAAATTTCTTTCAAAATTATTTTGTTTGCTTTGATAAGAATAAACTGCTTTTATTTCAAACTACTATTTTATTTGCTCATACCAGTCCCATGACTGACCCTGAGTTTATTATTCCTTTTTTAAACTCTGGGTGCCCATAATTTCCATATGGGCAGCCTAGTAACAGGTCTTCCGTGTTTTGGTGCTAGCTGGATTTTGAAGTCTTAGGGTTTGGAGACTACTGATTTTTGAAGGTTTTTAACTTGGAGATATTTTGAAAACTTTTGGATCTCAAGGTTCTTGGTTGGACGTTCGCTATCATTTCATTTCTTTGAAGAATTTCTTGGAGTGTAATCACATGTTGTTCTTTTGTGATGGTCTATTTTGGAGTAGTGTTGTATATGTATACTCTGATGTTGGTGATGTTGTTGTAATGAATATTGTGTTGATGTTGTATCTTGGATATTGATGTTGGCAGTTCATTTTGTTTTCGCTGTTTATATTCATCTAATGTGGTTGTAAGCTCCATCTGAACTAGAATGCGACGTTCGAATCTCCGGCAGTCGAATACAAGTGAGGTATTTGATGTCGATTTTTGAACGATGAACTTCGGCTCGTGACACCAAATGTGAGAAATGCGGAATACGGATCTTAAGTCTAGGATTAACACTAGAGGGGGTGAATAGTGTTTTAAGGAATTACTAAATCTTTTTGATTTTTTGTTAATTTGAAAACAAATGTATGCAATATTCAGACACAGATATGATCACAAAATCAGACACAGATGCAGAAATAAAGAGAAAACAATAACGGAAAGAAAACACCGGATTTTATACTGATTCGGAGTTACCCTACATCCAGTCCAGCATACAAGTACGGATTTCCTTGTAAAAGAAATTGTACAATTACACCCTCAATTTCAAGTCCACGAGGTACGCCTCTCCAGATTCACATTCCTTTGGGTAGAGATACTTGATTTAACGGGCAACAAGTTCACCCAATTGATTTCCAAGGCTGCAATCACATCTTTTCTCGCTTCATTGATTTCACAGGCTACAGTCACACCATTTCTCACATAGTTTATTACAAAGAAGCCTATAACTCTGAATAGCACCGAGATCTTGGTTAAATAGTGATAGAGAATCAAACCAGAAATGATCTAGTTAGATTAAATGTTGATTTCGACAGAGTAATGGTAAAAATGTGTATAAAGAAATGTGGAAGAAGAAGAGGAGTGAAATCGGAGAAAATATAATTGAAAATTCGTTTAAAACTGCCCATGTTTATAGTAGAACAAAAGCCATGTCCATCTGTGAAAGTATATGATGAATAGACACTTCTTCTAAAATTCAAAATTTTGAAATAAACTGCTACCATGCCGACATGGGGTACTTGAGGATGTCGACATGCCTAAGGAAATTTTGGTAATTTATTTTTCTTTGAAATAACTTTCATCTTGTATTAAAATTATTTTAAACTTTATAAATATACTTAACTATAGTTAAAATACATAAGTAAATATAGAGAATAATTTTTTGGTATATATATAAAATTTTACTATAATTTTATATTTAAATCTAAGTATAAATATTAAAAGTTAAATATATTATTATTAAAAGATTGTTTAAAACTAAGGATAACATAATTTTGAAAATAAAGATTATTTTGAGGCTAAAAATATTTAAAACTAGGATAGACGTTGTAACATCCCGCCTTTTCGTACGTTTTAAATCGACGATAAACCACACACGTCAGACTTAAACCATATAGAAGGGCGGATTGTTATGGGGTAAATAAGAAAAAGCATGGAGAGAGAAAAAACAAAATAGAATCTTACAGTGGAACGATAAAATATAATAATCGAATATACAGTTCATGAAGCTGTTTCATAAATATTTGATTATATTTATACAATACATATCAGAGTTGCACATACCAACGAATAATAATCGATGCAGCGGAATATACTGTGTAGTGGAACAATATAATATAATAATAATAATGAAATCTTCATCTGCGTCCTCCAGAAATGACGTCTTCGATCCTAAAATGCTCGGACTGACCCGAACGAATTGAAAAGACAAAACACTCGAGTCAGAACTAAAAGGTCTTTTGTAAGTTAAATCAACAGAAATAAATATGAGTGTAACGGCATCAGAGATGTTTACGGGATTTGACATCACCTATCCAGTGTCTAACATGAGTGCAGTAACTCAAGAGATGCTCGGGATTCACATCCCCTAAGGATCCGTTAAACTATCTACTATGTAGTAATATAGTCTAAAGTAAAGTATACTATATTGAAAATCGCGTTAAGGCTTTACATTTTCCACCTTAACACACTTTTATATTCCCATAGTCTATACAGTACCGTAATCTCCCCTGTATTGGGCGTCGTCAGAGGGCACCCAATAGGTATGGTACAAAACAAAATCGTATAAGGCGCGCTAGGGTAGGTGACACGGCACAACTAGGCAATGCCAGGGTAAAAATACCAACTGCTATCCGGGGTGGTGGTAACGCATAGCTGCAGCTACCGCCCACCTCGAGCCATACCCCAAAAAAAAAAAAAATCAAAAGTGGCCACCGAATCAATCAAAAATTCAAAGTATAACATCGAAGCGATGTGTCCGATCAAAGGTGCTACCTCATTGTCCCGAGAATCGCTCCTGTTTTAGCCACCTCATGCCAAATCACGGGAGTCGGGTCCACGTATTTACCTCAAACGAAACGCTGCCACCATCCTACTTCATTCTGGAATCTCCACCACGTAAACGGTTGTTAAAGTGGTTTTCGGAGTTGGCAGAGAGTATAACAACTTATGATCCTGGTCTCTTCAACAAACAAACGTTATTGTAACACCGCGGTCCTTTCAAAATGGTTTATACTTTAAAACCAGAATATAATATCCATTTCAAAACCATATAAATATGATATCATTTCTATTTTAAAACCGAAATTAATATGATATCATTTTGATTTCAAATATATCCTTTTTCAAGAAATCATAGCACTTTCAAATTTATATACCTTGGAACCAACATTCGAAATTATAACACTTCTTAAACATCATACTTTGACTCTTATCTATCAGCCACCGCTCACACATGTGAGTCAAAAATATGTACATAAGAGTCTGAAATAACAGAGTAGCTGAATAGTGGACAAATAAAAGTGCTATCTATCAGCATAGCAGATAATGTCCAAATTTTCCAGAGATGGAGTTCGCAACTCCACCTTTCCAACGAGACCAAAAACATCGAATTCCGACTTCCGATGCGAACGTGGCGGCATCGCGAAGTGGCGCTCAAAAGCTGGAAACAGAGGTGATGTTTGATTTTTTTTTTTTTTTTTTTTATGGACGCGGGCCAAATATTTCAAAACTAAATATAGAAGACTGGTTTTGAATCTAGATTTTTAAATTTAGTTTTGGAATTTTGGAATATTAAAGCCTTGAAATATATCGAAATTTAAATGTTTTATCGAAATTGAAATGTTTCTAAGTTATGAATTTCAAAGTATGATGTTTAAGAAGTGTTATAATTTCGAATGTTGGTTCCAAGGTATATAAATTTGAAAGTGCTATGATTTCTTGAAAAAGGATATATTTGAAATCAAAATGATATCATATTAATTTGGGTTTTAAAATAGAAATGATATCATATTTATATGGTTTTGAAATAGATATTATATTCTGGTTTTAAAGTATAAACCATTTTGAAAGGACCGCGGTGTTATAATAACGTTTGGTTGTTGAACAGACCGAGATCAGAAGTTGTTATACTCTCTGCCAACTACGAAAACCACTTTAACAACCGTGTATGCGGTGGAGATTCCAGAATGAAGTAGGTTGGTGGCGGCGTTTCCTCTGAGGTAAATACGTGGACCCGACTCCCGTGAGTTGGCATGAGGTGGCTAAAACAGGAGCGATTCTCGGGCCAATGCGGTAGCACCTTTGATCGGACACATCCCTTCGATGTTATACATTGACTTTTGGATTGATTCAGTGGCCACTTTTGATTTTTTTTTATTTGAGGGTGTGGCTCGAGGTGGCTGTAGCTGCGGCTATGCAGTACCACCAGCCTGGATAGCAATTGGTATATCTACCCTGGCATTGCCTAGTTGTGTCGTGTCACCTACCCTAGCACGCCTTATACGATTTTGTTTTGTACCATACCTATGGAGTGCCCTCTGACGACGCCCAGTACGGGGGAGATTACGGTATTATATAGACTATGAGAATATAAAAGTGTGTTAAGGTGGAAAATGTAATGCCTTAACGCTATTTTCAGTATATTATACTTTACTTTTGACACTATTATAATAGCGTTTATTACTACATAGTAGATAGTTTAACGAATCCTTAGGAGATGTGAATCTCGAGCGTCTCTCGAGTTACTGCACTCACGTTAGACACTGGATAGGAGACGTCAAATCACGTAAACATCTCTGACGCCGTTACACTCATATTTATTTTTGTTGATTTAACTTACATAAGATCTTTTAGTTCTGACTCGAGTATTTTGTCTTTTCAATTCGCTCGGGTCAGTCCGAGCATTTCAGGATCGAATACTTTATTTCTAGAGGACGAAGATGAAGATTTCATTATTATTATTATATTATATTGTTCCACTACACACTATATTCTGCTGCATCGATTATTATTTGTTGGTATGTGCAACTCTGATATGTATTGTATAAATATAATCAAATGTTTATGAAACAACTTCATGAACTGTATATTTGATTATTATGTTTTATCGTTCCGTTGTAAGATTCTATTTCGTTTTTTCTCTCTATGCTTTTTATTATTCACCCTAAAAAAATTCACCCTTCTGTATGGTTTAACTCTGACGTGTGTGGTTTATCGTGATTTAAAATGTGCGGAAAGGCGGGATGTTACATCTGGTATCAGAGCTTTGGTTTAACGATAAACCTTAGCTTTGTGTTGTCTGACTCTTTACTAATTGGGTAGTAATACCCTATGATGAGTCGTTGAGTATCTATATGAGAGAGCGTATTTGTTAGTGTTATAAAAATGTTTTAATATTGTGTTAATCCGTTCCGTTTTGTATTTACAAATTCTGGTTGGTGCATGGGTCACTATGACATCAATTGGGATTTTTAAACACTTAATAGGATAGACCGACATAATATTTGTTTTAATATAGGTGAATGAAATAATTTTGCCTATTATATTTTCTATATATAAAATAAAATTTTATAAAGGTTATATTTGGTTGTAATATAATGGTTGTTAGGAAGTGAAATTTATAGATATTGGTTGAAATTAAATTTGAAAATAAAATAAATGAAAATTGAGAATTTAGAACTTATGTTTCGGGGTTTTGAAACTTTCTTTCGAATGATTTTGGAATATAATAATAATATTATTAGAAGTATTTTGTGGTATAAATATTTCAATATAATTTGAAAGAATTGTTTTAAAGAAATTTTGGAAAAAGAAATAAGTTCTGTACTCCCCTCTCTATCGCTGGAAAATAATTTCGATGATGAGTGCACGCATCATCGATAATCATTTTCGAGTTTCAAAGTGGGAAGGCCACTGTAGTATTTTACTGTAGAATTATTTTGATAAACAAATATAAATATAAATTTGTTTAAATATAACTGGGTACATATTTTGTAAGTGTATTTATTAATTTAAAATTATTTGAAAATTAATCCTGGTATTTAGTTCTTAAGTTTCCATTAATTAATAGTTTCAATTATTGTAGTGAACTGGAACATAGGTAATTAATAATTGAAACCTCTAAAGGAAATAAGAAATTTAATGCTAAGTTATAAATTAAATAAAAAGAAAATTTAAATTTGTAACATGTGAAACAAAGGATATTATTATTGAACATTTAATTAATTAAAAGAATTGAGAAAAACTTGTATAAGTTTCAGTTACATTCTTAAAGCATATATATATATAACTTACCAAATATTAAAAGTTAAAATGTTAAAGAATTGTAATGAAAATTGTACAAGTAAACTTATTGTTATGACCCGGAATTTGGAGCAATATCGATTTAATAATCTTTGATAATAATTAAATTAATTTGATCATTTTACATTATAAATTGTAATGGCCCAGAATTTTAGGCAATATCAATTTAATAATCTGTATTTATAATTAAATTGATTTGATAATTTTTCTTTGTAACTTTAATTTAAATTGATAGATTTAATCTTTTTAAAGGTTAATAAATATTTAATCTGATAATTGTGATCAATATCTTTCTAACAATTTAAAATTGATAAGATTTATTTTTCAAAGCTACTAAAATTTTATTCTATTTATAATATATATATTTGATATATATAGTGAATGGAAATATCTTTTATTTTAAATAAGGGTTGAATTTTCAAATTGTAATATATATGTATGTATATGTTATAATTTGATGTTGTTTCGAAATTTAATTTAATAAATTGATAATTTATATATGAATGAATGTTGCAATTCAAAACTTTGTTTTAAATTCAATTGTTTTTAAAATATAAGATATTTATTTTTAAGTATGATAGTTTAAATCAAGGTTTTATTTTTTTTCTTTAAAGTGTTTAAATTTTAAATGGTTATAAATGTATATGTATAAATGTTTTAGATTTAAAAAAAAAATGTATAAGATGTATATTTATATTATAACTAGTTTTAGAATATTTCTTTAAATATACATATGTAAATCATATTTATTAAGAGAATTAGAAAAGTAAGTTTATATTACATTCTAAATTAAATGAAAATTTACTAAAAGCACTTAAGAAAAATATGTGTAAACATATTAACAAGTTAGTAACAATTGTAAAGCTATTAAAGAAATCAAATAACACTTATTAATCAATTAAGCAAATAAAGTGACAAATGTAAGATTAATTAACTTGTGGAAACAATTTCATTTTAATTTTTAGTAAATGTTTTTAGAAGAAAACAAGTTTCTTTCATAACACTTTCGTTTTCCTTATTTTCTTCTCTAAAGTTCAAACCAGAATTTCCTCAAATCTGAAATTTAAAATCCAAAAGCAGATGGAAATAAAAAAAAAATCAAATATAAATTCAAATGAAAATCTGAAACCTTAAACTGCTACTAAATGGAAGTTCAACTGGAAAATTCTACTTCTACCTACAATTCAATTCTTCTGCAAAATCAAACCTAAGGATTAAAATCTGCAAGTTTCAAATCATTAAAACCGAGACATGCAAAAGGATTCATCTTCAACAGAAAGCTCTTTCAAAATCTAAGATTTAAGCCTGGAAAGGAATTTTAAAAACTGCTCTGCATATTTTAAATAAGGTGAGTAAACCTTTTAAAAAACAGCTTTTATCATAGTATACTTGAATTTATTGTTGCATGTGATGAATTTGGCTTGGTAAATGGATATTTGTTTATATGAGTACTGACATATATGCATGTTATTGGCAGAGATTGCCTAAGAGTAGGAAAAACTTGTATAATATTTATCCCTGTTCTTTCATTTCAGAAGTTGATTGTGTAAGAAAATTCAAAATCTCTCAAACGAATAAATATAGACATTGTTATATAAATGAAATTTGTAAGTTAATGTTTGATAGTAATTATAAAATTTGTTTCATAATTTTTAAAAGCAGCAAATAATATTAAATAGTTTATTCTGTATATAAATAAAATTCTTTAATGGCGGCCTCCAGATTCGGATCTAGAGACTAGGGTTTCATCAATCTCTTCAATTTCTTCTAGTTTATTCTGTATTTTCTGCATGGGATTTTTGCGCGATGAGGAAGGTTGGGAGGAAGTCAGGAGGAAAAGAGGCAAGGCCCCCGCAACTTCGGGTCCGAATACCAGACTCAATTTGGGAGGCACATCTGGCAGATCTGGGTCGTTCCCAGATCGGAGCGGAGGGAGAAAGCCTCAGGCGGCTATCTCTGGTCGGAATTCTTATAAAGCTCAGAAACCTATAAAGAATGATTTCAATCAAAAAGGGAACAATTCGAAAATCAAATTCACTATTTCAGAAAATGCTAAAAAAAATTCATATAGTGAGGCAGTCAAAATAGGAGCAGTCGGAGACTTGGGAAACCTAGATCTTGAATACATTGAGCCAAAAATTACTGATGGCAAAAGGATTGGTTCACTTTCATCCGAAGCCATCAAAGAAGCGGAGGGAGGATGGGACTTATGTATTTTTTTATATGTTGTTGGCTATAAACCATGGCTTAAAACTTTCAAAGGGTATGCTAATAGAGTTTGGGCAACACAGAAACCATTCTCTGTTCACCCAAGGAATAATGGTTTTTTTGTGGTAAGGTTTGGGTTGGAGGAGGATTGCAGTAAGATCTTGAAATCGGGTCCTTGGTTCATGGACCGAAACCTGATTATAATGAAGCGACTATCACCGGAAATGAAGACAGATAGAGATTTGCTTACATCTTTGCCTATGTGGGTTAGGCTCCCAGGATTGAGTTTTAAATTATGGGGCAATAAGGCCATCAGTGCCCTAACGAGCACAATTGGAGTCCCGATTAAAATGGACGAGGCCACGAAAAAGAAAACTAGGCTGGCATACGCCAGAGTATTGATTGAAGTTAATGTTAATTATGGAATGCCAAACATCATAGAAGGCACGGATGAAGAAGGGAGGAGTTTTTTTCAGGAGGTAGAATATGAGAATCCTCCTCCCATTTGTGACAAGTGCGTGTGTTTTGGACACGCAGCAGGAGATTTCCCAATGACTAAGTCGTGGGTTCCAAAACAAACTATATCAGTAGACCTGGAGAAAGAAAACAGAGAGGAACAAATTCAGATTGGAGGATCGGAAGTAACAGGAGAGGAAAATGGAAAAGACAACAATAAGGAATCGAGGAGGCAGGAGATCGATGGACACCTTGAAGTCCCAAATACAGATCTTCTGAAGGACAGCCAGTTAATTGATGGTGAAAACTGGCTTTGCGTGGAGGATGATACAAGAGCAAAGGTTCAACCCCAGGAACAACAAAAAGATCTAGAAGTAAACGATATCTACTCCATTGTTGAAAAGTCTCAAGAGGGGAACATGACAACAGATAACTCGCTGGAGTTGGCAAATAGGGGTACTCATATCCTCGTGGCCGTGAACGATAATCTCATTAATCAAGAAAATTCTTAGACCATCAATCTTGAGGAATCAACGGTCTCGCCTTCCAGGGACCAGAGTCTACCAACTCAGAAATCTCCTTCAACCCACGTCACTATTCTAAAACGTCCCTTTACATCATCGGACGTTCCTTTAATTATCGAGTCTTTACTTTCTAATGAAATATGTATTGAAGATTGTACAGTTAACAATGTTAATTTTAAGAGAGGTACTGAGCCTTGTATTGATATACAGGTACAGGAGAATCTGGGACAAGTTGAAGGAATATCAGAAGTGGCAGAGGATCAGATCACATATGATAATGCAGATCCAGTGCAGGAGGAGCACCCAACTCCAAAGGTCCAAAATAAAGAGATAGAGAGCAGTCAGAAAGAAAAGCTAGTTCGTTAGAACCCCAAGTGGGTTCAGATGTTAGGCATCCCTGATGAGGACAAAGGGGAGTCCACTAGCAGCACGCTGCAGAGGACTCGCAGTAACATAGGTACATAATGTCGATCGCTTGTTGGAATGTCAGAGGGTTTCATAACCCTAACAGAATGAAAGAAGTGAAACATCTTATAGATAAGTTCAAAATAAGGTGTTTTGGTGTCTTAGAAAATAAATTGTCATTTTCGGACATTAAAAAGCTTGAAAAGAATGTGGATTATGGATGGAAAATAATAAGCAACGTATCATGTTATTATAAGTGCAGAATTCTAGTTTTCATTGATTGAAATTCTTGGGATTATAACAACTGCATTCGCAGCCTCGCAGATAAAAAGGGAGGTAACCCAGTAGTGTTTGGGAACTTGTTTGAACTTGAAGACATGTCCAGATAAACAGGCCTTAACGAGATCAATATCGAAGGGTATGAATTTTCTTGGTGGTCTGGCCCTAGTCGTAACATATTGTCAAAGATTGACAGGGTTTTCGCCAATTTAGAATGGATCAATTCCTTTTCAGACTTTTCGGCTGAATACATTCCCCCTTCGGTGAGTGATCACAATGCTATTGTAGTCTCACTTTACAGTAATCGTAGGGATAAGAATAGACCATTTAAATATATGAATTTCTGGACAATGTGTGATGGATAGTTTCCCCTGATTGAGAAACTTTGGAAATCTAATCAAGAGGACCGTCCTTTACACCAAATCATTTATATCCTTAAGAACATCAAGAGAGAACTTAAGCTTTCGAGTGCCAAACTTCGGAATACTAAATCGGAAGTAAAAGAACAGAGAGAGAACTGTTCTAGACTTCAAAAACTTTTGGAAAAATCAAACGATCCCAGTTTAGCAACGGAGTTCCAAAATGCAAAAACCAATTTAGAATTGGCACTTAAAAAAGAATTTCTGGATACACAGCAAAAGATCATCTATTTTTTCAATGTGATTTTTCAGAGAAAATTTGGTTGTGGAGTTGTAAAAAAAATTTCACCCATCCGAAAAGAATGCTCTCATTTTATTTGAAGGACGATTTACAGAAAATAGTCTCTTCAACTAGAGCTAAGAATCTAACTTCAGACTTACTTCATCTTTCGATATCAGTTTGCGTGTGGCATATTTGGAGGGAAAGAAACGAAAGAATATTTCAGAACAGATTCACCGATCAAACACTGATTTGTACTAAAATATTTCAGACTATGAACATCAGAATGGTGAAATCTAAATTCTATAATAACATCACAGATACGAAAGACACAATTGCTAGGAAATGGGGATATACCTCCCAACGCTGAATTGGGGCATCTTCATTATCATATGTGCTGATCTCATGCTTCTGAATCTTTGCTCTTGGTCTGAGGTTCTTTCTGCACCTGTTTTAATTTACATTGACCTCAATCCCACTCATTTAATTACATATTAATTTACAATCAACAATATATATTGAACTAGTCTGTAAGTGTTCAGTTAACAGGAATCTCCGAAGCACAGGTTACCGAAGCAAGAATCTCTGTGACCAACTTTTATTCAAATCTCGTCTTTCAGTTCTGGAAGAAGCACATGAAAAGAATCTGATCTGGATGCACAAACATAAAGAAAATGATTAGATTCTTGAGTTAAGAAACAAAACACAACTTTAAGAGTATCAAAGACGTATCTTGCTCAATTTGGTGGAAAGTCTTTCGCTTTTTTATGCTTGTCAACTGCTAGTTCCAGTGAATCCTTCATTCCTGTGGAGTACTGCTGACCTCTGATTCCCGAAGAGATATGGAAAACTTAATTAGATTGTTATAAAAGCTTAAAGCTAACATTTTTAGGGAATTAGAAGAATTACCTGTACTTTCTGGAACTTCGAACGTCTGCTGATGGCCTTTTGATTTTTAAGCACTGGAATTTGTACAGATCTGGAAGAAGTTGCCGATGCTCCCCCGATGCTAAGGGTCTCTTCTTTATTTTGAAGTGATCCCCCATTTCTAGTCTTAGCAACCTAGATCTGTGCTGATTCGACTTGAAGGGGAGTTTATCTCCCAGTCTTGCTGTCAATGGACATCATCTTCCCTGTAATGTTGCTTGGCCGTGGATACAGTAGCTAAAAAGATGAGAATTGTTGATATCGAAGAGTAAACTGAGAAGATTTTCTCTATTCTCATTTCGCCGCCATGAAAGTAACAAATCTTAGATAATTTAATGAAGTAACTGGAAGTGTTCGTATTGCCCTTTTTGTTTGTAGGGTTATCTTGAAGCATCGAATAAATGGGCCAAAATGTGTGGGCTTGGGGTATTTTCGCATTAGTTTTGCTGGCCTATTTAGCTTTTTAGTTTTTTTTGTGATATTGAGAATACGCCTTATGGCATTTGTAAATATTGATACTTTTGATTTAATAGAAAAGTTTGAACCCGTTTTCAAAAAATAATAATATTAAATAGTAAATTTACAGCAAAACTAAATTTTAGTCAAAAATCAACTACCTTAAATTTTAATTTGAAGTACATGCATGTAATCACGATTGAGAATCGTGAATTTTGATATGAGATTTGTAATTTTTAGTTTGGTATTTTATGCGAATTTTGGGTTTTGTATTTTTAGGAGTTTTGGTGATTGCCAATTATCCATGCTACAATTTGGTTTGATATCCTGGTTTAAGCATTTGTATGGGTTGTAGATTATAGGAAAAATACGATTGGAATTTTTAAATGAATGAATTGTTTGAATTCGACTAAGTTAGGGTTTTAGTGGGTTTTGTTTTCGGCTTGACTGTAGTGGAAATTGCGACTTGAATATATGACCGGAAGTGATCGCAATGGTGGAGAGAGGAAGCTCGTGACGTGGCGGTTCTATAGTAGGGACGGCGAGTTCGTCAACGTCAAGATTACGGCGGTGATTGGGTTTTGGGTTCGAATTATTTTCTGCAGTTTGAGCTTGAGTTCAAAAATTCGATTCGATGGTATATGCTGGAATCTGGGTTTGGATTTTGGTTCGCTCGTGTTCGTGTGGTTGTAGGGGATGATCGCGACACTCGCCAGAGGACGACGACGGTGGGACATGTGCACGGGTGTATGCTATGTGCACTGGAAATGTTATTCTGGGAAGACGAGATGAAAACTCGGGTTGGTTCTCGCGTTATGCTGGGTGATGACACGAAGTGGGATGGTAGCTGGGCTGCTTCGGGGAAGACTCGTGATGTTACTGTGTTCGACTAGGTTTTTTTTTGGGTTGCGTCTTTTTCTTTTGGATTGGTCTGTGTAGTGGTAAGTTGCTAATTAACCTGTAGTGGTAATAAATATAGGTCAAATAATAAAATATGAAACAATTTTATAAAGGAAGATAAGTTTACAAGTTTAACTTATTATTTTAAATAAATTCACTAAACTAACAAGAAAACTTGTTCTTTGAAAATAAAAGTTAATCAAACATTTAAAAATGTAAAATGAATTTATATTCCAAATTTAAATGTTTAAGATGATTTCTTTAGTAAGTGATTATCTTAAATAAATTTTGAAATTCAATTTAAAAGAAGTGTTTGGAATTTAAGGTATTAATCAAAGTTTTAAAGTAAATTTTAAGTGTTGTTTAATAACTAGAGTTTTCAAATTTATATTGAAATTGTATAAGTTTAAATTAGATGTTTAATGTATTTTAAATTTTGAAATTAATTTCTAAATGTTTTATTTTCAAATAAGGTTATGATTTTGAAAGCCAAATAGAATAATTTGTTTAAGTTATTAAAATCTGATAAAGTTCAAATAATTTATTTATGATATAAATAAGGTTAATTTATCTTTGCTTGAATATAAGAATAATTAATATGATTTGTTAATAAGTAAGTTTTAATTAAGACAATTGTTTTCTTAGTTAATTAAGGATTGTTTAAATATATTTTAGCACTTAATTATTTAATCAATTTTAATTAATTAGTTAATTATTTATTTAATTTTAAATAATCACTTAATTATGGATTAATTAAGTGTGATTACTTAAGGAAGTAATCAATGGTTAATTATTGAATGATAATTACTAGTGGATGTAATTAGTGGAAAATTACTCATGGGTGTAATTAATTGAAGTGATAAATGGATGATCACTTAATGTTATCAATTAAGGGATTGATTAATATAATTGTTGAAGTTAATTAATTATAAAGTAATTAATTAATTTAGAAATTAAGAATTATTTGATGATGAAATTAATTATTTGTTAAGTGATTAAATAAGTGAGTAATCAAGATTTATTAATGAAGTAATTAGAGATAATAACTTATGTATGTAATTAAGAATTAATTACTTAATTATTTTAGTTAATTAATTAATGTGATTAATTAATTTATGAATGTGATTTATTTAAGATTAATTACTAAGTGTAATTAATTAAAGTGTAATAAATTAATAAAGTAATTAATTAAGCATTATTCATTATTTAATTAAATAATTAATTACTTAATGAAGTAGTTAAAGATTAATTAGATTAATTAATTAAGGGTTAGTATAATTAATTAAAAAGTTAATTAATTAAGATAAGTGTTAACCTCGCCTCGGCCGTGGCTCACCGATCTAAGATAGTAAACGACCTAACACTCTGCCGACTTAACAAAGGATGCCGACCTAAGGCTCGAATGGGCACCGACCTAACTACTTAATGCCTTAAAGGAGAACGACCTAACACTCTGCCGACTTAACAAAGGATGCCGACCTAAGGCTCGAATGGGCACCGACCTAACTACTTAATGCCTTAAAGGAGGACGACCTAACACTCTGCTGACTTAACAAGGGATGCCGACTTAGTATCTTAGCAAGGAAGACCGACCTAACTGCCTAAGGTTTAAGAAGGATACCGACCTAAGGGACTTGAGAAGTAGACCGACTTAAAGCTCAAAGGAAGTTCCGACTCAACAGCCTTAGCTTGTTGCCGACCTAACGTATGAACCGACTCAGAATAAGTGACGACTCAACTTATTGCCGACTTAACAGGGACAGCGACTCACCGGGTTATAACCTTGATGCTTTAAAGATGTTGGCCGACTCATGGGAAAACCGACCTAAGGCCTATGGTGGGTCGTTCACGACCTAAGCAAGCGAATCGGATACCTCATCATTTCTTGACCTGGCCCCATAACTCGTTTTACGACTTTGGACTTGCATGAAATCAGGTAAGCCGGCTTAACTCTAGTAGACCGTGAATTTGCCTCTATAGGTCGGCCGCGACTCAACTAAAGTCGGTGAGGACTCAGGACTTGGGTGAAAAATTCTTACCCAGATTTGCCTATAAATAGAAAGCCATCTCCAACATTCGGGGGACTTTTGGCTCATTCTTTTCAAACGCCGATACTCTGCTACATTCCAAACTAACTCAACACCCAAAGCTTTCAAGACACGTGGAACACTATCAACAACTTCAAGAAGAAATCTCATGCATCCGACATGGATTCGAGGACCTTCACTTACATTGAAGTTTAAGCTACTCATTCAAAGTGTTTAGTAGTTCAAAGTGTATTGTACTTGGGGAAGAATTGTATCAACTTGTAACAAAATCATCAATAAAGATATTCAGAGTGGACGTAGGCAAAATATTGAGCCGAACCACTATAAAATCGTTGTTATTCACTGCTTTTTTCTGTGATTTTCTGCTTATGCTCTGTTCCCGAATCATCGGGTGGTGCTTTCACAATTACACTTTATACACCGGGGTATTAGCGTTCAAATTTTAGCGTTAACATTTTTGGTGCTTTCACTGAGAAGAACTGAACTCAGGTGAATTATCATCATTTCTCCACGAAAGTTTGTTGAAGTAACCTCTCTGAAGACTAGATGTTTATCTGAAATCATGGCTCCGGGGAGAAAGAGTAGATCTGTTAGATCTGGAAATGTTCAAGAGGGAACCTCCGCTTCCCCAGTACCTAATCAAGCCACTCCATCTGTTGGGGTTACAAAAGCGGAGTTGGATGCTGTAATCTTAGGGCTGAACCAGCAGATAAATGCCCAAAGTGCACAATTGGAAGCTTAGAATGCCCAAAATGCCCTGATTTTGAATAAGTTGAATGACTTGCTTGGGGTAAACCGTCAACCAACGGGTAATGAAAGGAACTTTGCTGGCAACATTCATGAGGATGAAGAAAGAAACATTCCGGAGAGGGCTACCAGCCCCTTTGAGCGGACATTTCCTGAATTTGGTGGATCTAAAGCTCGAAATGATGAGGGGTATCTTTCTGAAATGGTTCGACAAATCATGAAAGAAAGCATGCAAAGGAATGAAGACGAGAAGGAATGGGGTTTCGCTTCAAGTAATACCCCGTTTACCGAAAGGATCTTAAAGGCTGAGTTCCCAAGGAAGTTCGTCCCTCCAACTATCCCAGCTTACAAAGGAACAAGTGATCCGAACGAATTCTTATATAAGTATGATTGGCACATGACAGGTGCCAGAGCTTCTGATGAAATAAAGTGTCGATATTTTCCTGTATATTTGGAAGGTGTAGCTCTGCTTTGGTTCACCAAGCTACCAATTCGGTCTATAGATCTGTTTTCTGACCTAACCCAGAAATTCAAGGAGCAGTTCAGACTATACGCTTCAAAAGCCAAAGATATCATGTCGTTGTCAAGTTTAGAGCAGAATCCAGGGGAAACTATCAGATTTTCTTGAATCGCTTTAATATAGCGCTGGCCGAGGTAGACAATGCAGAACCACGGATGATCTTGACCTATCTGATGAGGGCCATCGACAAGTCGAGCGAATTTGGAAAATGGCTTAACATGAAGGAACCAAATTCCCTTGAAAAATTCTACAAGAAAGCAGATGAGTTCATACGCTTGGAAAGCCGTCTTGTACCGGTAAAGGCAGCATTGGAAAAAGATGAAGATAACGTTGTTGCTCCACGCAAGAATGAATCTGTAGGACAGAAAAGGGAAAATAACGATGGGAAGAAACAGAAAAATCTGAAGAAGCCTCGTTCCTTCAAGCCATCGGAATATACCCCTTTATCAGATACGCCGGAGCGTATTTACCATGCCACTAAAGATTCTGTTGATTATCCTAAACCTCCCGTTCTGAGAACCGGGAAAAAAGCTGTACAAAGCGGAAAGTTTTGCCGCTTCCATAATCAACCCGGTCATGATACCGATGAATGCCGCCAATTGAAAAATTTGATTGAAGAATTGATAAGGGAAAACAAGCTGCAGCAATTTGTGGAAAAGAATAGCAACAATCCCGCTTCGTCTAGTCAGGGGCAACGAGCTCCTGCTCATCAACCCAGGACAAGTGAAAAGATTGCAGGGCATGAATCCGGAAGGCCTGTTATCAATGTCATTACGGGAGGACCTCACCCAGCAGGCAGGAGCTGGAGTGAGATGGAAAGGTATAGCCAAGTTTTGAAGTATGTACCGACCGAGGAAGATGTATTTGTTTTGGAAGGTGCTATGCCCCTGAAGCAACAAAGAACTTTCAATGATGATATTGTGTTCAAAGCCAGGGATTCCACAGGTATTGAAGCTCCTACCTTGGATCCCTTAGTCATCTCGGCTGGTATCGGGCCAGCTATTGTCAGAAGAGTTCTCACTGATTGTGGCGCATCCTGCAATATCCTCTTCAAGAAAACATTCGACCAAATGAAGATCCCTATGGCTGATGTGCAAGCCTCATCGCAGAAAATCGCTGGCTTCACTGGGGAGCCAAAACAGCCGATAGGAACCGTTGATTTGCTTGTAGAACTTGGAGAGGGAGAAAGAAAAGTGGTCCGCAAGCAAACTTTTGTGATTGTCGACGAATTTTCTGCTTATAATGCTTTCCTTGGCCGTCCAACTCTCGCAGCATTCAAAGCCGTTCTGGCCCCATGGTGCCTCACCATTAAATTTCCCACAGATAATGGAGTGGGAGTTATAAAAGGGGATCAAAATGCTAGGCGGGAGTGTTATCTGACAGAGCTACGAGAAACAAGGAAAAGAGAAATGGGAAAGGATGCGGCAACCCCAGTCCGCATCGAAGAACCAGCCTTGTAGCAATTACAGGGCGGACCCTGCACTGGCGAGCACAGCGGAGCACGGAAAGAGATGGATCCTAGAAAAGCCAGTGCAGGGGAGAATAGAGTAGTACCAGTGGAAACGACAATACCAATACCTGTTGACCCAAAGGATCCAAACAAAGTGTTGAATGTGGGTTCACAACTTAATGTGTCAATTCAGAATATCTTAATATCTTTTTTAAAGGCAAATTTGGATGTTTTTGCTTGGACTCATGCCGATATGTGCGGAATATCCCCAGAAGTTGCAGTACACGCCCTGAATATTGATCCAAAATTTACACCTGTGAAGCAGAAAAGGAGAACTCAAGGTCCAGAAAGGTCAGCAGCGTTAAAAGAAGAAGTTGATCGGCTCATGGAGAATAACTTTATCAAAGAATCTACCTATCCGAATTGGGTTTCAAATCCAGTGCTGGTTAAGAAAGCCAACAGAAAATGGAGAGTATGCATCGATTTTTCAGATCTAAACAAGGCCTGCCCCAAAAGACCGCTTCCCATTACCCAGGATCGATCAACTGGTAGACGGAACAGCAGGACACGAATTGTTATCTTTTATGGATGCCTACTCTGGATATAACCAGATCATGATGCATGAGCCAGATCAGGAGGACACGAGCTTTATCACCGACATTGGTCTTTACTGCTACAGAGTTATGCCCTTCGGGCTGAAGAATGCAGGGGCAACAAAACAAAGACTTGTTAATGCTATGTTGAAACCGCAATTGGGCAAGACTATGGAAGTCTACGTCGATGACATGTTAGTAAAGTCTAAGAAAGCAGTGGATCACATAGAACACTTAGCAGACATGTTCGCAGTCCTCCGAAAATACGTAATGAAGCTCAACCCTTTAAAATGTTCATTTGGAGTGGAATCCGGAAGATTTTTAGGTTTCATCGTGAGCGCTAGGGGCATTGAGGCTAGTCCAGCTCAAATTACCGCCTTAAAGGAAGTCAAAGCTCCTAGAACGAAGAAGGAATTGCAAAGTCTCAATGGAAAAGTCGCCGCCTTGAGTCGGTTCATTTCCAAAGCCACAGATAAATGCATCCCATTCTTTGACGCCCTAAAGAAAGGAAAGAAAAACTTCGATTGGACTCCCGAATGCCAAAAAGCCTTTGATGAATTGATTCGCCATATGGAAACGCCTCCAATACTTTCTAGGCCTGGCGATGGCGAGGATCTTCTTATATACTTGGCAGTATCATCTCATGCTTTAAGTGCAGCGCTGATACGAGAAGACAAGAGGATTCAACATCCAGTTTACTATATCAGCAAAAGACTCACTGGGGCAGAGATGAATTACTCTAAGTTGGAAAAACTCGCCTATTGCCTACTGATTGCATCCAGGAAGTTGAGGCAATATTTCCAAGCTCATCCGATCAGAGTCCTTACTGATCAACCTTTAAAGCAAGTCCTGTTTCGCCCTGAGACTTCGGGTCGTCTTCTAAAGTGGAATATTGAACTCAGTCAATATGACATCACTTATCATCCCCGAAAAGCAATCAACGGACAAGCTTTAGCGGATTTCATCGCAGAATTCACAGATAAGGTTAACAGTGAGGAGGAAATGATCGACGATTCCCCAATCCAATGGAAGTTATATGTCGATGGCGCGAGAAACGACTACTGTTCTGGAGCCGGAGTTGTACTTGAGACCCCTGAAGGTCGATCATTATGCTATGCACTAAGGTTGGAATTTCCTTCAACAAACAATGAAGCAGAATACGAAGCCCTTATCGCTGGCTTAAGGATTGCTAAAGAACTAGACATCCGAACATTACAGATCTTCAGTGATTCTCAGCTTATTGTATGCCAATTGAAGAAGGAATTCCAAGCGAAAGGGGGAAATCTGCCCGCCTACTTGTCAAAGGCTTGGGAACTCCTGGGTGATTTCGATCATTACATGATAAGTCATATTCCTCGAGAAGAAAACACGAAAGCAGATTCTCTCGCAAAGTACTCTAGCACAGGCGAAGCTCAATTTCTGGGATTGACTCCAGTGGAGGTCCTGTCGGCTCCGAGCATTGATGAGATGGATATTGATTGGATCATGAGCGTGTCTCAAGAGCAAGAATCATGGATGACTCCAATAACAGAATATCTGCTCAATGGCTCTTTACCGGAAAATTCAAAAGAACGAAAGAAGCAACTGAGGAAAGCCTCTCGCTATATAGTCCAGGATGGTCAGTTATACACACGGGGATTCTCAATGCCGTTACTTCGATGTGTATCCAGGGAAGAGTCCAAAACAATCCTAGTTGAGGTGCATGGGGGAGAAAATGGTGATCATTTAGGTGGTCAAACTTTAGCGAAAAAGATTCTCCGATACAGATATTTTTGGCTAGAAATTAATCGAGATGCAGTAGACTATTCCCGAAAATGTGACAGATGCCAAAGATTAGCCAAAATTACTAGAGCTCCTTCCACTGAACTCACACAGATGGTCAGTCCATGGCCGTTTGCAATATGGGAAATAGACCTTGTAGGACCGTTACCAACTGCCAAATCTGGAATTAAATATGCCATTGTTGCTGTAGATTATTTTACTAAGTGGGCAGAAGCTGAACCACTGGCTACTATCACCTCAAAAAAGATGATAAGTTTTGTGACTAAAAGTATCATTTGCAGATATGGCGTGCCTCAAAAAATAATTACAGACAATGGTACTCAGTTCGAAAGTGAAGAATTCCAAGATTTTTGCAAACGATTCAAAATCCGAAAAAGCTTCTCAGCAGTAGCTCATCCGCAGGCAAACGGGCAGGTGGAAGCAGTAAATAAAATTATCAAGTCAACCATCAAGAAGCAACTTGAAAGAGCAAAAAGTGGTTGGGTCGATAAGCTACCGCTAGCACTATGGGCATACAGAACTACCCACAAAACTGCGACTGGGCATACTCCGTTTTCATTGGCATACGGATCAGAGGCAATGATTCCGGTAGAAACAGAGGTCCCTTCACATAGAAGAATCCATTTCAATCAAGCGGAGAATGCAAAACTACAGCTTGAGGCACTAGATCTCCTTGACGAAAAAAGAGAAGAGGCTGAGCTCAGAATCGCATCTCATCAGCAAAGGATAGCCAGACATTTCAATTCCAAAGTTCGCCAACGCAGCTTTGAGATTGGAGATCTAGTCCTAAAGAGAATTATGACAGCGACAGGTGTGTTTGGGCCAAATTGGGAAGGACCATATGTCATAGGTCAGAAGCTTCTTGACGGCACATTCAAACTCACTACTGTCGAAGGAGATCAAATTCCAAGAGCTTGGAACAGCAATCACTTGCGTCCATACTTTACTTGATAGCTTTGTTGAAATATTGCAAAAAGAATTATGAATGTATGATTCCTGTAATTGAAAGCGATTGTAAAACCGATGCAAGTGAATAATGAAAGACTATAAAGTGGATGTAGGCCCAAATTCTTGGCCGAACCACTACTGTCGAAGGAGATCAAATTCCAAGAGCTTGGAACAGCAATCACTTTCGTCGAAAACGGGCTCTAGCTAATAAATTGAGAAGTTTGAACAAACAAACATCCAATTAAGAAGCCTATGTCCGTTCTGGCGAACTTGCCTAGCAATGAAGTACACTTCTTTGGATTAAACAAACTACTTGTAAGAGAAGGAAGTACGAGCTTGGAAAGAAAAAAAAAATTAGAGGATCACTGAAAAGGCATAAGCAAGTGGACAAGGAACAACTAAAGCCCTCTTCGGAGGCACAAGTCCTCTTCGGAGGCACAACTCTTCGGAGGATAAAGACCTCTAACGAGGCATATGCCGCAAAAAGGAAAGTTCTCTACTCAACCAAAAAAGATTGGAGGAGTCATGACCCTCCAACCATGAGAGAGTAACTTCCAGGCAATCTTCAGAGGCCCATTTCACTAGGAGTTGAAGTGTAACAACCGCTCTTCGGATTTTCACTTCACCGGAGTTGAAATGTAAAACAAAATAAAAGCCCTCTTCGGAGGCCCATTTCACCAGGAGTTGAAGTGTAACAACCGCTCTTCGGAGTTTCACTTCATCGGAGTTGAAATGTAAAACAAAATAAAAGCCCTCTTCGGAGGCCCATTTCACCAGGAGTTGAAGTGTAACAACCGCTCTTCGGAGTTTCACTTCACCGGAGTTGAAATGTAAAACAAAATAAAAGCCTCTTCGGAGGCCCATTTCACCAGGAGTTGAAGTGTAACAACCGCTCTTCGGAGTTTCACTTCACCGGAGTTGAAATGTAAAACAAAATAAAAGCCCTCTTCGGAGGCCCATTTCACCAGGAGTTGAAGTGTAACAACCGCTCTTCGTAGTTTCACTTCACCGGAGTTGAAATGTAAAACAAAATAAAAGCCCTCTTCGGAGGCCCATTTCACCAGGAGTTGAAGTGTAACAACCGCTCTTCGGAGTTTCACTTCACCAAAGTTGAAATGTAAAACAAAATAAAAGCCCTCTTCGGAGGCCCATTTCACCAGTAGTTGAAGTGTAACAACCGCTCTTCGGAGTTTCACTTCACCGAAGTTGAAATGTAAAACAAAATAAAAGCCCTCTTCGGAGGCCCATTTCACCAGGAGTTGAAGTGTAACAACCGCTCTTCGGAGTTTCACTTCACCGGAGTTGAAATGTAAAACAAAATAAAAGCCCTCTTCGGAGGCCCATTTCACCAGGAGTTGAAGTGTAACAACCGCTCTTCGGAGTTTCACTTCACCAGAGTTGAAATGTAAAACAAAATAAAAGCCCTCTTCGGAGGCCCATTTCACCAGGAGTTGAAGTGCGACAGCCGCTCTTCGGAGTTTCACTTCACCAGAGTTGAAATGCAAAACAAAATAAAAGCCCTCTTCGGAGGCCCATTTCAAAGAGACCTCTTCCCAGAGGCACAATAAGACAGAAAGACCTCTTCCCAGAGGCAGAAATGAAAAGACCTCCTCCCAGAGGCACAATCAAGCAGAAAGACCTCTTCGGAGGCACACGTTTCACCAAGATTGAAATAAAACTTCCAGGTGTTGAAACGTGAAAAAAGTCTTCCGCAGAGGTCCAACTTTTCAAAGAAACAAAAATCAAGGAGCCCTCTACTGTGAAAAGTTAAAAAAAAAAAGAGGAAAAAAAATCCTCATCATAGGCACACTTTAACTTTCAAAGGAAGAATGAATTACTTATTCTAGAAAATTCTCTTCCTCAAAAAGAAGCTGAAGTACCTTTCAAATACCCGCTTTACCACATAGAAGATTTCATTCAGTAAAATGTATATATGCACAAAATAAAAAGTGATATCTTCGAAGGATGAAGCGTAAAAACTTATTTGTGCCCTGTTTTTTTTTTAACTAGATAATATTCCTCCAAATGAGGAATAATTATTCTTTAAAAAATAGAAGTACAAGTTCCTCATAAAATAAAATATTACAATGAGCTTATGGTATAGGGGCAACATGGTATATCTACATCGTAAAATTGCGCTCGAACAATATATACCACAAGCTCACTGCAATATCGTACAAAGGAACTTGTACAAAAATAAATAATAAATGCATTCTCAGATACAGACAGAAGTTTGTACAAAGAAAAAGAATCATTTTATTCAACACTGTTTTATATACAGGTACAGGTTCCAAAGTAAAAAACAAAAGAAAAGCGGGGGGCCGGTACCCGCACAATTTCCGGCCATTGCATGCAAAAAAGGCAAAAAAGCGATATGGAAGCCACGGAACCAGAGCCATCATTTCTTCTTCCGCCAACCTTTTGAGCCCGCACCTGGCCGAATGACCAACTTTTTAGGTCGGCTTGTAAGAGTAGGGGATGAAGGAGAAAGAGGCTCGATCGGACTTTCTTCCGTCTCTTCTTCGCCAATTAAAGATCCCTTCTTATTCTTCTTCTTGGAAACTCCCTGCTTTCCTCTCTTCTTGGAGGAAGGCCCACTCCCTGGAGAAAAAAGTTTGGATAACGGTTTAGCGTCGGAGCCAATGGGTTCTGGCGTCCTCTCGCTTCCTTCAGTTTCTTCTCCTTTCGAATCTTGAGAAGCAACGGGATCATCTAAGCCGTGAAGGGCTTCTATTTGCTCTTCCTGTGACCCGGGTTGCGAGGCAGAAGGAGGAGTGACCTTAGGAGGCGGAGAAGGAATAATTGGAGGAGGAGAAGCCTGAACAATGCCCGATGTTTTCTCTGCAGAAGGAAAAAAGTTTAAGTCAGCAAAAAGCGGAGATAAAGGTTCGCTGAGATTCAAGAAGTAGTCAAAAAGCCCATCAAGTTCATAAGAAATAGATGAGCTGTCTACTTGGGCAAGATTGTCAGTAGGGTTACCTGCAGGAGTCGGTTCCCTGACGTCAACTTCGTAAGCCTATGCCTTGGCACTCTCGCCGCCCTCATCTCCACCTTGTATGCTTGTAATATCAGTGGTGACTTTAGTAGGAGATGGGGAATGAGAACTAGAACCGATAATGTCAATTTCGGCTGAAGGAGAAGGTTGAATTGGAGTAGTTGAGGTGTTTTTTCCTGAATATTCTCCTGCCGCTGTTTCGGCCCTTAATTTTGCAAGCTGTTCTCTCCCCCTAGCGAGAGCGGCACGAGCATCATCATCAAGATAGTGCTCCTCAAGAGCTGACTCAGTATAGCCAGCGCCGCTGCCACCGAGCATATCGAGTGCTGCCTCCCAAACTTCAGCCAGTGTAATTTCATACTTGGGGCCTAGAAAAGCGAGGCTACCACGCCCCAAAATGCTGTGCAGATAGAAATCAAATAATGTTGAGCTGATGTTGGCCCTCGTTGCCTCGTGAGAATCTTCAGCTGCAATTTTACCGGCAATGGCCTCATCACGCTCGATTTCAGCTTTAGAAAGTTGAAGCTTAAGCATTTGAATCTCCGCCTCTTGGGAGTTGTTTTTCTTCCAAAGCTCTTCAATGTCAGCGACATAGCCATCACTAATTCTTTTCTGCACTTCAAGCCTGTCTTCGGCATCCCTTTGGCTGGCATGAGCATCTCTCACTTGTTTTAGGAGCACTTCTTCTTTTTGAGAATAAGAAGTAGAGGAAGCAGCAAGCTCTTGTTTCAGTTCTTCAACTTTTGCTTCAAGCTCCTCATTGTAAGAAGCAGTGCTTCTCATCTCAGTGTCATGTTGCTCAAGCACCTTTTGCCCTTCGGCTTTATCATTTTCCATAGTAAGCATGGCCTCTATGTTTGCACGATTAACCCTCAGAAGCTCGTCAACAAGTTTCTGCCAGTTTGACATCCTCTCAATATCAAGCTTGACAGCGTCGAGGTTTCGTAACATGGCAGACTTGTCAATGGGGACCAAGTCAAGGTCAAACCTTACTCCCTTCAGACACCACTGTGGAAACCGACTCTGCAAAGTGGCCGGACCCGGTCTGACTTGGAATTTGGGCCTACTAATTATTGTTTAAATGTCTGTCTTCCCGAGAGCGGGAGAGCCGGAAGGAATATCAAGCGAGGCAGGGGCAGTAACCTCTTCAGGAGTTGTAGTGGTGTGCTTCTCACCATGTCGGGCTCGCTTGCTCGAATCTTCAACCATATGACTTTTTCCTCTGTCATCATGGGTTTTTCTTTTATGGGAATCGTCACTTCTCTGTGAAGAATCGTGGCACTCTTCCCTCTCTCATCTTTCGTAGCGCTCCTCTTGAGCCCTCTTTTCTTGAGCCTTTCGAGCGGCTCTCTCTTCATCAGATTCTATGTAAGAGGGAAGGTAACGCCTGTAATCATACTGGCTACACCTCCCGTAGCGCTGGAAATCATCATAATAGGATCCGCTGTGCCCCATCAGAGGATCTGAAATAAAAAAGAGCTAAATCTTAGAATTCTTCAAAGTACAAAAAGTCAGAAGCATAAAAGTGTCAAAAAAGAAATTCTAAGTGTATGTGGCGTGCAAACCACGCGCATCAAACTACGAACCACTCTCTAATTGAGGGGTGGTTGTGGGTGTAATAGTCAGCGTCAACTCCTGAGTCGACAGAGTCTGCAGCAGGACAGAAGTTGCTTCAACTACTGAAGAAGAAACCCCAGTAGTGATAGGATCATCTTTAAAGATCTCTTGCGAGGTGGCGAAGAGATCGCTCAGCCCTTCGAAAGTATCATCCCTGCTCTGCTTGGCAAGGCTAGTTTTTTCGGCTTCTTCGCCAGATTTCTGTGACAGTCGGGGAGATCCCTGGAGCTCTTCTTCCTCAATAACCGGGGCAAGCTCGACATATGGCCCCGCAACATCAACAGAAGTGGAGCACTTCACTAGCGAAGCCTCGGGAGCAGGTCCTTTTGGTATGGATGTATCTGTAGAAACTGGGGCATCCAATGCTCTAGCCGGGGAGTCTGGGATTTCATGAGGATGTGTAGAACGAGAAGTATGTAAAAGCCCGTATTGGTGCAAAAATTCATCCCCCAACAAAAACTTGATGCTTCTCTCTGCTACGGCCACGACACTCAATCTGTCAAAAGTCTGCTTATGGACCGGATTTCTAGAGGGAAGAGGAAGTGCTGAAAAGAGCAAAGAATGAAATTAGCAATTGGTAATTCGGATCTCGAGAAAGTTTAAAAATGGAGACAAGTAATCTTACTTCCTACTCTCCAATCGGCATAAAACCCTGGGGGGCAGCGAGCAAAGAAAAATTGGTTCAGAAATCCATGGACGCTTTCGGTAAGGTCAGAAATAAGTTTGCGGTTTCTAGCACTCCTCACAATTATAAGGGAAGGATGATCTCTACTCTTTGCAAACGAGCATAAGTAACGAATTTCTTCAAAACTTGGTAAGCGATCAAAAGTTCTTCTGAACAAAACGCACAACCCTATCAAGATGGCATAACCATTAGGATGAAGTTGGGACGGAGAGATTGACAACCGAAGGAGAAGAATTCGGAGAAAGTCATTAAAAGGAGGGATCGCTCCGCTTAAACACATTTGACGATTTATTGCAATAAAGCCACGGGGAGGACTGTCGGCAGTATCACTTGGCCCAGGGAGCAGGACATCACTTTCAGTAAAACCAAATTGAGTGCGCAGCTGAGTAAATGCTCTCGGGGTTAGAATGGTTGGAGTTCTCTCTAGAGGGTTCTCTATAGGTTGAGCTACCGGAAAAGTTTCTTCCTCTTGAGTTGCCATTTCTTCTTGATGAGAAGTCATTCTACATAAATAACTGGATATTCAAACATCAAGGTGCACGTTTCCTAAAATGTGTGTGAGGTGTTGTATAAAATTAACAAAGCAATAAACAAATATAACTGGAATGAAAACTAGCAAGAATTTGTTAGTTATGAAACCCAGGGATTATTGTTTTAAGCCTAAATATGCAAGTATAATATTGATGCAGACAAATCAGTTCAGATTGTTGATATTTTACATCAATGTTTAACTTTATTTGATTAATTCACAAACATTTCATACAATATATTTAAGTTGCTTGTCTCGTCTCGACTAATCTGTCATTTGATGTGGGCAGTCAATGGCAGTATTTTCGCCTTGGTTTCATTGTTTGTTATTTTCAGCAGGTTGGCAGCTTATAAGTTAATGCGGTCTGTGAAATAATACGATGGGATTCAGGCAAATTTAAAGTTGGGGCAGTTCTGAATTTAGGCAAACTTAGTTCGGCAGTTCAAGTCAAATACTCAAAGTGGGACTGGTCTCCTAGATGACGACACATTCAAAGCTCAAGTATTAGGTCGGCTGCGACTTTAAAAGTCTTTCGCGAGATAAGGCTAGGTCGGTAACGGGTCAGAGTCAAAGTTAGTTCGGCAGCTCAGTCCTCTAGGTCGCAAGGAAGAGTTAAGAAAGTAAGCTCCGATCCAAAAGGGCAAGAACTTCTCCAAGTATTATCTCGGCCGCGACTTAAGGTCACTAAGAGCCGGGTCGGCCAAGACTAAGCCGCCCAAATTCACTAACTCGCTCTCGAACCAACATCACACTCCACCAACCCGTTAACCCAATAACCATTCCATTAGCAGCCGCCTCCATTCATGACTAACTAATCACCCAATAATACGATTCAAAATTGTCACAAGTTCAATGCCATGCCATTAGAAATCATCTAACTTGAGGTAGTAAACTGCCTTTGTTGCACCAATGATCACCTCGAGCAACCTACGCCTTGCCGATTATGAGTTTGACGAACTTCGTGATGGGGCGACGTGCAAAGGAACAATTTGAGTTTGAGCAACAAGGTTTACGAATCGACAGTGACCTATAATCAGAAGAGGAATGAGATTACCTACGCGATTAACGGTAGAGGTTATAGATGATCAGATGGGATGAGATCGCCTTTAGGAGCTTGGGAAAATTTTAATGGCGGAATCGAACAAGGGAGTAAGTAATGAAGAGGAAAAAGAAGAGAATGTGGACGACTTATATCTCACTAAGGTAGAGACTGAAGCAACTTAGACCATCTAACTGTTAGGTCGTTTAGGACCTACCGATCTAAAAAAGGAACGGGTTAAAGAGTATCGAAGCATACGACCTAACCATTAGGCGCATGCTTCGAGGGGCAAATGTTAACCTCGCCTCGGCCGTGGCTCACCGATCTAAGATAGCAAACGACCTAACACTCTGCCGACTTAACAAAGGATGCCGACCTAAGGCTCGAATGGGCACCGACCTAACTACTTAATGCCTTAAAGGAGAATGACCTAACACTCTGCCGACTTAACAAAGGATGCCGACCTAAGGCTCGAATGGGCACCGACCTAACTACTTAATGCCTTAAAGGAGGACGACCTAACACTCTGCTGACTTAACAAGGGATGCCGAATTAGTATCTTAGCATGGAAGACCGACCTAACTCCATAAGGTTTAAGAAGGATACCGACCTAAGGGACTTGAGAAGTAGACCGACTTAAAGCGCAAAGGAAGTTCCGCCTCAACAGCCTTAGCTTGTTGCCGACCTAACGTATGAACCGACTCAGAATAAGTGACGACTCAACTTATTGCCGACTTAACAGGGACAGCGACTCACCGGGTTATAACCTTGATGCTTTAAAGATGTTGGCCGACTCATGGGAAAACCGACCTAAGGCCTATGGTGGGTCGTTCACGACCTAAGCAAGCGAATCGGATACCTCATCATTTCTTGACCTGGCCCCATAACTCGTTTACGACTTTGGACTTGCATGAAATCAGGTAAGCCGGCTTAACTCTACTAGACCGTGAATTTGCCTCTATAGGTCGGCCGCGACTCAACTAAAGTCGGTGAGGACTCAGGACTTGGGTGAAAAATTCTTACCCAGATTTGCCTATAAATAAAAAGCCATCTCCAACATTCGGGGGACTTTTGGCTCATTCTTTTCAAACGCCGATACTCTGCTACATTCCAAACTAACTCAACATCCAAAGCTTTCAAGATACGTGGAACACTATCAACAACTTCAAGAAGAAATCTCATGCATCCGACATGGATTCGAGGACCTTCACTTACATTGAAGTTTAAGCTACTCATTAAAAGTGTTTAGTAGTTCAAAGTGTATTGTACTTGGGGAAGAATTGTATCAACTTGTAACGAAATCATCAATAAAGATATTCAGAGTGGACGTAGGAAAAATATTGAGCCGAACCACTATAAAATCGTTGTTATTCACTGCTTTTTTCTGTGATTTTCTGCTTATGCTCTGTTCCCGAATCATCGGGTGGTGCTTTCACAACTACACTTTATACACCGGGGTGTTAGCGTTCAAATTTTAGCGTTAACAATCAGTAATTACAAATTGTTAATTACTGTTTATGATTTATGAGATGATTAAATACAAGTTAATTGTTTAATTAATTAAAGAAATTATTAATTAATAAGGATCATTAGTTAATAAATGATATTAATCAAGGTTGATTAATAAAAATAATTAATTAAAGTGTGATTAATTTATTGTAATTTATTAAGGTTTAATGTAATTAATTATAATTGATTAATTTATGGAAATACATATAGGATCATTAATTATTGTAAATAATGATACTAATTAAAGGTTAATTACTGTATATGGTTAAGGATAATTACTTGAATGTAATTATAAGATAATTAATCATAGAAGATTAATTAAAGAAGATCATTAAGAGATGATTAATTTATTTAATTGAAATAAATAAATAAATAAATAAATAAAGAAGGATTAAGTTTAATCCAATTGCTTAAGAGTCAATCAATTCTTCTTTGGATGATTGATTAATATTGGTTGACTGATTGATATTGGATGATCGATTGATATTGGGTGATTGGTTGATACTGGATGATTTTGATATCTATGATATGTGATATGCTACTTTGTGAGATGAATGTTTGTTATGATTTATCTATTGTGATAATGTGATTCATCTATCTGTTTATATATCATCCTGAATATAAGTTTAACTGTTTAAAAACCGTTAAACAACTGTGACATTGACATGGCGTTTGGTTTCGGTGAGTCCGGGATCGAGTTTCCATATTTGGATAATCTGAAAAACCACATCAATTCCAATTAAATGTTAGGTCGTGAATCCAAGTAGAGCAAGTGAAGACTCGAGGTGTAAGAACTATACGTCAGTATAACTCTGTGGGTGATTCCGTAATGAGTTTGACGGAATAGTAGTTATAGATTCGAGATGGTGATTTAGAGTGCAAGGGCTATGGTCGTTGACTCTTAGGGTGATTCCAAAAATAAGTGCAACGAGATAGTGCCTTCGGTTTCGTTCGAACCCGGAACGAACTTGTATGGTGGTTAGAGTGGAACGAACTTGCTTAATGTGTGGTTGGTCGTGCCAACTACGGGGTGGTCTTGTTCGGGACTGTCCAGTAAGGGATGGTTCAGGCCTGGTGTTGCAGGGGAGTTAGGGTGGCTCCTCGATACGTTGATCTAGGCCACGTACTGTGACGGGCGGTACCTCAGTAGCCCTGCCATTTGTGGAAACCCATTCTTCGTACGTGTAACGTACGCGATTTTTCGTTGCCGAAAAACCGAATAGTTAGGGTTTTTTAAAAAGAATTTAAGAAAAGAAAAAGAAAGAAGAAGAAGAAGAGAAAATAGAGAAAAGATAAGAAAATAGAGAGGAAAGAAAAGAAAACAGAAGATAGAAAAGATAGAAAAGAAAGAAAATAGAACATAGAACGGAACAGAGAACAACAGAACAACAACAGAATCTCACAATTCGCAGCGGAACAACATATAATAAATAAATGAATAATCTTTAAACAAAGAACTATCAGTTATTACATTTTATACATTTCATTACATCATATCATCAGAGTGTACAGCAACAACAACAAATAGTGCAGCGGAAAAAGAAATACTAGATAGTAGTAATACGCCATGCCATCCATCTTGCCTCCAGCAACTCCAGAATATCCAGAATATCCTGATAAACCTAACTCTTGACTGCCCGTGTAGAAATTGGTGGGCACCCAGAGTTTAGGAAGGAAAACAATAAACTCCAAGTCAGTCATGTGACTGGTGTGAGAACTCAAAACAGTTTATTTATCTTTAAAATCAAAATAGAGGAATATTTTTAAATCAATTCGCAATGCTTTTAAAATTGAGACTACCATAAGGCCTCCCGCACACACACACAATGCAAACGCAGAATCGGAGGAGATTTCACCTTATGATAGTCAAAGATGCTTGATACGCATTAAAAAGAACATTTGATATTATTATTAGTGCATAGCGTAGGAAAAATTATTTCGAAAGTAGAATATAAATCTTAGCCAGCATAGACATTCCGAACTATGCCTACTATAGCTACCATCCAAACAGTGGGGCGCCACCATAAGTGAATGATAGGTTCTACAACTAATACCGTACAAGATCGTATTGTTTCTTTGGATTTCCAACGAATGATCAGGCCAAGGAACTTCCCATTGCCACATGAGAATGCCTCTGGATGGACATCCCCGAGAACCAAACCGGATCTCTACCAACACAAGGCCGGGTTACCCCTAACTGAGTAACAACTGACCGAATATGCCATCCCCCGGTCCTTTGGGACCTTTCAACCGAGCGCTCGCAATCAATTCACACAATCATAACAAAGTGTTTTCAACATGAGTAAGTATCTGGGCTCCATACCATGATACCACCCTTTTCCAGAAGGAAATGCACACATCCTAAAGGGCGCTACCCCTCATAACCTTGCTGCTTCTTTCCTGTTTTGACCATTCACGGGGTGTGAGGCTCGACGAAGTCACGTCCACAAAAACAAACTTTATACAAAAGCCATGCTTTGGGTCAACAAATGATCATAGAAATGATCACCAAGATAGACGATCAAATAAACGATCCTATCACAAATAATCAACACAATGATCATTTCAGCAACACTCAGCATGTCACATTACCAAATTGGGAATATATCGTTGATAACATTCAACTACATAACCTCTGAGCTCGTACGTCTCAGAGAAGGGTGTTAAGCTAAAAGAATAAATTCTCCGCCACCAACAGAAATATATTTGAAGGAAATCGGCTTTACATCTCAATTTGTAATGTCAGACATACAATCCATACAAGTCTGTTCCGGGATCGAACAAAACCGAAGGCACTTACAAAGAAGTCCTTGCAATCCGGATATTCACAATCCTGATCGGATTCACCATCACATATGGAGAACTCAATACCGGAGCAACTCGGTGCAGAGTCAATCGACAGGTCATCCTATCGCTCTCGCAAATACCGGGTCTTCAACACCGATCTTCAATGCTATTCATAACGACGTATCACATATTCGGAATGGGTTATACGACCCCATGGTCCTTTCCCGGTTAACCCGAATAGTGAGCGCTTATTCAAAAATAAGTGTGTCATTCCAATTCAAACAAATCACATCAAATACCCATTCAAAGGGAAATATTGATAGTCGGCTATTGAACTATCAATGGATATGCACACATCACCAGATTCCAAATAATTTTCCAAATTATTTATTTTCCAAAATATCTTTACTAGATATATAATTTCAATACTTCAAAAATAAATCAATATTTATTTTTAATCAAATTCCACTTTCTTTTATAAATTCCATAGTGAATTTATATTTCAAAATATCTATGAATATTCGATTTCAATTATTCATTTCAATTTATCTTCAAAAAGATAAATTCCCAAAATATTCACTTTATATTGGAAAACATTTCCATACTTATTTAATAAGTAATTCACAAATTTTATTTATTTTCAACACTTAGAAAATATTCAATATACTTAAATCGAGATTAAGTATATATTTCATTCTTTAAAGAAATCACTCTCTTAACATATTTATTTGGGCCAAAACGAATATTGCGTAAAACATCGTTACGATAACCCAAAAATCACTAGTATAGGGATTTGAAATTAAAATAGATATATAAATCCCAATACTATACAAAACATTTCCTTTCGGAAATCATTTACTATAACAACAGTGTTATAGTCCACTATCTCCTTCTATTTCTCGAAAACGTCTATTTCAACAATAAATGTTGAAATCTATGGTTTCGAATCTCAACACATTTTAAAACATCGTTAGATCGTTTTAATTCTATTTGAAAATCACATTCAAAACAATTTCTTTAACATATTATTCACTATTCAAAAACGTGAATATACTTTGTTAACAAATTTCATCCTTTTATTCATTTTATTTTAAAGGATTATTCACAGTCAAAAATGTGAATATAACTCCACTTATAGGTTTCAACAATTTACTTATCAAAATAAGTCGTTTGCGAATTTATAAAACAACGTTTATAAATTCCATTTCTAATTATTTTATAACAACTTCCTTTTATAAATTTTCTTTATTAACCTATTCGATTTATAACTCAATTATAAAACAAAAGTTCACATTATAAGTTAAATGCTCATAATTTATTCGTTCACAAATATCGTTCCTTTGAACTTCATAATTATAAATCTTATAACTTATAAGATTCAATTATTTATCCAAAACCATTCTTTTAATGACTTTATAAATTTTATAAACCTACTGTTTATAAAATTCCATTTATAATTTCACCGTTTATAATTCTATAAATTTCATTCAATTTATGAAATTCATTTTCACTTCATTCAAACACTTATAAAAACTCGTTTTATAATTTCAATATTTCAATTTATAAATATCCATTTATAAATCTCTTAATATAATTCAATTTATATTATTCTTTTAAAACATATTAAATCTCCTTTATTATTTCACCATTTTGATTCATAAAATAATTAAATTTTATAAATCCTATATTTAAACTTTTCACAATAAATTCTAAAATCCCGATTAAACTATTTTATAAAATCATTAGCATCATATTCTCAAAAATAATAATTTTTATAACTTAAAAAAAAAATATAACGTTTATTTATTTAAAATAGATCAAATTCCAAACATATAGTATATTTTCAAAAATCACTTTATAAATCATTTTAAAATTCCAAAACTTGGTCCAATGATGCTACATATCAAATAGTCAATCACAACAACAACGATATCATATATCGATATGATAATCCATCAAATATCAAAATATCTGAATTCAAATAAATACTGTTGAGGAATCCAGTTGGATCCCTCCGACCTGTTTTCCTGCATCCACAAACATTAGCACAATACCAATTTCGCTCCAGTACGAAATTATCGCGGTATATGGGATTTAAATATTATCCGCTTAATAACGGCGCAATAGGGTCTCATCCGCTAAACAAAAAATGCGGGAAATCAATAACTCCAATATATACATATGCCAATATATATATTGCTATTATATATAATACCAATTTCATTGTTTATGAAATATTCGCGGTATATGTTTTTAATAAATAACATCCGCTTACTAACGGCGTATAATGTCTATTTTAAAAATCAATAGATAACAATCATCATTCAAACATGCATTCAAATATTTTAAATCTAACTATTTAAAATAAAATCGAAGCTGATTCGATTGAGTGAGAAGTTCTCACCTTGGTTTTATTTCCGTTTTAGCGATTTATTTCGAATAAAATTAAACGGACGTTTAATTTTATCCAAAATTCTCACTAACTCCAAACGACTCCAATACAATTCCGTCACGTAGTGCTCGTCCATATGATTCCAACGCAACTGGTTTCGCGCGTTTTCGACCTCGTATGAAAAAGTTATGCATTTTCAAAGTTTTACACGATTTAAACTAATATTTACAACATAAATTCTAATTAATTTTAAACCTATCACATTCCAGCCCTTAGATCCCACCTCCTTCCATCATGACCGCACATAGCATCTCCTTCCTCACGCAAATATGCTCCAGGTTACACACGACGCACTTGAACCCACCATCCACAATCTTGGGTTCGACTTTGCAACCTCATTTCTCGACTAAACTTCATCACACCACCGCCATGTCGAAGCCCATTGCAAGAGCTACCTCCACCATGCACCACCTGAAGTTCGGCCTCCCCCTTCTCCTCGAGTTGCGTGCGCAACTTGCTGCAAACGGCCCCCCATATCTCCCAATTTGTAGCTCCAATCCACATCTTAACCGTTGATCTTGTAGCTCTCATCGCCCTCTTCAATACTCTAGTTGAAAGTTTAGCCTTATTGTCGACGGATTTGGAGTAATCGAGGGAGAAACGTGGGTGTTTTCTGGCCATTGGTGAAAGGGGTGGCGGCTAGGGTTATATTTTCTTTTTTTTTTATTTTTATGAAGAGAGTGGTCTATTTATAGGAAAACGAACGACACTATTCATTCCGGAAATTCCGAACTCCGATTTACGCGCCGTAATCGGCGTTTCGAGGGTTTACCCCGCGTTCCGGACACAATGGAACAGGTTTCGGAAGCTAATTCGGACATCTGTGCGAGTTATGGCTATAAACGCTCAATTTAAATTAAACCGATTTAAATCGATTTCTAGGTGTTTTAATTCGTACCGGACAAACGGTAAATCCAATTGACACGAAATTTGAAACCTTACAATAATATCATATTATGGATCCGATGAAACTGGTTTCGTCGAAATCCGAGACTTTTTGAAAAATGGCTATTTTAACTCGCCAAATTAAAATTAAAAATAATTCGATGCGTTTCGAGCTGCCACGATCAAACGGTAACTCCGATTGACACGAAAATTGAAATCCGGTAATAACTAACTATTACGGATCCAATGAAACTAGTTTCGTTCAATTCTGAGACTGTTCAAAAATTGACTATTTTCACTAGTCGATTTTAATATTAAAATATTCAATTTTCACAAATTAACTTTTAATTCGATTTTAAAAGTTCTAAAATATTGTTCTAACTTCTATATGATAAAATAAAATTTTACAAATCATTTTCAATCATATTTAACTCAATTTTCAATTATTTCCATAATTTCACATATTAAATTATCGATTTAATTATTCAATTAAATCCAATAATTCAAATAAAAATTTATTCGACTTATAAATTCACTTCTAAATATTTAAAATTAATTAAATATTCAAAATGTAATTGTTAAAAATCCTGAGTCGTTACAATCTTCCCCCCTTAAAAGAATTTCGTCCTCGAAATTTCCAAGTAAGAAAAGTTACAGAATCTATTAACTTTCCATAAATCCATAGTTAAACTTCTTATAATAACTTTACTAAGTTTCCAAATCATACTTAGTTATCTTTTCAAAAACAACTACTATTGTTTGACTTCAATTCCAAAATCAAAGTTTATAGTTTTCAAAATTTTCCAATTTTCTTAAATTTTTCTAACGCCTTAAATTTTCGGAAAAATTCGCCATAGTCTCCTTTGTGCGGCTCGATCCGAAAAAAAAATGACAGTATATATATCACAAATATACATCTCGTCAAGTAATGAGGCATCCCGAAGGGAAAAAAGTATAAAAGTACGGTATGTAATCCGAGATATGTACCTTATATTTTATTAGCAAGCATATACGGCTAATATAGCGCGAAAGCGAGCTCCAAATGCGAAGCAAACGCAATCCGCACCTACTAATCACTCAACAAACAACATGAGAATCATGTATATAGACAATAGTATCAATATACAACATATAGCAACATAATAACTATATATGCTAACATAGAAATGCATTCAATAGCAATATATATTCAACCATCAACCAACTATCATTCATAACCAATAAATATTCATTCATATTCTCATTAATATTCAATGAAATGGTTTTCAATTTAATCTCATTTGATTTGTTTACATTGGATGTTTGCTAACATTCATTTTCAATTAGTTTATATTCACTAATTCATATTCAAGTTGGTTCACTTCCAAATCAAATTCAATTCTATTTAAGATTTACTTAACTTCAAATTGGATTTTAATCACTTTAGCTTTTAATTTCATTAACTCTTAATGAATTATATACAATCAATCAACTAACAACCATATAACAATCAATGTATATTAATTGCAACCAAATTACTTTTCTTATAATTGGTTTAATTAAATTGATTTTCATTCAATTATTCAACTTTCAATAACATTAGATTTTAATGAATTAACACGTACATCTATTATTTCATACCAATTTTATTTATATTCAATTGATTACATTCAATCCATTCATTCAATTCAATTATAAAAGTTGAATTTCATTTATATAACTTAAGTTCACATTTATCACTTCACTTTATTATTTTACTTTGATACTAATATCAACTTCATTTAACATCACTTAAGTTATATTCCATTTAACATTATTTGGTTTTACATAACTTAAATTCCTGCTTGTAAATAAATTCAGATTTCAATTCTAAAGTAAATTTCCATTTAACTTTAAATTCATTTTTTTATTTATAACTCATATTCATAAATATATTCATATAGTTTCACTCCTTATATATATAAGTTTATTTCAAAATTGTAAATCACTTTAATTATAATTCAATTCTTATAATTCTTTTGCTTATACAATAATTCTTTTATTTAGATTATTCAAACATCTAAACAATCAACTTATATACCTTAATAATTCTGAAAAATTATTTCTTTATATATAAAAATATAATCAAGGTAAAATTATTTCATTTACCCAATTTAAAACAATACTGTGTCGAATTGTTCTATTCAAGTGTTTAGAAACCCCTTCGGCATAGTTGTCGAGACCACGCTGACGAAGGTTCATATACCACTCAACAAACCAATCATCACAATATAAAACAATTTTATATTCACTAACAAATACGCTCTCATAGCTATTATTACACTCAAACTCATTCTAGAGCACTGCTGACTCTATCTCTAATGAGTAATACCCAACAGAACCATGGTTGTCGCTTAACCATATGCTCTGATACCAGATGTAACGTACGCGATTTTTCGTTGCCGAAAAACCGAATAGTTAGGATTTTTTAAAAAGAATTTAAGAAAAGAAAAAGAAAGAAGAAGAAGAAGAGAAAATAGAGAAAAGATAAGAAAATAGAAAATAGAGAGGAAAGAAAAGAAAACAGAAGATAGAAAAGATAGAAAAGAAAGAAAATAGAACATAGAACGGAACAGAGAACAACAGAACAACAACAGAATCTCACAATTCGCAGCGGAACAACATATAATAAATAAATGAATAATCTTTAAACAAATAACTATCAGTTATTACATTTTATACATTTCATTACATCATATCATCAGAGTGTACAACAACGACAACAAATAGTGCAGCGGAAAAAGAAATACTAGATAGTAGTAATACGCCATGCCATCCATCTTGCCTCCAGCAACTCCAGAATATCCAGAATATCCTGATAAACCTAACTCTTGACTGCCCGTGTAGAAATTGGTGGGAACCCAGAGTTTAGGAAGGAAAACAATAAACTCCAAGTCAGTCATGTGACTGGTGTGAGAACTTAAAACAGTTTATTTATCTTTAAAATCAAAATAGAGGAATATTTTTAAATCAATTCGCAATGCTTTTAAAAATGAGACTACCATAAGGCCTCCCGCACACACACACACAATGCAAACGCAGAATCGGAGGAGATTTCTCCTTATGATAGTCAAAGATGCTTGATACGCATTAAAAAGAACATTTGATATTATTATTAGTGCATAGCGTAGGAAAAATTATTTCGAAAGTAGAATATAAATCTTAGCCAGCATAGACATTCCGAACTATGCCTACTATAGCTACCATCCAAACAGTGGGGCGCCACCATAAGTGAATGATAGGTTCTACAACTAATACCGTACAAGATCGTATTGTTTCTTTGGATTTCCAACGAATGATCAGGCCAAGGAACTTCCCATTGCCACATGAGAATGCCTCTGGATGGACATCCCCGAGAACCAAACTGGATCTCTACCAACACAAGGCCGGGTTACCCCTAACTGAGTAACAACTGACCGAATATGCCATCCCCCGGTCCTTTGGGACCTTTCAACCGAGCGCTCGCAATCAATTCACACAATCATAACAAAGTGTTTTCAACATGAGTAAGTATCTGGGCTCCATACCATGATACCACCCTTTTCCAGAAGGAAATGCACACATCCTAAAGGGCGCTACCCCTCATAACCTTGCTGCTTCTTTCCTGTTTTGACCATTCACGGGGTGTGAGGCTCGACGAAGTCACGTCCACAAAAACATACTTTATACAAAAGCCATGCTTTGGGTCAACAAATGATCATAGAAATGATCACCAAGATAGACGATCAAATAAACGATCCTATCACAAATAATCAACACAATGATCATTTCAGCAACACTCAGCATGTCACATTACCAAATTGGGAATATATCGCTGATAACGTTCAACTACATAACCTCTGAGCTCGTACGTCTCAGAGAAGGGTGTTAAGCTAAAAGAATAAATTCTCCGCCACCAACGGAAATATATTTGAAAGAAATCGGCTTTACATCTCAATTTGTAATGTCAGACATACAATCCATACAAGTCTGTTCCGGGCTCGAACAAAACCGAAGGCACTTACAAAGAAGTCCTTGCAATCCGGATATTCACAATCCTGATCGGATTCACCATCACATATGGAGAACTCAATACCGGAGCAACTCGGTGCAGAGTCAATCGACAGGTCATCCTATCGCTCTCGCAAATACCGGGTCTTCAACACCGATCTTCAATGCTATTCATAACGACGTATCACATATTCGGAATGGGTTATACGACCCCATGGTCCTTTCCCGGTTAACATGAATAGTGAGCGCTTATTCAAAAATAAGTGTGTCATTCCAATTCAAACAAATCACATCAAATACCCATTCAAAGGGAAATATTGATAGTCGGCTATTGAACTATCAATGGATATGCACACATCACCAGATTCCAAATAATTTTCCAAATTATTTATTTTCCAAAATATCTTTACTAGATATATAATTTCAATACTTCAAAAATAAATCAATATTTATTTTTAATCAAATTCCACTTTCTTTTATAAATTCCATAGTGAATTTATATTTCAAAATATCTATGAATATTCGATTTCAATTATTCATTTCAATTTATCTTCAAAAAGATAAATTCCCAAAATATTCACTTTATATTGGAAAACATTTCCATACTTATTTAATAAGTAATTCACAAATTTTATTTATTTTCAACACTTAGAAAATATTCAATATACTTAAATCGAGATTAAGTATATATTTCATTCTTTAAAGAAATCACTCTCTTGACATATTTGTTTGGGCCAAAACGAATGTTGCGTAAAACATCGTTACGATAACCCAAAAATCACTAGTATAGGGATTCGAAATTAAAATAGATATATAAATCCCAATACTATACAAAACATTTCCTTTCGGAAATCATTTACTATAACAACAGTGTTATAGTCCACTATTTCCTTCTATTTCTCGAAAACGTCTATTTCAACAATAAATGTTGAAATCTATGGTTTCGAATCTCAACACATTTTAAAACATCGTTAGATCGTTTTAATTCTATTTGAAATATCACATTCAAAACAATTTCTTTAACATATTATTCACTATTCAAAAAAGGTGAATATACTTTGTTAACAAATTTCATCCTTTTATTCATTTTATTTTAAAGGATTATTCACAGTCAAAAATGTGAATATAACTCCACTTATAGGTTTCAACAATTTACTTATCAAAATAAGTCGTTTGCGAATTTATAAAACAACGTTTATAAATTCCATTTCTAATTATTTTATAACAACTTCCTTTTATAAATTTTCTTTATTAACCTATTCGATTTATAACTCAATTATAAAACAAAAGTTCACATTATAAGTTAAATGCTCATAATTTATTCATTCACAAATATCGTTCCTTTGAACTTCATAATTATAAATCTTATAACTTATAAGATTCAAATATTTATCCAAAACCATTCTTTTAATGACTTTATAAATTTTATAAACCTACTGTTTATAAAATTCCATTTATAATTTCACCGTTTATAATTCTATAAATTTCATTCAATTTATGAAATTCATTTTCACTTCATTCAAACACTTATAAAAACTCGTTTTATAATTTCAATATTTCAATTTATAAATATCCATTTATAAATCTCTTAATATAATTCAATTTATATTATTCTTTTAAAACATATTAAATCTCCTTTATTATTTCACCATTTTGATTCATAAAATAATTAAATTTTATAAATCCTATATTTAAACTTTTCACAATAAATTCTAAAATCCCGATTAAACTATTTTATAAAATCATTAGCATCATATTCTCAAAAATCATAATTTTTATAACTTAAAAAAAAATATAACGTTTATTTATTTAAAATAGATCAAATTCCAAACATATAGTATATTTTCAAAAATCACTTTATAAATCATTTTAAAATTCCAAAACTTGGTCCAATGATGCTACATATCAAATAGTCAATCACGACAACAACGATATCATATATCGATATGATAATCCATCAAATATCAAAATATCTGAATTCAAATAAATACTGTTGAGGAATCCAGTTGGATCCCTCCAACCTGTTTTCCTGCATCCACAAACATTAGCACAATACCAATTTCGCTCCAGTACGAAATTATCGCGGTATATGGGATTTAAATATTATCCGCTTAATAACGGCGCAATAGGGTCTCATCCGCTAAACAAAAAATGCGGGAAATCAATAACTCCAATATATACATATGCCAATATATATATATATTGCTATTATATATAATACCAATTTCATTGTTTATGAAATATTCGCGGTATATGTTTTTAATAAATAACATCCGCTTACTAACGGCGTATAATGTCTATTTTAACAATCAATAGATAACAATCATCATTCAAACATGCATTCAAATATTTTAAATCTAACTATTTAAAATAAAATCGAAACTGATTCGATTGAGTGAGAAGTTCTCACCTTGGTTTTATTTCCGTTTTAGCGATTTATTTCGAATAAAATTAAACGGACGTTTAATTTTATCCAAAATTCTCACTAACTCCAAACGACTACAATCCAATTCCATCGCGTAGTGCTCGTCCATATGATTCCAACGCAACTGGTTTCGCGCGTTTTCGACCTCGTATGAAAAAGTTATGCATTTTCAAAGTTTTACACGATTTAAACTAATATTTACAACATAAATTCTAATTAATTTTAAACCTATCACATTCCAGCCCTTAGATCCCACCTCCTTCCATCATGACCGCACATAGCATCTCCTTCCTCACGCAAATATGCTCCAGGTTACACACGACGCACTTGAACCCACCATCCACAAACTAGGGTTCGACTTTGCAACCTCATTTCTCGACTAAACTTCATCACACCACCGCCATGTCGAAGCCCATTGCAAGAGCTACCTCCACCATGCACCACCTGAAGTTCGGCCTCCCCCTTCTCCTCGAGTTGCGTACGCAACTTGCTGCAAACGGCCCCCCATATCTCCCAATTTATAGCTCCAATCCACATCTTAACCGTTGATCTTGTAGCTCTCATCGCCCTCTTCAATACTCTAGTTGAAAGTTTAGCCTAATTGTCGACGGATTTGGAGTAATCGAGGGAGAAACGTGGGTGTTTTCTGGCCATTGGTGAAAGGGGTGGCGGCTAGGGTTATATATTTTTTTTTTTATGAAGAGAGTGGTCTATTTATAGGAAAACGAACGACACTATTCATTCCGGAAATTCCAAACTCCGATTTACGCGCCGTAACCGGCGTTTCTAGGGTTTACCTCGCGTTCCGGACACAATGGAACAGGTTTCGGAAGCTAATTCGGACATCTGTGCGAGTTATGGCTATAAACGCTCAATTTAAATTAAACCGATTTAAATCGATTTCTAGGCGTTTTAATTCGTACCGGACAAACGGTAAATCCAATTGACACGAAATTTGAAACCTTACAATAATATCACATTACGGATCCGATGAAACTGGTTTCGTCGAAATGCGAGACTTTTTGAAAAATGGCTATTTTAACTCGCCAAATTAAAATTAAAAATAATTCGATGCGTTTCGAGCTGCCACGATCAAACGGTAACTCCGATTGACACGAAAATTGAAATCCGGTAATAACTAACTATTACGGATCCAATGAAACTGGTTTCGTTCAATTCTGAGACTGTTCAAAAATTGACTATTTTCACTAGTCGATATTAATATTAAAATATTCAATTTTCACAAATTAACTTTTAATTCGATTTTAAAAGTTCTAAAATATCGTTCTAACTTCTGTATGATAAAATAAAATTTTACAAATCATTTTCAATCATATTTACCTCAATTTTCAATTATTTCCATAATTTCACATATTAAATTATCGATTTAATTATTCAGTTAAATCCAATAATTCAAATAAAAATTTATTCGACTTATAAATTCAGTTCTAAATATTTAAAATTAATTAAATATTCAAATTGTAGTTATTAAAAATCCTGGGTCGTTACAGTACGAGACCCTACGGTTTTGTTTGTATTACCCACTTTTGTGGCTAGTAGCTGGAATTTAATAATGTAACAATTTCAGCTATTTCTTATTTACTTAAAAACCCTAGACACTATTATAATATCGCTGGATTTTCTATCAAATGCTTTGGTTAGCGTAAGGTAAAAACTTTTCCATGTTTATTTGTGGGAAGTCTTACGTGATACCTTTTCTTTTCAAAGGTTTTCTAAAGTTAAGAAATTTGAACCATTTACTCACACCAGACCCCTGTCTGACCCGAGTGTTTATTTTCTGTTTTATTAAACTCTTGGGTACTCATATAATGTATGAGTAGTCAAGTGATTCAGGTTTGCTTGAGGAATTCTGTTGTACTTGAGTTGTATAGTTTGACAGATGTTAATAACTGTCTAATATGTGTTGTATAAGTTGTGTACTCTGATGTAATACGATACTATGTAACATTTTATGCATTATATTATATTTCATTCATCCTACTGTGAGTTATCTGATGTTGTTGTGTTTCTTCTTTCCCTTTCTTTTCTTCTTCTATCCCTTTCTCTCTTAATTAGCGATGCGATTTCCTGGAGATAGGAAGTCGGGTCGTCACATAAATTGACAAGTTAAAATTCTTTTAAAAGCTAATAGTAATAATTTGTTAATATCTATCAACATTTTTCCTAACAATATAAAATAGGCAAGTTTAATTCTTTTGAAAACTAATAATATTTTAATTTGGGAAAATTATATTCATTTGAATTTAATAACTGTTTTCAAACTTTAATATATATATATATATATATATATATATATATATATAATTAGTAATTTGGAAATTTTAATCTGTCTTAGTACTTTTGAAAATGATATTTGAGATTTAAATAACAAGAATAATTTCTTATTTATTTTAAACATATATTTTAGCTTTTGTTTTAAATAAGAATAAAATTTTGAGTTCACTTTCAATTATTTTTAATATTCTTTCATTTTAATTTTAACATAAGATAAATTGTATTAAAAAATTTATATAAGGATTTAAATTCAATTTCTCAAATTTACAAACATATGTTATATGATTTGATCAAAATATAAGTTTTTTGAATTCACATGAATATTTATTAAAAGAGATAAGTATACACATTTTATAATTATATAAATATTACATAAATACATGTATATAGTTTAAATAAATTATTAAAAAGAAAATAACATTTAAAGCATTAATAAAACATTATAAAATAACTTTTGTAAATATGAATTAAACATTATAACACATGGATTATTTTGAGCTCATTAAAGACATTTGGAATTACTTATGTATAGGTGTAAGCTAACTAAGGACTTAATAGGAAAAATGGTAATATTATCTTAATAATTAAATTTACAATTTAAGTTGTAAAATTTAAAGAAGAATTTAGTCTTCAGCAAATTACTTTCTTCTTTCAGCAAAATTTAATGCAAAACAAAGATCAAAACAAAAAAGGGAAAGACATTAAAACCTGTAAAATCTGAAATAGCAAAAGAAATAAATCTGGAAATCACAATATCAAGGCAAGATCTTCTAGTACAAACATGCAAGTCAGATTCATCAGCAATTTAGGAAAATCAACTGCAATAAGATTTTAATCCAACATGCAAATTAATTCAAGAACCTGGAAAATGTAGTCATTAACTTCTCTGATGGCCGCTCTTTTGCCGGGGGCATAATGTCCACGTCCTCCTCAGAACTTGAACTTAAATGAAGGCTACCCGCCGGAGGAGTTGAAGGGACCGAACCTGCAACAGAAGACGGGGCGGATACCCAGGTACCGACCACAGAGCCACTTGGAAATATCACATTTAGACGTGCTGGACTATGCACCGTAGTCCTAACTCTAGCACTGCCCTCACGCCTCGCAGCCTCTATTTCGGCGTTGATCTCGGCCAAGATTTCTTCGTATCGAGCTGATTGGGCCTAGATGGGGGCAGCTGTGGTCTGCGTTACGAAACTAGAGGCCGACGGAAGATCACTGATGATAAATGGCAAGTCTGTAAAAGGGTCACCCTGTTGGCCAAGCAGCTCACTCACCATTTGTTCGTCGAGGGATAAGGATCTCCCCTGCGCCGTCTCAGTAGACACTGCTATCATCACGACAGTCGTTTCAGTGGTGATGGCCTTTTGCCCTTGAATAGACTCCTGAGCCGAAGATGCCGGAGTAGTTTCGGTTACTGAGCAAAGAAGAGAAGGAGTTATAAGCAATCACTTCAAAACAAACGCTCTAATGAAAACACACTTGAGATATGTTCAAAGTACCTTCCTCAGTTTGACTCGTTGACGGTTGGACGGCCTCAGAGACGTGCTCCCGAATAGGAGATAACCGCAGCTGTTCTGGGTCATAAGCAGGAACGGATTGTGAATCAATCAAAGATACAGGCTCTAACGAAGTGGAGCGGTGATTTCAAGAACAGTAGCGTGATGCTCAACACCTGATCCCTCTCCAACCTCCAGACATCGGCCACCAATCATCTCCTTCTCATGAACAATAATAGCGTCATGGAGGATGTTTTTCTCATCATCTGTCAGCAACTGGTTTTCGAGTTCAAATCGGTCGACCAATTCATCCGGATGCGCTTCCTCTTCCTCCTCAACCAATCGACCCCAAGCGCTACGGAGGTGTACCGGGTAATCCTGAAGCCAGGACAAATTTCTATGTCTCAACACATTGGCATTGTAAGTGATGAGAAGATCTTTAATATCGGCCTCCAGCCTGGCCTCCGCTTGTTGAACTTTCTCCTCAACCTCCGCCTCGGCCGCTTGGACCTTAGCTACTTCCGCACCCCGTTCAGTCCGAAGCATCACGGCTTGTTCACACGCCTCCTGGCTGCGTTGTTCGCATCATCCCTATCCATGGCGATTTCGGCAAATTTGAACTTGAGCTGATTTAGCTCCTTCAGGGCCGCGTCCCTCTCGGCAGCGACCATGGTGTTTCGATGGCCCATATCCTCTACCATGGCATAATTCTCACGTTTCATCCTATCCATCGTTGCCTGGGATTCGTCGGCCTTTTTGATAGCCTCCATTTCAGATTTTCAAGAAGATTCAGCTTTAGTGTTTAGCACCTCAATAATACGGCTCTTTTGAGCTAACTCAGCCTGCAACTTCTCGATGGTGGCCCCGCGCTCAAAGGCCAATGCCGACGCTTTTTCGGCCGCTTTAGCCCACACTTTGTACTGGGCGTAAAAGTCGTGCACGTAGTCATGTACTAACTGCTCGGCTTCCTCTGGGATCCTTTTTAAGTGTGGAGGAAAGATATAGTTATCAAAGAAGATATTTGGAAAGTCTTTCTTCAGCTGAGCAAGCTTGATTGCTCCTTCCCCTGAAATTTCCATGGGGGGCTGTTCTGTAACGACAACAGTTATTCTCTCGCTTCTGGAATGGCGGGATTCATGCCTAAAAGATTGAGAAGCCGACTTGTAGTGAGAAGATTCAGAGGGACGAGAGACATAAGCAGGAGGCTATATGGGATCTCTAGAAGGAGGAGGAGTACGCAACCGAGATCGACGCTTATAACCTTTATCTTTATCATATCTTTCTTGACCAGAATACCCAGAGCGTCCCTGGTCATAATCTCTATCCCCTTCTCGTCTGCGCGACTCATAATATGAAGACTTGCGCGCATGTCGGAGACTCCCTAACATTGAACCTCGCCCGGACATGGTATCTGCATAGCAAAATAAAGTAGGATTAATCACCCTTCGATACAGATAGTTTATAGTCAAAGGTTATGCGGTGTTGTGAAATATGTATGAATGTGCAACCACCCGACCAACCGGATGTGTCTGCCACACCAGTGGGAAAAGACTCGCTCAAAACTAAAGTTTCTGAAAGTTCTTCTAATCCAGCATCATGCTGCAGGGACACATCATCAGGAATTGGAATATCGGCGAGCCCTTCGTAAAGACTTTCAGTTCTCGAAGGAGACATCTCCGAAATTCTAACTCCGGAAGCGGATCGGGCCGTAACAACCGATTTCCATCTCCCCTTTTTAGTTGGCTTAACAACAGCTGCCTTGCCTTTTCTCTGCATCGTGACATCCTGAACCACATCTGTAGGCTCAGTCAACGGCTCATCATCAGTATGGGTCCTTTCAGGATCGCCTTCCTCAGGAATAATAATTTTGGGCTTCTTGTGCTTGACTCGTTTTTTCGAAATGGTCCTTAGTGCCCCGTCAAATTTTATACTCTGCCCCCGTTCGATCAACCCATAAGTCCGGGGATTCCTATCTGTCAAAAGCGACTCGATATCCCTATCTTCGCTCGGGACTTCTCGAAGTACTCGAACTATCTCCTTAAATTGTTCACCTTCAGGTCGCTGAATCGTTGCTGTAAAAAGGAAAAAGGATATAAGTTTCATTTCGATGGCAATTGCCTTAGTTATCATTTGAGAACTCAGTTATACTCACGTCGGAATAACCATCACCAGGCAAACCCCGGAGGACATCTGACATAGAACCATTCCGTCCTGTAGTAACTCAGCCTGGTCCAGGACCTAGTGACCACTTGACAATTCCTCACCGCTTCCAAAAATGCGAAGGAGGGGTAATCACCTCGGGTTTTGAAATTGTATAGATATCTGATCTCGGTCAGGATCGGTGGTCGATGAAGGTACTCCATAAAGACGATGAATAAACTGTTTACGGAAGCATATCCGTTCAGGTGTAGTTGAGATGGAGTGATCCTCAAAAAAGACAATACTTCCCTTATGTATTCATTGAACGGAGGAAGCGTCCCGGCCGTGCACGCGAGGTGATTAAATGTCGTATATCCTTCCGGCGGATCGTGTGGTCTATCATTCGGCCCCGGCAATAACACGTCATCTAATGACAGGCCATGCCTCAAGCATATCCTCCCCAGCATATCTTCAGAAATATTGGATTGAACGGAATCCGATGGATTGGCAATAAAAGACGCATTGCGAAATTCGTCCGTGGCTGGACCGATGATCTCAGGTTCAATATCCGGAACCTCTAGTCTCGAAGTGACTGTACTTTGAATCTCCTGCTGCAGCGAACTTGAAGGTTCCATGACTAGCTAACTCATGAGAAACCATCGTTAGACGACAAAGGACCCGTGCATTCCCCAGTGTAGAGTGTATGAATGCATGTTGTGCAGTGCCATGCATTAGTTGAATATATGTCGCAGAGTTAAAGGTAATATGCAAACGACAAAGCTACGGAGTCCAATTATAATGACCGTCATCGCTGACCATCATCACTAAACCATTTATATGATGGAAATTGGTTCGGATAGAAGTTGTTATGGTTCCATCGACGAGCTTCAAAATATTGGTCAAGTATGCAGTTTTGATTATCAAGTCCAAATATGCAGGAATGAAGCTCGTCGGAATTATGCTAAGAAAATGTCAAACTTTGGTATCCATCACATAGGTTTTCGAACTGATCACAGGAAGCTTGTTCGAACACATCATAGTGCCGCTTCGAATCGATACAGAGGGGCGCGCTTCGAACCGATGTTCAAGTGCCAAGTTCGAATCGATCAATGAAGGATGACTTCGAATCGATCCTTGGTTAGTTAGTTCGTACCAATCTAAAAAACCACAACTTAACATCGATCATGTTTGAATCGATACCCTTCATACCGGTCACAAAGAGGCAATTCGTATCGACGTAAAGTTTAGAACTTCGAACCGATGGCTGATGGATTCGAGGTCCATCAATTCGAATGGACCCATCAAGATAGTCAATCGGTGCAAACTGCGTCACCACCATAAGCTCATCCAGGGATCGATACGAAATCCAAGAAAAAATGATTCCGCCATCATCGATTCGAACACGAGACCCCTAATGGTTTCGAAGCTCCCCCAAACCAGATCTGTTTTTACCAATCGCCAGAGTGGCCAATCGATGAAGAAAAGATAGGTCTGAAATAGCTTTTCCGTTTGGATTCGAGGCTAATTACCTAATTTGAATGATGGTTTCGAGGAATTAAAGACTTGGATCTTGGTTGATTCGGGAACGTGACACAGTGTTTTCTTTTTAAAGCTTCGAAACGATGCAGAACACAGTAAACACAAGGCAACGGTGAAAAGTAAAAAGTGAAAAATGGCAAGGTCTCTGCTATTTAGATGAAGCCCAGAAGGTGACCGAGCCGTTTCCAGTCAACTCGACCGGTCACAACCTGTCAATTCCCAGATCGGTTCGAAATCTGCCTTCGAATCCATGCGCCTGAAGCCTCATCGATACGAAGCGTACACCAGGGCACCGAGTCGCATCGATATGAAACACACGGCAGAGCATCGAGTCGCATCGATGCGAAACAAACAGCGGGCACATCGATTCGAAGCCCCTGTTCACATCAACAAATTCACAACTCCATCCACAACCTACCGATACTAACAACGATTTCGTATCCATCATTTCCTATCGATACGAACGACAGTTTCGTATCCATCCATTCCCATCGATACAAATGTCGATTTCGTACCCATCATAGCATAAGCGTACTCCATCCATACGAATGTTGATCTCGAATCCATCGATGCTCATACCCATTGGTTCGAAATATTACATTCGCGCACAAAAAATTCAATTCCTTCAACCTTCTATATCGGTTCGGGAGAGGATCGATACGAAGGGACTTTTCAAAACAATCATCAAGCGTTGTCTCAACTCAAATTTCCAAATCGGCTCAGGAGAGAATCGATACGAAATTCAATAGCAAACAAAACTGACAACGACTCGTGGACGCCCGACGTTAACAAGGGTCAAACTAACATATGTGCATATATGTCGGACTAACATTCGATTTTAAACATTTACAGGGATCGAATACTCATCTTGTTACAAATGCAACAGCCAACGGCTAAGCACTATTATACAGCTATCAATCATATCAACGCAAGGTTACAGCAATGCAGAGTACAAACCTCAACAAAAGAGAGCAATGATTGTTCAAAGGGAAATTGCAGCTATTCAAAGCACGTCATGTTTCCACAAGATGTACTTTGGGGGGCAAAATGATATCCCGCTTTCTGGCAAAGCCGCGATACCAAAAGACCAATCGAAAATGAAGGACAGTTCGTCTCAAAGATTGGTCATACTTCGTTTCGCTATGGATATCGTTGAATTTTGTCCGAGTCCAGATTAAGCTACAATTGATAGGACGCGACAAGAAAGATCATAGAAGTCAGCGTCTCAAATTTCAAGTAAATCCGAGTTCATACGCTCAAGTTATGATCGATTCAATTTGAAGTGAAAAACACTGGTTTCGTATCCATCGTTATAGGTGTTTCAGAATCCATCACCAAACACTGGTTCGAACCGATCACCTTCGTATCGATCAACTTCGAATCCATCGAAGTGCCTCAGATTCGACTCCATCAACTTCGAATCCATCGATTTCGTATCGATGAACCTCGTATCCGTCAGAGAAAAGCAAGTTCGTACCCATCAAGCATCGGTCGTTCGAACCCATCATTGGAGCCTTCTTCGAACCCATCAATGAAGCCTCGTTCGAACCCATCAATGAAGCCTTGTTTGAACCCATCAGTGAAGCCTCGTTCGAATCCACCAAGTCAACTATCCATGGTGACGTGTCATCCATTAGTACGAATGCGTCGAGATACATGGAGTCGAAGCAGTCAACTCGGAGTAAAGACTGGATCGGTTCGAGGTTTGCGCTCCACGTCGTCATGAAGGCGCGTGCCACCATCGATTCGAAACCATCGATTCGAAGGGATGGTTTCGAACCAAACAGCCACACAGGGAATCCCATCTTATATCCATCATATCTCTCAAACTACTAATCCAAATGCCACGAAATTTTCACAGAAGCTTACATACGTGCTGAAGAATGTCCACACCAAATTTCACCTCGATTAGATAATTTTTTGATCGATTCGAATGTAGTTCGAACCGATGACAAAGTGGGCCCAAATTTCCTGAGACCGGGTACGTGGGCCCCCTCACGTGACAGAAGTTGTCTCTCGAGTTTTCAGCGAAGTATCAGTATCCTGCGCCTATAAATAGAGCCCCAGAGCCAACAGAAAAGGGATCTTTCGACTCTCAAGCACCCAGACTCTGCCGAATCGAGATCTCCATCATCCTACTTCATGTTCTCGCTGATTGGTTTCGAATTTCCAGTTGTAATTCACTGTTGCATGCTGTAATCACTTGTAAACGTTGAAAGAGAATCAATAAAATCGCAAAAACTTCACAGTGGACGTAGGCAACGCGCCGAACCACTATAAATTGCTTGTCTTTGTCTTTATTTTACTGTTATTTGGAGTTTTTGTTAGACAATCCTCATCTTCAATTTTTATTCTTCATTTATTATCTCTTCAAAAACTTCCGAAAGGTGTTGTGCCCAATTTCGGTACAAACAGGTGATAATGGTGTTTGCTGGTGATGTTGCTTCAGGCAGTTGTGGGTTGGAGTCGAAATTTCGATTTTCGATCGCATACAAGTTTCTAGGTTTCGTGTTAGGACGTTGTGGTCGAGGGTGACTTGTCGAAGCCATGGCGATGATCGCTGGTGGAAGGAGGGGTGGTGCATGATGCACGGTATCGTGTATCAGAGGAGTTTGGGTTAGGGAAGAAGAGTTGGGTGTTGGGTAGGTTTGAGCTCGGGTATGTGTTCGGGAAAGATTCGAGTTTTATCTGAAGCAAGGTTGAGGAATGGGGTGACTCGAGATCGATGCGGGATTGTTGCAGTGGGTTACTCGAGTTTTGTGAGAAGGGTTTGTTTTGGGTTCAGTAGTTTTAAAAAGTTTTAAAAATTTTAACAGTAATGTTATAAAAAGTTTAGAACAAAGAAATTTGATTTTGTAAATGATTAACGTTTTTAAAACAAAAGTTAAACAAGTTTATTTGTAAAACTAAATTTGTTTCAAGTTAAAGTTTTAAACCAGTTTTATATATATTAAAATATGAAAGTTTTAAAATAAAATAAGTGGATTTTTTAATAAAGTTTGTATTAAATTTTATTAAATAACTTTGGAAAAGATTTAAAGATTTAAAGGTTTAATTTAAAATGTGTTTAATTATAAATTGATGTATAAAATGTTATATTTTATTTTAAATAAAGTGTAATGATTTAGAATTTAGTAGTCAATTATAATAAAGATTTTCTTAAGTAATTTAGAATTTTGATTTAATTAAAGATAAATAAATTTGTGAAAATAATTGAGATAATTCAATTATTATTAATAATCAAGTGTTATTGGTTAATATTAATAATTTAATTAAGATAATAGGTTTCTTAATTAAGAATCCTTTAATATAGTAAGTTAAGGAATCATTTAATTAATTAAGTAATTATTTAGTGATTAATCAAAGAAAATCACTTATGATTTAACTTGGTTAAATTACTTGGTGAAGTAATTAAGTGACTAATTACTGGATGTAATTAGGTAAAGAGTAATTATTTAACAAAGTAATTAGAGGGTAATTACTTTATGAAAGTAATTGTGTAGGAGTGATTAAAGATTAATCACTTGAGTTATTAATTAAAGAATTAATTAATATAATTAATTAAAGGTTTAAATTACTTAATTTATAATTAATTAATAAAATGATTAAGAGAATTTAATAAAGTGGTTAATTACTTGTTAAAGTAATTAATTAGGAAAGAAATTTAGTTAATGGAAGAAATCATTAACTAATGGAGATAATTAATTAATTTTTAATTAATAATTAATGGAAAATTAATTTATAATTAAGTTGTAATTACTAAAAAAATTTAAAGTAATTAATTAAATGTGATTAATTTAAAGTAATTAATCAAGAGTGTTTAACTAAAAGCAATTAATCAAGTATGATTAATTAATGAGGTGATTGAACAGGTGTGATTAATTTAAAAAGAGTAATTAAGAGATAATTACTTTGTATAATTAAGAAGTAATTAATCAAGATGATTAATTAAATTTTTAATCAAGGAATAATTACTTATAGTAATTAAGTAATAATTATTAAAGGATGATTAATTTAAAGTGGATAATTAAGTGATGTTTATTAATTAATTTGTAATTAATTAATGAATATGTAAGCTAGATTAATGATAATGCAAGTGTTAAGTGAGAATTAATTTAATTAAGGATTAATTAAATTAATAAAGTTTGGATCAAACTTGTTATGGATGATTAATGATTGGTTGATAAGTATCATTGGATGAGTTAATGATATTGGATAATATTGTATGTCATTGGTTGATATGTGATGATATGAATGTGATATATCTGAGATGTGATATATATGATGCTTTGTGATATGTGTGGATGAATGTGATAATAGTGAATTATCTATCTGTGCAATGTGAATCATCCATTTATGCTAAGTGGTATTCTGAATATCTATTGTCTAAAACCCTTAAGTACAACTTGGACATTAAAATGGCGTTTGGATTCGGTGAGACCGGGATCAGTTTTCCATATTTGGATATCTGAAACCCACACCGATCCAAAATAAACGTTAGGTCATGAAACCAAGTGGAGTGCAAGTGAATACTCTAGGTGTAAGACTATTCGTCAGTATAACTCTGGGGGTGATTTCGTGATGAGTTTGACGGAGATAGTACTTACAGGTTCGAGATGATGATTCAGAGTGCAAGGGCTATGTTCGTTGACTCCGAGGGTGATTCCAAAATGAGTGCAACGAGATAGTGACTTCAGTTCCATTCGAACCCGGAACGGACTTGTATGGATTGAATGCTTTCAGAACATCGTCAGGAGGACGATGAGCATTCTAAGATAAATGTGTCCTATAAAGGTAATCACATCCTCAAGCCTCATCAACCGAGAGTAGCTAAAACTGGGGAGGTGCAGCAAGGTTAAGTTGGTCATGCCCAAGTAGGACGAGGTTTACCCTGTCTAGATGTCCCTTTTTATTTCGGCTTTGTGGGCGGTTGGATCTGCAGCCAACTGCGGGGTGGTCTTGTTCGGGACTGTTTAGTAAGGAATGGTCCCAGCCTTGTGTTGTAGGGGATCAGAAGTGGTCCTCTGTACGGTGATCTAGGCCACGTACTGTGACGGGCGCTACCCCAGTAGCCCTGCCATTGTATGGAATCCAAACTCCAATAAGTGCTTGTAGGTTTTTATTGTGCCCAACTATGTTGGAACGTGAGATGTAAGCATTTCAGCTATTTCTGTAATTTATTTTGAAAACCCTAGACACTATTATTATATCACTAGATTTCCTATCAAATGTTTTGGTTAGCGTAAGGTAAAAACTTTTCCATGTTTATGTGTGAGAAGTCTTACGTGATACCTTTTCTTTCCAAAGGATTTTCTAAAGTTAGCACTTTTAAACCGTTTACTCACACCAGACCCCTGTCTTACCCGAGTGTTTATTTTCTGTTTTATTAAACTCTTAAGTACTCATATTATGTATGAGTAGTCAAGTGATTCAGGTTATCCTTGACGAATTCTGGACGAGCTTTGGAGCAGGAGGCTTCAACGTGTAGATATATAGTTAGAGTTTTCGCTGTATGTTATTCTGTATAGTTGTCCTTGTACTATATATTAGAAAGAAATGTTATAACTGTCTAAATTGAGATGTATAGTTGTGTAATGTGATGTATATAATACTATGTATATGTTATATATTATATTTCATTCGTTCCGCTGTGAAATTTTTATGTGTTGTTGTTCTTTCTTCTCTTTCTTTTCTTCTTCTATCTCTTTCTTTCTTAAATAGTGATGCGTCTTTCTGGTGTTAGATAGTTGGGTCGCTACACTTATGTAATGAGATTGTTCAATAAATTGCTTTTATTAATAAGAATTGATGTTCTAGTTGTTATGGACTTAAGTATAATTGAAATGCTACTAATGTAATAGAATAAGTATTATAAATAAATAATAATAAACTTAAGTAATAGGTTGAAGTTACCTCTGAATAAAATAAGAATAAAAGATGAATACTGAAAAATGACTATAAACTTAAGTTAATAAATTTACCTACTAAGAAATTTGATTAAATATGAATGATATAAATTAATAAACGTAACGCAATAAATAGAATTTGGCATTATATAGATAGATGTAAATGAATTGGTAGGTAATGAGTTCAAATAGATAAAAATAAATAATGAATGAAAAGGAAATCAAACAACAAATGGATGAAGAGGAATTGATAAATACATATATATATATATATATATATATATATATATATATAAACTTGATTTATTGTTTGAAATTGTTGTTGTTTGTTTTGGTTTATGGTTGTTTGGGGAAGGATACTTTAAATTTGGATTGGATGTACGAATATTCTATTTGGTTTCATCTAAGACTGTTGAGTTAATGGTGCACTTAGTAGTTTATTTTTACATTCTGTACAATTTAAAGTTTTAAACCCGAGCAACTATTTGCTTTGTTTGATATATTGATTTTATTGATTCTATGTGATGGTTGTATGCTCTTTGTTGAAATTGGTTGCTGTTGTATTGATTTGGTTTTTTGTGATTAAAACAACTTAAATATTTCATTTTATATAATTGTTACCTTATTGGATTATATAAATGAAATACAAGTTATGGAAGCAATTGCTACTACATTTGGTTTCAAAAAATAAGCGTTAATCGCCCGACAAATAGGTACGTTTTCGGATTATGGTTTATAGCGTTATATTATTATTTTCCCGTGTGGGATATATATTATTTTGAAAAATATACATTGTATATTTTTATTTTAATATTATATTTTTTATTTTAATATTATATTTTCTCCCGAGGCTCTCCGTACAAAGGAGACTCTGCCAAAAATTTTTGTAAATTTTGGACTTAGAAAATATTTTGAAAATGTTTTCCAAACTTTATTAATTTAAGCATAAAAGGACCTATTGGTTATAAATTGGTATATTTTATTTAAATTAAAAAAATTTGAAAAATATATTTGTCTATAAATTAAATGTTTTAAGTAAGATATATTGATTTCTTAATTCTTCTTTTCCCTTCTTTTTCCTTTTCGGGGACGAAAAGTTTTGAGTGGGGAGAGTGTAACGACCCGTAAATTTTCAATAATTGAAATTGTTAATTTAATGAGATTTTGAAAATTTAAAATTTATGGAAATAAAAAAAGTTTGTTAATTTTTAATAAAGGTTGTGATGCAATAATGAAAATAACTAAGAGGAAGCGTAACAGGGTTATTTAAAGTTAGTAATTTATGAATTTGAATCAATTTACAATTTAAAGAAAAGTAATTAATTGTTACTTTATGATGATTTATGAAATAACGGAAAGAGTGAATAATAAGTGAACGTAATTAGTAGTATGAAAATAAATGGCAACATTGATGTGTAAGTAATAAAGGCTTATTTACGTGATTAAAGGGTAACGGTAATGTTTATTGTATGTTGCCTATTGTTAATTGAAATTTGAAATAAATTTTTAATAAATGTAAATTAAATAGGAACATAGTTATAAGGTAGAAATTGATGTAATAAAGGTATGAAAAATTGAAGTATGTAATGCAATGGATATCATAAATAGAATGGAATAAATTAGTGTATATATGGAATAATAATCTGGGTTGATAAGTAACTAATTTATAAAGGAAAGGGAAAGCAAATATTTGGCAATTAATATAGGTTTATTTATTTAATGCGTAAATAAATTTGGTAATCAATTACAATAAATCCAAATTTAACGTTTTGTTAATGAAAATTTAAGTAATGTTAAATTTATTCATAATATGAATTGGTTGATTTAATAAGTGGAAACTTTGATTTGTGAATAATAAAAGCTTATTAATGCGATTAAAGTATTAACGTTAACGATTTTGGATGTTACCTATTTGGTAGCTGGTTGATTTTAAACTGGAAATCAGTTAAAAAATTTATAATCTAATATTACATTAATGTAACTAAGGTAATTATTAATAAATTGAATGCAAGTCAAACCATTGGAAATAGTGCAGATGTATACTTAGTTACAAATTGAATATATGAAAGAAAAATGTAAGCAGTGAATTAAATTAAGGAATTTAAATTATAATAAATGGTCATTGAATAAATCAAGGTTCTGTAAGTAATTATAATATTGGGTTGAAGGAAATAAACTTAAAGGTAATTAAAATTTAATGGTTACAATTGTTATAAGATACCTATTTGTGTAGTTCATAAGATTTAATTTGAAGTCAGTCGCAGAAATTGACTAAATTAGCACAATCCAAATTTAGGGAAACCATTTGCAATAAATGAAATTAAATATTTCATTTTTTTTATTTTAGGTAATAGTTGGTAATAAGTTATGGTTAGCGGTTTATAAATGAACTGATAATTAAAATTAAAGGTGGTGATGTTAATTTAAATTGGCTATAAACAAGTTGAATAAAATCCAAATAAAGGAGGAAATGAAAATGCTATATTTGGCATAGATTTCAATACTAATGGGAATTGTAGTTAGTGCACAATTAGGAAAGTAAGTTGAGTATATTTATGTAATATAATGTAAAAACCAGCCTTAACTATATTATTTGAAATTTGTGGATATGATATTAAAATTTAAATCAAATAAAAACAATTTATTTGAATAAACATTCAATAATTGAATTAATTGCAAATGAATGGAATTAATTATTTAATTATTTCGTTAATTGAAAATTTGGTTTAAATTGGAGAATATTAAGGTTATAGATCTTGAGCCAATGTTAATTTCATCAAATTGACATCAATAAATTGAATAATAGAATGGAAGTGAATTTAATAGATTTATTTGAAATTAAATTTATACTGTTGAATTTAATGAAATTGAGAATTAATATTGAAATTTATAAATTAATCATCTCTAAATTGACATTCAAATTTGTTTAAATCACTGTAAATGATTGGGAAATTAAAAATGATAAGAATCGTCAATTATAGACTTTAAATTGGAAGTTTGATTTAATTAAATAAATTAAAATTTTATTTCAAATTTCAATTAACAATAGATAACATACAATAAACATTACCGTTACCCTTTAATCACATAAATAAGCCTTTATTACTTACACATCAATGTTGCCATTTATTTTCATACTACTAATTATGTTCACTTATTATTCACTCTTTCCGTTATTTAATAAATCATCATAAAGTAACAGTTAATTACTTTTCTTTAAATTGGAAATTCATTCAAATTCATAAATTATTAACTTTAAATAACCCTGTTACGCTTCCTCTTAGTTATTTTCATTATTGCATCACAACCTTTATTAAAAATTCACAATTTTTTTTATTTTCTTAAATTTTAAATTTTCAAAATCTCATTAAATTAACAATTTCAATTATTGAAAATTTACGGGTCGTTATAGACGTTTTGATTCTTTTAAAAGGAAGATTTTGAAAATATTTTGAAAACAAGATAAAATGTTGTAAACATTTGAATAAAAGGTTAGCGGATACAAAACAAGGTTCCACTAGATTTTTCATAGGTTTTTTCCTACTTAGGGTACCATCCCTTTAACAGGCTCGAAGTGGATTCCATTCCACGAATAAATTGGACTTTAAGATGTCAGTGCTTTTCTAGGAGTTTGACAAAATTCCTAATAAATTACTTATTATTGAAATCTTGAACTCTTGATAATCTTGATATCTTGAATCTCTATGCTGTACAGTCTTCATTCTTGGTATCTCCATGGTCAAATCCTACATATACATATATATCTAAACTATCATGTTAGTATTTATATTTTATAATCTTTTTCTAAGGTTGTTATCATCAAAACCATCATCTCAAGGACCAATAATTACATTGTATAATCTTGGTTCAATTGATTCTCTCTTTGATTTTGCAGCAATTCAAGTGAGATTTGATTTTAGTTTGAGGAAGCTATGGATTTCTATTTTCTTTTACTGTAAATTTTTGTTTTTTTTTTGAGAAGGAAGAAGGAAAACAACATACTATATGTTTTCCTCTTACCAGAAATATCCAGATTAAGGGTTAATGGATCAAAACCTAACCCAAAAAGCCCAACTCCATTTATACTTTGAGAAAATATTAAGATATGCACATTTTTAACCTATTTTATCACAATATAAACATGTTTCTCAATACAAACTCAAATAAAATGTATTCAACCAATTGTAGGAAAAGAAAATTGTTAATAAAACAAAATAAAATTTATTTCAATAATAAAATATTATTTTTATAAATAAAACCTTATCTTTATTTATATTTCACAATTTACATAATTTTATTATAAAACACCATTTTCAATCCAACAATTTGTACAAAAATTGATTTTTTGTCAAATAAATTACCATAAATCATTTTAACCTTTATAATCATAAATATTATTTTCAAACAATATTTCATCTTTTATTTTAATAAAATACATGTTTTCTTCATAATTCTCCTTTATATTCAATAAAAGGATAATATCGAAAATAATTATCAATATTGTTGTATTTACCAAAATAAAATTGCAATTTGATTATTTTCTACTCAAATTCTCAAAATAAAATTTTTAAAACTTTATTTTCATTACTTTAGATTTATTTCAACAATTTAATGTTGAAATACATCACCTAATTTATTTATTAGCTCCAAACTAATAAATACCCAATATTTCAATTTATTTAAACCAAATACTTATCCAATGTAACAACCCAGGAATTTCTCACCAATTTGTAATCATCGTCATTTCGATTCATGGTGATAGTTATTGCTGTTGGAATTTTATTGGGTTGAAATTCTTTGAAAAATGGGTTAGTGGTTATGCGGGCTTAAAATTTATTTGGCCCATTTCTTTTGATTTGTTGCCGTGATAATCATTTATACCGTTCCCCTTTTCTTTCAATTTCCCACTCGCTAACCCTAAAACGAAATCGAATGAAAGAAAACAAATGGCAGCCTCGTCCCCTTTGCTAAATATAGGGTTGCTCGTTCGTTGCTCGTCCCCCTGTGCTCAGATGTTAGGGCTTTTGATTTTCGTAGGCGTCGTCTTCAAATTCTCGACCAAGTAAAGGTGAGTAATTTTAATTACGCACATCTAGTTCGAATCTTAAGTTATAGGGTTTGTATCCCCTTATTTCGTTCGTCTAATATTTAATTTAATTCGTCTCTGTGATTTCGGCTGTTGCTTTGAATTTCGTTCGAACAAATATATTTGAATTCGCCCCTTTTATCTAATCGGCCACTTGATTTTCGTATAGTTGTTGGTGATGATTATTGACTTGTTAAAGTCGTATAATTTGTTTACTTGATTAACACAGTGTTCAGTAATTTCTTGGCTACCACGATTTGTAAATTTGTTCATTTTCTTGGCTATCACGGTTTTAACGAGTTCGAACTTGCTACGTGCATTTCTTCTGTTGACATCAGCCTTGACTTTTAAACTTGATATTAATTTGAAAACTGCTTCTGACTTTTGTAGTTCCACATTTTTATGATCTTGTGCACTACTATGTATAGGTTTCTCGAGACTTGTCACTGCCTTGTATTTGCAGTGCCTTGTTGTCACTGTCTTGATTTGGTTTCCTGATGTATTGATTTTAGCTTGCTTCTGATTTTACTGAACTTTGATTGTCTCGATTAATTTGCTTCGAGATAGTTTTTGTTGCATTGTGATCCTCTGGTGGCTGTAGTTTTTAGTTACAGTTTGCCCTTGTATCCTTGTGGCCTCCATTGCACTGTCCACTGAACTTCAAGTCTTGTAGTTCATGTGCAGTTTGTAGTTTCCGACTTGTATTCAGTTGTTTTAAATCTCTGTGTTGCAATGTGTTGGCTGTCACTCTGTTGTATTTTGTTCTTTGAGCATTTGTGTGCATTGTCGACTGTTGCATGCTTCATGATTTGAAACTGCCGCCATCATTTGTTGTTCACTGGTCTTTGATGATGTTGTGTTGATCTGATCATAGTTTGCTCTTAGTATATTTGTGTTAATCATTGTTTGAGTTCCATGAATCTCTGGCATGACTCGAATCTGCTTGATCACATGATTTATGCTATTTGAACTTGTCTAAGCACTTGTGGTCTATCATTGTTGCTAGATCTTGATCAGTGCATTTTGATTTGGTCGAGGCTTGATAACATTTCTGGTTGCTTGTGTAGTTGCCACTATCTTCACTTGAATTTCATTTATGTATGCTTCCCAATCTTTGGGTTTCACTGAGCTTTGGCATTTGTTTGTTTGTTCATGTCGATATCCATTTGCTCGACCTGATGCATTTGGGTTTGAGCATACCTGATGCACTTATTTGAGTCAGGATTCAGATTTGCCCTTTTGTTTATCTATTGAGTTTGTTGGCACTGGTCATTTGAGTTTGAACAGTTTGGTTGTTCACTGGTATTCGAGGGTAGATGCATTCATGTGTACATTACTTGTTGCTGTTACATATGTATGGTTCCCGACCTGTTGGAGTGTATTCTTCATGTGTATATTTTTGGAACATGCACTGTTTTGTTTCACAGTTGCACGATTATATGCATTTCTTTGGACTGTTAACCATCGGGTTATAATTTCTGATTCATTTTGTTTGCAGTAGTGCCGAGTCACGATTGTCGTGGCTTGACCTCTGTAGTTTCGTTTTGCTGATTTACATTTGGTGTTGTGATGATTTTATATACTATGGTGGCGAGGCAGTACACGCGTGCGTGTACCGCAGCCACACAGTTTTAACATTTTAATAAGGCCGTGGCATTGATATTTGAGCCTTCATTGATTTTGGTTCGTTGATCTTTTGTGTACAACATCACTGTAGTGGCAAGGCATTGCACGCAAGCGTGAACTGCAGCCACACGGTATTGATTTTATTGGTATTTCTTTTGCTTTTGATGCATTGATCTTTTGTGTAATGCATATTGTAGTGGCGAGGCCGTACACGCGTGCGTGTACTGCAGCCCTACCCGAATTGACATTTTAATTGATATTTCAATTGTTTGAATTGTTTCTTCTGTTCAATTCAATAATATTGAATCGTGTTGTGTTTTTGTTTGATTTGATCATTTTGTTGTTGTCTAATTATCTATTTGATAATTAGATTCCGAGTTTCTAAATATTTATTTAAATAATTGGATTTTTTCGTTAATTTCCATTTAGGCAAATGCAATGTTTTCTAAATTATATTTATGGATGATCTTTTCATTTATCTTTGTTGATGATTTGAATCTGTTGATTTGTTGCTTAACACTAATACGTGTTATATTTACCGTTATCCGATTTCCTTGTTAAAGGATTGGATAGACGAGATTTATTTTGACTGTCGTTTAATTATCATTTCATTATTATTGCTTCCATGCATTAATAACTGAGTTTGATTTAGACTGACCTGTGTATTATTTTCTTTTGAATTTAATACTCGGGTTAGACCGAGTATTTACAGGTTGTTGATACCTTACTATGGGTTGCTGCAAGAGCTATGAAGACTTTTCATACCTTTTGGAGTTGTCGTGTCATAGCATAGGTTGATATGTATTCATGTATATTAGTCGATAATGTACTTGTATATATAACTTCCAGTGTCGACAGTTGTAGTTGTATCATATGTATTGTATCACATGTATTGTTACTGACATCAGTTATTATATATATATATGAGACTCTCTTTTTTATCTGTGTTCCGCATTTATATTATATGTGTTATTATTCTATATTTTGTACTAAACTACTATAACCACTGTGTAGTAGCTTTGAGTTTGTATCGGTATGTCGGATTTCCTCTAAAATACATGTTATACTATATGACATATCGGTGCTCGCACAAAGCAATTCTACAGATGGTCGCTCCTCAACAGCCTTATTCTCCGTGCTAGTTGACATCACTACACCGCAGTGTTCTTGGCAAGCGTGGGCATAGAGGTGGGGCGTCACAGCCTGGTATCAAAGCTTGGGGTTCATGGACATAGTATAAAACATAACTTAGATGGAACATGTGTTACAACTATTTGTCGACGTTTTATCTCTGATCTTTGCCTATGATTATCTTTGCTTGTTAGGTATGAATTCCTAACGCTTATTTACGCGCATTTGATTTTGATTTCGTGAAAGTATTTTGGCTTCGGCCTCTTTTTGCTTTGTGAACTCAAGTTGAGTTTTTAATGATGAGGATTTTATTCTTGTGTTTTCGGCTTTGAATTGATTTAGCCGATGTTGATTTTGTTCGAATTTGGCCAATCAAAGCTATTTTGACCTTTGTACTTTGTTCTACTTTTGTGCTTTGCTATGGGTGTCATTGTGTACCTGTTACACTGTGATAAAAAATAGCTCGATCGGTTGAAAATTGAGTGATTTTGATTTTCACTCATATCTAATTCGAATCTCAGCGATTTTGAGCTTGATATTTTGTGTTTCCTCGGTTTGATTTCCATTCGACTTCGGTCACTTTGTTTTTGTGAAATTGCTAATTTCTTGATTTCCAAGACTCTGACTTTGTTTGCCGTTGAATTCTTTGATGATGATGTTGATTCATATTGTACTCGACTGTGGCCATTAATTGTTGACATCGGCGTTGACTTGATTTTTATTTTTTTGTTGAGGTCATTTATGCATTTATGCTCGTTCTGCTTTGTTTTTCCAATTGTTAATCGATTGTTCTTTTCCGATTAGTTGTTATCACTTTTGTCGACTTTGATAACTTCTATTTCTGGAATTTTTGGGTATTTCTATTTTGATGAATTTGGAATCGAATTCTTTGGATTTTATTCACATCTTCGAATGTAAATTTTAGTGAATTGATTTGGTTTCCAAATTTAATCGATTCTTGTTAATTCCCCGATTTGTTGCTGTCATTTATTAGCAACTTTGATGACATTTTCCTTGGGATTTTTGTGAACATACTTTTTGAAGGATTCTGTATCGATTTCTTTGGATTCTATTCACATCTTCGTATGTGAATTCTTGTGATCGATTGTTTCTACAATCACTTTTATGCTTTGTCACTTTGAACTTACGAAGGTTTCAATATTAGTAGTAAATATCAAAACTCTTTCAACAAAGCTATTTCAAAACTATTTTATTACAAAGCTCTTTACTTAAACTATTTTCCAATCTACTAGTATATACAAGCCTTTACTTCATTCGGATGAGAAATCGAATTAAACGACTTAGTAAAACAAGTGGTATGAAACGCTTGCATTTGCTTCGTCGGTTAACTCTTGGACTTGTTCGATTGAAAACTCTTGTGACAATTTTCTAGTGAAGATCTACAGTTTGTTCGTAAATATTTGAGTTAAGCTAGTGGTTATGGGACATGAAGCTAAACTTTTATATTTACTAACTTAGTGTAATTGACACATCTTGATGATCATGACGATCATTTTTGTGATTTAGACTAGCAACTCTGCGATGTCTCTTTGTCTGCGAGGGAGACTAGACCTCGCTCTTGTGATGTTTCGCCATCGCATTTGTGTGATGTTTTGCCATCACATATGTGGGGTAGCGCCCCACGGTCTTCGGACCATTCGTATGTCAAAATTTAATGGTTGGCTACCATGAGATAGCGTCTCGTTTTGTGATACCGGTTGGTGAGTTTTCATGCTCCCATTTTGTGTTAGGCCTTCCCCTTTTTATGATTTAGACTAGCGATTGTGCGATGTCTCTTTGTCTATGAGGGAGACTAAACCCCGTTTGTGTGATGTTGCGAATCACATATGTGGGGTAGCACCCCACGGTCTTCGGACCATTCGTGTGTCAAAATTTAATGGTTAGCCACCATGAGATAGCGTCTCGTTTTGTGATACCGGTGTGGTGAGTTTTCATACTCCCGTTTTGTGATAGGCCTCTCCCCCCTCTTTGTGTTTTCTGGATTTCTTGTGTAGATTTCTAGAATTTGTGTTTTCTGGATTTCTTGTGATGATTTCTAGAATTCGTGCTTCACCAATTTTCGTGATTTCTATTGATAAGATTTATCAATTTTTGTGCATTGGTGAATTCGTGTGTCATTGACTTGTTATGAATACAAGTTTAGGGTGTGATACCCCCTTTCCATCTTTGAGAAGATTCTTGTGACATTTTTGATGAATGAAAATTCATTGGTATTATATTTTGATGCCAATTATTCTGATGAGATTTTGACGTATTAACTTCAGTAACCGTCAATTTTAAAATGGATTTTCAAGCGGTTATCCCGCGATGCCTATTTTGTTGTCCGTTTTTACGGTATTTTGAGAAGTGCAATTTCCTTGTCGAAGTTGCTACTGATGTTGTTGTTTTAATCATGTGTTTTAAAAATTGTTTCAAAATAAAAAAAAATATCGTTTCTAAAATTTTTATAGTTTGCGTTTTCGAAAGAATGAGGAAGCGATTTAAACGTTTCAGCAAAATCGAGGACTATGACCCCTTTCTTTTGCTGATTCGCTTAATTCCTGACTTGTTCGTTTGAGAATGTAAATTATTATTTTTATAAAATAAATGAAAATTGTTTTCAGAAGTTTTGCACTTTGCGCTTTCAAAAGAATGAGGAAGCGATTTAAACGTTTCAGAAAAATCGAGGACTATGACCCCTTTCTTTTACTGATTCGCTTAGTTCCGGACTTATCCGTTTGAGAATGTGAAATGTAATTTTTAGAATACACAATTTTGCACTTTCAAGGAAACGATGAAGTGAATTAAACGATTTAGTAAAACTCGTGGTTATGGGACATGTGCGTTTGCTATTTCGGTTAATTCCGGACTCGTTAATTGAAATATTTGTGGTTTCTGATTATCGTTTTTGATAATCGGATAATTGTGGTTACTGATTTTCGTTTTTGATAATAGGATAATTGTGGTTTCTGATTATCGTTTTTGATAATCGGATATTTTGTGATTTCTGATTATCGTTTTTGATAATCGGATATTTGTGGTTTCTGATTATCGTTTCTGATAATCGGATAATTGTGGTTTCTGATTATCGTTTCTGATAATCAGATAATTGTGGTTTCTGATTATCGTTTTTGTTAATTGGATAATTGTGGATTTTGATTATCGTTTTTGATAATTGGATATTTTTGATTTCTGATTATCGGTTTTGATAATCGGATATTTGTTATTTCTGATTTTTGTTTTTGATAATCGGATGTTTGTGATTTCTGATTTACCATTTTTGATAATCAGATATTTGTTGTTTCTGATTATCGCTTGTGATAATTAGATATTTGAGATTTAATTATCATTTTTGATAATTAAATATTTGTTGAATGGAGATTTGATTATCATTTGTGATAATTAAATATTTGTGATTTAAGATTTGATTATCATTTGTGATAATTAAATATTTGTGATTTAAGATTTGATTATCGTTTTTGATAATTAAATATTTGTTGTTTCCGATTATCGTATTTGATAATTGGATATTTATTGATTTGAGATTTCTAATTATCGTTTTTGGTAATTAGATATTTGCAATTTTGCGACTTGTGATTTTTGTTTTCTAATTATCTTTGTTGATAATTAGATTTTGCTGTCTTCTAATTATCGTATCGACAATTAGGTATTGCTGTTTTGTGATTTCTATATTCTAATTATCTATTTGATAATTAAATTTTGTAGAGAATTTGTGAATTTCTTTTATGAAATTAAAAGATTTCTTTGGTGTTTATATTGTACTACGCCGGTGTACCGGCTCAATTTTCTGCTATTCATGACGTTTTCCACGTCTTCCAATTATAGAAATGCATTAGGGATTTTCGATTTTTATTCTTGAGCCCAATGTTATTGAAGAAATGGAAGTTTTTCCTATTTGACTTTTGAGCAACCTTCTATTCACATCATTGCTTCGGGGGTGTAGCACCTTTGAAATAAAGATGTTTTTCTTGCGGAAGTTCAATGGTTCTCAAATCCTAAGGATTGCACATAGGAATCCAGAGAATTCATCGAGCAAACACGTTCAGGCTTACTCTTTCAAGCTCTTTATGGTGAACTTCCTATTTCAAATTTCTTCATCTTGTGATGATGTTCTTTATGGTTGTTACCATTTGTTCATTTATTCCTTATGATTGCGAGGACGTAATTTCTTTAAGGAGGGGAGTCTGTAACAACCCAGGAATTTCTTACCAATTTGTAATCATCGTCATTTCGATTAATGGTGATAGTTATTGCTGTTGGAATTTTATTGGGTTGAAATTCTTTGAAAAATGGGTTAGTGGTTATGCGGGCTTAAAATTTATTTGGCCCATTTCTTTTGATTTGTTGCCATGATAATCATTTATACCGTTCCCCTTTTCTTTCAATTTCCCATTCACTAACCCTAAAACGAAATCAAATAAAAGAAAACAAATGGCGGCCTCGTCCCCTTTGCTAAATCTAGGGTTGCTCGTTCGTCGCTCATCCCCATGTGCTCAGATGTTAGGGCTTTTGATTTTCGTAGGCGTCGTCTTCAAATTCTCGACCGAGTGAAGGTGAGTAATTTTAATTACTCACATCTAGATCGAATCTTAAATTGTTGGGTTTGTATCTTCTTATTTCGTTCGTCTAATATTTAATTTAATTCGTCTCTGTGATTTCGGTTGTTGCTTCGATTTTCGTTCGAACAAATATATTTGAATTCGCCCCTTTTATCTGATCGGCCACTTGATTTTCGTATAGTTGTTGGTGATGATTATTGACTTGTTAAAGTCATATAATTTGTTTACTTGATTAACACAGTGTTCAGTAATTTCGTGGCTACCACGATTTGTTAATTTGTTCATTTTCTTGGCTATCACAGTTTTAACGAGTTCGAACTTGCTACGTGCATTTCTTCTGTTGACATCAGCCTTGACTTTTAAACTTGATATTAGTTTGAAAACAGCTTTTGACTTTTGTAGTACCACATTTTTATGATCTTGTGCACTGCTATGTATTGGTTTCTCGAGACTTGTCACTTCCTTGTATATGCAGTGCCTTATTGTCGCTGTCTTTATTTGGTTTCTTGATGTATTGATTTTAGCTTGCTTCTGATTTTACTAAACTTTGATTGTCTCGACTAATTTGCTTCGAGATAGTTTTTGTTGCATTGTGATCTTGTGGTGGCTGTAGTTTTTAGTTACAGTTTGCCCTTGTATCCTTGTGGCCTTCATTGCACTGTCCACTGAACTTCAAGTCTTGTAGTTCATGTGCAGTTTGTAGTTTCTGACTTGTATTCAGTTGTTTTAAATCTCTGGGTTGCAATGTGTTGGCTGTCACTCTGTTGTATTTTGTTCTTTGAGCATTTGTGTGCACTGTTGACTGTTGCATGCTTCATGATTTGAAACTGCCGCCATCATTTGTTGTTCACTGGTCTTTGATGATGTTGTGTTGAGCTCATCATAGTTTGCACTTAGTATATTTGTGTTAAGCATTGTTTGAGTTCCATGAATCTCTGGCATGACTCGAATCTGCTTGATCACATGATTTCTGCTGTTTGAACTTGTCTAAGCATTTGTGGTTTATCATTGTTTCCAGATCTTGTTCAGTGCATTTTGGTTTGGTCGAGGCTTGATAACATTTCTGGTTGCTTGTGTAGTTGCCACTATTTTTACTTGAATTTCATTTATGTATGCTTGCAAATCTTTGGGTTTCACTGTGCTTTGGCATTTGTTTGTTTGTTCATGTCGGTATCCATTTGCTCGACCTGATGCATTTGGTTTTGAGCATACCTGATGCACTTACTTGAGTCAGGATTCAGATTTGCCCTTTTGTTTATCTATTGAGTTTATTGGCACTGGTCATTTGAGTTTGAACAGTTTTGTTGTTCACTGGTATTCGAGGGTAGATGCATTCATGTGTACATCACTTGTTGCTGTTACATATGTTTGCTTCCCGACCTGTTGCAGTGTATTCTTCATGTGTATGTTTTTGGAGCTTGCACTGTTTTGTTTCACAGTTGCATGATTATATGCATTTCTTTGGACTGTTAACCTTCGGGTTGTAATTTCTGATTCATTTTGTTTGCAATAGTGCTAAGTCATGATTGTCGTGGCTTGACCTCTGTAGTTTCGTTTTGCTGATTTACATTTGGTATTGTGATGATTTTATATATTATGGTGGCGAGGCAGTACACGCGTGCATGTACCGCAGCCACACAGTTTTAATATTTTAATGAGGCCGTGGCATTGATATTTGAACCTTCATTGATTTTGGTTCGTTGATCTTTTATGTACATCATCACTGTAGTGACAAGGCAGTGCACGCAAGCGTGAACTGCAGCCACACAGTATTGATTTTGTTGGTATTTCTTTTGCCTTTGATGCGTTGATCTTTTGTGTAATGCATATTGTAGTGACGAGGCAATACATGCGTGTGTGTACTGCAGCCTTACCCGAGTTGACATTTTAATTGATATTTCAATTGTTTGAATAGTTTCTTGTGTCCAATTCCATAATATTGAATCGTGTTGTGTTTTGGTTTGATTTGATCATTTTGTTGTTGTCTAATTATCTATTTGATAATTAGATTCTGAGTTTCTAATTATTTATTTAAATAGTTAGATTTTGTCGTTAATTGCCGTTTAGGCAAATCCGATGTTTTCTAAATTATCTTTATGGATGATCTTTTCATTTATCTTTGTTGATGATTTGAATCTGTTGATTTGTTGCTTAACACTGACACGTGTTATATTTACCGTTATCCGATTTCCTTATTAAAGGATTGGATAGACGAGATTTATTTTGACTGTCGTCTAATTGTCATTTCATTATTATTGCTTCCGTGCATTAATAACTGAGTTTGATTTAGGCTGACCCGTGTATTATTTTCTTTTGAATTTAATACTCGGGTCAGACCGAGTATTTACAGGTTGTTGATACCGTACTACGGGTTGCTGCAAGAGCTATGAAGACTTTTCATACCTTTTGGAGTTGTCGTGTCATAGCATAGGTTGATATGTATTCATGTATATTAGTCGATAATGTACTTGTATATATAACTTCCAGTGTCGACAGTTGTAGTTGTATCATATGTATTGTATCACGTGTATTGTAACTGACATCAGTTATTATATATATGAGATTCTTTGTCTTATCTGTGTTCCGCTTTTATATTATCTGTGTTATTATTCTATATTTTGTCCTAAACTACTATAGCCACTGAGTAGTAGCTTTGAGTTTGTATCAGTATGTCAGATTTCCTCTAAAATGCATGTTATACTATCTGACATATCGGTGCTCGCAAAAAGCAATTACATGGACGGTCGCTCCTCAACAGCCTTATTCTACGTGCTAGTTGACAGCACTACACCGTAGTGTTCTTGGCAAGCGTGGGCATAGAGGTGGGGCGTCACATCCAATCAATATTTAATCTCATATTTATACCCAAATAAACAAAATAAAGTTCCAAACTTATTTTCCTCATTTTATTTACGAAATTCATTATTTATTCCAAACAAACAATTTAAAATTTCCATTTACATTTTAATTTATAATATAATTTAATGTATACCTGTAATCTCACCAGGGTTGTGACACTACTAGACATTGCTTATTTCATAAATTATAATTCTACTAGTCATTGTTTATTTTATATTATAATTGCCTAATTACACTCTAATTACAACGCTCTAATTACATGCTAATTATCATGTATAGCTAACAGCTGTATAATCGAAGTTAGCCTTTTATTTGTTTCGTGTCTAAAGCCTACGATGAAGTATTCTGTGGCTAGCATTCCTATTTCTCCATCATCTTTTATTTATTTTCTACTTATAGCCAATGATGAAATATTACGAGGCTATCATTCATATTTCTCCACATTTATCAGTCTTATATTTTTACATAAAAGTTATTACACATTGAGTATTTTAATTAAAAAAAGTGAGAAATGCTAAAATAAGTGTGAGAACAACGACTGTTAATGAAGGAAATCAAAAGGTAGGAAACTATTCTACAACTCTAAGCAATGATAAGAGATGACATTATATTTATTGAAATTTTGAATAAAGAATTGTGTCAAAAGCCTGAAATATAATATATAAGCATGATTATGTTTTGATTGACTCAGTCCCGTATATGGTTTATTTAAAAATGTTTCATATTAGAAAATGTGCATTTTTGTATTAATATATAGCTACTATTTTTAAATGTATTATAGATATTTGATTAGACACTAGAATATATTTCATATAAATGATCAAATATTCCTCATGTAATGTCATGAAAACTGATTGTATGGAATATAGTTATGTGTTTTCAAGATGCATGAAATATTATATGATTTACCTAATAAAATAAAATTTATATGAAAATTTATATTCTGATTAATTCAATTCTTTATGTATTTTGACTAAAAGTATTAGTATATGAATTTGCATTCTATGCATTGATAACTACTGTATATGCATTCATTATAGATGTTTAGTAAGATACTAGAATATATTTCAAATAAAAGATCAAATATTGCTCGCGTAATATTAGGAAATTACTTCTTTAGAATATATCTATTCAAGATGCACAAAATATGAATTTACCAATTATATATATAATATATATATATATATAATACAAAGGCAAAACTATGTTTTAATTAGGTCAATTATGTATGCAATTTGATCAAGGGGAGTATTATCTTATATCTTATATATACCAGTGTAAATCGCAGGTACATGCATCTAATAGCTAGAAATATTCATTTCTTATTTACTAAAGAAATAAAGGATGAAAGTACGTTGTAAGTGTTATGAGCATTCTAACTCGAGATTACTCAAAATCAAAACCTCATAGCACAATGAAAAACGAGATCGTGGTAAGAAGTGCAAAAACAAAGAATTAATATCTAAATTCAAATATCAATCCAATCCAAAACCAATCACAATCACCAAACAAGCAATTGAATAACAAAGCAATAATAATAAAATAAATTACATGCCGTTTTTTAGTGGTTCCACTAATGTCTTTTTACTATACATCCACTTTGAGAGAGAGCTTTTATTAATACCAACGAGATGAGTACAAAAGATTGATTGCAATGATCGCAATATTCACTTTAGAATATGATTTCGTGAGAACAGAATTGAAGTAAACTTGGTTTTTGCTAAACCTTAGTTAACGAAGGATAAAACCCATGATTAAACCCTTGGAGTGATCCTCTCTTTAAATCTGAAAATAACTTATAAAGCACGAGTTTGAGCCTAGGAAAATACTGATTTGCCATTTAAAACCTTCACAAGCTAATGCAATCAACCCGTGCAATTTGGAGACAACGTAGTCGATCAGATGTCTAGTTCCTCAACTCATACATCTGACTCGAAGATAAAGTTTCTTCATTTCAAGCACTCTGACATTTGGTCCCCATAACCAGACATCCGAGCAAACTCTCAAGAAGCCAAATCCAACTTACACTGTGTATCACATGATTTAATCATGCCACAAATCTAACTTTCCAGCTTCGATTTGCGAACCGTTTTCTTCGTCAACAAACTACTTCCAACCATTTCAATTTTCCATATAGTTTCACCAAAATTCAACACTCCATCTCGACACTATATCCATCTCCATCACCAAGCAAAATTAGTGCCAAACAATCACCACTTCTACCTTCAACCAAACAAGCTTGAATATTTTCCTAATGTTCTCAATCAAATAAAAATGGGTCACCTTTTATGATCCAAGGTTTCACGATTAATCTATTCTAAAGTATATTGAAATCCTAAGAAGTGGTATCGGAGCTACCGATCATTGATTTCATTGGGAAAAAATTTTATGCATTTTTTTATGAGCAAGTTTTGAATTGAACTTCTTAAAGAAGTCCTGTAATTTCATACTAATTTTTTAGATCCATTTGATCCATATATCAAGGATTTTCTATTGATGACTTTGGATCTGGTTTAGTACTTTTCAAATATTATAAATTGAAAGACAGAGTTAACAAACTATGTCGAGGTAGAAAGATGGATCTAAATGACTTGTATGTCATTTTGGAATAAGTTCGAATTTGGCATCGTTAAATTTGTGGGAAATAATCAAAATTCCCCTAAATTTCAGTAACAACTCATGTTGGTTAAAGCGTTCACATGTTTATTATTGTATATTTGATAAACAAATTGTGAATTTCAACGCGAGGAATATTTTGGATATGATATGTATAGTCGTGTTCTTTAATATTCTGTAAATGGTATAAAAAAGATGTATATAATTAGAACCATTTATGAAAATAATATAAATTCGGTTCTACGATTAATTTACTTTAATCAACATTTGACTAAGCAATCTGGATATATATGTATACGTTATTTTGGTTAATTCAGAAATTTTGATTAATTCGAAATAAGTATGATCCTTGAAAGTGTTTGTATTTATTTTATTATTGAAATAAATTTTAACATGACAATAATAATATTTTGGACCACATAATGGCCAATTGCACGTATTTTTGTCATAAATGCATTACATATGGTTATGGTAGTAAATGAATTAATTTATTATCATGAATGCACTAAATGCGTTAGTCGCAATTAATTTAGCGGTGCAACATGATTGTAGTTAGAATAAGAAAAGACATATGGTTTATTATTTAATGCATTTATGTTTAGTAGTTGCAGATATTTTATATGTTTAACCCATGCTTGTCAAAAACGTGTTTCACTATGGTTAGCATAAAATAATATGAGCAGCAGTTTTTATATTTTACCAAAATGCATAGTTACTCACCTTAATTAAGTATTCAAATAGTGAACTAAAGATAAAGTGATGTAGTAGCATTCTATATTGCTATATTATGGTTCAAAAATACATCATAGCCATTACATTCATTCATGTTATTTAATACAACATTCACTATGTCATTTATGTATAATTTTATGTGGCATTTAATTTTGTTGTTCATCCATGACATTTGTTTTACGATTTATTTATGATGCCTTATACAATATTTATTAAGAGAATGTCACTAATGTAACCACATACTAAAGTAAAAGATTATAAAAGCTATGATTAAATCATGTTGTTCCATGGTTATAATTTTGAGATGCTCAAATTTAATATAGACTTAAAATACTTGTGGGAGTGTTTTATAGCACTTGAAATATTGAACATGCACTCGAAATAAATTCAAATATAATTTTTGGTGTCTCTTTACAAACTAATTGTAAATACCCAACATTTAAAGTGAGGTAACTGAAATAACATATCACCAAGGTGACCTATTTATTTTAGTTGCTCATGAAAATGTTTGATATTCGTGTATTTTTGTTCATATGGATGTTCGCCGGCCTAAAGGAAGACTACAATTTGGCTGAATAACTTACACATATGTGATGATAAATATGTGAAACCTAACTAATCGACCTAAAGAAAGATTGTTATTTAACTTGAATTTACTGTCGGCGTTCGATCATTACAACAAGGGTACCGTTTAAAGTTAATATTACTGTCCAAAGGCATGAAATTAATGTTGTGTTAGGTATCTTGAGAAGAGACTTACTAATTATTTGAATTTACTATGACAGATATTTGGATATGAGCACATACGGTCAATCCTTAATTCTTGTTCATTCTTTAACTAATTTGACCAAAGTGTCTGCCAAATTTAATGTTCTCATCTTATTTGAGACCAACTTTAAGGGTTATTAAGAGAATATTTGTTTGTTCTTAACTTCGTAGATCGAGCTCTTGGAATTAGGAGGGTAACACCCACTCATATTATGGTTGAATGCTCTTATAATGTTAAAGAATATTTAGAAATAAGACAATTCAAAAAGCAAGAGTCAAAAGATCATAAAGTAAATTATTTCAAAAGCTTTCAAGGATGTGGATCCGTAGGGATAACTAATTTTAAGGAGTCATTTACTGAGAATGAAAAGCGTTTTGTCAAAATGGTAAGAAGAAACAAGCATGGTTTGTATTGCTTGATCCCACAAAAAAATAAATGAAACATAAAAGAGACTATATAAAAAATATTGCATTAAAAGTTAAAGACACAAAGCTATTGTTGTTTTTGTATTCTTATTATTTGCAATATATCCATTTTACGATTGTTATTAATTTTCTTAAGAATAAAATGACCTCTTATTGAGCTCATTTCACATTATGGTAAGAAGAAGAGAGATTGAAGCATCATAAGATAGAAGTACCCATTTATCGTACATAGTGAATAAATATATAATTAAGGCTAAAGATGTCACTAAGGACCTAAATAAAAGAAATAACATAAGGATATACTTATAGTTGTTTCTTTTATGAAATCTATGGACATATGAAAAGAATTTTACCAGATATCACACATATCATGTCTAAAAATATAAACATATTTTTTGTGATTTGTTTGTTATTGTTGTTATACTGTAACTTAGACAAATTTTGGTTTCTAATTTTGATACGAACAAATTGGAAAGTGTATTTTCTTTAGAAATAATAAGATTAATTTATGAATAAATTCAAATATTATTGGAATTAAAACTCCTAATGTTCAAAATAGCAAATATCTACTTATACTCAATACCTATTATAATAAAGTTTCAAATTTTGATTTGATGATTAATATGATTTTTTTTAGCTTACGAAATATTATAGACCGAGGCACCAAAGAAAGAAAGTACTTTATTGATATTCTAAGCGACTTAAAACTGCAAGTTTTATAAACCCATACTAAAAAAAATTACAACGGGAAATGTTATAATTTTTTAGGATGTTAAGTTTGGGGGAGAAATAAACTACAGATCGTTGTCTTTAAAAGGAATCATTATCTTCAATTCAACTACATTTACTTCTTCGGGCAATGTATAGGATTTGTTTCCTTTCAGTAATAAGAAGTAAATTAAGAACCATAATAAGACAATATTAAAAAAAAAAATTAAGGTATGCAACTTTGTCCTTAAGGAGAATCATTATCTTTAATTTAACCACAGTTGCTTCTTTGGATAATTATAGAATTTGTTTTCTTTCATTAATAAGAAGTAAATTAAGAACCATAATAAGACAATGTCAAACAAAATTTTCTTTGAGTTCAGATTACTGTTTCAAGAAAACAAAATTAATAACCTCAAGTGTAAGGCCACTAAGGAAATCCACTTGAAAAGGAAGAAATACAATTTTGGATTGTTATGTCGTATTTCTCCATAGCGATAAATAATGGATTGGTGAAAATGTATCTATGGACTTACATCAATCCATACAACGTACGGGTTTTTTTTGATAAGTAGTAGTACGACCTAGGTTGCATAGCCAGAATAATATATATATATATAAAAACTTGAGTTATCCGACTAACAAACAAATTCGGTGGCGTAAAACCGAAAAACGTTTCCAAAAACAACCGAACACAGTTAAAAACCAGATAGCAACCAAAAAAAGTACAAAACAGAAATAAATACAGCCACTAAATTAGGAAATGGAAGGGAAATAAGTTTTTGCAATAACCCTAAGATAATTAAGAAGGACCTCTGTTGCTACCAACCGAGGCCTGATCCCCCGACGCTACAAGGAAGTAGTGAATGAGAGCCATAACGGTACCTGTCAACTGGAAAAAGAAGTGAGAATTTTCCTAGAAACTGAGTGAAATGACCTAATTTTGCATTTAAAGAATCCCCCATTCCTCTCAATCGAGCATACCCAGGCAAAAGCTAAAGAAAGTAAGGCAAATGATGAAGTGGGCGACGAAGACGCTCAAAAGGCTTCCAGGTTAGGAAGGTGGCCTTAGCTTGTAAGTTTAAACTTTTTGTACACATCATCCACAACTTAATCGTGCAATCGCAGTCGAGGAAGATATGATGTGTAGAATCAACATGCTCGCTATAGAGGAAGAAACATTGAGCAGCTACAATGGACTTTCTTGCCAGGGCATGAGTAGTACTAAGTTTGTTAAGCACTATAAGCCACATGTGCACTTTAAATTTTAGAGGCGCTCGGAGGCTCCAGAGGCTGCTGAATTCGATGAATATACCAAGGAAGTTGTAGAATGTGTACATGGAATGTACCAAAAAAATCCCTGATGGTCCAGGACCCTACCGAAAGAATCCTCCATGTCATGTAACAAAATTGAGTCAATGTAAGTCAGAAGAGCAGACGCTGAAAGGAGAAGAGAGATGTACAGGATCGATGTAAAGCTTAAATTTCATGAATCCTCATGGAAAACAGCATGCAAGGTTACATCCTTGTTCTAAGTAATACCAAATAGGTTAGGGAAAAGGGAGGACAAAGTTTGACCTTTCATTCAAGGATCTTTCCAAAAGAGGATTATTTTCTCATTACCCCAAGCGATAAATGTATTGATATGAATTTCAGAACCTACCTTAGCCACATTGTTTTAGAAGATGAAGGCTCTTGGAATAGAAGAGCAATTGAAGAGGTTGAATTTGCCGTTGTAATAGTAGGATTTTATCCAAATTGCTCATGGTTTTGAATAACCGTTAAGCAGATTCTAGCTCCACTTAGAATGTAATGCCTTGTTGAAATTACTCGGGTTTATCAGACCTAGGCCCCATCATTTTTAGGCATGCAAACAGAGTCCCATGCGACAAGATAGTTTGCAGCGGTGATTGAAGTCATACCTTTCCATAATAATGCTTGCCCTAACGCATCAATTTTCTAAATTACCTAAGTTGGCGCTCTAAATCAAGAACCAGTAAGTCGAAAGAGTAAACAGGACAGAGTTAACTAGCGTAAGCCTACCTGCCCTACCAAGTGATGAAACCTTCCAACCAACCAGCCTATGAGTACACTTCTCGTTGAGGATCGACCAATCCTCTTTCGTAGGTTTAAAAGGCTTAATAAGCTATCCAAGATATGGAAGTGGGAATGATTGCAGGCTGCAGTTTAGCAAAGAGGCCATAAGAGTACCAAGAGGGATCGTTGCATCAGATATGAAAACATCACTCTCGGAGTAGTTGATTTACAGCCCTGATGCCCGTTCGAAACAATACAAGAGAAGCTTCAAGGTTGCAATTGACTTGGGGGTTAAAATGGACAGGAGAATGGTGTCGTCCCCGAATTAAAACGAGTTGAAACCATTGTTTATGAAATCACTACATGAGTATTCAACTAGACCTAACGCACAAGCCCTATCGATCATTCTCGCATAGATATCCATAGCCAGGTTGAAAAGAAGGGAAGATATTGGGTCCCCTTGCCTCAGATCCCTCTTGGAGCGAAAAAGGTTACCCTTAATACCGTTAACGCAAACTGTGGAACAAGAGATGGAGAGCAACTGGGAAATCCAAGCAATGAAAGACTTTGGAAACCTACGGTGGTCTAGGTTAGTGGGGAAAAAAATCCCATGAAATACTGTCGAAAGCTTTAGAGAAATCAAACTTTACAAAGGCGCAGCCTATTTTATTCCCATGACAAAAGCTAATGGCCTCTTTGACCATCGCAACTTTGTCAATTAAGGATCTACCTAAAGTAAAGGCATATTGTCTGGGGCTGATGAGGGAATCCATGTATGGTCTTAGGCGATTGACCAGGATCTTAGTGATGAGTTTGAAGGCTGTATTTAAGAGGTTGATGGGTCTTAAATCAGAAGGAGAATAAGCACCTTCAATTTTTGGGATGAGAATGATATTGGCGTAGTTGAGTTTTGCTACTAGATTCGGTTATGAATGGAATTCGACGAAGACATTGAAGATGCTGAATTTGAGGAATCCTCAATATCTTTTGAAAAAAGAAGAGGGGAATTCATCTAGACCTGGAGCTTTATCAGAAGTCATTTCGTTTAACATAGCCTAAATTTTGTCAATCTCGAAGCGGCGGTCAAGGAGAAGAAGAGAATTAGATGAGGCAGGAAGGAGAGACTCCCAGTTGTCTTTGCCTTGACAAGAAGAGGGAGTGCCCAGAATCTACTTGAAGTGTGTGGTGAAAACTCTGACAATCTCATGCTCATTAGAAACAAGAGATTTATAAGTCTGAATGCTGGAGATTTTGTTAGATCTCCTATGTCCATTAGCGATTCTATGGAAGTAACCCATGTTGAGATCACCCTCTCAAAGTCAGTAGTCCCTTGTATGCTACTTCTATGCCATCTCCTCTTGAGTCAAAAGCCGAATGAGATCCAACTGAAGAATGCGAAGCAACTCCTTTTTCCAAGCATCAAGGTGGGAAGATTTCTCCTTGATATTCAAAGCTAAAATCTGTTTTTGGATATGATATTTTTTTGCTTTGACCGAACCTAAACCATTTAGACCATGTTTTGAGAGCAAATCTAAGAAGTCGAAGTTTAATGACGAGAATATGGGTCGCTGACCTAGAAACAACAAACGAAGCCTAGAGTCTCTCTACCATATCGTTGAACCCCAACTCAAGGGTCCAGAATTTTTTGAATTTGAAGAGAGGCCTATGAGGGGTACCATCTCCAAAGTCAAGGAGAATTGGGTAGTGGTCAGAGATGATTTTGGGAAGATTGGTTTAGGATGCAAGGAGGTAAGTAGTCTAAAAAGACATAATGATAAAGAAACGATCGGGCTAGATAATGATGGAGAAGATCGTTTGCTCAACCATTTGAAGGAACGATTATTTAAAGGCAAATCGATGAGGTCACAATCGCTAATGAGCCTGCTAAAATTGTCTATATCCGAAGAGAAACCAATATATGAGTTTCGCTCGGAAGAGAATCTTATAACATTAAAATCACCCCGAACTAACCTTGGACTGTGGAAAAGGTAAATGAAATAGGTACAAGCAGCCCTTAACATAGAATGATCAAAACAGTTGTCCAAATCGTAAATATTTGAAAAAGCATAAGCTAAACCGGTTAACACTTGCTTTAGCGTCAAACGAAATGCAGAAACGTCTATAACTCTTTGTAGAAGAGCCCATTTAGAGGTGTCCCAAAAAGTGGTAATTCCTAATTTGGACCCTACCGAATCTAAAATAGCTGATCCACTTAAAGATCACCGATAATCAATCTAAGTTTAAACACATTTGGGTTACATAGCTCAGATTCTTGAATAAATAAGACAACAAGACGCAAAGGACGAATACAATTCTTAACTAAATCGCACTTATCGGAACAACCCAAACCGCGAATATTCCAAGATAGATTACGCATTAATAACCACCCACGCAGTTTGATTCAATGGCATTTAATGACCTCAACATGCGAAGGATTTAGAGAGACTGACATACAAGATGTGACTACAATTATAACTTATTGATTAAAAGTGTTTAAAAGGTTAAGGATGAAGGAACTACCCTGAATGGGGGTGATCAGAATTGGTAGACAGAAGCCGGCCACTCCTCCTGATAATTGAGACCCCCTTGCGGCTATTGATGGAGTAGGAAGAGAGTAAGTGTTATCATCGGATGAGACAATCTAGATCACTTGCTTACCTGCTTTGACCACAACCAACTTCATATTAAGGCGTGCTTCATCTTCCATGATGTCATCAGAAAAGTTCAACCGAGGAGTGGCTAGGCTAGACCATGATTTAAGTCACTCGTCACCGAAAAGGTAAATCGTCTTGAGAGGATAGGTTATAGGGAAAACACCCTATCCAAGAACAAATTCATTAGGAGGAACATGAGGGTGATTAAGATCCAGTGGTCAAACATTAGCCTGAAATCATGGTCGAATGCAACGGTGAAGTGAGCGCCAAGAACTACCATAGATTTTTAAAGCCTAATTTTGATGTAAGAAAAATGGTGGTCAATTGTCGCCTAAGGATAGTGGTCTAACGCTGTTAACTGCCTGACTAGGTCATGTATCTCCTTGAACTGCACATCATTGCGGATAAAAGGTGGAATACCGAAGACTTTTATCAAATAGTGGTCAAAAAACCGACAAACAATGTTATCCCTTTCTAAACCCACTTGCGAATGTGGATTGTACCCGTTGCATATTAGAGGAACCGCTTGGTAGCGGCAATGGTTAGTAGTCGGTGATAGGGAAATCTAAAAAAGATAGCATCATCGGAGTACATGGTAATACACCAGTCTTCACAGTCGAAGTGACGACCTAAGCAGTGCCTAACATCGTTGATGGACTAAGTCCCAGAGACGATGGATATCATCGCATGCATTTGTGATTCAAGAAGTTCATATTTTGGGGCATGCATTTTCCTTGGTTTTGAAAAAAGTGGAAATTCGGTGGGGAAAGATGAATTAATTCGGGGAGAAGATTGTTATAGACAAGGACACCTGGCGATTGATTGAGATGTTGCCTTGTTACCCGAGTTAACAAGTTGGCACTTTGTAACCACTGAAAATACATCGCTTGTACCGTGAATCTTGTTTGTTCCCATCTTGTTGGCTCTACAGCGAGCCGAGAAGTGACCATATTTATTGCATGTAAAACATAAGACGCCATTCCGACATGATTTTTCGACATATCCAAATTTTCTACATCTGAAGCATTTGCCACTTGCCTTTAGAGATTTTGACATAAGAAAATTTATACTTGGCGGACGAGTAGAAGCAGGTGGGGCGAACTTGGAATGTCTAAAGTTTGAAACGGGAGGCAATTCCCACGTAGGAGAATTAGCAACGTCGGCAAAATTTCAACCTCCCTGAACGAGTCTAGCACCTAAACCACCATTCGGGACCAAGGAAGATTCAAGAAGCATAGGATCTAAAAGGAAAAAGGGAATACAAATCCCCAAATGAATGCGAGTAGAGGGATCAAAGCAGGCCGGGATAGAGAAATAAGAGTGTGATGCCCGACCTCTATACCCATGCTAGCCAAGGACACTACGGGGTAATGCCGTCAACTAGCGCGGAGAAAAAGGCTGTTCAGGAGCGACCATCTGAGTAATGGCTTTGCATGAGCACCGATATGTCAAATAAAATAATAACTTTTCATTTCAACTTAAGAGGAAATCCGACATACCGATACAAACACAAGATACTACACAGTGGCCATAATATCTTCGGAAACATATATAGAAATAAGCATAACATAAATCAATCACAAATAATTCATATCACATAGGCGGAAATAGATATGAATATTACACATAAAAGTGTACATCAGAGTAGTGACCGAATAAGATCCATAATATCACAAAAGAGTAGATACAGGTGCTACACAAAAGAACAAGTATACATCAAGGAGTCTCTATCTCGAATGTATACAAAACAAAAAACTACTAAACTAAAGTAGTTAGCCAAAAATTAGGCGATAGTCTCTGATAAGAAATCAAGCAAAAGCACCTGTAAAATCACACTCTGACTCGAGTATTATTTAAGAAGAAAATAATAAACGGATCAGTCTAGCTATAAATATCAGATAAAATGATATAGAATAAGAGATATGACAAAAACGTATGATAACCATTATGTCATACTATGATAAGTATGTAATTGAAAATCAACCAGAGATTAATCAATATCACAAGAATCTTCTCAAAGATCAAAAGAATGTCATACTCTTTAGTTTTATTCACCAAGTCACAAATATTGACATTGCATCGATGCCAATCATAAAAGCTGGTGAAACACAAATTCCAGAAATCAACAATAGAAACCCAAAAATCCCAAAAAGGGGAGGCCTATCATAAACGGGAGCACGAAAACTCACCAACACGTGTATCTCAAAATGGGACATTATCCCATGGTCGGTAACCATAAATTCCGATCATCGACGCAGTGCAAACGGTGCGTCCAATGAACCAAAAAGCCTGGACATTGATGTAGTACAATAACGGTACATCCGATGAACCGAAACTCAAACAATTCAAAACATCGACGCAGTACAATAAGAGTATGTCCAATGAACCGAAAAGCCGAGACATCGATGTAGTACAAACGGTACATCCGATGAATCGAAACACAAAATAATTCCGAACATCGACGCAGTATAAACGGTACGTCCAGTGAACCGAAAAGCCGAGACATCGATGTAGTACAAACGGTACATCAGATGAATCGAAACACATTAAAAGTACATGGGTCGCTAGCCCACAAAAATGGATTCGAAACTCCAAATAATACATAGGTCGTTAGCCTATAAAAGGAATGAGACGAAACTCAATAAAACGAGGTACCGTTCCCTACGTGGACAAAGAAACATAGCGTATCGCTAGTCAAAATCACATAAAATGATCATCATCGATCATCAAGAAGTGTCAATTACACTAAGCTAGTAAATATATGAGCTTAGCTTCATGTCCCATAACCACTAACTTAACTTAAATATTTACGAACAAATTGGAGATCTCCACTCAAAAATTGTCATAAGAGATTCAATCGAGCAAGTCTAAGAATTAACCGACGAAGTAAACGCAAGCGTTTCATACCACTTGTTTTACTTAGTCGTTTAGTTAGATTTCTCATATGAGTGAGGTAAAGGTTTGTATATACTAATAGATTGGAAAAACGGTTTAAGAAACGAGCTTCGTAATAAAATAGTGTTGAAATGGTTTTAATGGAAGAGTTTTGATATTTACTACTAGTATTAAAACCTTTATATTTTTAAAGTGACAAATCACAAAAATGATTGTAGAAACAATCAATCACCAAAATTCACATACCAAGACGTGAAGTGAATCCAAAGAAATCGAAATCAAATCCATCAAAATGGATAATTCCAAAAATCCCAAAGAAAATGTCATCAAAGTCGATAATAGATGATTACAACAAAAGGGAATCAACACATATCGATAAAATTTGGAAACTCAAGCTAAATAGGCAAAATAGAGCCCAAACAGCAGATTCAGACGTCTGAAATCAAGGATTCAGACATCTAAATCTGGAAAGATAAATGCTTTCCAAAACACAATTCAGACATCTGAACCCTATATTTCAGACGTCTGAAATAAGCATTTTTTAGCCTATTTCCTTTCTGGTTGCTCACGAGCAAATTCAGACGTCTGGAATTTATAGTCAGACGTCTGAATACTGGGGAATAAAAATTCCCAGTATAATATTCAGACGTATGAAATAAGGATTCAGATGTCTGAAACAGTGGTTCAGGGCATTCCCTGAACCTCGACCAAAAATGGCCAAATGAATATCGGAAGCGACCGAACGAGCAGATGACGACTAAGGATTTACGTCACGTGACAACCCAGCCCTAACGGCTCTTCGATACGCCTCAAATATCAATGTCCAAATATCCATAATAGGATTTTCATAGATTTTGATTTCAAAACACCAAAAATTGGAATATACACCAAATCAATCCAAACCAAAATCAATTGCACAAGAATAAGTGTTAGGAGTTCATACCTAACAATCGAAGATAATTATAGACTAAGATGTGAGATAAAAATCTCACCTTTAATCCCAAAACAAATGAAGAAGAGCTATAGAGCAAGGCAAGGACAATCACTCTTCAATTCCAAACCAACAAGCTTGAATCTAAGCTAAAAAGAGAAACATTTCCTAAATTAGGTTTAGGGACATCTGAAATTGGTAAGAGAATGAGTTGGAGAAGAAGAAGAGGAGGCTTACCAAAGCTTCTTCTATAAATTTGGAGCTAGAACTTGATTTGTAAATGAAAACCAGGGCTTCGAGTTTTAATTTCCCATTCCTCTCTCCATTGTTGCTAAAGCTTGAGTATTAGGAAATAGAAAGGAAGTGAAGAGGAGAGGTGGACTGAGCTAGAGTAATAAGTAGGGTTAATGGGATGAAACCCAACCCAAAGCCCTAAGTGAAAAAGTAGCAAAATTCCACTAACTCCAAAAATATCAAAGTTTATACTCAAAAAGGTCGCAAACGTCATTTTTAACTCAATTGGGGTGGTCTCGAGTCCAAATTCGACTGTTTGCAAAAGGTAGCCTTTCGGACACTAATCCGACTATCGATGAATTATTTTAAATAAAATATTTAAATATTCAATCGATAAATATGCGGGTTGTTATAGACTCCCCTCCTTAAAGAAATTGCGTCCTCGCAATACTTAAGAAGAAAATAAATAGTAATAACCATAAAAGCATATCAACACAAAAGAAAATTTGAAATAAGAAGTTCACCATAAAGAGCACGAAAAAGTAAACCGGGACGAGTTCGCTCGATGAATTCTCTAGATTTTCCAAGAGCAATCCTTGAAATTTGAGAACCATTGAACTTTCACAAGAAGAACATCTTTATTCCGAAGGCGCTCAACCTCCGTAGCAATGATGCGAATGAAATGTCGCTCATAAGTCAAATCTGGTGAGACTTCACTTTCCTCAATAACACCGGGCTCAAGAATAAAAATGGAATCCCTAAGGCATTTCCGTAGTAGAAAGATGTGAGAAAACGTCATGAATAACAGAAAATTGAGCTGGTTTAACGACGTAGTACAATAACAGTATGCCCGAGAAACAAGAAACTCGAATAATTTGGAACAACGACGTAGTACAACGATTGTACGCAAGATGAACCAAAGCTCATATAATTCGGAACATCGACGCAGTACAAAAACGGTACGTCCAATGAACCGAAGCTCAATTAATTCGGAACACCGGCGCAGTACAAAAACGGTATGTCCAATGAACCCAACACCATAAAAGAATATCGGACGCAAGCACATAAGATAAATGAGACGATGCTCAATAAAACATGGTACATCGAAACGTCCGATAAACTTGGTAAAAGATCATTTCATTCGGACATCATCAAAAAGACAACCACTTGTTGCTTACCACTAAGGGTATTGGCAACATGATTTCCCCTTCCGGGAGTATACAAAGAATATTAAGACCATAACATGCAAGGAACTCTAGCCAACATTAAGTTCCTTATGAGAAAATAAACATTCCAAAGATTTATGATTGGGGTAGAGAACAAATTTCTCACCAAAAAATGATGATGCCAAATTCTAAAAGTGAAATCAATAGCCGCGAGCACTAGATCATGAATAGCATATCTAGTCTCGATAAGCTTTAATGATTTATAAGCACAAGCGATAGTACGTTTTCTTGGCATAAGAACGGCTCCCATACCAACACGACTAGCGTCGGTATAAACAACAAAGTCTTGGTTTCCCTTGGGAACACAAGAATAAGAGTATCAGGAAAAAAATTTCTTTTAAATAATCTTCTTCCCCGAAAAGCTAAAACTTTCAAAATCACAATTAACTTTATGTAATTAACTTTTCTAGAAAAAATTTCATTTTTACAAGTCAATATATTGTGTCAAATTGTCTCATCAAAGCGTTTAGAAGATTCCTATCGATAACGTTGATCAAGCGCATCGACCAGAATTCTTAAACACTAAATGGGCAATACAATCACAAAATCATCTTCTATATGAAAAAAATGTCTCTTAAAAAGTTTTAAAAATATTCTTTGCTCGTTTAAGAACAAAATCCAACTATACTAATAAATAAATCTTATGAAAAAGATTGGTAAAATTTTTAAATTGCTATTTTCATCCAAAATCAATAAATACAAGAATGGTCTCATCGAAATATTCATAGAATACTCGATTTATAAAATGGATGAAATAAGATGGACAAACTGAATGGCATAATAAGTCATTCATAAGAATCATAACGAGTGCGGAATGCGGTAAGTGGAATGCTAACTTCTGTGACTCGTAGCAAATGAAAACATGTGGCAAGGTCGAGCTGAATAGACCCTAACACCACTCAAAAGATCGCTTAGGTGATACTCCTAAGACAAACTCAAAAATACCAAAAATTCCACAAACTATCGGAATGAGAAAAATAACGTTTTCCTCATCATGAGGGTTTAAAGAATAAAATGATGCCACCAAGTTGGAATCGAAATCGTTTAAAATAATAGAAATCTGCTCAATAGATTGAAAAAGTCGAAGATGGATAGTCCACATGGGACATAGGATATGGACTTCATAATGATTAAGCCAATCCTTTCACAAAAATCAATTTCGAAGCCTAGGTAACGCATAACATGCAAATCGGCTCGAAAAGAAAAAATCGCATAAAATAATTTCGACATCAATAAAAAGCAAATTGAGTGTTGCGGATCTACCATCTGGATTCGCAATTCTCAAAGAAGTCACCAAGCCCAAAATGTTTAAAGAAAAAGAACCAACAAGTTCTTTTGATATAAAAATAATGAGATGAACCCATATCAAAAAGAACTCAAATAAGAAGATCACGAAATAAAATAATGTCATCAAGGATTGAATAAAAAGTACCTTGACCAAGAGACGTGCCAGTGGGTGTTTGCACAACATTAAGCCTTCCCTCCCTCTTGCTTGGAAGTTTGGGACATGTAGATAAAAGATGACCCAGGCTTTTGCAACAACGACAAAAGAGAGGTTTCAGACACCTATTAGCATAATGGTCTGTAGAACCACAATTATAGCACTGTCCTTGACTAGAGGTAGGAGTCTTTGCTACTGGAGTTTGTTGCTTCCCTTTCTTGTTGGGAGTGGGGCCTTTGAATTTGATAGGCCTCTTCATGTTACTGTTGAAGTTCTGTTGGGCACCCATAACTTCAACATCACCCTCATTATCGGCCAATTCAAGTCGAAGAGCGATATCAATAAGCTGATCAAAAGAAACTTCTAGTTTCAGAAGCAAAGGCTTTTTGAGATTCTTATTCAAACCATGGACGAATCTCTGATTTTTCTTCAATGGGGTATTAATGTATTTAACCCCGTATTTAGAAAGAGATTCAAAAGATGCGACATATTCTGCCACAGAAGATTCACCTTGAACAAGGTCAATAGAATGCCGGGCCAAAGTTACCTTTTCAGCCTCCGGTACAAATTTTGATTCAAATCTTTCCCGGAATTGCTTCCAAGTAAGACCCTCTTCGATAATCTCCGAAGTCAAGAGCTTATACCAATCTAACACTCTTTCTTGGAGCATGCTAGAAGCCACTTGGACTCGACGTAGATCAATAAGGTTCATGCGAGAAAAGATGCGACCGCACGAATTGAGCCAAGCTTGAATTTCTATAACAATCTCGGATCCCTTGAATGACCTTCCACCCAAGTCGGTATAATCTCTGCACAAACGTGCAAAATCGGATTTTGGGTGAGTAGGTTCCAGATTAGAACCGGCTGCTTGAGCATTCTTTACTAGATCAAGAAGTTGCTAGGCAGACATAAAAACTTCATCCTGGGGAGTAGCACTAGATTGACCGACGCTGGGACGACCAGGTCTAACCATTTCTCTTCTTTAAGAAAGAAAGAAGAAAAGTTACTCTCAAAATAAATATCAAGCAATCTTAATCGATAAAACAAGGAATCATAAAGAAAATAGGATGAATCGGTACGAAGACTCGAATTAAATCCTAAAGCACGACTCCTAAGAAAGACTTAGGACGATGATCCTTGCTAGATTATTCTACATTGTTCCGAAGTTTGGCTTTGATACCAAGCTATGACGCCCCACCTCTATACCCATGCTAGCTAAGGACACTATGGGGTAATGCCGTCAACTAGCGTGGAGAATAAGGCTGTTGAGGAGCGACCATCCGAGCAATGGCTTTGCGCGTGCACCAATATGTCAGATAAAATAATAACTTTTCATTTCAACTTAAGAGGAAATCTGACACACCGATACAAACACAAGACTACTACACAGTGGCTATAATGTCTTCGGAAACAAATATATAAATAAGCATAACATAAATCAGCCACAGATAATTCATATCACATAGGCGGAAATAGATATGAATATTACACATAAAAGTGTATATCAGAGTAGTGGTCGAATAAGATCCACAATATCACCAAAGAGTAGATACAAGTGCTACACAAAAGAACAAGTATACATCAAGGAGTCTCTATCTCGAATGTATACAAAACAAAAACTACTAAACTAAAGTAGTTAGCCAAAAATCAGGCGATAGTCCCTGATAAGAAGTCAAGCAGAAGCACCTGTAAAATCTCGGTCTGACCCGAGTATTATTTAAGAAGAAAATAATAAACGGATCAGTCTAGCTATAAATATCAGATAAAATGATATAGAATAAGAGATATGACAAAAACGTATGATAACCATAATGCCATACTATGATAAGTATGTAATTGAAAATCAACCAGAGAATAATCAATATCATAAGGATCTTCTCAAAGATCAAAAGAATGTCATACTCTTTAGTTTTATTCACCAAGTCACAAATATCGACATCATATCGATGCCAATCATAAAAGCTGGTGAAAAACAAATTCTAGAAATCATCAATAGAAATCCAAAAATCACAAAAAGGGGGAGGCCTATCATAAACGGGAGCATGAAAACTCACCAACACGTGTATCACGAATGGGACACTATCCCATGGTCGCTAACCATAAATTCTGATCATCGACGCAGTGCGAACGGTACGTCCAATGAACCAAAAGCCTGGACATTGATGTAGTACAATAATGGTACATCCGATGAACCGAAACTCAAACAATTCGAAACATCGACACGGTACAATAAGACTACGTCCAATGAACCGAAAAGCCGAGACATCGATATAGTACAAACGGTACATCCGATGAATCGAAACACAAAATAATTCCGAACATCAACGCAGTATGAACGGTACGTCGAGTAAACCGAAAAGCCGAGACATCGATGTAGTAGAAACGGTACATCAGAAACACATTAAAAGTACATGGGTCGCTAGCCCAAAAAAATGGAGTCGAAACTCCAAGTAATACATAGGTCGTTAGCCTATAAAAGAAATGAGACGAAACTCAACAAAACAAGGTACCGTCCCATACGTGGACAAAGAAACATAGCATATCGCTAGTCAAAATCACATAAAATGATCATCATCGATCATCAAGGAGTGTCAATTACACTAAGCTAGTAAATATATGAGCTTAGCTTCATGTCCCATAACCACTAGCTTAATTTAAATATTTATGAACAAATTGTAGATATCCACTCGAAAATTGTCACAAGAGATTCAATCGAACAAGTCTAAGAATTAACCGACGAAGTAAACGCAATCGTTTCATACCACTTGTTTTACTAAGTCGTTTAATTATACGAGTGAGGTAAAGATTTGTATATACTAATAGATTGGAAAAACGGTTAAAGAAACGAGCTTTGTAATAAAATAGTGTTGAAATCGTTTCAATGGAAGAGTTTTGATATTCACTACTAGTATTAAAACCTTTATATTTTTAAAGTGACAAATCACAATAATGATTGTATAAACAATCAATCACCAAAATTCACATACCAAGACGTGAATTGAATCCAAAGAAATCGATATCAAATCCATTAAAAGGGATATTTCCAAAAATCCCAAAGAAAATGTCATCAAAGTCCATAATAGATGATAGCAACAAAAGGGAATCAACACAAATCGATTAAATTTGGAAACTCAAGCTAAATAGGCAAAATAGATCCCAAATAGCAAATTTAGACGTTTGAAATCAAGGATTCAGACGTCTGAATCTGGAAAGATAAATGTTTTCCAAAACACAATTCAAATGTCTGAACCCTATATTTCAAACATCTGAAATAGGCATTTTTTAGCCTATTTCCTTTCTGGTTGCTCACGAGCAAATTCAGACGTCTGGAATTTATATTCAGACGTCTGAATACTGGGGAATAAAAATTCCCAGTATAATATTCAGACGTCTGAATAAGGATTCATACGTCTGAAACTGTGGATTAGGGCATTCCCTGAACCTCGACCAAAAATGGCCAAATGGATATCGGAAGCGACCGAACGAGCAAATGATGACAAAGGATTTACGCCACGCGACAACCCAACCCTAACGGCTCTTTGATACGCCTCAAATATCAATGTCCAAATATCCATAATAGGATTTTCATAGATTTTGATTTCAAAACACCAAAAATTGAAATATACACCAAATTAATCCAAACCAAAATCAATTGCACAAGAATAAGTGTTAGAAGTTCATACCAAACAATCGAAGATAATTATAGACTAAGATGTGAGATAAAAATCTCACCTTTAAACTCAAAGCAAATGAAGAAGAAGCTATAGAGCAAAGGCAAGGACAATCACTCTTCAATTCTAACCCAACAAGCTTGAATCTAAGCTAAAAAGAGAAACATTTCCTAAATTAAGTTTTGGAATTTCTGAAATTGGTAAGAGAATGAGTTGGACAAGAAGAAGTGGAGGCTTACCAAAGCTTCTTCTATAAATTTGGAGCTAGAACTTGATTTGTAAATGAAAACTAGGGCTTGGAGTTTTAATTTCCCATTCCTGTCTCCATTGTTGCTAAAGCTTGAGTATTATGAAATAGAAAGGAAGTGAAGAGGAAAGGTGGACTGAGCTAGAGTAATAGGTGGGGTTAATGGGCTAAAACCCAACCCAAAGCCCTAAGTGAAAAAGTAGCAAAATTCCACTAACTCCAAACATATCAAAGTTTATACCCAAAAAGGTCGCAAACGTCATTTTGAACTCAGTGGTGGTGGTCTCGAGTCCAAATTCGAATGTTTGCAAACTGTAGCCTTTCGGACACTAATCCGACTAACGATGAATTATTTTAAATAGAATATTTAAATATTCAGTCGATAAATATGCGGGTCGTAACAAAGAGACAGGATTTGGAGGGGTAGACCAGGATGGAGAGTACCATTTCTATATCTTATTATGAAATACGGATGTTGTTTCTTCCTTCTACACGGTATTAATTTGAAATGTGGATTTAAGGTATGTATATATAGTGTAAAACTATAAGAACATTTAATGAGAAAAAAATTGATGGAGCTATATAAAGGAAGTTGTCATATAGACATTTACAGCCTCCTCTATTTTGGAGCTAATATTTATTTATTTTTATAGGGCATCCAAAGATGGAAAATAATTGCAAAATATTATCATAAAATTATGGAATATTAAGAAGAGAATTGAAAGACCACTAAAATAATATTGTGACAATAAATAAAATATTATTTTCTAATAAGGGGAGAGTGCTAAATAAATTGTAATTTATATAGCATGTTGTGACAAACTCCATTATGGTAGATCCGCATATAAAAAGATTATCATCCAAGGTCTTTTGCAAGGATGTTGCTTAGTTGGTTTAACTTTTATGTAAGAATATTTTGGTTCATGAAAGTTTGAATTTAGTACTATCATATGACAAATTACTATACACTTCGGTTACATAAATTATTTTCTGATTAGAAATAAAGTAATAAAATTTTGTTTGTACCAGAAGTTGTTCAAATATTGAAAATTTTGATCTCTCTAAAGTAGAACCAGTTGAAAATAGACATGTATAGATCATATCTAATGTAATTTTCATGATACGAATCCATGATTGATCCATGTCGTTTGATTATGTTGGTATATGTGACCACTGATGGGTTTAGTTACGCTAAAGGTAACGAAAGCCGCTTTGATCCTTTGCCAGCATAATTAATGGTTTAGATTGTTTTGAAAACATCTTATGTTATAAATTGCAAATTTTGGAGCTCATAAAATCATAAACATTTATAAGGTTATTGCATATATGGCCAGGAGGAAGATTGTTGAAAAATTCCAACATGTGGGTCACATATGTAAAATAAAATATATTCTGTTATTTTGGTGTAAAACCTAACTAAAGTGGTCAAATGGTGAATTAAAGTTAAAAATTTTAAGGATACAATTGTCATGGTATCAATGTGTAGATACCGAGGCAATTCTAACTGTTGAAAGACCACATTAGAAACTGCCAACATTATAAATAAGAGGTTATGATCCTTGAATTACACAAGCTCTATTTATTCTCCTAATCACTTTTAAGAAAATAATTTAGATCTAATATTTATATCAATTTGGAAGAACAGATCCAACTCTTATCTTTTAGATCTATTTCTTTCTCTTAATCAGTTCATGAAAGTAGCAACTGCGGATTCAGATCTAATATAAGATCTAGGGCTAGTGTTAATATGGAAAATCAAACCAAATTTATTTTTTTTAATCAGCAACTATGAATTCGGGTATGACTTCCGCTAATTCATTTATTTTCCTTTGATTTTTTCTCAATCGAATTAATATGGGTTGCCTATTCAGATTTAGGGTTTCATTATTAATCTATCCTAAAGTATACTAAAATCCTAACACATAATTCTTCTATTACCCCTATGAAATTATTATGTATAATGCACCAGTTCAAGTTTCTATTTTGAAATTCATAAATTCTGTCATCATTTACTTTGTGATGTAATAAACCTATTATACTAACAAACTAGAGCTTTTTCTAAACAAATTAGTTAATTCTAACTTTCTTTTAGGGTAGTTAAATAGGAAAAATAATCAAAGGATACTCAAAGGATACAATTTGCACTTACAGAGAGCCTTTATAACTGCTAATATATATACATTCAATAGTTTCATCCCTTTCTTTTTGCATGCTTTCGTGTTCCGCACCCTGAGCTTCTTTTGGACAATAGGTTTTTGCTTATATATTTAGCTTTAAAATCACTTTGCTCGCTATTATATGAGTTGTTGCTAGAATTTATGTCTTTTGAAATCTTTATTTTGCACATTTTCCTTTTATTCTTGCTAGAAGGAGAAGTAGATGTTTAAATGAGTCTTGCTAACTTTTTCAAAAGAATTGGAGATATATTTTCTAAAACTAATATTTTTCTGCAACTCTGTCATTCAATGCTGCTTTACTATTGTTTTCTGCTTTAGAACATATTACCGTACTTGATTGATCCATATTTGCTTTTGTACTTGGGAACACCCACTGTGAACCGAGTTATATTATTTGTGCATCATTTGAATATCAACATACTATTTGCAATGAATTTGCATTTCCTTTCCAGATTGCTTGGTGAACCTTTGACGAAGATGTAGATCATTAATAACTTGATGGATGGAATTGAGTTCTCGATTTTGATATTTTTGTTTCAAATGCTCTGTGAATCCACTCTTTTGAAAAGGCATTTCCTATATTTTCAAAGAAGAATCTTTTTCAACTTGCATACTTTAAAAATATTGAATTTTCCCTGATACTGCATTGCTTGTTGGCTTCTCTGAGTTTCTTGGTAGAGAACAATTTTCGGTGATTCCTTTCATCAAATTTTCAAGATTTTCCCTGATCTGATTTGAAATTTATGAAGCAACATTATCACTTTCTTTATTTAACATATCCTTAGGATTATATTTTTTCTTTCCACCCTTTTTTTTTGTAAAATAATTTTCAAAGGAATGCCCAAAACAGACATGGTTTGCAAATCTTGGGGGTTCATACTCTAATATTATGAATGAATTTTTTCCCCATTATGCATCATAATATATGTTTCTTTGGGAAATTTAGTTTTAGCATTGAATTGAGAAAAGATTCTTGCATTACCGAGTCTTGTTTCTTTAGCTGTTTTACTCATCAAGTTTTAAAGGAACACCAATAACACTAGCTATAGAACTAAATGCTTCATCGTTCCATAGTTTTAGATTCAGTTTTGCCAATCTAATCAAAATTGGAAGGGTCGATAACCAATCTCTATCAAGAACTAACTTTTACTCCATCTTTTCAATATTATAGGTATTTATCAATGAAATATGGTCCCCCATTGATTGTTCTCTCACAATTAGCAGCATTTGAAAATTTGAATATAAAGAACCCATCATTTCTTGTATAAATCTCAAAATATCTAATGGAATTCATGTTCTACCTACGAACGCCTTGAAATGATGATAATAAGAACGATTTCAAAAAATATAAGCGACTATTGAATTTTCCCATTTATTCTCTGTTCTTTGGCTGAATGCCTCTTTCATTGTCACCACTCTTTTATTATCAATGGTGATAGAAGTAGCACATTCAAAATCAAATTTAGAACTCATTCCTTCTTTCTTAAGCACTTCTGCCCATGATGACGATTTTTAAGATTGAGTATCTTCACCAATTGGATTTTGATTTTGGCTATGTATTGATGTACTCCACTTGTTTCATAAATTTATTGATTCATGTATGCTATTTCTAAATACTCTCTTTTGAGTGTTTGCATATCTTCTTGAGTGGAAGCATGGAAGCTATTGCTGAATCAACTGTTTTGAGTATTTGTAGTATTTCGTGTGAAGGCAAGTGAAAAGAATATGAAATGCCGCTGTAACCCTTGGAGCATATTTTATCTTATGGGATACGGGTGCGGTATCTCCTTCATACAAAACCGCACGGTAAACTCTTTTCTTTATTTTTTCACTTTGGGCCTAAATAAAACTTTACCCCATGATTGTCTGTACAAATACATATGTTGTGTACCTCAAAATGTATCATATTTTGATATAATAAAATCATCACTTCATTTACAAATAATTTATACAATCCTAAAATCTCTCTATAAATCAAATTTCAACTTGGTATCAGAGTGATCCTCGCCTAATGACATTTCATTTTGCTTCTCTGATATGAATTATCATCAGATACAACATCATCATCTGCTATTCAGTCCACTCGTCAGAGAGTTCTCATCATCTGAGTAAAAGTCAGTGCCATACCTAAAGATCATAGATCTTGATTACAACTAAACAAATTTCAAGCAAATTAGGACAAAGTTCATCAGAAAGCTCATCGTCAGAGTCAAGAAAATCATCAACAAAACGTAGTGAAAGTTGTTACCTCGCCAAGAACTCATCAGTCAAGTCTCATCACTTGAATTCTGGCTGTAATTGACCTGTTTCTTTTCTCCTAACTGGATTTCTCCTGACACGGTAACTTCTGATTCATTTCTTGATCATATTTCTTTCATGATATCATGGCAGGAGATAATGATAGCTCTGCCACATCAAGTACTTCATCTAACTCGCGTCAGACTACCATTGAAAGTCTCATAAGGACTGTGATAAGTCCACAAAATCAACTAATCACTACAAATCTTGAAAAGATAATTATCTTCTATGGAAAGTTCAAGTAGAGACTGCCATTAGAGGCTATGGTCCCGAAGAGTTCCTTCTTGGCACCATTATTTTTCAACCCATGTTCATAACTGATCAAGAAAATAAAACTGTCAGTAATGAAGAATTCACAAGACATCAGAGAGAAGATAGCTTAATTTTCTCATGGGTGCTATCATCTATAAGTGTTAAACTACCACCACAAGTCATTGGAAGCAAGACAAGCAATGGAATCTGGTCAACAATAGAGAGAATTTTGAATTCTCAATCTTCTGCAAAATTATACATCATAAGAGACAATTACACAACATAAGAAAAGATAATCTAACCATAGGAGAGTATCTAACAAAGATTAAAACATTATGTGATCTTCTTGAAGTTGTAGGTCACAAGATTCCTAACTCTGAACAAGTTTTAATCATATTAAGTGGCTTAAGTGAAGAGTACGAAGCTGTAGTGGGTGTTATATCATCATAAAGGATAACAACCTCAATTGAGGAAGTGCACTCAATTCTCCTTACTCATGAAGGAAGAATTGAATAAAAGAAATCCAATGAACCAGATGTGTCAATCAATTATGCCTCAAATTACAAAGGAAAAACCCAGTACAACAACAAATCATAACAGAATCAACAAAGAAACATTTAACCTATAAGAGGAAGGGGCGGTGCAAGATGGAAAAACAACAATAAACCAAGATGTCAAACCTGTGAAAAAGTTAGCCACACAGCTGCTAAATGCTACTTCAGATTAAACTTAAGCTATGTGCCGGGGCAGAATGCTAACAATCAAAGGAATGGTAATCCAAGTGCAAATTTAGCACAAGTTCAACAAGACTCAAATGGGCAGTCAGATATGTGCAAAAATCAGACTGCTAAACCAGAACACATTCAAGATGAAGCATGGTATATAGATTATGATGCAACCAATCATTTAACAAGCAATATTGGCAATCTTAATCTTGGAAATAAAGAGTATAAAGGTAAACAATCAATTTTCATGGGCAATGGTGAGTCTATTAGAGTAACTCCTGTTGGTAAAGCCTGTATCAAAGGTGCAAGGCAGTTATTCCTAAATAATTTATTAAGGGTTCCAAAGATGAAAAAGAATCCCATTAGTGTTTCTCAATTTACAACAGATAACAATGTTTACTTCGAATTTTTTTCCTAAGTATTGTTTAGTAAAAGACACTTTAACTAATGAAACTCTTTTGTAGGGTGATGCTGATAAAGGCCTTTACAGATTCAATTTTGTTAACTCCATCAGTACAGTAAGATAACAAAATGGTTGTAATCTGTCCGAGGTCACTCAAACAGAAGAAAATAAAAGTACTTTTGATATATGGCATTACAAACTGGGCACCCTAATGCAACTGTTGTTAAACAAGTACTTAGTGAAAATAAAATTCCTTTTGGAAATATTTCTGCTCCATATATTTATACTTATTGTCAGATGGGAAAAAGTCAAAACTTCTCCTTTAATGATTCTACTACTGTATACCCTAATCCTCTTCAGTTAGTTGCTACAGATATTTGGGGTACAGCTCTAGTGTGTTCTGATTATGGTTATAGGTTTTACATATCCTTTATTGATGCATATTCTGGACAAAGTTGGATTTATTTCTTGAAAACTAAATCTGAGACATGCAATGCAGTACTACATTTCATAACGTTAGTTGAAAAACAGATAGGTCTTCATGTCAAAATCATGCAAACTGATAGGGGCATTTAACTCAAACCTCTTACTAATTTCTATAATAGTAAGGGGATAATTCATAGAACTACATATCCTTGCACATCTGAGCAAAATGATTTGATAGAAACGAAACATAGACATATTGTGGAGTCAAGACTTACACTTTTAGCACAGGCATCCTTACCACTGAAATTTTGGCTAGATTCTTTCAACACAGCTGTATACTTAATTAATAGATTTCCAGCAAGAGTGCTAAAAGGTATAAGTCCTATAGAAAGTTATGTGGTACTAAACCTGACTATCATGCTTTAAAACCATTTGGACGTCCATGTTTTCCCCACTTAAGGCAGTACAAAACCATTAAATTAGATTTCATATCAAAACCACGTACATTCTTGGGCTATCCTACCAATCAAAAAAGGTATAAGTGTCTGAAAAATAAGGGAAAACTCTTTAGTAGCAAGCATGTAGTATTCAATGAACATGTATTTCCCTTTTATAGCTCAGACATGAAGATAACCAATAAGATATATAATCCAAGAATATCTATACCTGATTTACCTGTATATTCCATAATTTGGAAACAGAAGGAGAATGAGAGGACTACAGGTGCTAGTGATTCATAACTTACTATGCCAGACCAGTCAAGCTATGAACCAGTAGATGAATCCAGCTATCACAATCAGTCTCCTACTTGCTCAAATAATCAAATTCAACAAACCAGTAATGATTCTATAGATACTCAAATGAATCAAGGCAAAAGCAATGCTAATCAGACAATTATTGAGATTACACATGCTGGTCATCCAATGATCACAAGATTCAAGAGTAGTATATTTAAACCAAAACCCTACACTACTGTTAGAAGAACCGGAGAACTTTGAGCAAGCCATAAAGGAGAATAATTGGAAAGCAGCTATGGATGAAGAGTATAATGCTCTTATCAAAAATAGAACCTGGGACTTAGTCAGCTCTCCAAACAACAAAAAATATTGGCTGCAAGTGGACTTACAAGCTAAAGAAAAATGCAGATGGAACTATTAGCGGATATAAAGCTAGACTTGTAGCCAAAGGATATACTCGACAATATGGATTTGACTTCAATGAAACATTTTCTCCTATGGTTTAGCCAACTACTGTCAGAATAATTTTCACTGTTGCTCTACATAAATAGTGGAAAATCGGACAGTTGGATGTCAATAATGCATTTCTAAATGGAATATCACAAGAGGAAATCTACATGGAACAACCACAGGGTTACAATCAAAAGTTGAATTATGTGTGCAAATTATACAAGGCAATATATGCTCTTAAACATGCCCCAAGGGTCTGATTTGAGAAATGAAAAGCCATACTTATTAGATTGGGTTATCAGCCAACAAAATCAGACAACTCCTTATTCATTAGAATCAATAAATAATATGTTATATATATTCTAATTTATGTTGATGATTTACTCATTACAGGCAACGATGAAGCAGCAATCAATGAGCTTGTCCAATATCTAGACACAATTTTCTGTCAAAGACTTAGGAGATCTAAATTACATTTTAGGCAGATAAATTGTCAGAAAATAACAATCAAAAATTATTCTAAGCCAGAGAAAGTAAATCAATGAAATATTATACAAGTCAAATATGGCAGAAGCCAATCCTCAATCAACACCTATGATTTGCAATCATCAACTCTCAAAACACAGGTGAGAACCAGTACGTAATGTCAAGAAATATAAAGTGTAGTGGGAGCATTACAGTATGCAACCATAACTAGACCTGATATATCATTTAGTGTTAACAAAATATCTCAATTCATGCAGGAACCTCTTAATGAGCACTGGAGTGTTGTAAAGAGGATATTAAGATATCTAAAAGGAATTGCAACTTATGGCTTATCTTTAAAGGCATGCAAAACTCTTAATGTGACAGGGTTCTCGGATGCTCATTGGGCAAAAGATCATGATGACAGAAAATCAGTTTCTAAGTACTGTATATTCATTAGGGATAATCCAGTTTCTAGGTGCTAAAAAAAGCAATCAACTATATCTAGATCCATTACTGAAGCTGAATATAGAAGTGTGGCTAGTGCAATAGAAGAAATTATGTGGATTCAATCTTTATTTAGTGAACTAAAGATCAAATCGGACATCAAACCAGTATTGTGGTGTGATAACAAAAGTACACTATACATGTCTGCTAACCCAGTTCTACACTCAAGAACAAAGCATATAGAAATTGACATCTATTTTTTTCGAGAACAGATACTCAAAGGTTAATTACTTGACAATCACATACTTGGAAGTTACCATAGAGCAGATGTTCTTACCAAGGCCTTGACAGATAGGAACTTCATAAGGTTCATAGAGGATCCAAAGGTGAAGGATGTCCTCAATCATGATACACATCATGACCGTACCTCTTCCGAACACATCTCAAACACCAAAACTTCAAATCAAAGTCCTTGTGGGGTAAGGAGCTCTCATGAATCTGTCTCAAAAATCAAAAATTCAAGTCAAAGTCTTAATTTGAAGAAAGGAGAGAACTTTACACTCAATCAGCCCTCAGGAGTCAATTCCTCATCTAGAAATCAAACTCAACTGTCTCAGTCTCTAGGATCTCAAACCGAAATCAAACAGAAAAAGAGGGAGAATATTGTTTATCAAGATTCAAAGTCAAAGATCAAGTCTTCTGCTCTCATTTAAGCAACAAACTCAAGCATGTTCTCAGTTCTTTTCAAATTTGCATAGTAGAGAGGACTTGTTCACACGCAGCAAATCATAGATTTTGGTTTGAGGTAGGAGTGAGAAGAATGCGAAATGTGGCTGTAACCCTTGGAGTATGTTTTATCTTATGGTATAAGGGTGTGGTATCTCCATTATACAAAACCACACTGTAACCTATTTTATTTCCTTTTCTCTCGTTGGGCCTAAATCAAACTTCGGCCCATGATTGTCTGTATAAATAAAATATGCTCTATACCACAAAATGTATGAGATTATGATATAATAAAATCATCGCTTTATTTTCAAATAATTTCTACAATTCTAAAATCTCTCTGTAAATCAAATTTCAACTAGGCGGATTTGCGAGAGTAATTACGGACTTTCTTGTGATTTCTAGCTAGTTGAAGCCATCTTTATCAATGTCTGGAGATTTGTCCTTGCAATTTGAAGAAGAAAGAAGGTTAAAAGTTGGCGAAGAATTGAGAATAATGGCTGAAGAGCATTTAATATCCGATCACCAGTTGCCATTTTGAACTTTTTGAAAGCTTTTTGTATATTGCTGTAGATGAAATGATTGTTGAAATTATGCTCTATTACATATATTTGACTGCAGATATAATGGAACTAATCAATTTATTTATAATTGTTGTTATATGTGGTTCGTGTTAAACAACTGCCACTTAGACCACCAGTTGAACGAAATAAGATCCATTTGTATCTTAGTTTACATCCTTATAAAAAGGTTCATTCTAGACGATTTTAATTTATAGTAGTTCAGTTTAACTATTTAATGATACAACCATTTAATTATAGTCCTTCCTCGGACTGTCAACAAAAAAGAAGGTTCCCTTCGATGTTGAGTGCGCTGTGTGAAATGTATACACGGTTATGGTTGGTAACATAATTTGATGAACAAAATACAAACTAAAGTACCTTATAAATGCAACCAGTATTTCTGTATCAATACAAAGCAGTACTATATGTTCAGTATTCAAATACATGAGCAATGAAAAACATTTCAATAATTATTTTGAAAAAAGTTACATCATAATCATACAAATTGAGATAATGATAATTAATAGTTGATGATTGATACATAACTCATGCAAGTCTTGCAAGGACACCGACAAATGGAGCAGTATTAGCAATAGCAGCCTCATTCTGTGATGAATTATCTCTATCATCATTGTATCCATCATGATCATCAGGGCCTCCAACAATTGCACCTATCAAGATATTATGGTTTGGTGATTTCACATGTAAGTACGTATTGAATCCACCTTTACAGTCAATTGGGCTCGGATTCTTTTTGATTGATGGCATTGATGCTCCTCTATGGTGCACCCTTTGTGGAAATTTTTTTCCAAAACCGACAAAGTAACTTAGTCCCTTTGGATTGGAACCAAGGATGTAGTCAGCCTGTTTCCTTACAAAACCGATTAGATAATCAGAAGTAACAGAACCTCCAGGACATTGAAGCCGACCATTAAAAGCAGCTATGCTATCAGCATATACAGAAATGGCAAGAGAAGCAGCCGTAGTATATTGCAAATTGTTCGCATACTGAGTCCATAACAATCCTCCAGGGGTCATTCTTAAGTTTGAACTACCCTTTTGAATCGCATTGCATATGAAATTTTCTCCATTCTTCTTCAACTCAGGCAGCCTGCCTTCACTGTGAACTTTTCCTTCCAAGATGAGCTGCATTTTTCAATATGCTTATATGTTATTCGCTTTCATTAGATTTAAAAATACAAATTTAGTTAAAAGATATCAACCAACCTTTGACATCAAAACTTGTGCTCCAACAAATTTGTCATCCCATGAGAACTGTGACCTTACACCACCAAAGTTATGGAAGTTTTTGATGAAATTCAGGTAAGAGTTGTCTTGGGTAGCACGATACAGCCATGTAGCAGCCCATAAGAGTTCATCTTCATATCCAGAGCTAGTGTAAAAACCATTCACTATAGGGACACTATTAGAATATATCCCTTGTCGATTCCTACCAAAATCAAAGAGCTGCACCAATTAAAAAGAAAAAAGAAGGTCAGTAATACATTTATCACACAAATATAAATATTTTGGTTTTAAGGTGCACAAATTTTGTATACATAAGAAAGAAATGTTTATACTTGGCGTGCATGGGAGAGAAGAGTGTTAGAGTAATGGCTGTTGGATTTTTTGAAAACTATGGAGGAAGCAGCTAAAGCAGCAGCAGTCTCAGCAACTATATCAGAGCCAGGATGAGCAGCATTAAGTTGATAAGAACCTCGAGGAGTAGTCATACTTTCTGGTCTTTGCCAGCATTGATGATCAGAGTTACCATCGCCTACCTGTGCATAGAATACTTCGGGTTTAGGGTGGGCTTTGATAAAGTAATCCGTTCCCCACTTGATAGCCTCTTTTAAATTTTGAAGCTCGTCTCTCGCTGCAACTTTTCCCTCAAATTCGATTGCACTCCACGCGAGTAAAGTTATGGTAAAGGCCATTGGAAAACCAAATTTTACATTGTCACCAGCGTCATAGTATCCTCCTGTAAGATCCACCTGTTAAAAAAAACCAAAAAAATATTGTCACCTAACCATTTAATTCAGTTATTTTTGAACCAAACTATATGCCTGTACTTAGTTGTCTCACATGTTCCAAATGTTTAAATCTTTGGACTAATTTGTTTTAAATTGCCTGTTTTTTTATATATATTTTGATAATGGTATATTTTGACAATTACATAATAATATATACTATATGTTTCATCCATATACATATATGTATATATATACATGTATATATATGTGTGTGTATATATACATGTGTGTGTGCATATATGTGTATATATGATAAATATTGAATATGGACAACACTATGGATGACGAGCATTATTCAACATCCCTTTTATGGATTTAAGAACCTTAAGAGGACGTAGGGTATTAAATAAAGAATAAGCACAATAACATGTTTGGTAGATCTTGACTGAAGAATTGTTCATTAGCATGGTTATCATAGTGAAAAGTATAAACAGTCGGTCCGTTTTCTATGTAAATTAAATTCATAAGAATAATTTATGTATAAATTGATGAAAAGCTAGGGAAAAAGAATTAAAAAACTAGATTTACAAACATATATATAACAAGGTCTGAAAAATTTATGTATAAACCAATGAAAAGCTAGGGAATTCATTCTATTTCGGAAGCGTTAAATCCACGGTTCGATGTTTCAAAGACTGTAACTTAAAATTAAGGTCTGAAAACGAAATGATTTGATGGTATATTAAGTGATAAGCTCTAAAATGTCATGTGTGTTATAATTGCAATATTAAAACCCAATAATTTGACATGCTAGGTATAGATGCTTCAGCAAAGTAATAGTATTTTAAAATTATACAACCTAAAATTTCAATTTTAAACATTAACCTTATTAAATATGCTTATCTGCTAAAATTTTGAATTATAAAAAAAGTGAGGAAAAAATATCCAAAACCATAATTAAAATGAAAATTACGAAATTTCCGAAAAGATAACGAAGTTTAAATTTTTTTAAAAGACCGGAATGGAAACAGAAACTGAAAGTTTGAATTTTGATGTATGCAACTTGGTGATAAAGAATTGTTGATAATTTTAAAACAGACTATTTTTGAAAGAAAAAACAAAACAAATTGAAGGATATCTACTCCTGCATCATGGCCATCTTTGGTAGCAGAATTGCCTCTCCAAGCGACTCTTTGGTTCTTTGGTAAATGCCCCGATCTTTGGGCCTCAAAGTATAGAATTGACTTTTTCAAAGCATTCCCATAATCAAATGCACTATCTCCTTTTCTTACTATTACAAGGAGCACACAAACAAAGTTAAACAAACCATACTTCATTTTTTATTCCTTATTTTCTTATAACCAACGAACAAAAGCTACTGATGAAAATTGGAGGATGAGTCTGCCTAGTATTTATATTATTTGTAGTTAATTCTTTTTTGATCTAATAATACATGTACCCAATATTTGTTACATCTTGAACAGATGTATTCTGAAAAATTAGTTTTCTTAACCTTATATGCACAATATTTGATCATTTATTTAAAAATTATTCTAGTATCTAACCAAATATCTATAGAGCATGTTTAAAAAGTGGTTATTATTACACTGAATGCCCATAATATTTCTACTGTTAATACACAAAATTCAATGAACAGAATTTACACTGTGTCTTTTTTTTAATTTCGAAAATACCTCACATTCATCAATGAAATCTTACCATTGGTTTATTACATTCAATATCATCTCCTTACCGACCATCCTACAATGGAATTTCACAATGAATTTTCAACCGACATCATCAACAAAATTGCTTGAAATAAAAGTGGTGTGGCTTAAGGATTCGCACTTATAACACACATCCGTCCACTAATTTATATTAAATAAAAAGTAAATAATTTTATATATTAAATGCACATATCTGCGATTTACATCTCTACTATTAATAAAGAGAAGAATTTAATGAACATGATTTATGTTGTGTCTTTTTTAAAATTTCGAAAATATCTTACACTCATCAACCTTATCTCATCATCGATTTACAACATCTAAGTTTATCCCCTTTCCGACCGTCCTTTAAAAGAATTTCACTATCAATTTGCAACTGACACCCCCAATTAAATTGCTTGAAATAAAAATTGTTTGACCAACAAATGGTTTTGCACTTACTATTGAATTTTGGCCACACTAATCGAAAAATTGAAGTGGTTGGACCAAGCTTGGTAATGGAGAAAATGGTTCGCAAATATGAGCTTGGAGGTGAGCGTTGTGGCATGTTGAAGGCAGGCGATACATGGTGAGCAATAGGTCTGACGTCTGACTAAGGTCCTCAGGCATTTGAATTGCTGTTATGAGGCATCTAAATGATGCCCATACAACTTTGCATAGTTGTTGCATCCCAAGAGTTTGCTTACACGCTGTGCTGTTATTGCGCCGCTATTACCGTGCTATAACTCGGCTATATATCATAGCGGATTTCTACCGCTATGATTTTTTCATATAGCCCCAAATATTGCCTTTCCACTTTAAGTCCGCTATTTCCGCTATATCCTGTTATTCTCGCTACGTTCCGCTATTTCCACTATATCTTCTTTAAAAGAAATGAACTGAAAAACGACATTTAAACATTATAAAAATTATGAAACTAATTTATTTAATTTAATTTTTAATATATATTTCAGAAATGAGAATTCTCTAATATTCTACTAAATTCAATTATGTTATATAACAGTTTTAAGAATATTTATAGTATATTCGCACATGTTTTTATTCAAGATTATTTATGTATTAATTATAATTCAATTGAATGTTAATTTTTCATTTAATTACTATTTATATATTTGTAAAAACATTAAGTACGAGTTTATATGCTATTTTAAAGTCATTTGCTATATCTTGCTATAACCTCATTGTATCCCACTATGACCTTTTGCACCTCTACCGCATTGAATCTACCGAGCGCTTTAATTACACAGCTTAGACATTTATTTAGGGCCACCAGACGTCTAATCACTTGGTACAAGTGTATGTTTGGAGTCAGACATCTCTGTAAGTTTTATTTGGCATCCAGAGAGTTCGCTCAGATGTCTGGTTATGAGGACGAGATGTCTGAGCGTCTACAACGATGAAACTTTGTCTTCAACGAGGAACCAAACGTCTGATCGGCTACGTTGTCACCACATTGCCCGGGCTGAGTGCATTAGTTTGTGAGGGTTTTGAGGGGAAAATCGGGTATTTGCCTAGGCTCAAACTCTCCTCATATAAGCTATTTTCAGATTAAAAGATAGGATCACTTCAAAGGTTTAATCAATACTTTTATCCTCCATTAACTAAGGTTTAACAATAATTCAGTTTAATTCAATTCTCTTCTCCACAAGATCATAATCTAGAGTGAATATTGTGATCATTGTAATCAATATACTATACTCTTTTCATTGAAATTAATAAAATCTCTCTCTCAAAGTGGGTGTACACTAATAAGACGTTGGTGGAACTACTATAAATTGATGTATGATTTATTTTACCATTGTTGCTTTATTATTCTATTGCTTTTTTGGTGATTGTGATTGGTTTTGTATTGGATTGACATTTTAAATGAGTTATTGATCGGTTTTTTTTCACTCTTTACCATAATCTGATTTTCCGCTATGCTTTGAGGTTTTAATTTGAGTGGTCTCGAGTTAGAATTCTCATAACATTTGGTATCGAAGCATTGGTATTGGTAGTTAGTTGTGGAAATGTGGAAATCAGACAATATCTTGGGTGGTCCCTCAATGGTTAGTCCAAGTGATATAGCTCCATTTGTACGTTGGTCGTACATGACTTCTGGATCACAATTAGTTATTGACAAGTGGATGGAAATAATGATTTTGAAAAGTGGCAAAAGTAGATGAAGGCGATTCATAGGCATCTTGGATGTGGAGAGAAAGGAAATGGAAGAATGGGCATTTACTACACTTCAACTTTCTATGGGGAGAAAGTTATCTCAAAAATTAGTTGCGAGACTATAGTTAAGGGTATTTGAGACAAGTTGGAGGAGTTGTATATGAAGAAGTCAATAACTAATTGTTTGATCTTGTTACGAATGCTCTTCTCCTAAAATATGAAGGAGGGTAATTCGGCAAAGTCGCACTTGGATGTGTTTGATGATTTGCTAATGAAGATGAAGGCAATAGATTTGAAGATTAAGTAAGAGAAAAGGACAACAATATTGCAGTGTTCATTGCCGGACCCTTATACGGTTTCTCAAATAGTTTGATTTATAGCCAAGATACTTTGATCTTGATGATGTCAAAAAAAGATTTTTAATGAGAAGTTGCACGATTAAATGAAGAAATTAGGTGATGGAAGTAGAGGAGCTAGTAGTGGTCATGGTTTATTTTTGGAGAATAAGAGATATGTGAAGAAAGGAAACAAAGCACATTCTAAATCTAAGAAGCCAGGTTGGAGAGGAAAGTCGAAGGAAAGAAAAATAGTGCTTTATTTGTAAGAAAACTAGTGATTGGAAGAATGAGTGTATGGATAAGGAGAAGGCAAAGAAGGAAGTAGCATCTTCATCGATTAGGGTGGAGAGTGGAGTTGGTGGGGGAGACGAAGATGTTCTAAGGGAGGTAGCATCAGATAATACGGGTAGCGAATGGGTGCTCGATTCAGGGGTGTCTTACCATATGACTAGTGTAACGACCCGTGAATTTCGTGGATTTAATTTGGTTAAATTAATGAGTTTTGTAATTAAATTTAGTATAAATAAAAACTTTATAAACAAATATTGAAATGAACGCTAAATATATAAATGGTTACATAAAACCTATTTACTAGCAATTTGAATAAATTTCAATAAATGGAATGGGGTAAGTATTATACTTGGATATAAATTTCATTTAAAGGGAATTAACTAATATGTAATGTAAAGTAATAAGGTTAGTGCAATACCCATTAATGAATGGAATGCAATGGGACTAAAATAAATGTATATTAGGTTATGAATCAATTTGAATGAAAAAAAAACGCAAACATTGGTTGATAAATAAATATACAAGTATATTAAAGGTTATAATAGTGGGTTACTAGTAGATTCACTCATTTACCAATAAAGATAATTAGATGTGCCTTGATGATAATTAATAACATAACGCAAAAGAGTAAATGTATTCATTAGAATATAAATTGCAATTGGATAGGGATTTTAAGTAACAATGTTAATATAAGATAAGTAATGCTAAATTAAAGTCAATAATAATGAATACTGATTAATTAAAAATTTGTAACCTATATTATAAGTTACGTGCTTATTTGTTAATGGAATTAGAATTTGTAATAAGTGATAATAAAATAAATGAATGTTACTCTAATGGAAATGAAATAACGTTCGTTTAAACGTTGAGTAATTATAGGGTCGTATTTATTATAAGCGTTACTTTAATAATTATGATTTATTTGTGAAATTAATACGAAAAGTATGTAAATAACTATGAAAGTAACACGTTATAAATTGATTATGACCTAAACTTAAGTGTAAGTCAAAGGTTGAAATTGAATCTAATCCATTAAATTGGAAACTTATTAAAATAAATTGGATTCAAAGTGTAACAAAGGGATTATTTTAAGAAATTGAAATAAATACTATAATTGGTGAAATAATTTGCATTTAAAATTTGAGATGAGAATTGGTTTAAAGAATTATAAATTTATAAGTAAATCAAGATGATAAAATTTATGAATTATAGAATTTGAATTTTATAGTGAGTTAATTTATTTAATTTATAACAGTTGGATTTATTTCAAATGAATGAAATCAAATATGTAATTATTACGTTAATTTAAAAATTAAGTTGAAAACGGGAAATATTATGTGATAATTTTTAAATCCAATGGCAAACCCTTCTATTTGAAATTTTGAATTAAATAATTATGGGTAAAAATTCAATTTAATGGAAATTTTGGAAATTTATCTATAATTTTTGAATTTTATGAAATTGAAGATTTCTATTGATTAATCTTTAATAAATTGACTTTTGAAAAATTGTTAAATCACTGTAAATTTTAAAAGTTCAGAATTTTTAACGCGAAATTTGATTTAATTAATTTATTTTAAATTTATTTAATTAATATAAAAATAGCCATTTTGGCCACGGACTCGGATTTCGATGAAACCAGATTCATCGGATCCGTAACAATGAATTATTGTAGGGTTTCAAGTTTCGCAGCGATCGGACTTGTCGTTTGATCGTACGAACACGAAACGCCTTGAAATCTATAAATTGAAATCAATTTGAAAATATTAATTTCAGCATAACTTCTTCACACGATGGAATTTGGACGTGGAACTTTTTCCATCGCGTCCAGAATATTTTAAAACACCAATTTCGATATATGGGTTTACCCAATTTCGTTCCGGGGCTAGAACGGCCTTTTTGGGCCAATTATCGTTCAACACGTTTGTTTCTCGGATCCATCTACTCTATTTCTAACCTATATATATAAACCCAATTATAAAGCCTAGCCTCCATCTATTCTCATTTGTTTGTGTATACAATCACACAGCTCCTCCTCTTCCAATGGCTGCAAACATTAGATCCAAATATAATTCAGAAATCAAAATCCAAAGCCTAAAATTCAAAATCCTCAGAAAATTCTGGAAAAAATATATATCGAACATCTCGACGATACGAATCAGCGTCTGCTATTTGTTTTTCGAAATTGCGCTTTGATCAGCGGGAAATCATGGTCAAAGGTCAAAATTTCGAAACCCATATGGTGATTTGGGCGTTTCTGATTCGGGAAGCAATCAGAGAAATTGGTATATGGGTTTTGAAGAGGACAACATGAGGAGTCGTTTGGCCATGGTTAGAGGGTGTATCGTGGCTTGTGGTGATCGGAAATCGCAACTAGTGTTTTGAAAACCTAAGACTATGAGCGACGGCTGTTGGTTTTATTTGGGCGTTGTCCATCGATCATGGGTGATCGCGGCGGCCATGAGGGAGTTCCAGGGGGTGCGACGTGCTAGCTTGTTGCGACCGGAGTTGAACGTGCGGCGGCTGAGTTTGGTTCTAGGTTTTAGGTGTTGTACAGGTTTCGCGTTCAAAAGAATGTTGGGTCGCGTTTCTGGATGTGGGGGAAGAAATGTACGTGGCATTCATTTATTAGTTAGGTAAGTTTTTTTTTCGTTTTTTTATTTTTGTTTCAAATAATTTAAAATCGAATAACTTTCACATACGCGATCCTTTTTACGCACGGTTTTCTCTGCTAGATTCGTATTGGAATTCCGGACGCTTTGACACTGGTTTGGACGGATTTGGAGACTGTCAAATTTTTGGGTTTAAATTGAATTTAGATTCAAATTAAATTCAAAAGGTGAGTGTTTTAACCCACTCACAACTTCTAATTTTTCTTATGTTTGTTAAATTGATTTAAGATATGAGTAGAAATTTATTTGTGACTGTTTTGCATAATTTATTCATCATCTAAGTTAAATCGCATTTATTTAATTAAGTGTTAATTAATTTTATTATCGCATATAAATTGACAGTTAAGATTTATTTATTTGCATATAAACTGCTAGTTAAACAGTTATTTATTTATTTATTTATTTGAATATAAATTGTTCATTGATACCTGTTATATTTTATATGTTCTATTAATGTTTGTTTAAATTGATGATGATTGAAATAAATTGATTGATGATTGATATTGGGTGAATGGATGATGTGTTCTATATAAGTGAAAGTTATTATGTTTTTTTAATTTTATTCGGGATTGCGGTTTGAAATGATATACAACCGCATTTTTATTTTTAAATTGCGGATCGAAATGATAAATATCCGTATCACTTGACCATAGGATAGAAAATTTTATACAGACACCGTCAGTATATATATAATTATTTTGAAACTGATTTCTATGGTTTGGATAGGATACGGTTTAATGAATATTAAATTCTGATATTATATAAATATTATTTTAAATATACAAATATAGTTAAATTTGTTAATTTAAGCTATGGATAATCTGTTAAATAAAAATGAATTAGTGGGAAAAATGGTGTTTGATAATTTATATTATATGTTTAAGTACAGGTTTAAGATCTTGTGTATATATAGAGTTTAAATGAATTAAATCAATTAAGATTGGGAGTTAAATTGGAAATTTATTTGGAATAGAGATTAATTAAGAATTTAACTTCATAAGTTGATGTAAAATTTATTAACTCGAAATTTTAAAAAGGTATGATATCTATAACTGAATTTTTATTCCAGATGAATTAAATGAATATTTCTAGCATAAATAAATTGAAGGAAATGATTAAGTTTTTAGTAATTGGAGTTTTATTTTAAATGATTTTTGATTTATTATGTAAACATTTCAAAAACTAAATAATAGGACAATGAATTGTTGAATATAAATTTCCAACCTTATGTTTTGAAACTGTTAAATTCTCCAAGTTAGAAATATATTAAATTGAAGTGGTTTATTCAATTGAAAGTGAATTTAAAATTTATGGTTAGACTAAAATTTTAAATGAATAAATTGTAAAGTCGCGGAAATTATTTTATAAAGAAATTTTAAATTCAAATTGTTTTATTTTATATACTTTTGAATATCCAAACCATTTATGTTTTGAAAGTTGTGGTTTTAAAACTATGGATTTCGAAGTATTATGTTGAAAGTTAAATTTCAAATATTAGGTTTCGAGGTATTATAAATGTAACAATCCTGCTTTTGGAGATTACCTGTAAATATTAAATTATAACGGTAGTTATAATTTAATATTGTGAATTAAAATAAAATTGGAGAAATTAAATTGTTATTTGGAATAAACAATGAATTTTGAAACTAAAATGAGAAAATAAAGTTTGAAACTTTATTTTATTTGTTTGGGTTAATAATAAATGGAAAATAGTTTTTATTTAGAGAAAATGCAATAATTTTATTCATTATTGTCAATTACTTCTTTTATTAAATTTTTTTAAAAGGAAGTATTTGATTTTTTTAAAGGTTGTTTATTTAAATAAAAATGTGGAAATTGGTTTTAAAATATGTTTTGGTTATAAATAAGGTTCGAAACATTTTTCTCAGTAAGAAAGGTATTTTTGGTTGAATTTTAGAAGTTAAAATTGTGAACTTTTGCATTTGTTTGTCAAAATAGTGTATTTTTGCAAATTAAGCTTATTAATAATAATAATGATGTTTTAAAAAATAAAAAATGATCTTTTCATAGAGTAAAATAATTTATTTCATATGTATGTAAATTTACATATTTGTTTGGTTGAAAATTGGAAAGAAAATGACTTTGTTTTATTTTATAGTGTAATATATGTGCATTTGATTTAAGTGTTGATTTTATAACTTAGGCCATTTAGTTTTCTTCTTATTGGGTCCTAAAAGCCCATTAGCCTAATCTAAGAAATAAGGAAATGAGAAAGACATCTCCTGTACGTACAGGAAATTATTATCATCTCCTTCCTCAAGTCAAAAAAAAAAGAACCCATTTCCTTTTTACAAACCCTAGCTGAAAATCATCAAATTAAACTCAAATTTGGTGTTTTAAAAATCAGTTTGAAGATAAATCTACAGGTAATCAAAATCTAAACCTAATATTTCATCAAAAGTCCAAATTTGTGAATGATTGTTTGTTGATTGATTTCTTCTTTCTTGCATGCGCTTGTTTCATAGTTTTGCAGGTTGTAGAACCTAAAATTCCACCCAAGCTTCAATCTTTCTCCACTAATCCGAGTATTTAGGAAAATCATCAAGGTGAGAACAATATCTCACGAATACTAGCTAAATTGCTTGTGAAATTGCTTGAATTTGCTGCATATGTAAAAGTTAATTCAATGTAGTCTATTTTCATTTCTGGCCTAAAGTGCCCACTTTGGCCATCCATAACTTTCATCTCCGGCAACGAAATGCTGCCGGATCTTTTTCTGAGTCAATTTTATATGTTAAACTTCATTTCTGCAAATTTTGGTTGAATAATATGGTCATTTGAGTGTTCAAATCGTCACTGCAAATCAGTGCACAGCCTGCAAATATCCTGTGCACATTTTGTTTTCTGAGTTGTTGCAAACATAGCCTGAGTTCATGTTTGAGACATCATATCTCTTTCGTTTCTTTCTCAAATTGCACGAGTCTTTTTTTTATGAAAGATGAAGTTCTCTTCTTTACGCGTACCGAATTTCAGGTCATTATGGCATAGATAGCTTATATAAATATGCTGCCAAACTTGGACCTGGGCCATGTTTTTGCCCGGAGTCCAACAGTGAAACACTGTCGGGGTACAACTTTGAGCGATCATATCGTTTTCATAATTTATCCAAATTGCATCATTCTTTTTCTGTTTAACAGATGACATTTTGTACTATATGTGTATCAATTTTTAGCTCAATCTGATATCATTTGTTCTCCTGTTATATGCCTGAAAGTTGAGTCCAGGAGTGTTTTTAGGCCTGCACATTTATTTGGTTTTTGAACTGTCGCAAACATGGTCTGAGTCCATGTTTGAGACATCATAACTCATTCGTTTCAAATCGTATTTGAGCGGTTCTTTTTGCAGATTTAAGTAGGTATGCTATTTTAAATTTCTGTGAAATTTCATGAAAATATGGGTTGGTTTACTATTCGTAAACTACTGTCGAACTTGTACTCGCAGCTTGCTGTAATTCAGTATTTTAAACTTTGTTTTGGTCCGACTTTGAAACGACGCAGATTTTTCGTTTCAAATCGGATTTGAATGATTCTTTTTGCAGATTGAAGTAGGAATGTTGAACTACATTCCTACCAAATTCCATGTGATTTGGACTCGGTTTGCAGGTCCAAACCTGCTGTCGAACTTGGGTTCGCAGCCTGTTTTCACCGGTTTTTATACTTAGAATAATTTTCTGCTTTTTCTGATATTTTCCGATTTCTTTGAGATTTTTCTCTAGATTTCGTACACGGGTTTTATAAAGCATAACAAAGTGTTTTTCAAGCAAATTGACTTTTAAAATTATTATTTAATATTATTTTTAAGTATTAAATTAGTTACTTCATAATAGGAATTTTAAATGCAATTTCTAAAGCGATTTTGAAGCGTTCCTAAAACTCGTTTTCTTCAATTTAATTTCTATATAAAACACACAATTTTTGCACTTCGAGCGAAGAGAGAAGAGAATTAAATGATTAGATAAAACGCGTACTATGAACACGTGCGTTTATCTTTTCATTTAATTCCTGATCTATTCGTTTGATTGTTTTGACCTTTGGGTCTGGTTTACCGATGAGATGAGGTAAACTTTGTACTGCTTTAAGTGTGGAATTGACTAACGGTTAGTAAATCGTTTAGTGCGAACGGGTGGTATGGGACACACGTTAACACTTTTCGGGTTCCTTTCCGAGAGTTTGTGACACATATTGCCAGTTAGTGGTGTCCAGTACTGGGCTTCCGGACCTTCGCCACTACGGTTTGTTGCCTTCGGGCTTGTGCCTTCGGGTTTGTGCCTTCGGGTTTGTGCCTTGGGTTTGTTGCCTTCGGGTTTGTTGCCCTATAGTATCGCTTTTGGAGTTGGTCCTTCGTCACCGCTCGAGAGATACTTGGGTTTGTCGCCTTCGGGCTTGTGGATCCTTGTTTATACAGTACTGAGCACGTGCATCTTTTGTTTCATTGATATTTATATTTCCCTAGAGTATCGCCTTTCGGAGTAGGTCTTTTGAACCACTCGATACATAGTGATTACCTTGTGGAAACTTGTGTTACCTTCATTGGTATTTGTTATTTGCCTTTTGGCTTGATTTGGGATATTCATATCCTTTGTTTATTAAGTTGCCGATGATATGAGGCTTGTTATTATTCATCTTTTATTAGATGATCATGTTATTTCCTTTAGAGATTATTATGGTACTTTATGACCTTGCATGTTCATTATCATTTAGCTTTTCTAACTGATTTGTTTAGCTAGACTGACCCGTGTATTTTATACTCGGGTCAGACCGAGGTGTTTCAGGTTAGGTACATTTGGACTTAGCATATTCTGCTTCCGCATGGACTATTCTGCTAGCTACTTTTGTTATAGCTTTTTGTGTAGTCCTTTTTGGTTGTAACTCTGATATGTATATTCTTTCGACTCATCTATATATTGTGGTTGCTACGCCACTTGACATGTATCATTTTGTATACTCTATGATGTATCTGTATATGTATGTGATGATCTTCTGTTCTGTGATGTGTTTTACATTTGAGTTGTTATATTTTGTTCTGTTAGATCTTCTAGCCATTATAGTTTTGTATTAAGTATCTATTGGATATGTCGATCCACCAAAAAAAATAAAAAAAATAAATAAATACGCTGCATTTATCGACGTATACAGTAGATAGTTAAGACAAGGCTATAGATGGTCGCTCCTATCCAGCTCTATTCTCCGTATTAGCAAACAGTATTACCTTGTAATACTCTTTGCTAATATGGGTCTCGGAGTGGGGCGTTACAATAAATCTTAAAAGTGGCATTATTTTGGAAAAGAAATATATTTGAAATAAAATGATATCATATTTATTTGGGTTTTAAAAGGAAATGATATCGTATTTATGGGTTTTGAAATGTATAATTATATTCTGGTTTTGAAAGTATAATTATTTTGAAATGACCGCGGTGTTATAATAACGTTTGGTTGTTGAAGAGACCGGGATCGGAAGTTGTCATACTCTTTGCCAACTCCGAAAACCACTTTAACAACTGTGTATGCGGTGGAGATTCCAAAATGAAGTAGGTTGGTGGCGGCGTTTCCTTTAAGGTAAATACGTGGACGCGACTCACGTGAGTTGGCATAAGGTGGCTAAAACAGGAGCGATTCTCGGCCAAGGGGGTTAGCGCCCTTTATCGGACACTCCTCTTCGATACTATACTCTGACTTCGGATTGATTCGGTGGCCACCTTTACTTTTTATTTTAGGGGGAGTTTGTTCGAGGTGGGCGATAGCTGCGGCTATGCGTTACCACCAGCCGGATGCCTAATTGGTATATCTACCCTGGCATTGCCTAGTTGTGACGTGTCACCTACCCTATCGCGCCTTATACGATTTTGGTTTTGTACCATACCTATGGAGTGCCCTCTGACGACGCCCAGTACGGGGAGATTACGGTACTGTATAGGCTATGAGAATATATTATGTGTTAAGGTGGAAAATGTAAAGCCTTAACGCTATTTAAAAGTAAGTTTATTTTACAATTAGACACTATTATAATAGCGAAATATACTACATAGTAAATAGTTTAACGGATCTTTAGGAGATGTAAATCCCGAGTATCTCTTGTGTTACTGCACTCATATTCATTTCTGTTAATTTAACTTACATAAGATCTTTTAGTTCTGACTCGAGTGTTTTGTCTTTTCAATTCGCTCGGGTCATTCCGAGCGTTTCAGGATTTGAAGATTTTTCTGGAGGTAGAAGATGAAGATTTCATTACTATTATTATTATATATTATATGGTTCCACTACACTGTATTCCACTGCATTAATATTAATGGTATATGAATTCTGATATTTATTGTATAAAGAAGAATCAAATGATTGTAAACAGTTTTATCAACTGTATATTTATTATTATACTTTATCCTTCCGTTGTGAGATTCTGTTTTGTTTTATTCTTTTTCGATTTTATTATTTACCCCATAACAATCTGCCCTTCTGTATGGTTTGAATTGGAACGTGTGTCGATTTAAAGCATGCGGAAAGGCGGGACGTTACATCTGGTATCAAGGCTTTGGTTTGGAGATAAACCTTAGCTTTGTGGGGTTTGACTCTTTACTAATAGGGTAGTAATACCCTATGGGAGTCGCTCAGTGTATATATATGAGAGAGCGTATTTGTTAGTGTTATAAAAAGGTTTTAATATTGTGCTAATTTGTTCCGTTTTGTATTTATAAATTCTGGTTGGTGCGTGGGATGCCATGACATCAATAGGGATTTCCAAACACATAATAGGAAGACCGACATAATATTTGTTTTTAATATAGGTGAATGAAATAATTTTTCCTATTATCTTTTTCTATATAAAATATTTTTTTTTCAAATGATATCTATGTTTGGCTGTAATAGATTGGTTGTTAGGTAACAAAGAGTATAAATAATAATAGAAATAAGATTTAAAAATAAAATAATTGAAATTTGGAAATTTAGAACTTAAGTTCCGCGGTTTTTGAAAACTTTTTCGAATAAATTTTGGAATATAATAATATTGTTTATAAGTAATTTCTGATATAAATATTTCGATATAATTCGAAAGAATTGTTTTAAAGAAGATTTTGGAGAAATAAGTTTTGTACTTTCCTCTCTGTCGCTGAAAAATAATTTCGGTGATGGCGGCCGCATCATCGACATTCATTTTCGAGTTTCGAGGGGGGAAGGCCACTGTGGTAGTTCTACTGCAGATTCATTTTTGAAAAATATGTAAATTTTGAATTGTTTTAAATATAATTAGAGATATATAAATTGTAAGAATATATTTATCTATTGTTTTAAAATAAATTGAAATTTAACCCTGTATTAAATTCTTAAATTTCCATTAATTAATTGTTTCAATTATTGTAGTGAAATGAAAGGTAAGTAATTAATAATTGAAACCTTTAATTTAGGTAAGAGATTTAAGGCTAAGTTACAAAGGAAATAAAAAGGAAGTTGAAATTGTAACTTATAAGGAAAGGGTAAAAATTTATTGAACAATGAATTAATTAAAAGAAATGGGAAAACTTGTATAACTTTCAATTACATTCTTTAAAAGCATATATATAACTTACCAAATATTAAAAGTTGAAATGTTTAATAAGAGGATGTAATAGATATTATACAAGAAATAAACTCGAGGTATGAAAGTAATTAATGACATTCTTTAATAAACAAGGATTTGATGTTGTACTTTTTGTAAACTTAAGTTACAATTGGAATTTTTCTATATTTAAATATAATTATAGGTAAGTATCATAAATAGATGATTATAAACTTAAGTAAATGTTTAAATTAATTATTTAATAAACAGAAAGATGAATACTGTAAATAAATAAAGTTAAGCAGTGAATAAATGAATGTAAAATAATAAAAGGAAAATTCATGATATGAATAAGTGAAAAATTTTGGTAGAAATAAAGTGAATAATTGTAAGAAATAAGTGAGAAGAAGAATGTAAATGAGAAAAAAAAGATAAATCACTATTTGAAAGAAAATAAATCAAACAACAAATATTATGAAATGAAATAAATAAGAATGAATTTGACCTATTTTCTTTAATTATTGGTTGTTTGATTGGTTTATGGTTTTTTGGGGCAAGGATACTTTAAAATTGTTTAGATGGAAGAATAATCTATTTAGCTTTATCTAAGGCTGTTGAGTAATGATGCTAGTAGTTTATTCTTCATTCCGTACAATTTAAAAAGTTTTGAAGCCGAACAACTATTTGTTTGTTTGATTGAATGGTTGTTTTGTATTTGTTGTGTATGCTATTTGTCGAAATTGATGGTTGTTGTATTGATTTGTTGTTAGTGATTGAAACCACTTAAATATTTCAGTTATATAAATTGTTAACCCTTTGGATTTTATAAGTGAAATGCAGGTTATGAAAGAAATTGCTATTGATTTTGGTTCCATAAATTAAGCGTAAATAACCCGACAAATAGGTACGTTTCGGATTACGATTTTATAGCGCTATTTTATGTATTTTTCGGTGGTTGGATATAATATTTTGGATAATATATGTAATATAATTGTTATACTTTGATATTATATTCTCTCCCGAGTCTCTCCGTACAAAGGAGACTCAGCCGAATTTTTTCGTAAACTTTTAGACTTAGAAAATATTTTGAAAATATTTTTTTTTCAAAATTTATTTATTTAAGTATAAAAAGGTAAATGATTATAAAATGGGTATACTTTATTTAAAGTAATAAATTTTGTAAATTATTGTGTACAAAGTTAATATTTGAATAAGATGTATTGTTTATCTAATTCTTCCTTCTCCCTTCTTTTCCTTTTCGGGGACGAATGGTTTTGAGTGGGGGAGAGTGTAACGACCCGTGAATTTCGTGGATTTAATTTGGTTAAATTAATGTGTTTTGTGATTAAATTTCGTAGAAATAAAAAATTTATAAACAAATATTGAAATGAACGCTAAATTAAAATATATAAATGGTTACATAAAACCTATTTACTAGCAATTTGAATAAATTTCAATAAATGGAATGGGGTAAGTATTATACCTGGATATAAATTTCATTTAAAGGGAATTAACTAATATGTAATGTAAAGTAGTAAGGTTAGTGCAATACCCATTAATGAATGGAATGTAATGGGACTAAAATAAATGTATATTAGGTTATGAATCAATTTGAATGAAAAAAAAAACGTAAACATTGATTGATAAATAAATATACAAGTACATTAAAGGTTATAATAGTGGGTTACTAGTAGATTCACTCATTTACCAATAAAGATAATTAGATGTGCCTTGATGATAATTAATAACGTAACGGAAAAGAGTAAATGTATTCATTAGAATATAAATTGCAATTGGATAGGGATTTTATGTAATAATGTTAATACAAGGTAAGTAATGCTAAATTAAAGTCAATAATAATGAATATTGATTAATTAAAAATTTGTAACCTATATTATAAATTACCTGCTTATTTGTTAATGGAATCAGAATTTGTAATAAGTGATAATAAAATAAATGAATGTTACTCTAATGGAAATGAAATAACGTTCGTTTAAACGTTGAGTAATTATAGGGTCGTATTTATTATAAGCGTTACTTTAATAATTATGATTTATTTGTGAAATTAATGCGAAAAGTATGTAAATAACTATGAAAGTAACACGTTATAAATTGATTATGACCTAAACTTAAGTGTAAGTCAAAGGTTGAAATTGAATCTAATCCATTTAATTGGAAACTTATTAAAATAAATTGGATTCAAAGTGTAACAAAGGGATTATTTTAAGAAATTGAAATAAATACTATAATTGGTGAAATAATTTGCATTTAAAATTTGAGATGGGAATTGGTTTAAAGAATTATAAATTTATAAGTAAATCAAGATAATAAAATTTATGAATTATAGAATTTGAATTTTATAGTGAGTTAATTTATTTAATTTATAATAGTTGGATTTATTTCAAATGAATGAAATCAAATATGTAATTATTACGTTAATTTAAAAATTAAGTTGAAAACGAGAAATATTATGTGATAATTTTTAAATTCAATGGTAAACCCTTCTATTTGAAATTTTGAATAAAGTAATTATGGGTAAAAATTCAATTTAATGGAAATTTTGGAAATTTATCTATAATTTTTTAATTTTATGAAATTGAATATTTCTATTGATTAATCTTTAATAAATTGACTTTTAAAAAAAAATTAAATCATTGTAAATGTTGACAATTATAAAGTGATAAAGATTGCAAAGTTCAGAATTTTTAACGTGAAATTTGATTTAATTAATTTATTTTAAATTTATTTAATTAATATAAAAATAGCCATTTTGGTCACGTTCTCGGATTTCGACGAAACCAGTTTCATCGGATCCGTAATAGTGAATTATTATAGGTTTCAAGTTTCGTAGCTATCGGACTTGTCGTTTGATCATACGAACGCGAAACGCCATGAAATCGATAAATTGAAATCAATTTGAAAATATTGATTTCAGCATAACTTCTTCATACAATGGAATTTGGACGTAGAACTTTTTCCACCGCGTCCATTTTAAAATGCCTATTTCGATATATGGGTTTACCCAATTTCGTTCCGGGGTCAGAACGGGCTTTTTGGGCCAATTATCGTTCAACACGTTTGTTTATCGGATCCATCTACTCTATTTCTAACCTATCTATATAAACCCAGTTATAAACCCTAGCCTCCATATATTCTCATTTGTTTGTGTATACTATCACATAGCTCCTCCTCTTCCAATGGCTGTAAACATTAGATCCAAATACAATTCAAAAATCAAAATCCAAAGCCTAAAATTCAAAATCCTCAGAAAATTCTGGAAAAAATATATATCGAACATCTCCACGATACGAATAACCGTCTGCTGCTTGTTTTTCGAAATTGCGCTTCGATCAGCGGGAAATCATGGTCAAAGGTCAAAATTTCGAAATCCATATGGTGATTTGGGCTTTTTTGATTCGGGAAGCAATCGGAGAAATTGGTATATGGGTTTTGAAGAGGACAGCATGAGGAGTCATTTGGCGGTGGTTAGAGGGTGTATCGTGGCTTATGGCGTCCAAAAATCACAACTAGGGTTTCAAAAACCTAAGACTATGAGCGGCGGCTGTTGGTTTTATTTGGGCATTGTTCATCGATCATGGGTGATCGCGGCGGCCATGAGGAGGTTCCAGGGGGGTGCGGCGTGGTAGCTTGTTGCGACCGGAGTTGAACGTGCAGCGGCTGAGTTTGGTTCTAGGGTTTAGGTGTTGTACAGGTTTCACGTACGTTCAAAAGAATGCCGAGTCGCGTTTCTGGATGTGGGGGAAGAAACGTACGTGGCATTCATTTATTAGTTAGGTAAGTTTTTTTTTTCGTTCTTTTAATTTTTGTTTCAAACAATTTAAAATCGAATAACTTTCACATACGTGATCCGTTTTACGCAATGTTTTCTCCGCTAGGTTCGTACTGGAATTCCGGACGCTTTGACGCTGGTTTGGATGGATTTGGAGACTGTCAAATTTTTAGGTTTAAATTGAATTTAGATTCAATTTATATTCAAAATGTGAGTGTTTTAACCCACTCACAACTTCTAATTTTTCTTATGTTTGTTAAATTGATTTAAGATATGAGTAGTAATTTATTTGTGACTGTTTTGCATAATTTATTCATCATCTCGGTTAAATCGCATTTATTTAATTTAACTGTTAATTAATTTTATTATCGCATATAAATTGACAGTTAAGATTTATTTATTTGCATATAAACTTCTAGTTAAACATTTATTTATTTATTTATTTATTTATTTGAATATAAACTATTCGTTGATACCTGCTATATTTTATATGTACTATTGATGTTTGTTTAAATTGATGATGACTGCAATAAATCGATTGATGATTGATATTGGGTGAATGGATGATGTGTTCTATATAACTGCAAGTTATTATGTTTTTTTCATTTTATTTGGGATTGCGGTTTGAAAAGATATACAACCGCATTTTTATTTTTAAATTGCGGATTGAAATGATAAATATCCGTATCACTTGACCATAAGATAGAAAATTTTATACAAACACCGTTGGTATATATATAATTATTTTGAAAATTATTTCCATGGTTTGGATAGGATACGGTTTAATGAATATTAAAATTTGATATTATATAAACATTATTTTATATATACATATATAGTCAAATTTCTGAATTTAAGCTATGTATAATCTGTTAAATAAAAATGAATAAGTTGGAAAAATGGAGTTTGATAATTTATATTATATGTTTAAGTACAGGTTTAAGATCTTGTGTATATATAGAGTTTCAATGATTTAAATCAATTAAGATTGGGAGTTAAATTGGAAATTTATTCGGAATAGAGCTTAATTAAGAATTTAACTTCATAAGTTGATGTAAAATTTATTAACTTGAAATTTTAAAAAGGTATGATATCTATAACTGAATTTTTATTCAAGATGAATTAAACGAATATTTCTAGCATAAATAAATTGAAGGAAATGATTAAGTTGTTGGTAATTGGAGTTTTATTTTAAATGATTTTTGATTTATTATGTAAACATTTCAAAAACTAAATAATAGGACAATGAATTGTCGAATATAAATTTCCAACCTTAAGTTTTGAAATTGTTAAATACTCCAAGTTAGAAATATATTAAATTGAAGTGGTTTATTCAATTGAAAGTGAATTTAAAATTCATGGTTAGACTAAAATTTTAAATGAATAAATTGTAAAGTCGCGGAAATTATTTTATAAAGAAATTTTAAATTCAAACTGTTTTATTTTATATACTGTTGAATATCCAAACCATTTAAGTTTTGAAAGTTATGGTTTTAAAACTATGGATTTCGAAGTATTATGTTGAAAGTTAAATTTCAAATATTTGGTTTCGAGGTATTATAAATCTTAAAAGTGGCAAGATTTTGGAAAAGAAATATATTTGAAATAAAATGATATCATATTTGGGTTTTAAAAGGAAATGATATCGTATTTATGGGTTTTGAAATGGATAATTATATTCTGGTTTTGAAAGTATAATTATTTTTGAATGACCGCGGTGTTATAATAACGTTTGGTTGTTGAAGAGACCGGGATCGGAAGTTGTCATACTCTCTTCCAACTCCAAAAACCACTTTAACAACCGTGTACGCGGTGGTGATTCCAGAATGAAGTAGGTTGGTGGCGGCGTTTCCTTTAAGGTAAATACATGGACCCGACTCCCGTGAGTTGGCATAAGGTGGCTAAAACATGACGATTCTCGGCCCAAGGGGGTTAGCGCCCTTTATCGGACACTCCCCTTCGATACTATGCTCTGACTTTGGATCGATTCGGTGGCCACCTTTACTTTTAGTTTTAGGGGTAGTTTGTTCGAGGTGGCCGATAGCTGCGGCTGTGCGTTACCACCAGCCCGGATGCATAACTGGTATATCTACCCTGGCATTGCCTTGTTGTGCCGTGTCACCTACCCTATCGCGCCTTATACGATTTTAGTTTTGTACCATACCTATGGAGTGCCCTCTGATGACGCCCATTACGGGGGAGATTACGGTACTGTATAGACTATGGGAATATATTATGTGTTAAGGTGGAAAATGTAAAGCCTTAACGCTATTTAAAAGTAAGTTTATTTTACAATTAGACACTATTATAATAGCGAAATATACTACATAGTAAATAGTTTAACGGATCCTTAGGAGATGTAAATCCCGAGCATCTCTTGAGTTAGTGCAGTCATATTCATTTCTGTTAATTTAACTTACATAAGATCTTTTAGTTTTGACTCGAGTGTTTTGTCTTTTCAATTCGCTCGGGTCAGTCCGAGCGTTTCAGGATTTGAAGATTTTTCTGGAAGAAGAAGACGAAGGTTTCATTACTATTATTATATATTATATGGTTCCACTACACTGTATTCCGCTGCATTAATATTATTGGTATGTGAACTCTGATATTTATTGTATAAAGAAGAATCAAATGATTGTAAACAGTTTTATGAACTGTATGTTTATTATTATATTTTATCCTTCGGCTGTGAGAATCTGTTTTGTTTTATTCTTTTTCGTTTTTCTTATTTACCCCGTAACAATCCGCTCTTCTGTATGTTTTGAATTGGCACGTGTGTCAATTTAAAGCGTGCGAAAAGGCGGGACGTTACAAATGCCGAGTAAGAATTGTTTTTTTCTTATGTTAAGAAAGATGGGGATTTAATTATTATGTGTAATGGTGCTATTTGTAAGTTGAAGGGCATCATTTCCATGCAAATTTGGATGTTTGACGGAGTGGTTCGTACTCTTACTAATGTAAGCTATTTTCTGGGAATTCGGAAGTCTCTTATCCCTTTGGGACAGCTGAATTCATTAGGTTGTAAAGTAACTATTGAGAGTGATAGCTTCGGCTTTCGCATGGTACGCTTGTGGTGATGAAAGGTGCTATGACTCATGGTTTTTAATTGCTTCTAGGATTGACTACTCGGGTGGGTTAATGTGCTATAAGGACACCCGATAGATATGGTGATTAGAACTATCTTAGCTTTTGTGACATGTTGGACTACACTCTTCATGTAGTCCAAGATGAGCCGATGGACTTGATGACGTCATGGGTTCGATTGATAGCTCGAAGTGGATTTGTGCCATGGAGGAAGAGATACAATCGCTGATGAAGAATCAACATGGGATTTAGTTCAACTTCCTACAGCAAACCGTACTATTGGATGCAAATGGATATACAAGGTAGAAGATGATAAGAGTTACAAATATGGATTAGTGGCTAAGGGGTTTACACAGAGGAAGGGAAAGGAGTATGATGAGATTTTCACATCGGTTGTGCACCATACTTTAATCCGGATATTACTTGCTATAGTTGTTATTCACGACTCAGAGTTGGAGAAACTTGATGTGAGAACTGCTTTCTTTCTTGGTGACTTGGATAAAGACATCTACATGGAGCAACCATAAAGTTTTGTTGTAGATGTTAATTCAAATTTAGTTTGTAAGTCAAAGAAATCACTATATGGTTTAAAGAAATAATTAGGCAATGGTACAAGCGATTTGATCATTGTGTGCTTGAAAATTGTTTTGATTGAAGCATCAAAGATGCTTTTGTATATTTCAAGAAGTTGGAAAATGATCGTTAGGTTTATTTACACTTGTACGTAGAGGACATGCTTATTGCTTCTAAGGACAAAAATGAAATCAACAAGTTAAAATGGGGTTTATTGTAGGAATTCGAAATATAGGATCTTAGAGAAGAAAGGAGGATGTTGGATATGAAAATAGTAAGGGATCAAAAGAGTTTTAAGTTGAGATTGACTCAAAAGGAGTATATCGAGAACGTACTTTGCCGGTTTACAATGGAGAATGTAAAGTTGTCAAATGCACCTTTACATTTGCATGTGAACTTGCAAATAAAGGATCACCTATCTTGGAGAAAGAAAAAGCTTATACGGCAAGTGGTTGGAAATAGCTTGTTGATGATAAATATTCGCAAATCAGAGCACGGTGGTGAGAGTTGTGGCATGTTGAAGGCATGTGATCATAGTGAGCAGCAGGTCAGATGTATGACCGCTGCCCTCAGATGTCTAAACTGCTATTGTGAGGCATCTGAATGATGCCTAGACGTCTTTGCATAATATGTTGCATCTCGAGATTTTGCTCATACATCTGTTTGGGGTAACTAGACATCTAATCACCTGGTACAAGCATCTACTTGGGTTTAGATGTCTATGTAAATTGGATTTGGCATTTAGAGTTTTCTCAGACATCTGGTTATGGGGAAAAAACATCGAAGCGCTTGACATGAAGAAACTATGTCTTTGAGTCAGACATCTGGGCTGAGGAACCAGATGTCTAATCGACTATGTTGTCTCCAAATTGCCCAGGTTGATTGCACTAGTTTGTGAAGGTTTTAATGGGTAAATCAGGTATTTTTCTTGGCTCAAACTCTCCCTATATAATTTATTTTTAGATTCAAAGAGGGGATCACTCCAAGTGCTTTATCCTCCGTTAACTAGGAATTAACAAAAACCTAGTTTTCATCAATTCTCTTCTCGATAAAATCAAACTCTAGGGTGAATGTTGTGATCATTGTAATCAATCTTTTGTACTCTTCTCGTTGATTTTAATAATAGCTCTCTCACAAAGTGGATGTACACTATAAATCGATGTGTGATTAATTTTATTGTTATTCTATGTTTTTCTATTGTTTTTTTAGCGATTGCGACTGGTTTTGGATTGGATTGATATTTAAATTGAGATATTAGTTGGTTGTTTTTGCACTTCTTACAACGATTTTGTTTTTCACTGTGCTTTGGGGTTCTGATTTTGAGTAATCTTGAGTTAGAAATCTCATAACACTTATTATGCACTTTCGTCCTTTATTTCTTTGTTGAATAAAATATGAATATTTCTAACTATTAGATGCATGTACTTGCGATTTACACTATTATATATATATGATAATACTCCCTTTGATCAAGCTAAATACATAATCAACTTAATTAAACATAATATTGCTTTTGTATTAAATATATATAATTGGTGAATGCATATTTCATGCATCTTCAAAAGAAATATTCTAAATAATTAATTTTCCAACAATACACGAGCAATATTTTATCATTTATTTGAAATATATTCTAGTATCTTACTAAACATCAATAATGCATCCATATACAGTAGTTATCAATGCAAAAAATGCGCATTCATATGTTAATACTTTTGGTCAAACTGCATAAAGTACTGAATTAATCAGAACATAATTTTGCTTTTATGTTTTATTTTATTTGGTAAATCGTATAATATTTCATGCATCTTGAACACACACATATATTCCATATAATCAATTTAACATTACATGAGTGATATTTGATCATTTTTATAAAATATATTTTGGTCTCTAAATAAATATCTGTAATACGTTTAAAAACTGTTGCTATATATTAATACATAAATGCACATTTGTTAATATAAAATATTATTGAATAAACCATATACGGGACTGAATCAATCAAAACATAATCCGTCTTATATATATATATTATATTTCTGGGCTTTTGGGCACAAGACTTTATTCAAAATTTCAAAAAATAAAACAACAACTATTACCATTACTTATAATTGCAGATCAGTTTCCTTTCCTTCATTAACAGTCCTTGTTCCCGTGCTTATTTTAACATTTCTCGCTTTCCTTTAACTTAAATACTCAACGTGCAATAACTTTTACATAAAAAGATCACATCGATAAATGTAGAGAAATATGAATGATAGGCTCAGGATATTTCATCATAATCAGTAAAAAGAAAACAAATAAAATATGGTGGAGAAATAGAAATGATAGCCTCTGAATATTTCATCTTTGGCTTTAAACATGAAACGAATAAAAGGCTAATATCCATTATATAGCTATCATCTATACTTGATACATTGCATCTAATTAGAGCATTGTAATTAGAGTGTAATTAGGTAATTATAATAGAAAATAAGAAATGACTAGTAGAATTATAATTTACGGAATAAGCAACATCTAGTAGAATTAAGCTATATATATAAACATATACAGAGAGATTGTAGAATCAGAAATTAGCAATAAAACTAATTATTCATCATATTCAATCTTCTCCTCAAAAATTCAATATGGTATCTGAGTGGGTCAGATACTGACTCAAAAGTTCCATAATAATATCAAAAGCTGTAGATAATAAAGAACCACAGTCATTTTAATATGTCGCAATCTGACAACACAAAACTCATATATATCATACTCAATGATAATAGATATTATATTCCCTGGTCCATATCAGTAACAATTGGTCTTGTTGGCAAAGGGAAATTAAGCATTGTCAATGGAAATTTGGAAAAACCCAAAGCAACAAAGCCAACTGACAAATTTCCTGAAGAGAAAGCAAAAATAGAAGAATGAGAGACAACCTGTAACAACCCGCATATTTATCGATTTTATATTTAAATATTTTATTTAAATATTTCACCATTCATCGGATTTTGGTCCGAAAAGCTACTTTGTGCAAACAGTCGAATTGGGACTCGAGACCACCCCCATTGAGTTCAAAATGCCATTTGCGACCTTTTTGAGTATAAGCTTCGATATGTTTGTAGAAAGTTGATTTTTGCTACTTTTTCCCGCTTAGGGCTTTGGTTTGGGCTGAGCCAATTAACCACTTACTAACTCAGTCCCAATCCCCCTCTCCACTTCATTACTTCATTCCAACTCCTAACTCTCTAGCAAAACTGAAAATGGAGGTGGAGAGTGGAAATTAAAACTCTAAGCCATAGCTTCCTTTGCAAATCCATCTCCTAGCTCAAGTTCTTGCTCCAAACTCAAGTGAATCCATTGGTAAGCATCTCCTTCTTCTTCTCCAACTCATTCTCTCTTTGATTTCAGAAATTTCCTAAACCTAACTTAGGGAATGTTCTTCTTTTAAGCTTACATTCAAGCTTCTAGTGTTGAGATTGAAGTGTGGTTGATCTCCCCTTGTCTTCAAGCTTCTCATTCATTGTTTTTGGGTTCAAAGGTGAGATTTTTAATCTCACATCTATGCTTATAATTCTCTTCTATTGTTAGGTATGAATTCCTAACACTTATTCATGTGCATTTGACTTTGATTTTGATTGCTTTTGTGAATATTCCAATTTTTAGTGTTTTGCGTTCAATTCGTTAAAAATCATAATTTTTATGTTTGAACATGTTTTTCTTGATGCATCGAGGAGCATATAGGGCCGGGTAGTCGATTGGCATAAACCCTTAGCGTCGTTGCTCGTGCGAATGCAATTTTGGTCAAGATTGAACCTCATTTGTAATAGGCAGGGAAGAGGTTGGAAACAGGTCCGGCCGATCGAGCCCTGAGAGCCGGCCGACCGACCTGCTTCCAAATGTGCTATGCACTTCTCTGTTTCTGGTTCGGCTGACCGAGCCCCCTGGGCCGGTCGACCGACCTGGTGCCCCGAGCACTTCCAACCCCATGGTTCGGTCGACCGACTCAGGGAGTCCGGTCGACCGACCTGCTACTATTTGCTAGATTAGCCTATATTGCTAACTCGTTTGAATATCCAACTTTAATCGATTCGTGTTGTCTCCCTTTTGTTGTTGTCATTTATTATCGACTTTGATGACCTTTTCTTTGGGAATTTTAGATATATCCACTTTGATGGATTTGATATCGATTTCTTTGGATTTTATTCACGTTTTCAAATGTGAATCTTAGTGATTGATTGTTCCTACAATCTTCTTCGTGATTTGTCACTTTAAAAATATAAAGGTTTTCTATACTAGTAGTAAATATCAAAACTCTTTCTTCAAATGATTTCAACACTATTTTATTACAAAGCTCGTTTTCTTAAACCGTTTTCCAATCTATTAGTATATACAAACCTTTACCTCACTCGTATGAGAAATCTAATTAAACGACTTAGTAAAACAAGTGGTATGAAACGCTTGCGTTTACTTCGTCGTTTAATTCTTGGACTTATTCGATTGAATCTCTTGTGACATTTTTCTAGTGGAGATCTACAATTTGTTTGTAAATATTTAAGTTAAACTAGTGGTTATGGGACATGAAGCTAAGCTCATATATTTACTAGCTTATTGTAATCGACACTTCTCGTCGATCATGACGATCATCTTTGTGATTTAGACTAGCAATGTGTGATGTCTCTTGTCTATGTGGAGGACTGTTCCTCAATTCATTGGGCTTCGTCTCAATTCTTTGTGGGCTGGCATCCCATGTACTTTTAACATGTTTTGATTCATTAGATGTACCGTTTGTACTACATCAATGTCTTTGCTTTTAATTCATTGGATGTACCGTTTGTAATACATCAATGTCTTTGCTTTTGATTCATTGGATGTACCGTTTGTACTACATCGATGTCTTTGCTTTTGATTCATTGGATGTACCGTTTGCACTACATCAATGTCTTGGCCATCCTTTTATTGTGATTTCTGGATTTCGTGTGTTGATTTCTGGAATTTATGTTTCACCAACTTTTACAATGGGCATTGATATATATGTCATTTATGATGGCTTGGTGAAAGAAATTAGGAGTATGACATTCCCTTTTATCTTGAGTAGATTATTCTGATATTGATTAATCTCTTGTTGATTTTCAATTCTTATTTATCACAGCTTGGCATTGTGATTATTATATGTTTATGTCATATCTCTTATTATATATCACTTCATCTGATAATTATAGCTAGACTGATCCGTTTATTATTTTCTTCTTAAATAATACTCGGGTCAGACTGAGATTTTACAGGTGCTTCTGCTTGATTCCTTATCGGACCATCTTCTGACTTTTGGCTAACTACTTTAGTTTAGTAGTTTTTTGTTGTATACATTTGAGATACAGACTCTATGATGTATACTTATTCTTTTGTCTAGCACTTGTATCTATTCTTTTTGATATTGTGGATCTTATTTGACCACTACTCTGATGTACACTTTCATGTGTTATATTCATATCTATTTCCGCCTTTGTGATTTGAACTGTCTGTGACTGATTTATGTTATGTTTACTTCTATATTTGTTTCCGAAGATATTATAGCCACGGTGTAGTAGCTTTGAGTTTGTGTCGGCATGTCGGATTTCCACTTGAAAAGAATTGCATGCTATACTATCTGACATATCGATGCTCGCACGAAGCAATTACACGGATGGTCGCTCCTCAACAGCCTTATTCTCCGTGCTAGTTGACAGCATTCACCGTAATGTTCTTGGCTAGCGTGGGTATAGAGGTGGGGCGTCACACAACCGACCAATTAATCATGTCATGACTACTCAACACAATGGAACCCTTTGATTTCAAACTTACTCATGTACTCCAGCACATCATATGAGGTTTGGTAAAGAGCCAAGAGAAGGTATGGTCAATAAATTTTTTGCTCATATCTTTAGCCTTAAAAAAGGGCTTGTCCAAATTAAACAGACTACCCAAATTAATAATAGATTAGTGACTTAAATTATATCCAAGTAGAAAAGGCTCAATGTCTACCTTCCACTAACAAAAGACCCAATTGAAACCCAAAAAATATCCGAACAAGATTTAATTTTTACCTACCTAAGGCTCTCAATCCAAGCTATGAGTCGATCAGGTCTTAGTCTTGGCATAATCTGAGATGCCAAGTTTTGATGATGTGATGGTAAGAATTTAGCAAGTGAAATCTTGGCGGGCACTCAAGAACCCTCGAAATTTGGAAAATCAAGAGGCCAAGGCATTCTAGGTAAAATACTCAAACCCTAGTTTCAGGGACATGACCAAAAGGAAGGGAGCTTTGAGCACTAAACTATGTGACCACTATAAGAAAGCAAGGAACAACCGTGACCATTGCCAGAAAGTAAGGCACAACCACGATGGCTCATGGTTCCTCCATCTCCACCTCCGACCGGTAAGAGAGAAGGGAGACATAAGAGGTAAGTGGGATGGTGCGAAAATAGAGAATAAATTTGGTGGTTTTAGTAAAGGAGCAGAGACAGAAGGTGATAGATCTGAATTGGCTGAATGGAGTCAACCAATTCGTAGTTCCGCTTCAACAGGATCCCCCGTGACTCAAACAGTGTAGCTGAATTAACTTCTAAATCAATTGAACTGTTTGTTACATCAACAAAATTCAGGTTTTATACATTCTAACGCTATTTTTAGGTCGTCCAAAATCCACAACAATTTTATAATTGCAAATATTTGTCAAAATAGAAAAAGATGGTTAATTGACTCAGGTGCTACAAATCACATGAAAAAGTAACAAAAATAAATTAACCAATGTTAAACAAAATAAATACTCTTAATATGTAACTATAGCTAACGGAGATAAAGTTCAAATTCATGATTTTGGTGCAATAAGGTTTCTTAAAAATGATGTGGAAAATATTTTATATTTGCTAGATTTTAATTCAAAATTATTCTCAATTAGTGAAATAACCCATAAACTAAATTGCAATAATATATTCTCACCATATAAGGTGACCTTTCAAGATCGAGAATGGTGAAGAAGACTGGTGAGGGATGTCTGAAAAATGACCTCTATTTTCTTGATGAAAACACAATAAATATCATGTGTCATTAAATTTAGTAAATGATGTCAAATTTCTGCATTGGAGATTTGGTCATTTGTCTAATCAAATTTTGTATAAACTTTTGTTAGATTCCGAAAATTATAACGTCTGTAAGCTTTCAAAACAAACTAGATTGTCATTTTCCTTATATACTAATAATTAAGAAATTTTTTCTTATATAATTCATTCTGATATTTGTGGTCTAGGCCCTATTGAATCTTATAATCATTTTAAATATTTTGTCACATTAATTGATGATTTTTCTTGCAGCACCTGGGTTTACCTTTTAAAGAGAAAAAAACGAAGTTTTTTCATGTTTTCAAGAATTTTACAATTTTATAGAAAATCAATATAATGCAAAAATTAAAAAAAATACTATCTGATAAAGAAACGGATATGCAAATGAAAATTTCATGGAATTTTTTAATCAGAAAGGAATTTTGCACCAAAGCATTTGTATTAATACCTCATGTAACAACCCGCTATTTTGGACCATTCAAATCGACAACAAAACCATACATATCCGACTTGAATAATTCAAAATACCGAATTGTTAATTAAAATTTGGCAAACTTAAAATATACAGTAAATAAATCAATCACAGATCACAGAGTAATATAATGCAGCGGAATAGATAAAGAATAGTAGTTCATGAAGCTACTATATACATCAGAGTTAGAAAAATACAACCGAATAGTTCAAATGCAGTGAAGTCTCCAATGCAACAGATGACTTCTCTGAACCAATCAACTGGAAAGGCTGGAATCTGAACCGATAGTTGGATTTCCAAATGAAGCTCCCAACTCCAAAGTTGAGTCTCAAATGTTGTATCACTCAGTCTGACCCGAGCGTAAAGCAAAACACAAAACGCTCGAGTCAGGATTAACATTCTTATATCAATAAATCCAACTCAAGTGAAATATCAACTGAAATACAAATAACTTAAAGGATGTTTGGGATAAGCATCCTCTAAGTGTCCATGGAACTTTCTACAAGGTAGAAATATACACTATAACACCGTGGTCATTTCAGCTTAATTTATACTTCAAAACCAAATCTCATTTTCACTTCAAATATCTCTATTTTCCCAAAATAGTATTTATATATATTAAATAATTTATAAAGTATTTTCAATTTCCTCAACTTAACAAATCGTTCCAACATCATCCTGAACTTCCCATTCAAATTAAATTCAATCTCAATTTATCAATTTAAATTCAACTCAATTTCTAAAACAACCACTTAAATTTTATCGATCTCAAATTCGGATTTATAATCACAAATACCCCTTTATATTTCCATATATTTCAAAACTTAAAGTATTCAACGTTTCATCTAAATTTTCATTCAATTTAGTTTTCTAAATAATAAATTCAAATTTAGCTCAACCTAAATTTTCATTTTATTTCAATTTAGTGGCTAAATAACAAATTCAACTACGTTGATTCCAAATACAGATCCGAATCTCAACATAATCCATTTAAATTCCAATATAGTTCAAGGCTTTAATATTTAAATGTTCTATATAACAGTTTCATATAGATCTAGATTTAACCTCATTGTTATTTAGTCTTGAAATACTCCCTTATTAAATTCAATATCATTTAAGTAACCTTAAATTACATTTTACTCCATGTTTTCTTTAATTTATTTAAACGTGAAATATTCATTAAATCATTTAAATCAAAAATCCAGTTATAAAATCATACCCATTAAATTTCCCATTCAAAAATTTCAAATCGATTTAATTAAATAAATCCTTATTTAAATACCATTTTTGTAAACCTAAATTTATCTCCCAATCTTAATTATTCAATTTATTACAAGAGAATCTATTTGAAATATAGATTTACATAAATACTTAACCATATTATATGTATTAAATCAATCTAATTTAAATCAAATACTACTACTAAATCTATATATACAATTTTAATTTATATAATATCTGGAGAATCAAATTTATTAAACCATATATTTCTTTCCAAAATTGTAGAAATTATTTTAAAATATTTATATGGACCAACGGTGTCTGTATATATTTCCTATCATATAGTCAAGTGCTACGGATATTTATCATTTCAATCCGTATACTAAATATATACGGGTAGATATCATTTCAACCCGTAATCCCAAATTCAATTAAATGAAAATCGCTTGGGTTTATCATTTCAACCCATAACGATTTTCTCCTGTTCTAAAGTCTGTTCGGGTATGCCTCATTTCAACCCATATTGATTTCTAAACTATAGGGAACTTGCAGAGTGATAACAGAAAATACAATAAAATAACAGGCATATATCATCAATAACAATATAATATAAACAACAGGATATGGTGTCATATCCCGTAGGTGAACAGTTACAGATAATAGCATATATAACAAATTTTAAATAACTACAGCAGCATATTTCAATTGTCGTTTCAATTGAAATCAAATTTAATGAATAAAAATATGTTAATCGTGAGTGATTACACACATTTCGAGGTTAGAGAGATAGACAATGAAGTTGAGTTACGAAATGCAAGCACGACTTCCAAAGCAAAGTTAGATGGTATGATTTCGATGGAAAAGCTGATAGATAGAAATTGATGAGAACGGGTCAAATTAGCCTGATAAAATTGAAAAAAAAGATTTTATGATTAATTTATTACTTTCTTTCAAAATGAATGTTAAATCAAAATACGCATTTTAGGAATGAATATATATATATATATATATATATATATATATATATATATATATATCTGTGTGTGTGTGTGTGTGTGTGTACACCCATGAAAACCATATAACTTTAAAACGCTTCCATTTCATATTAATGTTAAATAAGAAATATATAATTATTCAAAATGTCACATATATAGTATATTCATTTTATGGTCGTCGTTTCCATGTAATAAATATTCATTTTAAACCAATATTAAAATAATATATATGTATAGTTAAAAATCAATGTTCTAACATAAAACACATATATTAAAGATCAACACATACATATATAATATCTTTTGAAATGAATACTTATGTATATATATAATTATTATAGTTTATTGCTTTCCTTTTCAAAATATCCAGCAGGAAATCAAACAAACTTATGCACATATATATGCAGATAAACAATATTCTTTATAATACATTGTTAACTTACTCCTTTTTTTTCTTTTTTTTAAAGAGTATATATGCAGTGCAGTTTATAAGAATTTTTTTTTATTTTAATTTTTCTTTTATAAAACCTTCATATATAACAAAATATATGTATAAAATAAAATATTTGTATATATAAAAATCAAAACCTTTCAAACATATATTCAAAAACTGGATCATATAAATAACAATGTATTTAATAAACGCATAGTATAAAATTCATTTATATAACTCTCTTATATATTCATTATAACTATAATCGAAACGGTTATATATGCTTTTATATAAATTAACCAAATATACACGTTACTTAACCTATCTGTACTCGATCAATAACTTTATTATTAAAGCATGCACATCATAACAGTATGACGATATACAATGCTTTAGGCTTATTAAACAATATATTGCAACTTATGTATACTAATATGTGAATATAAATAAGCTTACATACTTATTATATAAAAATAAAAATAAAAACAATATAACAAAATATATATAAACTCATAAATTGATATATAAGCTTATACTGTTATATAGAGAATTTTTTTTAAGTACAACCATACATATATATCTTTGGGTACTACAATTTGTATTATTTGCCTTTTATAAAGAAAATTGCGGTTGCACTGAGTTTGTGTAACAACCGTGTATTTTGTGATTTATTTTTTGTATATTTTAATTATTTTAATTGAATTTTTGATTTAAAAACTTATTTTATTTATTTTGAATGATAAACTTTAGTTTTTATATGAATTATCATTCCAAAGCATGACTAAAAAGAATATTTTCCAAAAAGTGAATTTTGGTCAAAATAATCAAACTTTGACTTTTAATTTATATTTTTAAAAGTTTTAAAATTTAAATTTTATCTTTTATTATGAAATTACATAAAATTTTAAGAACATTGCTTTTTGTTTCGTTGAAAACAGATTTAAATTGCAAAAGTTATACTGTTTTCAATATTGTGTGTATATTGGGTTATTCAGCAATAGTCTTTATTTTAAATTATATAAATGACATTTTTATTTAATATATCTTATTCTAAAATGTATATTTATGTTATATTATGTATATTTTGACTTTTAATTATTTTTAAAATTTCCGAAATTTACTGTATTTATTTCCAATTTTTAAAGGCTGTTTCTATTTTTCTGCTATTTTCTTCATCTAAACTATATTTAAATAATTTTTTTATTTATTTTGTGAATGTATTTTTTTTTGTTATTATCTTTATTTATAAATATTTTTCAAGTACATAAAATTTTTCCAAAGTCCATTGCACTTATTTTCAAATTTTCTAAACTAGTTTCTGTTTTCTTTGTTATTTCCTTAATTTAATTATATATAATTAAAATTTAGTAATTTATTTTATACATTCACTTTATTTGCTGTGTTTTACTTTATTAATATTCATTTTTCATGTATTTAAATTTGAATAGATTTTTCCAAAGATTATTTGAGTTGTTTTCAATTTTAAAGCCTAGTTTGCAATTTTAAGCCATTTTCTTAATTTAAATTCTATTTAATTAAAATTTAATTATTTATTTTAGATATTTATTCTTATTTCTAATTTTTTATCTTTATTTCTCAGTTTATATGTATTTATAAAATTAAAAATTATATATATGAAATTTGAATGGTTTAAAGGCTAAGAAACGTAATGTCGTTTCACGTTTCTTTTACAGTTTCTTTTGTCATCAATACATCCGTTATTTCAGCCACTCCTTACTCTATCTCCAGTCGACTTGCCTTTCTTATTTTTCACGAAATTTTCTCTTTCTCAAACCATAAAAAATTCATAGCCTCCATCTTGCAAGTTTTGGTAATGGCTTCCCTTTCTTTTTCTTATTTTTCTTCTTATTTTTCTATGAATTATGCCTTGTTTTCTCATGCTTTCTGCAAGGCTTCTCCTCCATAGCCGCAGCCACAAACTCCTACACCTCTTCCCTGCCATCACCACCACCTATGCTTCCAGCCATGACCAAGTCCGAGCCATCCATCGTGGTCAAACCCTTCAAAATTGCAACCTACATGCCAAAAACAATGTTTGTTGACCATTTTGGCCTCATCCCCTTCAACCACCTTCCTAACCACCACCATAGCAGCAACCACCACCTATGACCTGATCACCACACACCCCTCCAACCTCAGTCCAGTCATGGTGCACCCATAGGCCGAGCACACTTCCATGGCCGAGCCCTCTAGCCAACCAAAACTCCATTTGTTTGCCTAAGACCCTTCACCTCTTCATGTATGAAACTCCACCTTGCTCATAACATGAACCCGACCCATGCTAGCCTAGACCTGAGCCAAAACTTAACCAAATCTGAACCAAACTACACCCTAGGCCGTGACAAAGGTTTGAGGAAGCAAGGCAAAAAGTTTGGCAATTCGTTTCTCTTTTATATCAAAGTTATTGCATTTTAAAGTCGTATTGAATTGTGTTGTTTTGATTGTTTGTTTTGGGTTGTACACAAGAGTTGTAGCTTGGATTCGCTCTCCACTCAAGTCCGTAATTGTGTCATCGTGCTTTGTTTTCTGTTGTGCCTTTGGTTTTGACATCTTCAGCAATTAGAGGTGAGTAAAGCTCACACGACATTTATACTTATGCAGTTGTGAAACAACAACAACTGAATGTGTAGAATTAAATATGATGTTATAACTGCCATGTGATTTTTTTTATATATGATGTTAAACCTATTATATTTCATGTCGTATCATTTGTTATCATATACATGTTGTTACTGTTCATTTATATATGTTTATCACACTGCAAGTTCCCTGTAAATTAGAAATCACTATGGGTTGAAATGATACATACCCGAACGGACTTTAGAATAGGGAGAAATCGTTATGGGCTGAAATTGTAGGCTTGAACGGTTTTTATTTATTTTATTTTAACTTGGGATTGCGGGTTTGAAATGATAAAACCCGGATTTTCTATGTAATTACGGGTTGAAATGATATATTACCCGTATCACTTTACCTAGCGTAGAAAATTATATACAGGCCCGTAGTTAAAATATGTTTTTCTAAAAAAAAATTTAAAATATTTTAGAAATTTAATTTTTATAATATTTTGATTTGAAATTAAATAAAAATATAATTTTTGTAAAGTATTATTTATTTTCTGGAAATCTTTAAGTTAAATAAATTATGGGGAAGTTAGAAAATATGAATGTAAGTTATTTTGGAAATTTTGACTTAATTTTAAATGGAATTTAAATAACTTTGAAAATATGATAAAATTATGATATTTTGAATCTAAATCAATTTAAAATGATTTTATAACATATTAATGATTTTGAATAAAGTTAAAATGTGAAATGAATGGATATTTTAAGTTGAAATTTTGGAATATAACTAAAATTGGAAATTTATGAAATTGACTTAAAGGTGAACTTTTAGTTAAGTAAATAAAAATAAAATTAAGTTATATTTGAGAATTCGAACTTAAGTGTTAAGTTAAAATTTAATTTAATGAATTTAAAATTGAACATTGCATTTTAATAAGTGAATTATTATTAAATTTTGATTTTTGAATGGAAATTTAACTTTATAAAATCATGAACTAGAGGAAAATTGAATAATGTTTATAAATATGAAAATGTTTGATTTTACGAGTTAAAAATGTTTTAAATATAAATATAATTGGTTGAAAAATTATATTGAATATTTGAGGTTAATTTACTGCATTTTTGAAATGATATTAATTATAATGTAAATGATATTACAGCATTTGTAAATGCTATAGTTGATGATAATGAACTAAAAATCTATTGAATTAAAAACTATTATGGCAAGTGTTGTAAGTGCTGTAATTTTTGAATTTAACTAAGTTTATTTGAATTTAAGTAAACCCTATTACAACATTTTAAAATGTTGTCTTTTGTCAAATTGAACCATTTTGAATGTAACTTTCCGTAACGTTCTCTAAATGCTGCGTAAAGTGAAATTTCACTGTTTTGATAAATGTAAGTGAATAAATGAACTTTGAAAGTTGAAAATTTTTGGAAATTTAATAATTTAATTATTAACATGATAACTTCATTTTAATGGTAAAAAAAATGATTTTTTTTCTTGGAATATAAACTGTTTTGAAATATGAATTGAAATGGTATTCTAAATTGAATAAAATGAATAATGATTGAAATGTGGTTTCGAAAAGATATGATATTTTGATATATTAAAACGATTGAAATGTGGTTTCGAAAAGATATGATATTTTGATATATTAAAATGATTGAAATGTGGTTTCGAAAAGATATGATATTTTGGAAATGAAGCTTTGAAAAGTTATGATATGTTGATATATTAAAAATGATTTGAAAGGAAGTTTTGAAAGGATATGATAATTTAATATACTAAAATGGTTAGAAATGACTTGATATATATTTTGATAAATATTTGAATTGAAAGATATGGTGTGATGAGATATTGAAATGGTTTGAAAATGATTTAATCTTTATTTTGATAAAGATTTGGGTTGAAATGACATTTTATTTTTGAAGTATAAAATTTTGTTTTAAAGTTATAACTACGGGTTATAATAACGATTGGTTGTTAAAGAGACCGGGATCGGATATTGTCTTATAGCCGTCCAATACCGAAAACCACTTTAACAACTGTGTACGCGGTGGAGATTCCAGAATGAAGTAGGATGGTGGCAACGTTCTCGAGGTATATTACGTGGACCCAACTCCCGTGAGTTGGCATAAATGACTAAAACAGGAGCTATACCGAGCTACACAAAGGGTCGCACCCTTTCATCGAGCATGCTCCATCGGAAACCATTCTATCACTTTTGTGGTTCGATATGTGGCGCCACTTTGATTCGGGGGAATTGATCGAGATGGGCGGAAGCTGCTGGCTTGCCGTCACCACCGGTCCGAGAGTGCAAACGGTGTATCCACCCTGGCATTGCCTCGCGTGCCGTGTCTTCTCCTTATAGTGAGCCCACTACGATTTTGGTTTTAAAGATCCGACCGCGTTAAGGTTCACCATCCCCTTAACGCTATTTTCTATATGATTATACTTTACTGATTAGACACTATTGTATATAGCCTATATTACTACATAGTAAATAGTTTAACGGATCCTTAGAGGATGGGCGGTCCCAAGCATCTTCTAAGTTACTTGTACCTTTGCTACAGTTCACTTGAGTTTGTTTACATTGTATAAGTATGTATGTCCTGGCTCGAGTGTTTGTATTTTTATTTACGCTCGGGTCGGCCTGAGTTATTCACAGATTTGGATTTCCACTATCTGGAGATTGGAATCACTGGAGATTATCTATTTGTCAAGTTTCATCTTTTCAGTTCGGTTGTTCTATCCAGCTTGTACTTGGTTATCATATTTAAACTTCTGTTATACTTTATTTCTTCTATTGTATCTTATGTAACTCTGATATATTTATATAGTAGCTTCATGAACTACTATCTCTTTCACTTCCGCTGCATTATTATTACTCTGTGTCTGTGATCTGTGATTTTATTTACTGTATATTCTGAGATTTGCCATATTTTTTATTTACAACGCGGTATTTTGAGCAATTCAATTCCGGCATGAGTGTCTACCTATACACTTATAATGGATGCGAATGGTTGAAAATACCTGGTTGTTACAGTTGGTATCAAAGCTTTGGTAGCTCTAGGCAAAACTCAGCATATGGAGTGAATATATTTACAGAATCACTTTCATTCAAGTTTGAATCTCTCCCTTTTGACTCGATTCCTTTGAATTTTGGAACATTCCCTACGGTTCCAAAATCCATTCGTATTCATCTTCTTTTGACTCTGGAGTATTCCACAACTCCGCTTCGAATGATCTTTCTAGTAAGTCGGCGGTCACGCCATTTTCAAATTGAATTGAAAACGGGGGAAAACTCCCTTACAATTAGCATCGATTCACCAGAGATTCTTATCAATCCTTGGTTTAGATGCTAATATCTTTTGTTATTTCAAACTCTAACTCTTGAGATCGAATGCAGATTTACCCCAGAAAATCCACACTGATCTTATTCTTTAAGTCACGGTTGACCTGGTAAATGTTGCCCGTGTTTTATTTAAGCTTATCCACCTCCCTACTTTGTTATTTAATCATCTTGTCTTTGGTTTCCAACCTATCTTCAAACATTTTGAATTGTACTTGTAAATCTATGTTTTATATATTGTGTTGTTTGAGTTGTTGATTTTGAATTGGGTTTCTGATCGATTCTTCTGATCAACGCTATCGATAAGATTTCTAAAACACTTTGATAGAACAAACTGACATAATATTATTTTAAAATTTGGTTAATGAAATAAATTTTGATATATAAGTAAATTTATGGAACTTAACAAACTGATTTAAATTGATTATTTGAAGTGATAATACTTGATTTATCATTTATTGTTCTATAAATGAATTTATAGACAGTTGTTTATAAATTTATTTGGGAACTGAAATGAATTTATAACAAGAAATTTGAGAATTTAATTTTCGATGGCTTCAAACCTTGTGTTTAAGTTTTAAAGTATATAATTTAAAGTACTTTCGAATAAGAATATGTTTCCAAAGAATTTTAAGTTTAAAATTAGTGCTTTTCTTTTTGTCGCTGGAAAATAACTTCGGTGATGACTGCAGCATCATCGATGTTCATTTTCGAGTTTCGAAGTGAAGAGACTGTTCTGTAGTCTTGCTACAGCTTTGTTTTGGGAAATTTAATTAATTTGAATTTCTAAAATATGACTTGATTTATAATATATATATGAATATATGATTGAAATTTGATTTGACATATTATGTAAATATTATTACTTATCTCTAAATGATTTGAACGTAATCGAAAATTTAGTTCTTAAATTTTATTTTAAAGAATAATTTCAATTATAAAAAAAAAATCAATTAAAATTTTAGATGAATATCAAGCATGAAATGATTTAATTGGAAAGTTTATTTGTATAATACAATTGCATTCAAATATAACTTACCTTAATTTCAGAAGCTAACAATGTAATTGGATAATATACAATATAAAAAGATTTTATAAACAAAATTTGAGTGGCTATAATAAATGTTATACACTTAAATTTTAAAATGATTAACAGAGGTAAATATAATAAAGGGTAATTGAATAACTTACAATAAAATAATGTTAAAAGAACTAAGAATAAAAGAAAGCAGTTACAATAAGTATAAGTATATTTAACATGAGTGATAAATATATTGAGAGGAATAAATTTAATTTTAATTAGGAATAAAGAAGAATTAAATGTATTAAGTACATTATGAGTATAATAAATGATTATTTTTCAAACCCATGGTTTTAAAAATTGTTAATTTTAGATGATTGGATAATAAGATAATGAAATTTGAGATAGTTAAGATTTATTTAACTTGTGTAAAGATTTATTCTCTATTTAAGATGAAATTTCCATGCTTTCACATTTATGTCCTTATTTTGTTTTTCAAACTATTTTTTTGTTGTCCTCATCATCCTTACCTTGCTATAGACTGGTATAGGCATCTTTCTATAATCTTTCTGTTTAGAAATCTTCTATAATCTTTGATAATCTTTGGTACTCATGTTGAATCCACCTTTTCGTGCTTATGTTCTTGATTCCGGAGGATCTTGGAAAGATAATCTCCACCTTGTTAAACTTACCTATCACAATAGTTATCATGTATAATTTCCTTCTCCTTGTCATCTTGTCCTAATCTTGTTTCACTCTATCTTTTTCTGTGCTTTCCCGTGCCTCATTCCTTTTCGGGGACGAAAAGTTTTGAGTGGGGAAGAGTGTAACAACCCCGTATTTTGTGATTTATTTTTTTGTATATTTTAATTATTTTAATTTAATTTTTGATTTAAAAACTTATTTTATTTATTTTGAATGATAAACTTTAGTTTTGATATGAATTATCATTCCAAAGCATGACTAAAAAGAATATTTTCCAAAAAGTGAATTTTGGTCAAAATAATCAAACTTTGACTTTTAATTTAAATTTTTAAAAGTTTGAAAATTTAAATTTTATCTTTTATTATGAAAGTACATAAAATTTTAAGAACATTTCTTTTTGTTTCGTTGAAAACGGATTTAAATTGCAAAAGTTATACTGTTTTCAATATTGTGTGTATATTGGGTTATTCAGCAATAGTCTTTATTTTAAATTATATAAATGACATTTTTATTTAATATATCTTATTCTAACTTGTATATTTATGTTATATTATGTATATTTTGACTTTTAATTATTTTTAAAATGATAATAGAATTTTTCCGAAATTTACTGTATTTATTTCCTATTTTTAAAGGTTGTTTCTATTTTTCTACTATTTTCTTCATCTAAACTATATTTAAATAATTTTATTTATTTATTTTGTGAATGTATTTTTTTGTTATTATCTTTATTTATAAATATTTTTCAAGTATATAAAATTTTTACAAAGTCCATTGCACTTATTTTCAAATTTTCTAACCTAGTTTCTGTTTTCTTTGCTATTTCCTTAATTTAATTATATATAATTAAAATTTAGTAATTTATTTTATACATTCACTTTTTTTTCTGTTTTTTACTTTATTAATATTCATTTTTCATGTATTTAAATTTGAATAGATATTTCCAAAGATTATTTGAGTTGTTTTCAATTTTAAAGGCTAGTTTGCAATTTTAAGCCATTTTCTCAATTTAAATTCTATTTAATTAAAATTTAATTATTTATTTTAGATATTTATTCTTATTTCTAATTTGTTATCTTTATTTCTCAGTTTATATGTATTTATAAAATTACAAATTATATATATGAAATTTGAAAGGTTTAAAGGCTAAGAAACGTAATGTCGTTTCACGTTTCTTTTACAGTTTCTTCTGTCATCAATACATCCGTTATTTTAGCCACTACTTACTCTATCTCCAGCCGACTTCCCTTTCATATTTTTCATGAAATTTTCTCTTTCTCAAACCCTAAAAAATTCATAGCCTCCATCTTGCAAGTTTTGGTAATGGCTTCCCTTTCTTTTTCTTATTTTTCTTCTTATTTTTCTATGAATTATGCCTTGTTTTCTCATGCTTTCTGCAAGGCTTCTCCTCCATAGCCGCAGCCACAAACTCCCACACCTCTTCCCTGCCATCACCACCACCTATGCTTCCATCCATGACCAAGGCCGAGCCATCCATGGTGGTCAAACCCTTCAAAATTGCAACCAACATGCCAAAAACAATGTTTGTTGACCATTTTGGCCTCATCCCCTTCAACCACCACCCTAACCACCACCATAGCAGCAACCACCACCTCTGACCTGATCACCACACAACCCTCCAATCTCTGTCCAGTATGGTGCACCCACAGGCCGAGCACACGTCCATGGCCGATCCCTCTAGCCAACAAAAACTCCATTTGTTTGCCTAAGACCCTTTACCTCTTCATGTATGAAACTCCACCTTGCTCATGACATGAACCCGACCCATGCTAGCCTAGACCTGAGCCAAAAATTAACCAAATCTGAACCAAACTACACCCTAGGCGTGACAAAGGTTTGAGGAACAAGGCAAAAAGTTTGGCAATTCGTTTCTCTTTTATATCAAAGTTATTGCATTTTAAAGTCGTATTGAATTGTGTTGTTTTGATTGTTTGTTTTGGGTTGTACACAAGAGTTGTAGCTTGGATTCGCTCTCCACTCATGTCCGTAATTGTGTCATCGTGCTTTATTTTCTGTTGTGCCTTTGGTTTTGACATCTTCAGCAATTAGAGGTGAGTAAAGCTCACACGACATTTATACTTATGCAGTTGTGAAACAACAACAACTGAATGTGTAGAATTAAATATGATGTTATAACTGTCATGTGATTTTTTTTATATATGATGTTAAACCTATTATATTTCATGTCGTATCATCTGTTATCATATACATGTTGTTACTGTTCATTTATATATGTTTATCACACTGCAAGTTCCCTGTAAATTAGAAATCACTATGGGTTGAAATGATACATACCCGAACGGACTTTAGAATAGGGAGAAATCGTTATGGGCTGAAATGATAGGCTTGAACGGTTTTTATTTAATTTATTTTAACTTGGGATTGCGGGTTTGAAATGATAAAACCCGGATTTTCTTTGTAATTACGGGTTGAAATGATATATTACCCGTATCACTTTACCTAGCGTAGAAAATTATATACAGGCCCGTAGTTAAAATATGTTTTTCTAAAAAAAAATTTAAAATATTTTAGAAATTTAATTTTTATAATATTTTGATTTGAAATTAAACTAAAATATAATTTTTGTAAAGTATTATTTATTTTCTGGAAATCTATAAGTTAAATAAATTATGGGGAAGTTAGAAAATATGAATGTAAGTTATTTTGGAAATTTTGACTTAATTTTTAATGGAATTTAAATTACTTTGAAAATATGATAAAATTATGATAATTTGAATCAAAATCAATTTAAAATGCTTTTATAACATATTAATGATTTTGAATAAATTTAAAATGTGAAATGAATGGATATTTTAAGTTGAAATTTTGGAATATAACTAAAATTGGAAATTTATGAAATTGACTTAAAAGTGAACTTTTAGTTAAGTAAATAAAAATAAAATTAAGTTATATTAGAGAATTCGAACTTAAGTGTTAAGTTGAAATCTAATGTAATGAATTTAAAATCGAACATTGCATTTTAATAAGTGAATTATTATTAAATCTTGATTTTTGAATGGAAATTTAACTTTATAAAATCATGAACTTGTGAAAAATTAAATAATGTTTATATATATGAAAATATATGATTTTACGAGTTAAAAATGTTTTAAATATAAATATAATTGGTTGAGAAATTATATTGAATATTTGAGGTTAATTTACTGTATTTTTGAAATGATATTAATTACAATGTAAATGATATTACAGCATTTGCAAATGCTGTAGTTGATGATAATGAATTAAAAAGCTATTGAATTAAAAACTATTATGGCAAGTGTTGTAAGTGCTGTAATTTTTGAATTTAACTAAGTTTATTTGAAATTTAAGTAGACCCTATTACAACATTTTAAAATGTTGTCTTTTGTCAAATTGAACCGCTTTGAATGTTACTTTCCGTAACGTTCTCTAAATGCTGCGTAAAGTGAAATTTCTTGTTTTGATAAACAGAAGTGAATAAATGAACTTTGAAAGTTGAAATTTTTTGGAAATTTAATAATTTAATTATTAACATGATAAATTCATTTTAATGATAAAAAAATGATTTTTTTTTTTGGAATATAAACTGTTTTGAAATATGAATTGAAATGGTATTCTAAATTGAATAAAACGAATAATGATTGAAATGTGTTTCGAAAAGATATGATATTTTGATATATTAAAACTGTAACATTCCTGAAATTTATCAAGTTTAAATTGGTAACTAAATTTATTTTTGAAAATAAATTGTGATTTAATTAGAAAATTTTCTAGAATAAATAAATAATTTGGATTTTAAATAGAAATTTATATTAGAAATTTAAGAATAGGTGATTTTTTAAAAACAAGTATTGAACTTCAAAATAAAATGTATTAAAAATATAATGGAAATTAAAAGCCTGAGATTAATATATGAAAAAAAATGATAGTTGTTTTCTAAAAGATTAAATATATATTGGTAGATGTAACAAATTTCAAAAAGATTTATTTTAAGATTTAATTCTCTTATATAAATAAATATAACGATTATTAATATGAAATCAAAGTGTTTAAATCCATTCTTTTCTTTTTATAAAGTTGTACAAAATAAATAAAAAAAAAAAAAATTATATGAATGTAAATTGTGTAAATATAAATTTTTAAATAAATGTATGAACCAAATTAAAGATTGAGTGTGAAATTTATAAAAAGATTGTGATATATATGTTGATAAATGTTTACAAAAGTAAATATGATATAAAAATAAAAATAAACATTCTTTTGTCTTTAAGAATTTAAATATGAACATATGCATACATTCACATGGTTTAGAGTAGGATAATTAACAAAATCTAAAGCTCATGATTTCATTTTTACAAATGGCATTCACCATATTTAATAAAATAAAATAATAAGATAAAAAAATTACAAAAACTTTTCATTTTCCCATACACCCTTATTAAACAACTCAGCAAAATCTGAACAATAGTAAACAAAAGATTTGGCACTTCAATCTAAAACACCAAAGAAATTGAAAAAAAATCTAAAGCATGTAAACATGCAAGTTTAAGACCAGGAATTCAACATAGAAAAAACAAATCCAGTTTCAATATCAATGGGGAGTTGCAAGCCTGAAGTATGCAAATGGAAGTTCAGGATCAAAATTAGATATTCTAGTTGAAAGAAGTAAAGTAGAAGAAAAATTGGAAAACCAACTTATTCTCAATTCAAGGAAGTCTCAAACCTGTAGACAGTAAAAAAATTAAAGCTTGCTTCAACTCAATTCAAAAAGAAAAATCTGAAGTGTTTTCAAGGTGTAGTGATGTACATTCAGGTGAGTTTTGTTTTAAATGTATAGTTTATAGAATTATGATTTTTAAATCAATTTCAACAACAAGTTTAAAACTTGAATTGCAGATTTATGGAAAAAAAAAAACACAAAGCAAACTCAGATGGAATGCAAAGGCTTCAACCTGAAATGGGTTAGAACAGTGCAGTTCTCTTTGGGATTTAAATAAAGATAAGTAAATTTCTTTAAAAAGCTTTTAATTTAATGTTGTTAATCAATGATAAAGCATAAGTTTAAAACAGTTGAACAAAATCAAAAATGCAGATTCAACTTGAAAGTAAATGTGAATTGAAGTCTGCAGCTTGGAAAATAAATCAAGTTTGAAGCTTTAAACAAATTCAAACTGTAAGTAAATAAATTCTATTGTTTGTCATTGATGAAGTAAACAAGAAAATAAACAGGAGTTTGAGCAAAGTTTTGAATTTACAAACTTCTGCAGATCTAATCTTTAAAAGATTGAAGAAGAATTTTTTTTTTTTTTTTTTGTTCAGGCTCAAAAGAAATTCATCTCTATCTCTGTTCTTGTCTCCACTGCACAACTCCAAGGTGAGCAAACCCTCAACTTTGAATTTGTTGTTTGGTTCTTTTTCTTTTGAAGTTCGATTCTGCCATGATGATGTTGAAGTTGTTTGCATGCATGTATGTTTGACTGCGTGTATATGGTTGATTAAGTATCTGTGTGTAGATATACAGAGACATCTCTCTGTTAGAAAACAGGTTATCAAATTAATTGAAAAAAAAAACTAAGATTATTTAGAATCCCTTACCACCTGATTTGGTATGAACTAGAATTTGTAGTATAAACAAACTTTGTTGTTTAGAATGATAGTTATAAATCCAAATTTAACTATATTTAAAATTCTGTAGTCTCTGGAAAACAATTTTAACAGTAAATATTTTTTTAGAAGTAAGTACATCAAACCTTTTAAACATTAAAACAGTTGCAACCAGAATGCATAATTGAATTTGTGGACTTTGGAAACAAAATATTACATTTTAATTTCACATGAGAGTGAGCATTTCTGTGAAACAGATTGGGTCATTTTGGTTCATTTTAGTTTCTAGTGTATCATGGGGGCTCTGGTTCTTTCTGGAGGTGGAATGCAGAAGGGTTGGTAGGGGAAGATTGTCAGTTTTTTTTTTTATGTCAGTGAGGTGGTGATAGATGATCAGAAGTTGGTTCAGAAGAGATGGTGATTGAAATTGAGGTTTCTAGGTTTTCAAAAACCTGATTTTATGTGTGCAGTTCATAGCATCTGCACATGCTCTATGTTGCATCAAGTGGAGTAGGGATTTGAGGAGTTGTAGAAGAAGTGTAGAGGAAGCTATGGCCAGGGTCGCGTCGATGATGATGGTCGGAGGCGAGTTTAAGGGATGTGGTCAGGTTCGCAGTAGTTTCTTATGGTCTGGTGGACTTCTGTAATATGCAGGGATTAATTGACTCGGGTAATTCTCGGCAATTTGTGCTTCTCACTCGAAGCAATGGGTAGGAAAACTCGAAGTAAATATGATAGGTTCTCGGGTTAGTTGATTACAGAGTTTAACCTGTAGTTAGCAGTTTTTATGAATTGGAAAAATTCATAATTTAAAGATTGTAATTTAGTTCAAAAATAAGTAAGTCTGAATTCAAATGAAGTTTAGAATTCAAAGTTTTTAAAAATTGAATTCTTAAATTTAAATTCAGTTTTAAATCAAAATTTAAACAGTTTTGCAGGGTTTTAAAACCAGAGAATTATGCAGTTTTAATGTTTGAATGAATTCATATTTTTAAAATCTGGGTTTGATTCAAGCATAAGTTGTAACTGAATTCAAATGTAGTTGTGAATTCAAAGTCTTTAAAATGAAAATCTAAATTTAAACAAGTTTTAAATTCAGATTTGAAGACAAGTCTAAATCAGTTTCAGGTTTGTTTTTTTTTACCAGAATTAGATTTAAAAACAGTTTTGTAAGTTTTAAAGGTATGAACAGATTTAGATGTTGAAGTGAAACTTAAATTTGTTCTTGAATTCAGATAAAAAGAAAAACTGTTTTTTTAAGTTTCTTTGAAAACCAGTTTTGAATTCAACAGTTTGTAAATTTAAAAATGAATGAACATGTTCATATGTTTAAAAGTGAATTTGAAAATGAAATTTGATTTCAAATAAGTTTTAAAACTTGAAAGAATTTGTTTCCTTTAGTATTTGAATTAAAATATGAAATGTTTAATTTAAATTTGGAAATTGAAAAAATCAATTTAAATCCTTCTTTATATTTAGATAATGAATGTTCCTTAACATTCATTTTGTTGTAAGGTTTATAATTATTTTAATTTGAATTAATGTTTAATGATTAAACATTTTAAATATCAAATTTTTAAATAGAATTTGAATTTAAATTTAGAAATGTATTGTTTTAATACATTTTGAATTTAAATGGGTCAATTAATAAGTAATTAAATTAGTTTGAATAATTAAGGATTTCACTTAATTATTTGATTTTTAAATAATGATTTAGATTAATATTAATTAGAAATGATTTATTAATCTAATTCAAATTTTCTTAAGTGTAAAATTAATGGAATGTTGTTAATAATGGGTGATAATTATCTAGGGATAATTTAGTAATTAATTAATGCAATTAATTTTGATAATTGACTAGATTAATTAATTGAATATAATTAATTGTAATTGGTTAAGTATAATTAATTGTTGAAATTAATTAAGGAATAATAAATCTATTTATTAAGGACAATTAATTTTAACTAAGATTTAATCAATCAAAAATTAAAAGTTTATTATTTAAAGTAATTAATTGGGGAATATGTAATTAAGATTAATTAATCACAATTAAAGGATAATTAATTAAGATAATTAATTTAGTAAATGATTAATAGATGAAGATGGTTAAGACTTAATTAATTATAGTTAATGATAATTAATCATTGGTTTAAAGATTTCAAATAAAAGTAATTATGTGGGTAATAAAATTTATAACCACACGATTTATTTAAGATGTTTGATTGTTAATGAATGTTGTGTGATGGATTGATATATTTGATATGTGACGCTATGTGATGCTTTATACTGAGCTGTTATATCTGTGATGTATATATTGTTATATGAATATGCAAACCCCTTTACTTGTAAAACGACATTTGGATTTCGATGCGACAGGGAGTCGGATTCCATTTGGTTATCCGAAACCCACATCGAATTCTAATAATTGAATCTGTGCTGATTGATAATGTGGCACTCTTATTGTGTAAAACCCCTGGACCACACTTATACACACACAAATATGGATTGCACGTGGAAATTAGTTAAGTCACAGATTTTGAAATTGCTTTAAAATTGAATTTTTAAATCCAAAATAGTTTTTGAACTAGAATTGAAGTTTTTGGAAAATGATTATTTTTAAATAACTTGATTGAGTTTTGAAATTTAAATAATTGGATTTAAATTTGAATTCAATATTTGAAATTGAATGCTATAATTTGGGAACTAGGATTTAAAAGTTATCCAACTTATTAATGGGTTTATATGGGTTTTTAAAACCATTTTAAAGGTGATGTTTTGGAATTTAAAATTCAACCCAAGATTTCAACTTGTACAAATTGGATTTTTCGGAAACGAAAACTATTTGTTTTCAAATGATTGAAGCTTTCACATAAGAATGAATTTCCAATTTGTGTTAAAGGATTTCAAGTCTAAATTGAAGATAGTTTTCCAAATTATAGATAAATCTTTGGAAACGTGTTTTGAAAGCTATAAATCTTTAATTTAAAGATTTAAATGGGTTAACCCAAATTGAATGGGAATTGTTTTTGAAATCCATGAATAGATCTTTGTGAAACGGGGTGAACTTTGTGAAATAAATCTTTTTGTGTAAAGATTAAAAATGGCGATTTGTTTAACCGTTTTGAAAGAAAAGTTTTGAATCATTAAGTTGTGACTTGATTGAAATCCCATATCCATATGTTTTTAAATATTGCGCTCACTATTCGGTTTAGCCGGGAGAGGACCTTTGTGTCATATAGCCCATTCCGAATATGTGATACGTCGTTATGGATAGCATTGAAGACCGGTGGTGAAGACCGGGTATTTGCGAGAATGATAGGACGACTTATCGATTGTCTCTGCACTGAGTCGCGCCAGTATAGAGATTTCCTAAGTGATGGGAAGTCCGATCGGGATTGTGAATACCCGGATTTGCAAGGGCTTCTTCGGAAGTGCCTTCGGTTCCGTTCGAACCCGGAACAGACTGGTATGGTTGTATGTCCGACATTACACTTTGAGATATTAAACTGATCTCTATCAAATACATTTCTGCTTGGTGGCGGAGAATTTATTCTCTTAGCTTAACACCCTTCTCTGAGACGTACGAGATCAGAGGTGATGTAGTTGATATTTATCAGTGATATATCCCAAATTTGGTAATGTGGCATGCTGAGTGCTGCTGTGTGATGATCATTGGTTGATCATTTGTGATATGATCATTTGTTTGATCATTTATCTTTGTGATCATTGCTTTGGTCATCTGTTGACCCAAAGCATGGCTTTGTTGCACAAAGCGTAGCTTTGTGGACGAGACTGCATCAGGACCTCACTCCCCGGAAATGGTCGAAACAGGAAAGATGCGGCAAGGTTATGAGGGTCGCTCCCTTTAGGGTATGTCATTCCCTTCTGGTAAAGGGTGGTATCAGGTATGGAGCCCTGGTATTTAACCTATGTGGTTGCTCCAATCTCATTTACTGTGTGGTTGTTGCTTTGAGGCGCCTCGGATAAAGGTCCCAAAGGACCGGGGGATGGCATATTCGTGTAGTAGTTACCTAGTTACAGAGGTAACCCGGCTTTGTGTTGGCAGAGATCTAACCGTAACGTTAGTTCTCGGGACGTCCCGCTAGAGGCGATCCCATTGACAGTAGGAAGTTCCTTAGCCTGACCATTTGTTGGAAATCCAATCAAGACAATACGCGCCCTGTACGGTTTTAGTTGTATAACCTGCCATGGAATGTGGCGGTAACCTGCTATTGAACATGGTAGCTATAGTAGGCATACGACGAAATGTCGTATGCTGGCTACGATTTATATTATACTTTCGAAATGGTTTTCCACACTTTGCACTTATAGTAATAATATCAAAGAAATTTTCTCGTATTAAGCATATTTGACTATCATAAGGAGAAATCTCCTCCAATTCTGCGTTTGCATTGTGTGTGAGGCGGGAGGCCTTATGGTAGTTTCATTTTCCAAAAAAGCATTACGGATTTATTTTAAATTCCTTGTTGCTTGTTTTTAAAGACCAAATGTTTTTGTTTGCTCATACCAGTCCCATGACTGACCTGGAGTTTATTGTTCCTTTTCTAAACTCTGGGTGCCCACTATTTTCCCACACGGGCAGTCTAGAGTTGGGATTTTCAGATAATCTATGGTAGGTGTAGATTCGATAGCTTTCAGCCTTAGGATTTGGCAATTGCATTTTGGATCGAGTTGCTTCTCTTCATCTTGATTTGGAGTTCGAGCTATTTCTGGATTGGTGCTTTGGAGATGGAGATTACTGATACTGGAGTTTTTTCTTGAAGACTGTTTTGGAGATTTGTTCCGCTGCTAGTGTTATTATTATATTTCCGCTGCTATTCTTTGTATCTCTGATAATGTTGATATCTATTGTACCATTCTGTTGTATCGGTTATTGTATCAAATGTTGTATATTGATATTTGCTATTCATTTCTTCCGCTGTGTTATTTACTTGATGTGTTATAAGCTCCGGCGAACCAGGTTCGGCGTTTGGATCTGCGGCATTTGAATACGAGTGTTGTATTCGGTGCCGATTTTCGAAGGTCGAGTCAGGGTCGTTACATTTGGTATCAGAGCTGGGGGTAAAACTTTAGCTCAGGAGTATAACACATTGAGTAACTCATTAGAGATAGGGTGAAGTAAACCCTAGAATGAGTATATCCCTAAGATATCCGTTCGAGTGCCTCAGTAAATTCTCTTGCTATCCACTGATAGTAAGTATGAGTGCGAGAAGAGGACGAGGTAGGGGACGGGGGAATACCACTACCAATGGTCAATACCCCGCAATAGCGGAAACAACCTTTCTTCTCAATCTCCTTTGATTCGATTCTAAATTCTTTTGATTGCTTCGTGTCAGCTCCAGAAAGAAGTTTCGGTGTGATAGTGGCCTTACGAATCGTTGTAGAAATCCTTACTTCGTATCTTCATCGATTTCTTATCAGCTTTTCGTTCTAAACTCTAACAAATTTGAAATTTGGAATTGAAAATTTTAAATAAATTGGAAATTTAAAATTAAGTAAATTGGTTAATTAATATGAAGATTTGATCCATCTATCTATTCTCTGGGATCCGATATATTCTACGAACGATTAGTTATCCCTTCGAACTAATCAATGCCCTCGTATATTCGTAGACCGGTGAACCCAAATATATTGTGAAATAATTGTATGAGTTTGTTCTCATGTTGTTAATATTCTGATTTGGAAAACCAAATGCAGAATAAATATTTCGACCTGATCCGATCAACCATTTCTTTATCTATTATCTTTTCTTTCTCGTCTTACTTGCAATTTCGAGGACGAAATTCTTTTAAGGGGGGAAATCTGTAACATTCCTGAAATTTATCAAGTTTAAATTGGTAACTAAATTTATTTTTGAAAATAAATTGTGATTTAATTAGAAAATTTTCTAGAATAAATAAATAATTTGGATTTTAAATAGAAATTTATATTAGAAATTTAAGAATAGGTGATTTTTTAAAAACAAGTATTGAACTTCAAAATAAAATGTATTAAAAATATAATGGAAATTAAAAGCCTGAGATTAATATATGAAAAAAAATGATAGTTGTTTTCTAAAATATTAAATATATATTGGTAGATGTAACAAATTTCAAAAAGATTTATTTTAAGATTTAATTCTCTTATATAAATAAATATAACGATTATTAATATGAAATCAAAGTGTTTAAATCCATTCTTTTCTTTTTATAAAGTTGTACAAAATAAATAAAAAAAAAAAAAATTATATGAATGTAAATTGTGTAAATATAAATTTTTAAATAAATGTATGAACCAAATTAAAGATTGAGTGTGAAATTTATAAAAAGATTGTGATATATATGTTGATAAATGTTTACAAAAGTAAATATGATATAAAAATAAAAATAAACATTCTTTTGTCTTTAAGAATTTAAATATGAACATATGCATACATTCACATGGTTTAGAGTAGGATAATTAACAAAATCTAAAGCTCATGATTTCATTTTTACAAATGGCATTCACCATATTTAATAAAATAAAATAATAAGATAAAAAAATTACAAAAACTTTTCATTTTCCCATACACCCTTATTAAACAACTCAGCAAAATCTGAACAATAGTAAACAAAAGATTTGGCACTTCAATCTAAAACACCAAAGAAATTGAAAAAAAATCTAAAGCATGTAAACATGCAAGTTTAAGACCAGGAATTCAACATAGAAAAAACAAATCCAGTTTCAATATCAATGGGGAGTTGCAAGCCTGAAGTATGCAAATGGAAGTTCAGGATCAAAATTAGATATTCTAGTTGAAAGAAGTAAAGTAGAAGAAAAATTGGAAAACCAACTTATTCTCAATTCAAGGAAGTCTCAAACCTGTAGACAGTAAAAAAATTAAAGCTTGCTTCAACTCAATTCAAAAAGAAAAATCTGAAGTGTTTTCAAGGTGTAGTGATGTACATTCAGGTGAGTTTTGTTTTAAATGTATAGTTTATAGAATTATGATTTTTAAATCAATTTCAACAACAAGTTTAAAACTTGAATTGCAGATTTATGGAAAAAAAAAACACAAAGCAAACTCAGATGGAATGCAAAGGCTTCAACCTGAAATGGGTTAGAACAGTGCAGTTCTCTTTGGGATTTAAATAAAGATAAGTAAATTTCTTTAAAAAGCTTTTAATTTAATGTTGTTAATCAATGATAAAGCATAAGTTTAAAACAGTTGAACAAAATCAAAAATGCAGATTCAACTTGAAAGTAAATGTGAATTGAAGTCTGCAGCTTGGAAAATAAATCAAGTTTGAAGCTTTAAACAAATTCAAACTGTAAGTAAATAAATTCTATTGTTTGTCATTGATGAAGTAAACAAGAAAATAAACAGGAGTTTGAGCAAAGTTTTGAATTTACAAACTTCTGCAGATCTAATCTTTAAAAGATTGAAGAAGAAATTTTTTTTTTTTTTTTTGTTCAGGCTCAAAAGAAATTCATCTCTATCTCTGTTCTTGTCTCCACTGCACAACTCCAAGGTGAGCAAACCCTCAACTTTGAATTTGTTGTTTGGTTCTTTTTCTTTTGAAGTTCGATTCTGCCATGATGATGTTGAAGTTGTTTGCATGCATGTATGTTTGACTGCGTGTATATGGTTGATTAAGTATCTGTGTGTAGATATACAGAGACATCTCTCTGTTAGAAAACAGGTTATCAAATTAATTGAAAAAAAAAAACTAAGATTATTTAGAATCCCTTACCACGTGATTTGGTATGAACTAGAATTTGTAGTATAAACAAACTTTGTTGTTTAGAATGATAGTTATAAATCCAAATTTAACTATATTTAAAATTCTGTAGTCTCTGGAAAACAATTTTAACAGTAAATATTTTTTTAGAAGTAAGTACATCAAACCTTTTAAACATTAAAACAGTTGCAACCAGAATGCATAATTGAATTTGTGGACTTTGGAAACAAAATATTACATTTTAATTTCACATGAGAGTGAGCATTTCTGTGAAACAGATTGGGTCATTTTGGTTCATTTTAGTTTCTAGTGTATCATGGGGGCTCTGGTTCTTTCTGGAGGTGGAATGCAGAAGGGTTGGTAGGGGAAGATTGTCAGTTTTTTTTTTTATGTCAGTGAGGTGGTGATAGATGATCAGAAGTTGGTTCAGAAGAGATGGTGATTGAAATTGAGGTTTCTAGGTTTTCAAAAACCTGATTTTATGTGTGCAGTTCATAGCATCTGCACATGCTCTATGTTGCATCAAGTGGAGTAGGGATTTGAGGAGTTGTAGAAGAAGTGTAGAGGAAGCTATGGCCAGGGTCGCGTCGATGATGATGGTCGGAGGCGAGTTTAAGGGATGTGGTCAGGTTCGCAGTAGTTTCTTATGGTCTGGTGGACTTCTGTAATATGCAGGGATTAATTGACTCGGGTAATTCTCGGCAATTTGTGCTTCTCACTCGAAGCAATGGGTAGGAAAACTCGAAGTAAATATGATAGGTTCTCGGGTTAGTTGATTACAGAGTTTAACCTGTAGTTAGCAGTTTTTATGAATTGGAAAAATTCATAATTTAAAGATTGTAATTTAGTTCAAAAATAAGTAAGTCTGAATTCAAATGAAGTTTAGAATTCAAAGTTTTTAAAAATTGAATTCTTAAATTTAAATTCAGTTTTAAATCAAAATTTAAACAGTTTTGCAGGGTTTTAAAACCAGAGAATTATGCAGTTTTAATGTTTGAATGAATTCATATTTTTAAAATCTGGGTTTGATTCAAGCATAAGTTGTAACTGAATTCAAATGTAGTTGTGAATTCAAAGTCTTTAAAATGAAAATCTAAATTTAAACAAGTTTTAAATTCAGATTTGAAGACAAGTCTAAATCAGTTTCAGGTTTGTTTTTTTTTACCAGAATTAGATTTAAAAACAGTTTTGTAAGTTTTAAAGGTATGAACAGATTTAGATGTTGAAGTGAAACTTAAATTTGTTCTTGAATTCAGATAAAAAGAAAAACTGTTTTTTTAAGTTTCTTTGAAAACCAGTTTTGAATTCAACAGTTTGTAAATTTAAAAATGAATGAACATGTTCATATGTTTAAAAGTGAATTTGAAAATGAAATTTGATTTCAAATAAGTTTTAAAACTTGAAAGAATTTGTTTCCTTTAGTATTTGAATTAAAATATGAAATGTTTAATTTAAATTTGGAAATTGAAAAAATCAATTTAAATCCTTCTTTATATTTAGATAATGAATGTTCCTTAACATTCATTTTGTTGTAAGGTTTATAATTATTTTAATTTGAATTAATGTTTAATGATTAAACATTTTAAATATCAAATTTTTAAATAGAATTTGAATTTAAATTTAGAAATGTATTGTTTTAATACATTTTGAATTTAAATGGGTCAATTAATAAGTAATTAAATTAGTTTGAATAATTAAGGATTTCACTTAATTATTTGATTTTTAAATAATGATTTAGATTAATATTAATTAGAAATGATTTATTAATCTAATTCAAATTTTCTTAAGTGTAAAATTAATGGAATGTTGTTAATAATGGGTGATAATTATCTAGGGATAATTTAGTAATTAATTAATGCAATTAATTTTGATAATTGACTAGATTAATTAATTGAATATAATTAATTGTAATTGGTTAAGTATAATTAATTGTTGAAATTAATTAAGGAATAATAAATCTATTTATTAAGGACAATTAATTTTAACTAAGATTTAATCAATCAAAAATTAAAAGTTTATTATTTAAAGTAATTAATTGGGGAATATGTAATTAAGATTAATTAATCACAATTAAAGGATAATTAATTAAGATAATTAATTTAGTAAATGATTAATAGATGAAGATGGTTAAGACTTAATTAATTATAGTTAATGATAATTAATCATTGGTTTAAAGATTTCAAATAAAAGTAATTATGTGGGTAATAAAATTTATAACCACACGATTTATTTAAGATGTTTGATTGTTAATGAATGTTGTGTGATGGATTGATATATTTGATATGTGACGCTATGTGATGCTTTATACTGAGCTGTTATATCTGTGATGTATATATTGTTATATGAATATGCAAACCCCTTTACTTGTAAAACGACATTTGGATTTCGATGCGACAGGGAGTCGGATTCCATTTGGTTATCCGAAACCCACATCGAATTCTAATAATTGAATCTGTGCTGATTGATAATGTGGCACTCTTATTGTGTAAAACCCCTGGACCACACTTATACACACACAAATATGGATTGCACGTGGAAATTAGTTAAGTCACAGATTTTGAAATTGCTTTAAAATTGAATTTTTAAATCCAAAATAGTTTTTGAACTAGAATTGAAGTTTTTGGAAAATGATTATTTTTAAATAACTTGATTGAGTTTTGAAATTTAAATAATTGGATTTAAATTTGAATTCAATATTTGAAATTGAATGCTATAATTTGGGAACTAGGATTTAAAAGTTATCCAACTTATTAATGGGTTTATATGGGTTTTTAAAACCATTTTAAAGGTGATGTTTTGGAATTTAAAATTCAACCCAAGATTTCAACTTGTACAAATTGGATTTTTCGGAAACGAAAACTATTTGTTTTCAAATGATTGAAGCTTTCACATAAGAATGAATTTCCAATTTGTGTTAAAGGATTTCAAGTCTAAATTGAAGATAGTTTTCCAAATTATAGATAAATCTTTGGAAACGTGTTTTGAAAGCTATAAATCTTTAATTTAAAGATTTAAATGGGTTAACCCAAATTGAATGGGAATTGTTTTTGAAATCCATGAATAGATCTTTGTGAAACGGGGTGAACTTTGTGAAATAAATCTTTTTGTGTAAAGATTAAAAATGGCGATTTGTTTAACCGTTTTGAAAGAAAAGTTTTGAATCATTAAGTTGTGACTTGATTGAAATCCCATATCCATATGTTTTTAAATATTGCGCTCACTATTCGGTTTAGCCGGGAGAGGACCTTTGTGTCATATAGCCCATTCCGAATATGTGATACGTCGTTATGGATAGCATTGAAGACCGGTGGTGAAGACCGGGTATTTGCGAGAATGATAGGACGACTTATCGATTGTCTCTGCACTGAGTCGCGCCAGTATAGAGATTTCCTAAGTGATGGGAAGTCCGATCGGGATTGTGAATACCCGGATTTGCAAGGGCTTCTTCGGAAGTGCCTTCGGTTCTGTTCGAACCCGGAACAGACTGGTATGGTTGTATGTCCGACATTACACTTTGAGATATTAAACTGATCTCTATCAAATACATTTCTGCTTGGTGGCGGAGAATTTATTCTCTTAGCTTAACACCCTTCTCTGAGACGTACGAGATCAGAGGTGATGTAGTTGATATTTATCAGTGATATATCCCAAATTTGGTAATGTGGCATGCTGAGTGCTGCTGTGTGATGATCATTGGTTGATCATTTGTGATATGATCATTTGTTTGATCATTTATCTTTGTGATCATTGCTTTGGTCATCTGTTGACCCAAAGCATGGCTTTGTTGCACAAAGCGTAGCTTTGTGGACGAGACTGCATCAGGACCTCACTCCCCGGAAATGGTCGAAACAGGAAAGATGCGGCAAGGTTATGAGGGTCGCTCCCTTTAGGGTATGTCATTCCCTTCTGGTAAAGGGTGGTATCAGGTATGGAGCCCTGGTATTTAACCTATGTGGTTGCTCCAATCTCATTTACTGTGTGGTTGTTGCTTTGAGGCGCCTCGGATAAAGGTCCCAAAGGACCGGGGGATGGCATATTCGTGTAGTAGTTACCTAGTTACAGAGGTAACCCGGCTTTGTGTTGGCAGAGATCTAACCGTAACGTTAGTTCTCGGGACGTCCCGCTAGAGGCGATCCCATTGACAGTAGGAAGTTCCTTAGCCTGACCATTTGTTGGAAATCCAATCAAGACAATACGCGCCCTGTACGGTTTTAGTTGTATAACCTGCCATGGAATGTGGCGGTAACCTGCTATTGAACATGGTAGCTATAGTAGGCATACGACGAAATGTCGTATGCTGGCTACGATTTATATTATACTTTCGAAATGGTTTTCCACACTTTGCACTTATAGTAATAATATCAAAGAAATTTTCTCGTATTAAGCATATTTGACTATCATAAGGAGAAATCTCCTCCAATTCTGCGTTTGCATTGTGTGTGAGGCGGGAGGCCTTATGGTAGTTTCATTTTCCAAAAAAGCATTACGGATTTATTTTAAATTCCTTGTTGCTTGTTTTTAAAGACCAAATGTTTTTGTTTGCTCATACCAGTCCCATGACTGACCTGGAGTTTATTGTTCCTTTTCTAAACTCTGGGTGCCCACTATTTTCCCACACGGGCAGTCTAGAGTTGGGATTTTCAGATAATCTATGGTAGGTGTAGATTCGATAGCTTTCAGCCTTAGGATTTGGCAATTGCATTTTGGATCGAGTTGCTTCTCTTCATCTTGATTTGGAGTTCGAGCTATTTCTGGATTGGTGCTTTGGAGATGGAGATTACTGATACTGGAGTTTTTTCTTGAAGACTGTTTTGGAGATTTGTTCCGCTGCTAGTGTTATTATTATATTTCCGCTGCTATTCTTTGTATCTCTGATAATGTTGATATCTATTGTACCATTCTGTTGTATCGGTTATTGTATCAAATGTTGTATATTGATATTTGCTATTCATTTCTTCCGCTGTGTTATTTACTTGATGTGTTATAAGCTCCGGCGAACCAGGTTCGGCGTTTGGATCTGCGGCATTTGAATACGAGTGTTGTATTCGGTGCCGATTTTCGAAGGTCGAGTCAGGGTCGTTACAAAAACGATTGAAATGTGGTTTCGAAAAGATATGATATTTTGATATATTAAAATGATTGAAATGTGGTTTCGAAAAGATATGATATTTTGGAAATGAAGCTTTGAAAAGTTATGATATGTTGATATATTAAAAATGATTTGAAAGGAAGTTTTGAAAGGATATGATAATTTAATATATTGAAATGGTTAGAAATGACTTGATATTTATTTTGATAAATATTTGAATTAAAAGATATGGTGTGATGAGATATTGAAATGGTTTGAAAATGATTTAATCTTTATTTTGATAAAGATTTGGGTTGAAATGACATTTTATTTTTGATGTATAAAATATTGTTTTAAAGTTATAACTATGGGTTATAATAACGATTGGTTGTTGAAGAGACCGGGATCGGATATTGTCTTATAGCCGACCAATACCGAAAACCACTTTAACAACTGTGTACACGGTGGAGATTCCAGAATGAAGTAGGATGGTGGCGACGTTCTCGAGGTATATTACGTGGACCCAACTCCCGTGAGTTGGCATAAATGACTAAAACAGGAGCTATACCGGGCTACACAAAGGGTCGCACCCTTTCATCGAGCATGCTCCATCGGAAACCATTCTATTAATTTTGTGATTCGATATGTGGCGCCACTTTGATTCGGGGGAATTGTTCGAGGTGGGCGGAAGCTGCTGGCTTGCCGTCACCACCGGTCCGGCAGTGCAAACGGTGTATCCACCCTGGCATTGCCTCGCGTGCGGTGTCATCTCCTTATAGCGAGCCCACTACGATTTTGGTTTTAAAGATCCGACCGCGTTAAGGTTCACCATCCGCTTAACGCTATTTTCTATATGATTATACTTTACTGATTAGACACTACTGTATATATCGTATATTACTACATAGTAAATGGTTTAACGGATCCTTGGAGGATGGGCGGTCCCAAGCATCTTCTAAGTTACTTGTACCTTTGCTACAGTTCACTTGAGTTGGTTTACATTGTATAAGTATGTATGTCCTGACTCGAGTGTTTGTATTTTTATTTACCATCGGGTCAGCCTGAGTTATTCACAGATTTGGATTTCCACTTTCTGGAGATTGGAATCGCTGGAGATTATCTACTTGTCAAGTTTCATCTTTTCAGTTCGGTTGTTCTATCCAGCTTGTACTTGGTTATCATATTTAAACTTCTGTTATACTTTATTTCTTTTATTGTATCTTATGTAACTCTGATATATTTATATAGTAGCTTCATGAACTACTATCTCTTTCACTTCCGCTGTATTATTATTACTCTGTGTCTGTGATCTGTGATTTTATTTACTGTATATTCTGAGATTTCCCAAATTTTTTATTTACAACGCGGTATTTTGAGAAATTCAATTCCGGCATGAGTGTCTACCTATACACTTATAATGGATGCGAACGGTTGAAAATACCTGGTTGTTACATTGTACATAAAGCTTACTTTATGTATATAAGTAACGTAAGCTGTCATACATATATACACTAAAATATGTAAATTTAAGGCAGTATACTACTAGCAAATATATATAATATAATACAGTGTATAGACATGCCCTGTGTAAACTCGAGTCGCTGATGGGTGGGCAAAAGGAATAAATAAGAAACTACAGAAAATGGGGAAAATGTTGATGCCACCTATGTGCTGTCAGAAGTTATTACCTCTAGGCTATACACTCGGCTATGATGAGGTTGCCGATGTGGATAGGGAAGATGTTGGGTTCGGCTGGAAGGCAGGGTGTTTCTTAAGATAGGAGGAGGGGAGAAGGAGGGGACGGTCGTTTGGTGGAGAGAAAATTTGCAGAGAGAGGATGAAAAGAATGCAGATGCTCTAGGTAAAAGAAAGGAGGAGCAGGCTAGAATAAATAGAATGTACGAAGAGAACAAGGAAGGTTATAAATCATATTGGCATGAAAACGTAAAGAAAGAAATAAATAAAAGAAATCAGTGAATGCGAAATAACGTATAGTATTTTATATGTTTCAAACTTTGAAATGGCAACGGTCATGAGTTGATTTAGCTACATTTGAAGCAATAACTTTTTTGTTTGTTTGGATAGTACGTAATAAGTTTGGAAAAGCAATGATATTTAAAATGGAACAAGGAATGGACAGAGAAATTTAAGCAAAGATAAACGTACAGAATGAATATAAAGTAACGGGACAGTCACGATAATTCAGTGGATAATTAAAGCAACTTTTAATGCCACCAGCTGCACGTTCAAATCTGAAAAGGCAGAGTAACAGACCATATAATAAATTGAAATGATGGGTTGATAACAGCTGCAAGCATATATTTAATAGAAAAGAACGGACAGAGAAAATTTTGTGAAACGTACTGAAAATAAATATGAAGAACTTATTATATTATACGTTTCTTTTTGAATGCAGAGTCCAAAATTTGAAAGCCAAGTAACGGTCAGCCCTTGATTTGGTGAAAATAATTATAGCAATTAATAAAAGAAATAAATAGCAACGGTCACGTTGCTTTGATTTAGCTGACCCATCAAAGCAAATTATTTATAATTTAACCGGTAGGAAATGTAAAGGAACATACCACCATAAAAATGAAATTGATAACATCTGTGCATTGATTCTGTAATATTTATTAAAGAAATTGATTCTGCAGTATTTATTAAAGCAATTTATTAGCTAGCTTGAATTAAATAGAATTTCATAATGGAATAAAATTTGATAAAATAAATTGAAAATTTAAAATCTGCTATGTTTAATTGGACAAAATCCAAATATTAAATTTTTATTTCAAAATATTATTGTATAAAATTTCTCAAAAGTTTCAATTAATTAGGTTAAATAAAATCATTTAAAGCTATTAAAATCTACGGCTCGTTACACTCTCCCCCACTCAAAACTTTTCGTCCCCGAAAAGGTAGGAGGTAGGAGAATAGAACAACCAGAAATAAAATAGATTGAAAGACAAGACAAACAACTAATTTAAAACTATATAAATTTTATTTGAAATATTTATTTTATAACTTCATTTGAAATTTAATTTTCTTTAATACTTTAATACTTTTCAAACTCCTTTGAAAACAATCATTTACATTATTACTTATATTTACAAAGAAGCTATTGAAATATTAAATCCAAAATTCATAAATTTTTATTATTTTTCAAATACCTTCCAAATATTATTATTAGATCACAAATCATTTAAAAAAAAAATATGTTTTATTTTAGATAAATAACTTCTAAAGTATTTGTAACACTAAAATTTCTATTAAACCATGTAGTATATAGTTAAACAATAGTTTAAATAATATATCCAACAAGGAAGGAAGGTAGATTCGGAAAACAGAATCAAGGTGAATAACTAAACTGAGCAGATAAGGTAGATGCAAGGAATAGTATCGGGCACGAATAATTAATCAAGAACCATAAGAATTTAAATTTCAAATATTAATTCAAAATTTCTTTATTGGGAAAAATACTTTTATAATAATATTTTTATAATAAAATACTATTATATCGAAATAAATTTTCCTTTCGAAAATACTTTTATAACTCGATGTTTCAACAAGTTTATCCTCGTTCTTGGAGACTCTGGCCATGCGTTGATCAGGCGCAAAGCTAGAATTCTTCAAGTACTTAGTAGACTTGTTTCAACACCCAGTGAAAATACTTGAAAAACCTTTAAAACAGATATGGAAAGTACAATCCAAACAAAACAACCAAACCAAAACCTTTGTCCGACCATGGTTCGCAGATACACAATGTTTACGCCTGGATCCCCTAGGAAACAATCTGTATCCGTAAGCTTTCTCAGCCCTGCGAGTTACGCCATGATGACTAGTAGAGTGCAGGATACACAATGGTTACGCCTGGGTCCCCCAGGAAACAATCCGTACCCCTAGGCTATCATAGCCAGGCAGTTTCGCCACTATTCACGACCTACACAGATTGCAGGATACACAATGGTTACGCCTGGTGTAACAACACGCATATTTATCGATTTTATATTTAAATATTTTATCGATGCTCGGAATTTAGTCCGAAAAGCTACTTTTTGCATACGGTCGAATTAGGACTCGAGACCCCTCCTATTGAGTTCAAAATGACGTTTGCGACCTTTTTGAGTATAAACTTCGATATGTTTGCAGATAGTAGAATTTTGACCTTTTTTCACTTAGGGCTTTGGTTTGGGCTGAACCCATTAGCCACTTACTAACTCAGTCCCAACCCACTCCAACTCTTCATTACTTCATTTCATATTCCTAACACTCAAGCTCAAGCAAAAATGGTGGAAGAGAATGGGAATTAGAAACTCCAAGCCCTAGTTCCTCTTGCTAGCTCAAGTTCTTGCTCCAAAATCAAAGAGAACCCATTAGTAAGCATCTCCTTCTTCTTCTCCAACTCATTCTCTCTTTGATTTTTCAGAAATTTCCTAAACCTAACTTAGGGAATGTTCTTCTTTTAAGCTTACATTCAAGCTTCTTGAGTTGAATTTGAAGAGTGGTTGATTCTCCTTTTGCTTGCAAGCTTCTTCTTCATTTGTGTGATTTCAAAGGTGAGATTTTTATCTCACATCTTTGTCTATAATTATCTTCGATTGTTAGGTATGAATTCCTAACGTTTATTCGTGTGCAATTGATTTTGGTTTGGATTGATTTGGTGTATATTCCAATTTTTGGTGTTTTGGTCCAATTTATGGAAATCCTATTATGGATATTTGGACATTGATATTTGAGGCGTATCGAAGAGCCGTTTAGGCTGGGTTGTCGTTTGACGTAATTCCTTAGTCATCGTCATTTGCTCGTTCGATCGTTTTCGATATTCGTTTGGCCATTTTTGGCCTAGGTTCAGGGAATGCCCTGAACCATTCATTCAGACGTCTGAAACGTAATATTCAGACGTCTGAATAATGTTCTGGGAAGATTTCTATTCCCAGATTCAGACGTCTGAATATATGGTTTCAGACGTCTGAATTGGTTCATTTGAAACCAGAAAGGAAATAGGCTAAAAAGTGCCTACTTCAGACGTCTGAAACACTTGATTCAGACATCTGAATTGTGTTCTGGAAATCTTTATATTTCCAGATTCAGACGTCTGAACCACTTGTTTCAGACGTCTGAAACTGCTGTGTTTTGCTTATTTTGCCTATTTGCCTATTCGCTTGAGAATTCCAATTTAAATCGATTCGTGATGATCCTATTTGATGTTATCATTTATTATGACTTTGATGACTCCTATTTAGGGATTTTTGAATATCCATTTCGATGGATTCTTTATCGGTTTCTTTGGATTTTATTCACGTCTTCGAATGTGAATTTTAGTGAATGATTGTTCCTACAATCTCCTTTGTGATTTGTCACTTTAAAAATATAAAGGTTTTCTATACTAGTAGTAAATATCAAAACTCTTTCTTCAAATGATTTCAACACTATTTTAGTACAAAGCTCGTTCCTTAAACCATTTTCCAATCTATTAGTATATACAAACCTTTACCTCACTCGTGTGAGAAATCTAATTAAACGACTTAGTAAAACGAGTGGTATGAAACTCTTGCGTTTACTTCGTCGGTTAATTCTTGGACTTGTTCGATTGAATCTCTTGTGACCATTTTCTAGTGGAAATCTACAGTTTGTTCATAAATATTTAAGGTAAGCAAGTGGTTATGGGACATGAAGCTAAACTCATATATTTACTAGCTTAGTGTAGTTGACACTTCTCGTTGATCATGACAATCATCTTTGTAATTTAGACTAGCAATGTGCGATGTCTCTTTGTCTACGAGGGAGAGTAAATCCCGTTTTGTGGAGTTTCGACTCAATTTGGTGGGGTAGCAACCCATGGTCTTCGGGACGTTTGTGGAGCTTCGGCTCAATTTGTGATGGTTAGCAACCATGGAATTAGCGTTCCGTTTGTGATACACGTGTTGGTGAGCTTTATGCTCCCGTTTGTGATAGGCCTCCCCCCCTTTGTGATTTCTGGATTTCTTGAGATGATTTCTATAATTTGTGCTTCACCAATTTTCGTGATTTCTATTGATAAGCCTTATCGATATTTGTGCATTGGTGAATTTGTGCGTCATTGACTTTTGTGATTGACACTGATATTATCGTCAATATTTATGGTTTGGTGAACGAAATAAGGAGTATGACGTTTCTTTGATTCTTGTGTAGATTTGGTGACATTGATTAATCTCTTGATGATTTTCAACTACTTATATATATCACAGCTTGGCATTGTGATTATTATGTGTTTAGTCATATCTCTTATTCTATATCGTTTCATCTGATATTTATAGTTAGACTGATCCGTTTATTATTTTCTTATTAAATAATACTCGGGTCAGACCGAGATGTTACAGGTGCTTCTGCTTGACTTCTCCCCAGGGATTCATTACTCTGACTTTTGGCAAACTACTTAGATTAGTAGTTTATTTTGTTGTATACACTTGATATATAGACTCATAGTTGTATTCTTTTGTATAGCACGTGTTGCTATTCTTTTGTATTATTGTGGATCATTTTTGACCACTACTCTGATATACACTTCCATGTGTTAATTATATTCATATCTTCTTCCGCCTTTGTGATATGAACTGTCTGTGACTGATTGATGTTATGTTTATTTCTATATTTGTTTCTGAAGATATTATAGCCACTGTGTAGTAGCTTTGAGTTTGTGTCGGTATGTCAGATTTCCTTCTTGATAAAGAAATGCATGTTATACTATCCAACATATCGATGCTCGCACAAAGCAATTACACGGATGGTCGCTCTTCAACAGCCTTATTCTCCGTGCTAGTCGACGGCATTATCCGTAGTGTTCTTGGCTAGCGTGGGTATAGAGGTGGGGCGTCACAGCTTGGTATCAGAGCGAAACTTCGGAAGAATATGAAATATTATAACAAGGATCATCGTCCTAAGTCTTAATTAGGAGTCGTGCTTTAGGATTTATTCGAGTCTTCGTACCGATTCATCCTATTTTCTTTATGATTCCTTGTTTTATCTATCGTGATTGCTTGATATTCATTTTGTGAATAACCTTCTTCTTCTTCCTTCTTTCTTTCTTAAGGAAGGGAAATGGTTAGACCAGGCCGTCCCAGCGCCGGTCAATCTAGTGCTACTCCCCAGGATGGAGTATTTATGTCTGCCCAGCAGCTCCTAGATCTTGTTAAGAATGCTCAAGCTGCCGGACCCAATCCAGAGCCTACTCATCCTAGATCCGGTTTTGCACGCTTGTGCAGAGACTATACCGATTTGGGTGGAGGGCCATTCAAGGGATCCGAGAGTGTTATTGAAATTCAAGCTTGGCTCAAATCATGCGATTGTATCTTTTCTCGCATGAACCTTATTGATTTACATCGAGTCCAAGTGGCTTCTAGCATGCTCCAAGAAAGAGCATTAGATTGGTATGAGCTTTTAATTTCTGAAATCATTGAAGCGGATCTCACTTGGGAGCAATTCCGGGAAAGTTTCGAATTGAAATTTGTGCCGGAGGCAGAAAAAATAACTTTGGCCCGGCGTTTTATTGACCTTGTTCAAGGTGAATCTTCTGTGGCAGACTATGTCGCATCTTTCGAATCTCTTTCCAAATACGGGGTTGAATACATTAACACCCCAATGAAGAAAAATCAGAGATTCGTCTATGGCTTGAATAAGAATCTTAAGAAGCCATTACTTCCGAAACTTGAAGTTTCATTTGATCAGCTTATTGATATCACTCTTCGTCTTGAAGAGGCCGATAATGAAGGTGATGTTGAAGTTGTGCGTGCCCAACAGAACTTCGACAATAACTTGAAGAGGCCTATCAAATTCAAAGGCCCCAATTCTAATAAGAAAGGAAAACAACAAATTCCGGTAGCAAAGACTCCTACCTCTAGTCGTGGTCAATGCTACAATTGTGGTTCCACGGACCACTATGCAAGGGAGTGCACGAAACCCCTCTTTTGTCGTTATTGCAAAGATTCGGGTCATGTTTTATCTTCGTGTCCTAAGCTTCCAAGCAAGAGAGAGGGAAAGCTGCAAGCCCCTAACAACACCTCTCGTGGTCAAGGTATTTCTCATTTAATCCTTGATGACATTTGCTTTGTGATTATCTTGTTCGCGTTCTTTTTGATATGGGTTCCATCTCACTATTTTATATCAAAAGAACTTGTTGATTCTTTTTCTTTGAATATCTTGGGCTTGATGACTCCTTTGAGGATTGTGAATCCGGATGGTAGATCTGCAACACTCAATTTGTCTTTATTGATGTCGAAATTATTTTATGTGATTTTTCTTTCCGAGCCAATATTTTTACTTAGGCTCCGGAGTTGATTTGTGCGATAGGATTGGCTTAATCATTAATGAAGCCTATATCCTATTTTCTCGAGTGGACTATTCATCTTTGACATTTTCAATCTGTTAAGCAGATTTCTATTTTTCCTTTATGATTTTGATTCCAACTTGATGGCATCATTTTATTCCTTAAGCCCACTTACAAGGAAAGTGTTATTTCTCTCATTCATGTAGTTTGAAAAAATTTTCGTTATTTTTGAGCTTGTCTTAGGATTATCACCTAAGTAATCTTTTGTGTGGTGCTAAGGTCTTTTCAGTTTGACCTTACCACCGGTTTTCATTTGCTACGAGTTGCGGAAGTCCACTTACAGCATTCCGCACTTCTTATGATTCCTATGAATGAATTATTATGTCATTCAGTTTGTCCATCTTATTTCATCCATTTTATAAATCGAATATTTCTATGAATATTTCGATGAGACCATTCTTGTATTTGTTGATTTTGGATGAAAATAGTAATTTAAAATTTTGAAAATCTTTTTCATAAGATTTATTTATAAGTACAATTTGATTTTTGTTCTTAAAATGAACAAAGAATATTCTTAAAAGTTTTTAGAAACATGTTTATCATATAGAAGATGATTTTGTGATTGTATTGCTCGTTAAGTGTTTTAAGAATTCTTGTCGATGCGCTTGATCAACGTTATCGATAGGAATCTCCTAAACACTTTGATGAGACAGTTAGACACGATGTATTGACTTGTAAAAATGTAAATTTTTGTAGAAAGATTATTACAAAAAAAAATGTAATTTTGAAAGTTTTAACTTTTCGGGAAAGAGGATTATTTAAAAGAACTCTTCCTTTCGATACTCTTATTCTTGTGATTCCTGAAGGGGAACCAAGACTTTGCTATTTCTACCAATACTAGTCGTATTGGTTTGGATGCCATTCTCTTGCAAATGGGAACGTGCTATCACTTGTGCTTCTAAATCGTTATAGCTTATCGAGACTAGATATGCCGCTCATGATCTAGTGCTCGCGGCTATTGTTTTTACTTTTGGAATTTGGCATCATCACATTTGGGAAAGAAATTTGTTCTCCACCTCGATCATAAATCTTGGGAATATTTATTTCTCATAAGGAACTTCATGTTGACTCAAGTTCCTGGCATCTTATGATCTTGATATTCTTTTTATTCCCGGAAGGGAAATCGTGTTGCCAATACGTTTTGTCATTGGCAACATGGTGTTGATTCTTTGATGATGTCGGAATGGGATTATCTTCTTATCAAGTTCATCGGGCGTTTTGATGTACTTCGTTTTATTGAGTTTCATTTCATTCCTTTTATGGACTAGCGTCCGATGTTCTTTTATGGTGTTTGATTCATTGGATGTACCATTTGTACTACATCAATGTCTTTGCTTTTGATTCATTGGATGTATCGTTTGTACTACTTCAATGTCTTTGCTTTTGATTCATTGGATGTACTGTTTGTACTACATCAATGTCTTTGCTGTTTGATTCATTGGATGTACCGTTTGTACTACATCAATGTCTTTTCTATTTGATTCATTGGATGTACCATTTGTACTACATCAATGTCTTTGCTTTTGATTCATTGGATGTACCGTTTGTACTACATCAATGTCTTTGCTATTTGATTCATTGGATGTACCGTTTGTACTACATCAATGTCTTTGCTATTTGATTCATTGGATGTACCATTTGTACTACATCAATGTCTTTGCTATTTGATTCATTGGATGTACCGTTTGTACTACATCAATGTCTTTTCTATTTGATTCATTGGATGTACCGTTTGTACTACATCAATGTCTTTGCTATTTTATTCATTGGATGTACCGTTTGTACTAAATCAATGTCTTTGCTTTTGATTCATTGGATGTACCGTTTGTACTACATCAATGTCTTTGCTATTTGATTCATTGGATGTACCGTTTGTACTACATCAATGTCTTTGCTTTTGATTCATTGGATGTACCGTTTGTACTACATCAATGTCTTGGCTATTTGATTCATTGGATGTACCGTTTGTACTACATCAATGTCTTTGCTTTTGATTCATTGGATGTACCGTTTGTACTACATCAATGTCTGTACTATTTGATTCATTGGATGTACCGTTTGTACTACATCAATGTCTTTGCTTTTGGATTCATTGGGCGTACCGTTTTTGTACTACGCTGATGTTCCAAATTATTTGAGTTTTTAGTTTCTCGGGCGTACTGTTTTTATATTACGTCGTTGCACCAGCTCAATTTTCTGATATTCATGATGTTTCCTCACGTCTTTTTACTACGGAAATGCCTTAGGGATTCCGGTTTTTATTCTTGTGCCCAGTGATATTGTGGAAATTGAAGTTTCACCAGATTTGATTTATGAGCAACCTTCCATTCGCATCATTGCTTCGGAGGTTGAGCGCCTTCGGAATAAAGATATTCTTTTTGTAAGAGTTCAATGGTTCTCAAATCTTGGGGATTACTCTTGGGAATCTAGAGAATTCATCGAGCGATCCCGTTCGTGCTAACTCTTTCGTGCTCTTTATGGTGAACTTCTTATTTCAATTTTCTCTTGTGTTGATATGCTTTTATGGTTGTTATCTTTATTTTCTTCTTAAGTATTGCGAGGACGCAATTTCTTTAAGGAGGGGAGTCTGTAACAACCCGCATATTTATCGATTTTATATTTAAATATTTTATTTAAATATTTTATCGATACTCGGAATTTAGTCCGAAAAGCTACTTTTTGCATACGGTCGAATTAGGACTCGAGACCCCTCCCATTGAGTTCAAAATGACGTTTGCGACCTTTTTGAGTACAAACTTCGATATGTTTGGAGATAGTAGAATTTTGACCTTTTTTCACTTAGTGCTTTGGTTTGGGCTGAACCCATTAGCCACTTAATAACTCAGTCCCAACCCACTCCAACTCTTCATTACTTCATTTCATATTCCTAACACTCAAGCTCAAGCAAAAATTGTGGAAGAGAATGGGAATTAGAAACTCCAAGCCCTAGTTCCTCTTGCTAGCTCAAGTTCTTGCTCCAAAATCAAAGAGAACCCATTAGTAAGCATCTCCTTCTTCTTCTCCAACTCATTCTCTCTTTGATTTCAGAAATTTCCTAAACCTAACTTAGGGAATGTTCTTCTTTTAAGCTTACATTCAAGCTTCTTGAATTGAATTTGAAGAGTGGTTGATTCTCCTTTTGCTTGCATGCTTCTTCTTCATTTGTGTGATTTCAAAGGTGAGATTTTTATCTCACATCTTTGTCTATAATTATCTTCGATTGTTAGGTATGAATTCCTAACGTTTATTCGTGTGCAATTGATTTTGGTTTGGGTTGATTTGGTGTATATTCCAATTTTTGGTGTTTTGGTCCAATTTATGGAAATCCTATTATGGATATTTGGACATTGATATTTGAGGCGTATCGAAGAGCCGTTTAGGTTGGGTTGTCGTTCGACGTAATTCCTTAGTCATCGTCATTTGCTCGTTCGATCGTTTTCGATATTCGTTTGGCCATTTTTGGCCTAGGTTCAGGGAATGCCCTGAACCATTCATTCAGACGTCTGAAACGTAATATTAAGACGTCTGAATATTGTTTTGGGAAGATTTCTATTCTCAGATTCAGACGTCTGAATATATGGTTTCAGACGCCTGAATTGGTTCATTTGGAACCAGAAAGGAAATAGGCTAAAAAGTGCCTATTTCAAACGTCTGAAACACTTGATTCAGACGTCTGAATTGTGTTCTAGAAATCTTTATATTTCCAGATTCAGATGTCTGAACCACTTGTTTCAGACGTCTGAAACTGTTGTGTTTTGCCTATTTTGCCTATTTGCCTATTCGCTTGAGAATTCCAATTTAAATCGATTTATGATGATCCTATTTGTTGTTATCATTTATTATGCCTTTGATGACTCCTATTTAGGGATTTTTGAATATCCATTTCGATGGATTCTTTATCGGTTTCTTTGGATTTTATTCACGTCTTCGAATGTGAATTTTAGTGAATGATTGTTCCTACAATCTTCTTTGTGATTTGTCACTTTAAAAATATAAAGGTTTTCTATAATAGTAGTAAATATCAAAACTCTTTCTTCAAATGATTTCAACACTATTTTAGTACAAAGCTCGTTCCTTAAACCATTTTCCAATCTATTAGTATATACAAACCTTTACCTCACTCGTATGAGAAATCTAATTAAACGACTTAGTAAAACGAGTGGTATGAAACGCTTGCGTTTACTTCGTCGGTTAATTCTTGGACTTGTTCGATTGAATCTCTTGTGACCATTTTCTAGTGGAAATCTACAGTTTGTTCGTAAATATTTAAGGTAAGCAAGTGGTTATGGGACATGAAGCTAAACTCATATATTTACTAGCTTAGTGTACTTGACACTTCTCGTTGATCATGACGATAATCTTTGTGATTTAGACTAGCAATGTGCGATGTCTCTTTGTCTACGAGGGAGACTAAACCCCGTTTTGTGGAGTTTCGAATCAATTTGGTGGGGTAGCAACCCATGGTCTTCGGGCCGTTTGTTGAGCTTCGGCTCAATTTGTGATGGTTAGCAACCATGGAATTAGCGTTCCGTTTGTGATACACGTGTTGGTGAGCTTTATGCTCCCGTTTGTGATAGGCCTCCCCCCCTTTGTGATTTCTGGATTTCTTGAGATGATTTCTAGAATTTGTGCTTCACCAATTTTCGTGATTTCTATTGATAAGCCTTATCGATATTTGTGCATTGGTGAATTTGTGCGTCATTGACTTTTGTGATTGACATTGATATTATCGTCAATATTTTTGGTTTGGTGAACGAAATAAGGAGTATGACGTTTCTTTGATTCTTGTGTAGATTTGGTGACATTGATTAATCTCTTGATGATTTTCAACTAATTATATATATCACAGCTTGGCATTTTGATTATTATGTGTTTAGTCATATCTCTTATTCTATATCGTTTCATCTGATATTTATAGTTAGACTGATCCGTTTATTATTTTCTTATTAAATAATACTCGGGTCAGACCGAGATGTTACAGGTGCTTCTGCTTGACTTCTCCCCAGGGATTCAATACTCTGACTTTTGGCAAACTACTTAGATTAGTAGTTTATTTTGTTGTATACACTTGAGATATAGACTCATAGTTGTATTCTTTTGTGTAGCACGTGTTGCTATTCTTTTGTATTATTGTGGATCATTTTTGACCACTACTCTGATATACACTCCCATGTGTTAATCATATTCATATCTTCTTCCACCTTTGTGATATGAAACGTCTGTGACTGATTGATGTTATGTTTATTTCTATATTTGTTTCTCAAGATATTATAGCCACTGTGTAGTAGCTTTGAGTTTGTGTCGGTATGTCGGATTTCCCTCTTGATAAAGAAATGCATGTTATACTATCCGACATATCGATGCTCGCACAAATCAATTACACGGATGGTCGCTCCTCAACAGCCTTATTCTCCGTGCTAGTCGACAGCATTATCCATTATCCGTAGTGTTCTTGGCTAGCGTGGGTATAGAGGTGGGGCGTCACACCTGGGTCCCCCAGGAAACAATCCGTACCCCTAGGCCAGACTCAGCCAGGCAATTGCGCTATGCAGTCGCGAGAGAGAAAAAAACCATGGGTTACGCCACGGTGGGAACACTCAAGTATTACGTCCGGAAAACCAAAAATCAGAGAGAATAATATCGATAGAATGAATCCACGATGTGGCCAAAAAGCGGATATCAAGCAGAAGGCACTTTCCATATATTTACTTCGAAAATATATATCCTATAGTACCTTTTCAAATCACTTTCAAATATCGTACTTATATAAAGTCTATATATATATAGGATTACATTTTTCCCAAATCGAATACTTTCCAAAATCAATAGTAGATAAAATCATACTTATATAGACTTCGATTATATAAAATCTCTTTCCAAATTGAGTACCTTTCAAATCAATAGATTTCAAATCAACTTCATACTTATACAATCCATTTTATATAAGTTCGACCACTCCCAAATCAAGTGCTTAATAATATAAGGTTCTCAAATTTCAAATCATTTCAATATTAATTCAGTTTCAAAATCATATATGATTTCACCAAATTTTCTTCCAAATTAAAAATCTAAATTTCAAAGTTCCCAAAATAATAGGTTTAGAAAATTATCCCATTTTCCAAATTAAAATAATTCAAGACAAACAAATTCATTTCCAATATCACCATATAAGTACTGGTTTTTAATTCCAATTAAATTTCGAAACCAAATATTTTCCCAAAATCAATTATACTTAAAATGGTTTCCAAATTTATAATTATCCCTTTTTTTAAAACTTTTAAACTATCTATTTCTATGTGAAATATCTAATTTACCTTTCTGAAAACCATTATTCAACTTTTTTTTTCAAAACATTTCAAAACTAAATTTATATTCTTTATCAAACATTTTATGCTCTTCGAAATTTCATAGCTTTGAAAATTTATCTTGATTTGGAAGTGTTCGAACATTCAAAATAGTTAGGGAAATCAAATTTCCAATTCAAGACTTGAAAATCAATAATAAATAGATAGGATTATACCAAATCAAATCTGAAACTCGAGGACCGAATACCGATTTCCTTTATGTCACGACCCGATTTTCCACTCCCAGAAAATCGCGTCATGAATTAAGAAAGAAAGGGATAGAAGAAGAAAGAAAGAAGAGAAAGAAGAAACAACACAAGAATCTCAACAGCGGAACGAATAAATTATATTAATAACCAAAGTATTACATAGTATACATCAAATATCAGAGTACACAGACATATATAACACATACTAGACAGTTATAAACACCTGTCTAGTTATTACAACTCAATCACAATACATAACAACTCAGAGATACCAACACAGCGGAATTTATAACTATACGCAGAAGCCTCCTGCTCCATTATGCTCCTTCACAATTCGTCAAAGCAATCCTGAATCCTAACCTGAATTTCCTTGGCTACTCATAAAAATTTGAGTACCCAAGAGTTATAGAAAAACAGAAATAACTCCGGGTCAGACATGGGTCTGGTGTGAGTAACAGGTTAAAGTTGCTTAACTTTTGAAAAACCTTTAAAAAGAAAAGGTATCACGTAAGACTTCCCACACATAAACATGGAAAAGTTTTTACCTTACGCTAACCAAAACATTTGATAGGAAATCCGATGATATCATAATAGTGTCTAGGGTTTTCAAATAAATAAGAAATAGCCGAAATTGTTACATTCATTAAATTCCAGCTACTAGCCACAAAAGTGGGTAATACAATCAAAACCGTTGACACTTATTGGATTGTGGATTCCATCAATGGCAGGGCTACTGGGGTACCGCCCGTCACAGTACGTGGCCTAGATCACCGTACCGAGGATTACTCCCTTCATCCCCTGCAACACAAAGCCGGACCCGTTCCTTACTGAACAGTTCCAAACAAGACAACCCCGCAGTTGTGATCAGCAACCGCACCACTAAGCCGAAAATAAAGGGACCTCTAGACAGGGATCAATCTTGCTCTCCAGTGGGGGCTACCCACGAAGCTTTGCTGCACCTCCCCTGTTTTAGCCATTCCCGGTTGATGAGGCTTGAGGCTACGATTACCTTTATAGGACATATCACTTAGAATGCTCATCGTCCACCTGACGATGTTCTGAAAGCATTCAATCCATACAAGTTCGTTCCGGGTTCGAACGAAACCGAAGGCATTATCTCGTTACACTCGTATTGGAATCACCCTCAGAGTTAACGACAATAACCCTTGCACTCTGAATCTCCATCTCGAATCTATAAGTGCTATTCCGTCAAACTCATTACGGAATCACCCACAGAGTTATACTGACGTATAGCCCTTACACCTCGAGTCTTCACTCGCACCATTTGGATTCACGACCTAACGTTATTTGAAATCGATGTGGTTTTCGGACCCCAAATATGGAAACCCGATCCCGGTCTCATCGAAAACCAAAGCGTGTCTTTTAAGGTCCAAGTTGTTTTAAGTTTAAAACAATTCAATTCATTATCTAAATATACATAGATAGATAATTCACAACACAATAGATAATCAACATTATCATTACCAACAGATAATTCATATCATAATCAGATATCCATACTATCATCCAAAAGCAACCAATGCATACATATCACATACACTACTAATCTCATAACTGAGATTACAAACCATACCAATCAATACCAATCATCAAACATAAGCAACTATCTAATGATCATTCCATTCTATAATTAATTTAAAATGAATTAAATTAATTACTTACTCTCTAATTAATTTAAAATAAATTAAATTAATCACTTCATCATCAAATCCTGCTTATCTTAATCATCAATTGATTATAAATCAATTTATAAATCATCTCAATATTCATTTCAATTAATCCTTATTGATTAATAATTCCCTAATTACAATAAGTAATTAGCATTTAATATTAATTATACCTTAATTAATCAATTCCAAATTACATCATTAATTAATTAATTAATGATTTCTAATTACATTTAATCAATCTCTAATATAAATTAATTACATAAGTAATTAATCTTGAACTTAAACCATATATATTAATCACCCATGATTAATATCCAATTAGTAATTAACTATTTTAATTACTCCTCCCATAACTTAATTACCCTTAATTAATTATCTTCATTAATCACTTGATTAATTTTCAAAGTAATTTAAATCAAAATTACTTCTATAATTAATATCTTTAATTACATCCTGTAATTATTAATTAATTACTTCTCTAAGTAATTATAAATTCATTAATTACATAAAGTAATTATCAAACAATCAACAATGGTTTAAATTAATTAAACTTAATTAATCTAAACTAATCACCTTAATCAAATTAATTACACCAAGTAATTAATTCATTAATTACTTTTATTAAGTAATATAACAATTGATTATTATTAATTAATTAATCTAATTAACTATTAAAATTAATCACATTAATTAATTGTTAAATAATCTTAAGTTAATTATCTTCATTAACACCTCTTAATTACCTAATTAAGAAATTAACTATTAATTAATCATTATTAATTAACAACTAATTAATATTTAATTATAATTTAATTAATCTCTAATTATTAATTAATTAAGTGTTAATTAAAATCTTAATTATCATTAATCACTTGATTAAGTAAATCTTAATCATTAATTAAAACTTAATTAACCATCCTTAATTATAGATTAATTAACCTTAATTAATTAAACTCAAATCTTAATTAATTAACTTAAAAATTATTAATTACTTAATTAATCCTCCACATTATTAATTAAGTAAATAATTAATATTCCATTTAAATTATTAATTAATTTAAATGAAACCAATTATCTTAAGTTCAAAATTAAGAAACCTTCTTTCTTTATATAAAGTATTTAAACACTTTGTTCCCAAAGCAAAATTCAAATTTAAAAATTTCTTTTAAAATTCAAACTGAAACAAAAATTCAAATTTTCATTCAAGATTAAATCTTAAGAATTTAAAACTATTTTTACATTCCATCTTCATTTTCAAATGCAAATCATTATCTTAAAACAAGTTTAGATTTAAACCTTTATTTTTAAAAACTGAAGTTTGAATTTAAACTCCTGATTTAAATTAAATCAAACTCAGATTCATGTCCATACTTTACTTTCCAGATTTAAACTTGTTTTAAATTTCCAATTTGCATTTTAAAGTTTACTTTTAATATAAAACAGAAAAACAGTAAACAATTTCCTGTTTAAATTTAACATCTTAAATTTGAATTCAAAAATGATTCAAAACTTCAGATTAAAATTATTGAATCATATCTAAGTTTCAGGTTAAAATTTCAAATTAAACTCCATCTTTAATTTGAAAATTTCCTTTTAAATCTAAAAACAGAAAACAGTTTCTGTTTTATTCTAAAACCCAGCTTGAATTTAAAAGCATTTTAAATTTAATTCAAAGATTTTAAACTTAAAACTTATTGAATGCAAATCCAACTTCAGATTCAAAGCTTAAATCCAGATTTTTGATTGCATCTATCCTCACTGTATATTTTTAATAACCTGGAAAACATAATACTGCAAATCCTAAAACTGAAGCACTGGAACAACCCGAGCTACCACTATCTTACTTCGAGTCATTTTATCCCCTGCTTCGAGTTATTTCCACATTCCCCCGAGACAATCTCGAGTTCACAAAACCTGCAACTAAAACTGAACCACCATCATCACCAACCTGCACAACACTTCTGTGCACCCTCATCCCAACTCCGGCCATCTCTGGCCATCAACTCAGGACATCCTCCAACTACCAAAATCCCCTCATCAACACTCAATCACCAAATGCCCTTAATTCAACTTGAATTTAATTTCAAGTTAAAACTAAAACCTGGAACAGCACCTCCTTTCCAATGATCAACCTGTCAACGCAATCAACCCACTACTCCGGCCACCATCATCCTCGAAACTTCGGTGACATGCTCATCAACCCACAATCTATCCATACTCAAAGTATCCTTGAATTCGAATCATTGATGAGGTAGCAGTTCTAACATTTCTTAACCCCAGTAAAACTAGGGTTCAAACTGAAATTCCCAAATCTCATCACCAAATTTTATTTAAAATTCAATTTATTATTTTTCCCATAACATTTGATGGCAATTCTATCTCCAGAAGCAAAATCAATCAATTCAAATGCAAGAATCAAGGGTACTGTATCAAAATATAAAATACAGTATGTTTGAAACTGCATTATATACACAGCACTATAAATTGGAGTTTTTGTTTTAAAATTCTTGAATTCACTTATTGTTTCAATTAGTACCTGAAACATGAATTCCAAAAATTTGAATTTTCACTTAATATAAATTTTACTTTGTCATTTATATTTCCAGGAATTACTGATATTGATTTATCTTACATAAATCTATAAGTTTACTTCATCATAAAATAAACAACTTTCATTCGATTTCAAGCCATAACCTCGACCAGATCATAGAAAGGAAGAAATTTTATCACTTGCTTAACAGTAAACAATCAGATCTTAAATGAATCAAACATGCATCCATCTATACACAAGATCTACTCAGCAATGTATTTAACAACATAGATAAGACTCCTATTTCCATGAACAAATCAAGCAACCATTTTATTATACTTAATTTTTAAAAAGAAGTTATGTTACTCACTTGTAGTTGCAAGATGCAGAGCAAACTTTCAAATTGCAGGCTCCAGATTTAACATGCAGAGCTTTCACTTGTTATAACATGCAGGCTTGTATTTGAAGAGGATTGAACAGAGCTTCTTGAATGCAGACCTCATTTCTAGCTTTTAAATCTTTGATTGTTGCTTTTTTTTTTAAAAACATGCTTCAGTTTTCTTTACATGCAGGCTTCAAATGAATGTGCAGGCCTTCTTTGTTTGTAAATGATGTGCAGATGCAAAGGAATGCAGTTTTGAAGTATTGCAACTTGATTATGGATGTGGATGAGATTTGAGATGCAGGTTGTAATTTTGGAAAGAGGAGTCACAGGATTTTTGTAAATAAAGTTGAAATGCATGTCTGCATTCATGTTGATGCAGGTAGGTAGTATTTTGGGTTTTGAGGAGTTGTTTGATGTAGAACTTGAATAGGGTTGAAGGAGGCAGATTCAAAAATTAATGAATGCAATATGAAAAGAGGAGCTACAGGTTTGGGAAATGCAAGTAGAAATTTTGAGAAAGAGGAGTTGAATGCATAGTATATGCAGACTTGTATATATTTGGTTTTCTCTTTTATTTAAGAATGAGAAAAGAATGCATATGAAATGAAGAAGCAAAAATGATATGAATGTATTTTCAGATTTAAGTGAATTAAAAGAAAATTAAAATAAATTTGACACTTGTCATTTTAAAATAAAGATAAGTTTACACATGTTAGTATAAATCTTTAATATACTAACACATGTCTTTGTGAATTAAATTAATGTTTAAATATATGTACACTTGTCTACATAAATTAATAAACATGTTTAATTAAAGTTAATAAAGTATTAAGCTTTGTCAATTAATTCTTATACATAATTATGTATTAAATAATCTCTAAAGAAAAAGTAAAGCATTATTATTATAAATAAAATGATATACAAGTTTATCATTTGAAAAGAAACTTTTAAAACAAATTTATAAAAGAGCTTGTAACATATTTTAATATATAACTTGAATTAAAATGAATTTTAAACTAATTAAAACATTTATCTCACATATTAAAAATCATATAGTATTTTATTAAATGTTTTTGAAAAGCTTAAATTGAAAATAAATCACAATTCCTATTTTTAAAACATTAAAACTATGATATAATAATTTAATTAAAATCAACTTGTCTATTTAAAAATATATACAAATACATATACATTATTAAATAGAAAACAAATTTATTAACTCATTAAAAATAATTTCACAAATTAAATATTTAAATAAAGAAGATTATTAAATCAATATCAAATTTATTAACAAAAATTACCAATTCAATTTAAATTTAAACTCAGATTATTAAATTTAAATTGTCCAAAATTCCGGGATATTACAATCCTTCCCCCTTAAAAGAATTTCGTCCCCGAAATTTAAAACAAAGTTAATTTAATAATCTATTTACAGATTTTATTTTAAAACACAGCATATGTTAATCATATGCCAACAACCAAAGCAACCAATTCACACAATCAGAACAAATCTAATTATCCAAAAGAATTTTGGATAAACTTCACGAGTTTCCCCGGTATATATATATATCGGGATACTCGCTCTATAGAATCCAATCAATCAATACTACTAAGCTATAGAGCTTCTAACAACAATTCTATATAGAATATCAGACTACAAACGAGTCTGACACAACAAACAAACCATCCTAAACTGCTAGTTCTACAACCAGAAATATCAAACACGTACTCCCTCAGAGATACGTGAAACATACTGAATCCCAGTTATCTTAACTGGCAATCCAACTCTAGAAATCCAAACACTGATCTAACCAAAACATAGAAGAAACCAAAACACTACGGAGTTAGCTTCTCAAACTTATAGCTCCCTGAATCAGAGAAAAACTTAACCCAAATCCAATCTCCGATTCCAGAATCCAAATTCTCCCGTCTCTTATCAAAAAAAAAAACTCTTCGGACGATCCTGGGCTACCAACATCCATCCTGATCAGCTTAACTCTTGCTGATTCCACTAGAAACAGACTGAATCAAAACAATCCAATGATCTCCTCAAGATCACTCAAAACCAAGAACACAAACCCTGCTTCACAACAACAGAAGACAGAACAAACTTCTCCTTATCCGGAACAGAAACATTCCCAATCTGCTTCCGCTGCACAACTCTGATCCGAAATAGAAGAAAATGCTGAAGAATAGCACAAACACAGACCAGACAACCCAACACAAAAATATGGTTCCACATATCCATAAATAAACTCAGATGTTCCTCCCAAACCTGAGTTGCTTCACCAACTTCTATCTCAAGGAACCATCCATCTACTAACTGAACCACCTGTTCCAATCCTAGAAAGAAAACTCGATCTCCAGATGCAGACAAACTTCTGACTTCCTGGAAGAAACCCGGACAATCTCCAACAATCCAAAGAACAAACTATCGCAAGTCACTTTTGCGATCAACTCAGCCTAAATCCAAAGAAAACTGCTCTCTCTTTACCAAACAGAACAGCTTATGCTGTCTTAGCCAACTTACACGAGTAACGGATTCACTATGCTGCTTCTGAACTCCACTTCAGAAAAATTACTCAGCCAGAAGACTCCTTTCCAACTCAGAATACTCTGCTAAACTCAGCCACATCACCGTGCTGACTCACTTCTTATTCTTGTTCCAAAGAAAACATCTTCGGAAACATCCATAGTCACTGCATCTCATCACGCAGCTACTAATTCCTGAGATATCAAGATATCTTTACTCACTGGCTTCTGCCCTACCGACAGATCAAAACTCGATTCTGCAATTCAAAGATGAACTCCGAACCTTTACAGGTTACCTTCAGAGATCGATGAAGTCCTTAAACCAACAAAACTCACTCGAGACGGTATTAGGTCTACAGTCTCGACAATACACTTCCAACCTCATCCATCAAACTCCAACCAATGGTAGTCGTGTTACACACACTTCTACCTCATCTACCTTTATAACTTACATTGGAAAAACCCGAACAGGTAAACCAACAAATAGGTAGAACCAATTATATATATATACTAAAAATACAAATACGCTCTCTCAAAAAAGACACCACTACAGAGCCTAGGTATTCACTCAACCTAACGCTCCCTAAAGAAAGATACACTTCAGAGCCTAGGTATTCACTCAACCTAACGCTTTGATACCAAACTGTCACGACCCGATTTTCCACTCCCAGAAAATCGCGTCATGAATTAAGAAAGAAAGGGATAGAAGAAGAAAGAAAGAAGAGAAAGAAGAAACAACACAAGAATCTCAACAGCGGAACGAATAAATTATATTAATAACCAAAGTATTACATAGTATACATCAAATATCAGAGTACACAGACATATATAACACATACTAGACAGTTATAAACACCTGTCTAGTTATTACAACTCAATCACAATACATAACAACTCAGAGATACCAACACAGCGGAATTTATAACTATACGCAGAAGCCTCCTGCTCCATTATGCTCCTTCACAATTCGTCAAAGCAATCCTGAATCCTAACCTGAATTTCCTTGGCTACTCATAAAAATTTGAGTACCCAAGAGTTATAGAAAAACAGAAATAACTCCGGGTCAGACATGGGTCTGGTGTGAGTAACAGGTTAAAGTTGCTTAACTTTTGAAAAACCTTTAAAAAGAAAAGGTATCACGTAAGACTTCCCACACATAAACATGGAAAAGTTTTTACCTTACGCTAACCAAAACATTTGATAGGAAATCCGATGATATCATAATAGTGTCTAGGGTTTTCAAATAAATAAGAAATAGCCGAAATTGTTACATTCATTAAATTCCAGCTACTAGCCACAAAAGTGGGTAATACAATCAAAACCGTTGACACTTATTGGATTGTGGATTCCATCAATGGCAGGGCTACTGGGGTACCGCCCGTCACAGTACGTGGCCTAGATCACCGTACCGAGGATTACTCCCTTCATCCCCTGCAACACAAAGCCGGACCCGTTCCTTACTGAACAGTTCCAAACAAGACAACCCCGCAGTTGTGATCAGCAACCGCACCACTAAGCCGAAAATAAAGGGACCTCTAGACAGGGATCAATCTTGCTCTCCAGTGGGGGCTACCCACGAAGCTTTGCTGCACCTCCCCTGTTTTAGCCATTCCCGGTTGATGAGGCTTGAGGCTACGATTACCTTTATAGGACATATCACTTAGAATGCTCATCGTCCACCTGACGATGTTCTGAAAGCATTCAATCCATACAAGTTCGTTCCGGGTTCGAACGAAACCGAAGGCATTATCTCGTTACACTCGTATTGGAATCACCCTCAGAGTTAACGACAATAACCCTTGCACTCTGAATCTCCATCTCGAATCTATAAGTGCTATTCCGTCAAACTCATTACGGAATCACCCACAGAGTTATACTGACGTATAGCCCTTACACCTCGAGTCTTCACTCGCACCATTTGGATTCACGACCTAACGTTATTTGAAATCGATGTGGTTTTCGGACCCCAAATATGGAAACCCGATCCCGGTCTCATCGAAAACCAAAGCGTGTCTTTTAAGGTCCAAGTTGTTTTAAGTTTAAAACAATTCAATTCATTATCTAAATATACATAGATAGATAATTCACAACACAATAGATAATCAACATTATCATTACCAACAGATAATTCATATCATAATCAGATATCCATACTATCATCCAAAAGCAACCAATGCATACATATCACATACACTACTAATCTCATAACTGAGATTACAAACCATACCAATCAATACCAATCATCAAACATAAGCAACTATCTAATGATCATTCCATTCTATAATTAATTTAAAATGAATTAAATTAATTACTTACTCTCTAATTAATTTAAAATAAATTAAATTAATCACTTCATCATCAAATCCTGCTTATCTTAATCATCAATTGATTATAAATCAATTTATAAATCATCTCAATATTCATTTCAATTAATCCTTATTGATTAATAATTCCCTAATTACAATAAGTAATTAGCATTTAATATTAATTATACCTTAATTAATCAATTCCAAATTACATCATTAATTAATTAATTAATGATTTCTAATTACATTTAATCAATCTCTAATATAAATTAATTACATAAGTAATTAATCTTCAACTTAAACCATATATATTAATCACCCATGATTAATATCCAATTAGTAATTAACTATTTTAATTACTCCTCCCATAACTTAATTACCCTTAATTAATTATCTTCATTAATCACTTGATTAATTTTCAAAGTAATTTAAATCAAAATTACTTCTATAATTAATATCTTTAATTACATCCTGTAATTATTAATTAATTACTTCTCTAAGTAATTATAAATTCATTAATTACATAAAGTAATTATCAAACAATCAACAATGGTTTAAATTAATTAAACTTAATTAATCTAAACTAATCACCTTAATCAAATTAATTACACCAAGTAATTAATTCATTAATTACTTTTATTAAGTAATATAACAATTGATTATTATTAATTAATTAATCTAATTAACTATTAAAATTAATCACATTAATTAATTGTTAAATAATCTTAAGTTAATTATCTTCATTAACACCTCTTAATTACCTAATTAAGAAATTAACTATTAATTAATCATTATTAATTAACAACTAATTAATATTTAATTATAATTTAATTAATCTCTAATTATTAATTAATTAAGTGTTAATTAAAATCTTAATTATCATTAATCACTTGATTAAGTAAATCTTAATCATTAATTAAAACTTAATTAACCATCCTTAATTATAGATTAATTAACCTTAATTAATTAAACTCAAATCTTAATTAATTAACTTAAAAATTATTAATTACTTAATTAATCCTCCACATTATTAATTAAGTAAATAATTAATATTCCATTTAAATTATTAATTAATTTAAATGAAACCAATTATCTTAAGTTCAAAATTAAGAAACCTTCTTTCTTTATATAAAGTATTTAAACACTTTGTTCCCAAAGCAAAATTCAAATTTAAAAATTTCTTTTAAAATTCAAACTGAAACAAAAATTCAAATTTTCATTCAAGATTAAATCTTAAGAATTTAAAACTATTTTTACATTCCATCTTCATTTTCAAATGCAAATCATTATCTTAAAACAAGTTTAGATTTAAACCTTTATTTTTAAAAACTGAAGTTTGAATTTAAACTCCTGATTTAAATTAAATCAAACTCAGATTCATGTCCATACTTTACTTTCCAGATTTAAACTTGTTTTAAATTTCCAATTTGCATTTTAAAGTTTACTTTTAATATAAAACAGAAAAACAGTAAACAATTTCCTGTTTAAATTTAACATCTTAAATTTGAATTCAAAAATGATTCAAAACTTCAGATTAAAATTATTGAATCATATCTAAGTTTCAGGTTAAAATTTCAAATTAAACTCCATCTTTAATTTGAAAATTTCCTTTTAAATCTAAAAACAGAAAACAGTTTCTGTTTTATTCTAAAACCCAGCTTGAATTTAAAAGCATTTTAAATTTAATTCAAAGATTTTAAACTTAAAACTTATTGAATGCAAATCCAACTTCAGATTCAAAGCTTAAATCCAGATTTTTGATTGCATCTATCCTCACTGTATATTTTTAATAACCTGGAAAACATAATACTGCAAATCCTAAAACTGAAGCACTGGAACAACCCGAGCTACCACTATCTTACTTCGAGTCATTTTATCCCCTGCTTCGAGTTATTTCCACATTCCCCCGAGACAATCTCGAGTTCACAAAACCTGCAACTAAAACTGAACCACCATCATCACCAACCTGCACAACACTTCTGTGCACCCTCATCCCAACTCCGGCCATCTCTGGCCATCAACTCAGGACATCCTCCAACTACCAAAATCCCCTCATCAACACTCAATCACCAAATGCCCTTAATTCAACTTGAATTTAATTTCAAGTTAAAACTAAAACCTGGAACAGCACCTCCTTTCCAATGATCAACCTGTCAACGCAATCAACCCACTACTCCGGCCACCATCATCCTCGAAACTTCGGTGACATGCTCATCAACCCACAATCTATCCATACTCAAAGTATCCTTGAATTCGAATCATTGATGAGGTAGCAGTTCTAACATTTCTTAACCCCAGTAAAACTAGGGTTCAAACTGAAATTCCCAAATCTCATCACCAAATTTTATTTAAAATTCAATTTATTATTTTTCCCATAACATTTGATGGCAATTCTATCTCCAGAAGCAAAATCAATCAATTCAAATGCAAGAATCAAGGGTACTGTATCAAAATATAAAATACAGTATGTTTGAAACTGCATTATATACACAGCACTATAAATTGGAGTTTTTGTTTTAAAATTCTTGAGTTCACTTATTGTTTCAATTAGTACCTGAAACATGAATTCCAAAAATTTGAATTTTCACTTAATATAAATTTTACTTTGTCATTTATATTTCCAGGAATTACTGATATTGATTTATCTTACATAAATCTATAAGTTTACTTCATCATAAAATAAACAACTTTCATTCGATTTCAAGCCATAACCTCGACCAGATCATAGAAAGGAAGAAATTTTATCACTTGCTTAACAGTAAACAATCAGATCTTAAATGAATCAAACATGCATCCATCTATACACAAGATCTACTCAGCAATGTATTTAACAACATAGATAAGACTCCTATTTCCATGAACAAATCAAGCAACCATTTTATTATACTTAATTTTTAAAAAGAAGTTATGTTACTCACTTGTAGTTGCAAGATGCAGAGCAAACTTTCAAATTGCAGGCTCCAGATTTAACATGCAGAGCTTTCACTTGTTATAACATGCAGGCTTGTATTTGAAGAGGATTGAACAGAGCTTCTTGAATGCAGACCTCATTTCTAGCTTTTAAATCTTTGATTGTTGCTTTTTTTTTAAAAAACATGCTTCAGTTTTCTTTACATGCAGGCTTCAAATGAATGTGCAGGCCTTCTTTGTTTGTAAATGATGTGCAGATGCAAAGGAATGCAGTTTTGAAGTATTGCAACTTGATTATGGATGTGGATGAGATTTGAGATGCAGGTTGTAATTTTGGAAAGAGGAGTCACAGGATTTTTGTAAATAAAGTTGAAATGCATGTCTGCATTCATGTTGATGCAGGTAGGTAGTATTTTGGGTTTTGAGGAGTTGTTTGATGTAGAACTTGAATAGGGTTGAAGGAGGCAGATTCAAAAATTAATGAATGCAATATGAAAAGAGGAGCTACAGGTTTGGGAAATGCAAGTAGAAATTTTGAGAAAGAGGAGTTGAATGCATAGTATATGCAGACTTGTATATATTTGGTTTTCTCTTTTATTTAAGAATGAGAAAAGAATGCATATGAAATGAAGAAGCAAAAATGATATGAATGTATTTTCAGATTTAAGTGAATTAAAAGAAAATTAAAATAAATTTGACACTTGTCATTTTAAAATAAAGATAAGTTTACACATGTTAGTATAAATCTTTAATATACTAACACATGTCTTTGTGAATTAAATTAATGTTTAAATATATGTACACTTGTCTACATAAATTAATAAACATGTTTAATTAAAGTTAATAAAGTATTAAGCTTTGTCAATTAATTCTTATACATAATTATGTATTAAATAATCTCTAAAGAAAAAGTAAAGCATTATTATTATAAATAAAATGATATACAAGTTTATCATTTGAAAAGAAACTTTTAAAACAAATTTATAAAAGAGCTTGTAACATATTTTAATATATAACTTGAATTAAAATGAATTTTAAACTAATTAAAACATTTATCTCACATATTAAAAATCATATAGTATTTTATTAAATGTTTTTGAAAAGCTTAAATTGAAAATAAATCACAATTCCTATTTTTAAAACATTAAAACTATGATATAATAATTTAATTAAAATCAACTTGTCTATTTAAAAATATATACAAATACATATACATTATTAAATAGAAAACAAATTTATTAACTCATTAAAAATAATTTCACAAATTAAATATTTAAATAAAGAAGATTATTAAATCAATATCAAATTTATTAACAAAAATTACCAATTCAATTTAAATTTAAACTCAGATTATTAAATTTAAATTGTCCAAAATTCCGGGATATTACACTTTAAATCATTTTAAATATATATATATATATATATATATATATATATATCTTTCGAATATCGAATTATTCTTCGGAATTTGAAATCAAAATTTGTTTCACAATATCACTCGCGTAGCAAAGCTACTAGAGTGGTTTCACCCCTACTCTGAAACTCGAAAATCAATGTCGATGATGCGTGCACTCATCACCGAAATTATTTTCCAGCGACAAAGTGAGTTCTGGACTTCTATTTTCTTAAAACTTCCTTGAAATTTCATTGAAATCATTGGAACTCGTTTGAGTCACTTGAAACACTTCTTATTCAGAAAATACTTTCAAGTCGTATTATTTTATAATTTCAAAAATCTTAAAACCAATTTCAAAACACCGAATTCAATTCTTGAATTTCATATTTAACACTTTAGTTATAAATCATTTTTATATAAATCAATTTCTTACCTTTTTTTAAAATTTCAAATCCTTTCAAAACCCTTTTATATAGAATAACATTTCTTATTTGTTTTATATATCAGTGTATAATCCTTATCGAAAACATTTTCACTTTTATATATATAATAAAATCATAGTTATCAAAATAATAATTTCGATATATAAAACAATTTCAAAAATGCAAACACACCCGATTTTCATAGGATAATTTTAAGAATGGACTTTAAAACAAAGATAGAGATTTGAATTAGAGGAACTCAAATCTATAGAATTCTGATTCAAAGATAGACTCGATCGAAGATGCGATAATTAAATTACAAAATAGAAGATGGATATACTTCTATAAATCGCGGGCGACCTTTACCGGTCAACCGTGATTCCAAAATTAGATCGGTGTAGAATTCTGAGGCAATTCAACATTCGATCGCCAGAGATATAGAATTCGGCATAACAAGATATAGCAGCATCGTAAACCGAGGATACCGAAATCTTCGGTGAGTCAATGCCAATTGAAAAGGAGTTTTCACCCCCCTTTACAAATCATTCAGTGGAGTTATGGGATACTCCAGAATCAAACGAATATAAATAGGGAGAGACATAATGAATTTCGGAACCGAGGGATATTCCAAAATTCAAAGGAAATCGAGTCAAAAGGAAGAGATTCAACTCGAGCGAAAGTGATTCTGTAAATAAATTTACCATATATGCTAAGTTTTGCCTAGAGCCAAAGCTCTGATACCAACTGTAACGACCCACTATTTTGGACCATTCAAATCGACAATAAAACCATACATATCCGATTTGAATAATTCAAAAAACCAAATTGTTAATTAAAATTTGGCAAAACTTAAAATATACAGTAAATAAATCAATCACAGATCACAGAGTAATATAATGCAGCGGAATAGATAAAGAATAGTAGTTCATGAAGCTACTATATACATCAGAGTTAGAAAAATACAACTGAATAGTTCAAATGCAGTGAAGTCTCCAATGCAACAGATGACTTCTCTGAACCAATCAACTGGAAAGGCTGGAATCTGAACCGATAGTTGGATTTCCAAATGAAGCTCCGAACTCCAAAGGTGAGTCTCAAATGTTGTATCACTCAGTCTGACCCGAGCGTAAAGCAAAACACAAAACACTCGAGTCAGGATTAACATTCTTATATCAATAAATCCAACTCAAATGAAAAATCAACTGAAATACAAATAACTTAAAGGATGTTTGGGATAACCATCCTCTAAGGGTCCATGGAACTTTCTACAAGGTAGAAATATACACTATAACACCATGGTCATTTCATCTTAATTTATACTTCAAAACCAAATCTCATTTTCACTTCAAATATCTCTATATTTCCCAAAATAGTATTTATATATATATTAAATAATTTATACAGTAAAGTATTTTCAATTTCTCAACTTAACAAATCGTTCCAACATCATCCCGAACTTCCCATTCAAATTAAGTTCAATCTTAATTTATCAATCTATCAATTTAAATTCAACTTAATTTCTAAAATAACCACTTAAATTTTATCGATCTCAAATTCGGATTTATAATCACAAATACCCCTTTACATTTCCATATATTTCAAAACTTAAAGTATTCAACGTTTCATCTAAATTTTCATTCAATTTAGTTTTCTAAATAATAAATTCAAATTTAGTTCAACCTAAGTTTTCATTTTAATTCAATTTAGTGGCTAAATAACAAATTCAACTACGTTGATTTCAAATACAGATCTGAATCTCAACATAAACCATTTAAATTCCAATATAGTTCAAGGCTTTAATATTTAAATGTTCTATATAACAGTTTCATATAGATCTCAATTTAACCTCATTGTTATTTAGTCTTGAAATACTCCCTTATTAAATTCAATATCATTTAAGTAACCTTAAATTACATTTTACTCCATGTTTTCTTTAATTTGTTTAAACGTGAAATATTTATTAAATCATTTAAATCAAAAATCCAGTTATAAAATCATACCCATTAAATTTCTCATTCAAAAATTTCAAATCGATTTAATTCAATAAATCCTTATTTAAATACCATTTTTATAAACCCAAATTTATCTCCCAATCTTAATTATTCAATTTATTACAAGAGAATCTATTTGAAATATAGGTTTACATAAATACTTAACCATATTATATGTATTAAATCAATCTAATTTAAATCAAATATTACTACTAAATCTATATATACAATTTTCATTTATATAATATCTTAAGAATCAAATTTATTAAACCATATATTTCTTTCCAAAATTGTAGAAATTATTTTCAAAATATTTATATGGACCAATGGTGTCTGTATATATTTCCTATCATATAGTCAAGTGCTACGGATATTTATCATTTCAATCCGTATACTTAATATATACGGGTAGATATCATTTCAACCCGTAATCCCAAATTCAATTAAATGAAAATCGCTTGGGTTTATCATTTCAACCCATAACGATTTTCTCCTATTCTAAAGTCTGTTCGGGTATGCCTCATTTCAACCCATAGTGATTTCTAAACTATAGGGAACTTGCAGAGTGATAACAGAAAATACAATAAAATAACAGGCATATATCATCAATAACAATATAATATAAACAACTGGATACGGTGTCATATCCCGCAGGTGAACAGTTACAGATAATAGCATATATAACAAATTTAAATAAATACGACAGCATATTTCAATTGTCGTTTCAATTGAAATCAAATTTAATGAATAAAAATGTGTTAATCGTGAGTGATTGCTCACCATTCGAGGCTAGAGAGATAGACAATGTAGTTGAGTAACGAAATGCAAGCACGAATTCCAAAGCAAAGTGAGATGGTACGATTTCGATGGAAAAGCTGATAGATAGAAATTGATGAGAACGGGTCAAATTAGCTTGATAAAACTGAAACGAAGATTATATGATTAATTTATTACTTTCTTTCAAAATGAACGTTAAATCAAAACACGCATTTTAAAAATGAAATTTATATATGTACACCCATGAAAACCATATAACTTTAAAACGCTTCCATTTCATATTAATGTTAAATAACAAATATATAATTATTCAAAATGTCACATATATAGTATATTCATTTTATGGTTGTCGTTTCCATGTAATAAATATTCATTTTAAACCAATATTAAAATAATATATATGTATAGTAAAAAATCAATGTTCTAACATAAAACACATATATTAAAGGTCGACACACATATATATAATATCTTTTGAAATGAATAATTATGCACATATATAATTATTATAGTTTATTACTTTCCTTTTCAAAATATCCAGCAGGAAATCAAACAAACTTATGCCCGTATATATGCAGATAAACAATATTCTTTATAATACATTGTTAATTTACTCCTTTTTTTTCTTTTTTTTTAAAGAGTACATATGCAGTACAGTTTATAAGAATTTTTTTATTTTAATTTTTCTTTTATAAAACCTTCATATATAACAAAATGTATGTATAAAATAAAATATTTGTATACATAAAAATCAAAACCTTTCAAACATATATTCAAAAACTGGATCATATAAATAACAATGTATTTAATTAACGCATAGTATAAAATTCATTTATATAACTCTCTTATATATTCATTATAACTATAATCGAAACGGTTATATATACTTTTATATAAATTAACCAAATATACACGTTACTTAACCTATCTGTACCCGATCAATAGCTTTATTATTGAAGCACGCACATCATAACAGTATGACGATATAAAATGCTTTAGGCTTATTAAACAATATATTGCAACTTATGTATACTACTATGTGAATATAAATAAGCTTACATACTTATTATATAAAAATCTAAATTAAAAAAACAATCTAACAAATATATATATAAACTCAGAAATTGATATATAAGCTTATACTGTTATATAGAGATTTTTTTTAGTACAGCCATACATATATATCTTTGGGTACTACAATTTGTATTATTTGCCTTTTATAAAGAAAATTGCGGTTGCACTGAGTTTGTACATATAGCTTACTTTATGCATATAAATAACGTAAGCTGTCATACATATATACACTAAAATATGTAAATTTAAGGATACGACTAGCAAATATACATAATATAATACAATGTATAGACATGCCCTGTGTAAACTCGAGTCCCTGATGGGTGGGTAAAAGGAATAAATAAGAAACTACAGACAATGGGGAAAATGTTGATGCCACCTATGTGCTGTCAGAAGTTATTACACCTAGGCTATACATTCGGCTATGATGAGGCTACCGATGTGGATAGGGAAGATGTTGGGTTCGGATGGAAGGCAGGGTGTTTCTTAAGATAGGAGGAGGGGAAAAGGAGGGGACACGCGCTTAGTGGAAAGAAAATTTGCAGAGAGAGGATGAAAAGAATGCAGATGTACTAGGTAAAAGAAAGGAGGAGCAAGGTAGAATAAATAGAATGCACGAAGAGAACAAGGAAGGTTAAAAATCAGATTGGCATGAAAACGTAAAGAAAGAAATAAATAAATAAAATCAATGAATTCGAAATAACGTATAGTATTTTATACGTTTCAAACTTTGAAATTGCAACGTCATGAGTTGATTTAGCTACATTTAAAGCAATAACTTTTTTGTTTGTTTGGATAGTATGTAATAAGTTTGGAAAGGCAATGATATTTAAAATGGAACAAGGAATGGATAGAGAAATTTAAGCAAAGATAAAACGTACAGAATAAATATAGAGTAACGGGACAGTCACGATAATTCAGTGGATAATTAAAGCAACTTTTAATGCCACCAACTGCACGTTCAAATCTGAAAAGGCAGAGCAACGGACCATATAATAAATTGAAACGATGGATTGATAACAGCTGCAAGTATATATTTAATACAAAAGAACGGACAGAGAAAATTTTGTGAAACGTAGTGAAAATAAATATGTACTTATTATATTATATGTTTCTTTTTGAATGCAGAGTCCAAAATTTGAAAGCCAAGTAACGGTCAACCCTTGATTTGGTGAAAATAATTGTAGCAATTAATAAAAGAAATAAATAGCAACGGTCACATTGCTTTGATTTAGCTGACCCATCAAAGCAAATTATCTATAATTTAACCGGTAGGAAACGTAAAGAAACGTACCACCATAAAAATGAAATTGATAACATCTGTGCATTGATTCTGCGGTATTTATTAAAGAAATTGATTCTGCGATATTTATTAAAGCAATTTATTAGCTAGCTTGAATTAAATAGAATTTCACAATGGAATAAACTTTGATAAAATAAATTGAAAATTTAAAATCTGCTATGTTTAATTCGACGAAATCCAAATATTAAATTTTTATTTCAAAATATTATTATATAAAATTTCTCAAAAGTTTCAATTAATTACGTTAAATAAAACCATTTAAAACTATTAAAATCTACGGGTCGTTACACCTCAAACATAATAGAGTTTTTAAAAGAAAAGATTGACATTTACTTGAAGTCATTAGATCTCTTCTTTTTCAAACTAATGCTCCAAAATCTTACTGGTCAGATGATGTGCCAACTACAACTTACCTATAAATAGATTGTCAAGTGTCATGCTCGAAAGTATGAGTCCCTTAGAAATTCTTAGAATGGGAAAATATATCTTGATCACATAAGAATTTTTTGATGTACATGTTTCGTACACATAAAATGACATGACATATCATTTTTAGGATACTCATCCCGTAAAAGGGATATATGTTATGATCCAAAAAATCATAAACTTTTTATCTTACAAGATGATTCATTTTAGAAAATGAACCATACTATCAAACAAGGGAACAAGAAAATACAAAATGTAACAACCCGCATATTTGTTGATGTTACATTTAAATATTTTATTTAAATATTTTATTGATACTCGGAATTTAGTCCGAAAAGCTACTTTTTGCATACGGTCGAATTAGGACTCGGGACCACTCCCATAGAGTTTAAAATGCCGTTTGCGACCTTTTCGAGTATAAGCTTCGATATGTTTGGAGAAAGTTGATTTTTGCTACTTTTTCACTTTGGGTTTGGGTTTGGGTTCAGCCCTATGTTTAACTTATACACAAATCTGGGCCACTCCTCCCCATTCACCCTCACTTTCTCCTCTTTTCAGTTTTAAAGCATCAATGGTGGTTGAGATGGGAAATTAAAACTCCAAAACCCTAGTTTCCTTTTGCAAATCAAGCTCTAGCTCCAAACTAATAGAAGAACCCATTGGTAAGCTTCTCTTCTTCTTTTCCAACTCTTCCTCTCTTTGATTTCAGAAAAATCCTAAACCTAGATTGGAAAATGTTTCCCTTTTTAGCTTAGAATCAAGCTTCTTGAGTTGGATTTGAAGAGTGGATGATTCTCCTTTGCTTCTAAGCTTCTTTTTCAATCGTTTGGGTTCAAAGGTGAGATTTTTATCTCACATCTATGCTTATATTTATCTTCGATTGTTAGGTATGAATTCCTAACACTTATTCGTGTGCATTTGCTTTTGGTTTGGAATGGTTTTGTGAATATTCCAATTTTTGTGTTTTGAAAGCCAAATTCTTAAAAACCATAGCTTTGATGTTCAAATGTGTTTTTGGTGATGCAACAAGGAGCTCATAGGGCCGGGTAGTCGATTGGCATAAATCCTTAGTGTCGATGCTCTTACGGTTGCAATTTGGTAGTGATTGGCCATTGTATTCAATGGGCTAGGAAGGGACTGGGAACAGGTTCGGCCGACCGAGCCCTGTGGCCGGTCGACCGACCTGCTACTATGGTGCATAAGCACCTTTCTGTCTTTGGTCCGGTCGACTGGCTACAGGGCTCAGCCGACCGACCTACTTCCCGAGAATTTTTGTGGAACAGGGTCCGGTCGACCTAGCTCTGTAGCCGGCCGACCGACCTGGTGCATTTTTGCCTATTTTGCCTAGTTGCTTGAATTTCCAACTTCAATCGATTCGTATGGTTTCCTATTTGTTGTTATCATTTATTGTGACTTTGATGACTCCTTTTTAGGGATTTGTGAATATCCATTTCGATGGATTCTTTATCGGTTTCGTTGGATTTTTATTCACATCTTCGTATGTGAATTTTGGTGATTGATTGTTCCTACAATCTTCTTTGTGATTTGACACTTTAAAAATATAAAAGTTTTCTATACTAGTAGTAAATATCAAAACTCTTTCTTTAAATGATTTCAACACTATTTTATAACAAAGCTCGTTTTCTCAAACCGATTTCCAATCTATTAGTATATACAAACCTTTACCTCACTCGTATGAGAAATCTAATTAAACGGCTTAGTAAAACAAGTGCTATGAAACGCTTGCGTTTATTTCGTCGGTTAATTCTTGGACTTGTTCGATTGAATCTCTTGTGACAATTTTTTAGTGGAGATCTACAATTTGTTCGTAAATATTTAAGTTAAGCTAGTGGTTATGGAACATGAAGCTAAGCTCATATATTTACTAGCTTACTGTAGTTGACACTTCTCTTTGATCATAACGATCATTTTAAGATTTAGACTAGCAATTGTGCGATGTCTCTTTGTTTCGGTGTGATTTGGACTCACACATGTGAGGTAGCTCCCCATGATCTTCGGGCCACTCGTATGTCAAAAATTAATGGCTAGCTACCATGTGATAGCTTCTCGTTCGTGTGATACATATGTAGGTGAGCTTTAATGCTCCCGTTCGTGTGATAGGCGTTCCCCCCTTTCGTGTGATTTCTGGATTTCATGTGTCGAATTCTGGAATTTTCTTCTTCACCTATTTTTGTGATTTCTATTGATATGATTTATCAATTTTTGTGCATAGGTGAATTCGTGTGTCATTGACTGCATTTCTTGAGATGATTTCTAGAATTTGTACTTCACCAATTTTCGTGATTTCCATTGATGAGTTTTATCAATACTTGTGCATTGGTGAATTTGTGTGTCATTGACTTTTGTGATTGACATTGATATAATCATCAATATTTATGGTTTGGTGAATGAAATAAGGAGTATGACATTTCCTTTGATTCTAGTGTAGATTTGGTGATATTGATTAATCTCTTGTTGATTTTCAATTACTTATATATGTCACAGCTTGGCATTGTGATTATTATGCGTTTAGTCATATCTCTTACTCTATATCGTTTCATCTGATATTTATAGTTAGACTGATCCGTTTATTATTTTCTTATTAAATAATACTTGGGGCAGACCGATATGTTACAGGTGCTTCAGCTTGACTTCTCACTTGGGATTGATTTCTCTGACTTTTGGTTGACTACTTAGATTAGTAGTTTTTGTTGTAAACATTTGAGATATAGACTCCATAATGTATACTTATTCTTTTGTGTAGTTCGTGTAACTATTCTTTTGTGATATTGTGGATCTTTTTAGACCACTACTCTGATGTACACTTCCTAGTGTAATATTCATATTTATTTCCGCCTTTGTGATATGAATTGTCTGTGACTGATTTATGTTACGTTTATTTCTATATTTGTTTCTGAAGATATTATAGCCACTGTGTAGTAGCTTTGAGTTCGTGTCGGTATGTCGGATTTCCCTCTTGATAAAGAAATGCATGTTATACTATCTGACATATCGATGCTCGCGCAAAGCAATTGCACGGATGGTCGCTCCTCAACGGCCTTATTCTCCGTGCTAGTCGACAGCATTACTCCGTAATGTTCTTGGCTAGCGTGGGTATAGAGGTGGGGCGTCACAGCTTGGTATCAGAGCCAAACTTCGGAACAATATGGAATATTATAACAGGGATCATCGTCCTAAGTCTATCTTAGGAGTCGTGCTTTAGGATTTACTTCGAGTCTTCGTACCGATTCATCCTATTTTCCTTATGATTCCTTGTTTATCTATCAAGATTGCTTGATATTCAATTTGGTGAATAACCTTTTTCTTCTTCTTCTTTCTTTCTAAAGGAAGAGAAATGTCTAGACCAGGCCGCCCCAGAGCCGTACCATCTAGCACTCCACCCCAGGATGGAGTTTTTATGACTGCTCAACAGCTTCTTGATTTAGTGACAAATGCTCAAGCAGCTGGAGCTAACCCGGAACCTACTCACCCAAAGTCGGGATTTGCACGCTTGTGCAGCGATTACACTAATTTGGGTGGGGAGCCATTCAAAGGTTTCGAAACTATTATTGAAGTACAGGCTTGGCTAAGGTCATGCGATCGAATCTTTTCTCGCATGAATCTTATTGACCTTCACCGAGTTTAGGTGGCCTCTAGTATGCTCCGAGAAATAGCATTGGACTGGTACGAACTTCTTGTTTCTGAGATTAATGAAGCAGATCTCACCTGGGAGCAATTCGGGGAACGCTTCGAGTTGAAATTTATTCCAGAAGCAGAGAAAGCGACATTGGCTCGACGATTTATAGACCTTGTTCAAGGTGAGTCCTCCGTGACTGATTATGTCACCTCCTTCGAGTCGCTTTCCAAATATGGGTTGAATACATCAACACACCTTTAAAGAAGAACCAGAGGTTCGTCTATGGCTTAAACAAAAATCTCAAGAAGCCATTACTTCTAAAATTAGAAGTTTCTTTCGACCAACTCATTGATATCGCTCTTCGTCTTGAAGAGGTGGATAGGGAGAATGAGGTTGAAGTGGTGGGTTCTAAACCAAACTTCAACAACAAGAAGAGGCCAAACAAATTCAAAGGCCCTTATCCCAATAAGAAAGGGAGGCAAGCAACCCCTGTTGAAAAGTCCTTTTCCTCTACTCAAGGGAAATGCTATAATTGTGGTTCGAAAGACCATTTTGCGAACAAGTGCTCAAAGCCTCGTACTTGTCGCTATTGCAAAAGCCCGGACCATTTTATGCATGTATGTCCCAAACTTCAAAATAGGAAGGAGGGAAAGATTAATGTTTCTCAAGCCCCTGGTAACACATCTCGTGGCCAAGGTATTTCTCATTCTATTCTGGATGGAATTATTTTATTTCGTGATCATCCTATTCGAGTTCTTTTTGATACGGGTGCGTCCCATTCTTTTATATCAAAAGAACTTGTTGATAATTTTTCTTTGGATGTTTTGTGTTTAATGACTTCTTTGAGAATTGCGAATCCGGTTGGTGGATCCGCGACAATCAGTTTATTGTGTAAAGATGTCGAGATTATTTTGTGTGATTTTCCTTTCCTAGCCGATTTGCATGTCATGCGTTATTTGGGCTTTGGAATGATTTTGGGAATGGATTGGCTTAACCGTTATGAAGCTCATATCCTATGTCCTGAGCGGACTATTCATCTTCGACATCCTCAATCTGTTAAGCAGACTTCTATTAATCTTAAAGATTCAGATTCCAGCTTGGTTGCATCTTTATGTTCTTTAAATCCTCGTGATGACGATGATGATGATGAGGGTGATATTATTTCTCTTATTCACGTCGTTCGTGAATTTTCCGACATATTCGAGCCCGTTTTAGGATTACCACCTAAGCGAGCAATTGAGTTCAGAATTAATCTTATTCCGGGAGCTCAACCTATCACTCGTCCTCCTTATCGTATGTCCAATAAAGAAAACGAGGAGATGCATAAACAATTATCTGAATTGGAAACGAAGCAATTTATTCGCTCTAGTTCCTCGCCTTGGGGAGCTTCAGCTATTTTTTTGAAGAAATCCGATGGTACACTTAGGCTTTGCGTTGACTACCGCAAGCTTAATGATCTTACTATCAAAAATAAATATCCTTTACCTCGGATTGATGATCTATTCGATCAACTTAGTGGTGCTAGATTCTTTTCACAATTAGACTTAGCTACTGGATTTCATCAGCTTCGTATTGCAGAGGATAGCATTCCTTTGACATCGTTCCGTACTCGGTATGGATCTTATGAATGGCTTGTTATGCCATTTGGGTTAACAAATGCCCCGGCTTATTTCGTTGACTTAATGGATTGAGTTTTTAAAGACTTTCTCGACCGGTTTGTTCTCATCTTTATCGATGATATTCTTGTTTATTCTAAAACCGAGGAGGAGCATGAAAAACATCTTCGGATTGTGTTGGAAACTCTTAGGAGTAATCAATTAAAGGAAAAATTTTCTAAGTGCCACTTTTGGCAATCTCGTGTGAAGTTTCTCGGTCACATTATTTCTGAATCCGGAATTTCCGTGGATCCTTCAAAGATTGAAGCGATTCAAGATTGGAAGAGATCGGAGAGTGTGACAGAGATTCGTAGTTTTCTCGGATTGGCGGGCTATTACCGTCGTTTTATCAAAGACTTTTCTAAGATTTCCGTGCCTCTCACTAGCTTGACGAAGAAAGGTGTTAAATACATTTGGTCGGACAAATGTGAAGCTTCTTTTCAGAAATTAAAAGAACTTCTTTCTGATGCTCCTATTCTTGTTAAGCCAGTTTTAGGATTACCACCTAAGCGAGCAATTGAGTTTAGAATTAATCTCATTCCTGGAGCCCAATCTATCACTCGTCCTCCTTATCGTATGTCCAATAAAGAAAACGAGGAGATGCGTAAATAATTATCCGAATTGGAGAAGAAACAATTTATTCGCTCTAGTTCCTCGCCTTGGGGAGCTTCAGCTATTTTTGTGAAGAAATCCGATGGAACACTTAGGGTTTGCGTTGACTACCGCAAGCTTAATGATCTTACTATCAAAAATAAATATCCTTTACCTCGGATTGATGATCTATTCGATCAACTTAGTGGTGCTAGAGTCTTTTCACAATTAGACTTAGCTACTGGATTTCATCAGCTTCGTATTTAAGAGGATAGCATTCCTCTGACATCGTTCCGTACTCGTTATGGATCTTATGAATGGCTTGTTATGCCGTTTGGTCTAACGAATGCTCCGACTTATTTCGTTGACCTTATGAATAGAGTTTTCAAAGACTTCCTCGACCGGTTTGTTCTCATCTTTATCGATGATATTCTTGCGTATTCAAAAACCGAGGAGGAGCATGAAAAGCATCTTCGGATTGTGTTGGAAACTCTTAGGAGTAATCGTTTGAGAGCAAAATTTTCTAAATGCCATTTTTGGCAATCTCGTGTGAAGTTTCTCGGTCATATTATTTCCGAATCCGGAATTTCCGTGGATCCTTCAAAGATTGAAGCGATTCAAGATTGGAAAAGACCGGAGAGTGTGACAGAGATTCGTAGTTTTCTCGGATTGGCTGGCTATTACCGCCGTTTTATCAAAGACTTTTCTAAGATTTTCGTGCCTCTCACTAGCTTAACGAAGAAAGGTGTTAAATACATTTGGTCGGAAAAATGTGAAACTTCTTTTCAGAAATTAAAAGAACTCCTTTCTGATGCTCCTATTCTTGTTATTCCCGAGGGGATTCAGGATTTCGTTGTTTATACCGATGCTAGTCGCGTTGGTTTGGGTGTCGTTCTTATGCAAAGAGAATGTGTTATTGCTTATGCTTCTAGGCAATTAAAGCCTGCTGAGACTAGATATGCCACTCATGATTTAGAGCTCGCGGCTATTGTTTTCGCTCTTCGTATTTGGCGTCATTATCTTTTAGGAGAGAAATTTGTTCTTTATACCGATCATAAATCCTTGAAGTATTTATTCTCTCAAAAGGAACTTAATTTGCGTCAACAGCGTTGGCTCGAATTTCTTGCACCATATGATCTTGATATTTTTTATACTCCCAGTAAGGGTAATCGTGTCGCCGATGCTCTTAGCCGTAAACAACAAGCTGTTGTTTCTATGATGATATTCGAATGGAATGATCTCGAGATCTTATCCACTTGTGAAATTCGAGACCGCGTATCCGATTTATGCTTATCATTTGTTTTATGTAGCCTTGAGGCCCATCCTTCTCTTTTAGACCGCATTTCTAAAGCTCAAAGGCTAGATCCAGAATTGGCTCTTCTTGGCCAAAATATTAAGGATAAAATTGATATTGATGGTTTGAAAAACTTTAATATCGATTCTCGTGGCGGCATTCGGAAATTTGGTAGACTTATCGTACCAAATATTAGTGATCTTCATAAGGATATTTTATAAGATTCCCATCGCTCTTAATTTACCATTCATCCCGGTAGTAGTAAAATGTACGCGGACATGAAGCGACTTTATTATTGGGAGGGAATGAAACTTGACATCGCTAACTTCGTTAAGCGTTGCATGACTTGCCAACTCGTTAAGGCCAAGCATTAAAGGCCCGGTGTGTTATTACAACTTTTAGAAATTCCAATTTGGAAGTGGGACCAAATTTCCATGGATTTTATAGATGGCCTTCCCCATTCTAGTTCAGGTCATGATAGCTTATGGGTGATTGTAGATAGGCTTACTAAATCTGCCCATTTTATTCCCGTTCGGTCTAGCCGAACCGTTCCTCTTTTGGCCAAACTCTTTATCAAAGAGATTGTTAAATTACATGGAGTTCCTACTTCTATAGTTAGTGATCGTGATACATTGTTTACTAGTGGATTTTGGAAGAGTCTTCAAAAAGCTTTGGGAACGAAGCTTAATTTTAGCACCGCTTATCACCCCCGGTCCGATGGACAAACCGAGCGTGTGAATCAAACTCTTGAAGATCTTCTTCGTGCGTGTGTTCTTGATTTTGGTGGAAGTTGGGAAGATCATATTTCACTTGTTGAATTTTCCTATAATAATAGCTTCCAATCTAGTATTGGTATGGCACCTTTTGAGGCACTCTATGGAAGGCCATGCCGTTCTCCTTCTTGTTGGCTTGAGGCCGGTGAGAAGCTGGTTTTAGGTCTAGACTTTATTCGTGATTCCACAGAGAAAATTGACCTTATTCGACATAGAATGAAAGAAGCCCAGAGTATACAAAAATCCTATGCCGATAACCGAAGAAGGAAATTAGAATTTTCTGTTGGAGATCTTGTTTTTATTCATGTTTCACCTATGAAGGGTGTTGTACGTTTCAGTCGATCGGGAAAGTTAGCGCCTCGATACATTGGACCATTTCCTATCGCTGAACGTATTGGTTCCATGGCTTATCGCCTTTTATTACCGGCTCAATTTTCTGCTATCCATGACGTGTTTCACGTTTCTCAACTTCGGGAGTGTCTTCGAGATTCCGATTCTATTCTTAAGCCTGGTGTTGTGGAAGAAATTGAAGTTTCGCCTAATTTAACTTATGAGCAGCATCCTATTCGAATTATTGCTTCGGAAGTCAAACGACTTCGAAATAAAGATGTTCCGCTTGTTAAAGTTCAATGGTCTTTAAATACTAAGGATTGTTCTTGGGAATCTAGAGAGTTCATCGAGCGAACACATCCGGACTTACTTTCTCGTGCTCTTTGAGGTGAACTTCTTATTTCAAACTTCATTTGTATTGAATATGCTTTTATGGTTGTTACTATATATTTTCTTCTTAAATATTGCGAGGATGCAATTTCTTTAAGGAGGGGAGTCTGTAACAACCGCATATTTGTTGATGTTATATTTAAATATTTTATTTAAATATTTTATTGATACTCGTAATTTAGTCCGAAAACCTACTTTTTGCATACGGTCGAATTAGGACTCGGGACCACTCCCATTGAGTTTAAAATGACTTTTGCGACCTTTTCGAGTATAAGCTTCGATATGTTTGGAGAAAGTTGATTTTTGCTACTTTTTCACTTTGGGTTTGGGTTTGGGCTCAGCCCTATGTTTAACTTATACTCAAATCTGAGCCACTCCTCCCCATTCACCCTCACTTTCTCCTCTTTTCAGTTTTAAAGCATCAATGGTGGGTGAGATGGGAAATTAAGACTCCAAAACCCTAGTTTCCTTTTGCAAATCAAGCTCTAGCTCCAAACTAATAGAAGAACCCATTGGTAAGCTTCTCTTCTTCTTCTCCAACTTTTCCTCTCTTTGATTTCAGAAAATTCCTAAACCTAGATTGGAAAATGTTTCCCTTTTTAGCTTAGAATCAAGCTTCTTGGGTTGGATTTGAAGAGTGGATGATTCTCCTTTGCTTCTAAGCTTCTTTTTCAATCGTTTGGGTTCAAAGGTGAGATTTTTATCTCACATCTATGCTTATATTTATCTTCGATTGTTAGGTATGAATTCCTAACACTTATTCGTGTGCATTTGCTTTTGATTTGGAATGGTTTTGTGAATATTCCAATTTTTGTGTTTTGAAAGCCAAATTCTTAAAAACCATAGCTTTGATGTTCAAATGTGTTTTTGGTGATGCAACAAGGAGCTCATAGGGCCAGGTAGTCGATTGGCATAAATCCTTAGTGTCGATGCTCTTACGGTTGCAATTTGGTAGTGATTGGCCATTGTATTCAAATGGCTAGGAAGGGACTGGGAACAGGTTCGGCCGACCGAGCCCTGTGGCCGGTCGACCGACCTGCTACTATGGTGCATAAGCACCTTTCTGTCTTTGGTCTGGTCGACTGGCTACAGGGCTCAACCGACCGACCTGCTTCCCGAGAATTTTTGTGGAACATGGTCCGGTCGACCGAGCTCTGTAACAGCCTAAATTTTTAACAAGTATTTTTCATTTGTATTTTAAAAACTTTGGGGTTTATTTAAAGTGATTAAAAATAAAAATAAAAACAATTGACCATATTTTTAATTAAATAATAAGATCTCTGAAATTTTGACATGGTTAAGAATTAACTTTAATTTGGAAATTTGGGTTTTTGTCGAAGATGGTAAATAACTTAATTTCTAGCAAAATCAAATTTTAATTAAGAAAACATTAATAGTTTAGGTGGTTAAGACATCTGGGCTATTCACGACAGGTCACAAGTTCGAGTCTCAGCGCGGTCAGAATTTCGAATTTTTTTAGTATATAAATGAACTGGGTAATTACGCGTTAAAAAGGGCGCGTAAATTTAGGGAATAAATACCGTATATATATATATATATATTAATTTGATTAAATCATTTCCTAAAAGTCTAAACATAAATTGAAAGTTTTGAAGTTTTTAAATTTTGTTAAAAGACAACTTAAATTCGCAATGTTAATAAAAAATGAATTTTGTATATTTAAAATACAAAAATTGTAAGCGAATTTAATTTAAGTAATAACTTTGTAAAATTCAATGTTTTACAGACTGTTAAATTTCGCATTTAAAAAAGGCATGCATTGTAATGATATAAGTAACGTAAAAACGTATAAATTAAAAATGTTATTTTTGCATAAATTTTGGGCGTAAGGTAATGCGTCAGTTTGGCGTATTTTAAAAATCATATTCATATCTATATGGATTAAAATATCAGCCAGTAGTTTTATAGTAAACGTTACCTTTGCCATAGCTTTCAATTGAGATTTAGTTTTTGTATATGACTTTTTCATTCCAAAATCTTTGCCAATTCTTGCCGTTTCATTTAATAAAGATCAAAATTTCATATAGCTGATCACGCACCTATTAAATGGTATAAAATGTTGAAATCAAATTTTCATAAATTGACAGCATAAATCACGCATATAAAATAACGGTCAAACTAAAGAAACTGGAAAGTAATCAACGCATGCATTTAATCAAGATTTTCGTATAACTGGAAATAGTGAATCATGCTCCTCTATTTCATAAAGCACGAACCCATATCTCTTGCTTCTTGTTTCCCACTGCAATTTGTATTTGATTACTGTTTTCCTATAATCACGCAAGCCTCCCATATATACTATTGTGCAACTCTCATCTGAGAAGATCTCACTTGCCTTCATAACTCTCAACTTGTTTTCTTATATATATATATATAAAGCCTCACACAAAACTTTATATTGAATCTAAAATTTACCTTCGTTCTTCTTGAGAAATTGCACAGGTATGGCCACACCTTGCTTTTATTTATTTTGTTCTTCTTCTTGTTTCATTTGGTCCAATGTCCACACTACTCGGCTGCTCCACCACCTGTCCTTGCCACATTTCCTTTTTCCCTCTCTGATCTATTTTGACATACATGTCAGATTGTTGTCGGAAGACAAGCTTAGTATCCTTCTTTTGAATTCTATAGAAAATACATGCATTCCTGTAGTTGTGGCCACTTGAACTTCTTGCGTGAGTCTTTTTTTATATGAATTGCTAAAGTGTGTCATCTTTGAAAAAAAAAGGTAACAAACAAAACTAATATCCTTCATTTGCATACACTTACACGTGCAAAATCACGCTTGTTTCAGCAGATAGGTAGAACTTTTTATTACCTAAATTATTTCCAAAATATGCAGTGACTTGTATATTTTGAGTGCATGCTTACGGGGTTTAAAATAGGCAAGCAGACCGTGACATTTATTTAGTTTGTATCACCTTGTTTTGTGAATTCATGCATGAGTCATTTTAATAAAATGTTAAAAAAAAAGTATATTTTCATTTGCATCTCCGGAAAAAAAAAGAAAAAAAAAAGAGAAAAAAAATGCATGTTTTAAAAGATGAGGTAGGAGTGGCTGTGCTATGTTACGTGTTCAAGTTTTGGGAACCAACATGCTTCACTTTTATTTAACGTGATTTTTTATAACGAGAAAGAAAAAAAGAAAAAAAAAGAAGAAAAAAAGAAAAGAATATATATATATATATATATATATTAGTTGCAAATTTCACTGTTTTCAATTTCTGAAGAATTTTAGTGTACGCCACCTATTTGTAGAAAGGGAATAACGTATTGTGTCCACCTTTTTCTTTCCAGCTTTTGCCTAAAACTTTCCGCTATAATTTTCATGGGTACGTAAATAGTTAAGATTTCACTGCCTGGCCTTGAGAACGTGGGCAAGTCGAGTAGTGGGAGTGGTCGAGTCAAGTCAAATTCTATTCGTTCCAGTTGTTTCGAAAATTTTGCTTTGACCGTAATTTTAAAAGTCGCGTATTTGGTATTTGGATCTTATTTTAGATTTGAATCAAGGCATGGCATCCGCGGAAACCTAATCGTGCCATTTGTACGATCCTTTATCAAGTGGTAAAATCATTTGAATCTGATTATCTGCAGTTTAAGGTGAGTATTTCTCACCAGACAAACATACCTATATATCCGTGATTTATCACAAGTGTATTTGTAAATTATTTATTAAATTTTATCTGCCTGTGATATAACGTATGATGTTAAACCCCATTTTAAATTGACACCTCATCAGTTGTTTATCTGTTGTAATATAGTTACAGTTATATTATTTAATGGTTATTTACTGTTAAATCATCATTGCAAGTTCCCTGTAAATTGAGATCGTTATAGGCTGAAATGATAGGCCTGAACGACAATTATTATCCATATATTTATTTAATTTTTTAAATTTGATTTGTTAACATGGGATTGCGGGTTTGAAATGATAGAACCCGGGGTTTTGTAAATTGCGGATTGAAATGATATAAATCCGTATCACTTGACCTAGGCTAGAAAACTATATACAGACCCGTGGTTTATATAATGTTTTTCTGAAATATTTTAAATTTATTTTAAAATGGAAGTTTATAATATTCTGGTTTAAATATATTTAAAGGATTTTTATAAGATTTATAATGATTTTGAATGAGTTAAAAATGTTAAATAAATAAATAAATGTTTAAATAAATTTTGGAATATAACTTATTTTGGGAATTTCTAAATTTTGTTAAAAATAAGGTTTCAGTTAAGTAAATAATTGATAAAAAGTTATATTTGGGAATTTAAAACTTGATGGTTAAGTTAATAGTATATTACCGCACTTAAATGCTGTCTTTTATAAACGAACCGTTTTAACCTATAGACTTTAGGTAGCATTTCATAAGTGCTATAGAAACTGGGATTTTGATTATTTCAAAATAAATTTATGGAAATAATCTTTGGGGAAATGGGTTTAAATTTTGGAAGTTAATATGTAATTAATAAAAATAAGGAATTGACTTTGAATGGTTTTAAATGGAAAATTTTAATTTAAAAAAAAAGGGTGAGAAAAAGGAAATCAATTCCTAAAATAAATTGAATAGATTTAAATGGACCATTTTATGAAATGACTAATGTTTAAAAAAAATATTTTGATATTGAAGGTATTTGAAATTTATTTTGATTTCAAAATATAAATGCCATTTTTAAAAAGTTGTAACCACGGGTTATAATAACGTTTGGTTGTTAAAGAGACCGGGATCGGATATCTGGCATACTCTTTGTCGATACCGAAAACCACTTTGACAACCGTGTACGCGGTGGAGATTCCAGAATGAAGTAGGATGGTGGTGACGTTTTCTTTAAGGTAAATACGTGGACCCGACTCCCGTGAGTTGGCATAAGGTGGCTAAAACAGGAGCGATTGACGGATTAATGAGGTAGCACCTCTGATCGGACGCACTTCTTCGTATGCCATTCTATTACTTTTGTGATTGTTTTGGTGCGCACCTTTGATTTGGGAGTGTTGTTCGAGGTGGGCGGTAGCTGCGGCTACGCGTTTCCATCGGTCCGGAAGCGTAATTGGTATATCTACCTTGGCATTGCCAAGTTGTGCCGTGTCACCTACCATAGCGAGCCTTGTACGAGTTTGGTTTTCTCCCGTAGCCCGTGTGGTATCCTCTGGTGGCTTCCTGATCAGGAGGGACTATGATATTGGATGGACTACTGGGACTATTACGTGTTAAGGTGGAAAATGTAAAGCCTTAACGCTATTTAAAAGTAAGTTTATTTTACTAGTAGACATTATTATAATAGCGAATATTACTACATAGTAAATAGTTTAATCGATCCTTAGAGGATGGGCGGTCCCAAGCATCCTTTAAGTTACTTACTTTATATTACAGTACACTTGAATTAGCTTACACTATATAAGTATGTATGTCCTGACTCGAGTGTTTATGTTTTATTTTACGCTCGGGTCAGCCTGAGTTGCAGTTCAGTCATCATCCCGGAGCTAGGACTTTTGTAGATCCTTTCAAGTTGCTGGCTTCTTTCTGTCCGTTATCTTATTTATGAAATCAAGACTTTGGGATTTTTGGATTTTCTATTAGATGATTTAAACTATATTTGGGATGGAAGACTTTGTAATTTGTATTTGTTGAGACTATTTATAGTGGCTTCATGAACCACTAAGTATTTTTAAATTCCGCTGCGAGTATTCTGATTCTGTGATTGTGATTCTGTGATTAATTATTTACTGTATATTTTGAGATTTGCCAATTTTTAATTACAACGTGGTATTTTGAACAATTAAAGTCCGACATGAGCGGATGCGAATGGTTGAAAATATCGGATCGTTACATTTGGTATCAGAGCTTTGGCTCTAGGAAAAACTTAGAATGTATGGTAAAATTGATTTACAGAATCACTTTCATTTGAGCTAGAATCTCTTCCTTTTCGAATTTTGGAACGTTCCCTGCGGTTCCGAAGTTCATTCGTGTCCCTCACTATTCATTTTCTTTCGATTTCTGGAGTATCCCATAACTCCATTTCGGATGATCTTTATTGTGAATTGGCGGTCTCGCCAATATTCTAATAAAGGGGTGAAACTCCTTTACAATTAGCATGGATTCATCAGAGATTTATATTTGACCTCGGTTTAGATGCTAGTATCTTTGGTTATTCCGAACTCTATCTCTTCGGATCGAATGGTAAATCTACATTCGATCCGACTCTTTAAGTCACGGTTGACCAGGTTAAGGTTGCCCACAATTTATATAAACTTATCTGGTTCCTTATTCTGTTATTTAACCATCGGATCTTCTGATTCCAACTTATCTTTAAATCAAAATTCTCTTTAATTTGAGTCCTTCAAAATTTGAATCTCTATACTTGTTTTGAAAAAAAAATTATTCTTATATTTGGGAAAAATCTAATATTATATATATAAGTATAATTTTCAGAATTTAACTAGTTGTTTAGAGATAATAGTGTATGATTTTATTTATGGTTTTGTAAACCATTGGTTTTGTCTTATATAAATAATTGAACTATAAAACATGGTTATAAATTTATTTGGAAACAGAAATGGATTTAAAACAAGAATTTAAGAATTTAATTTCTAATAGTTTCAAACCTTGTGTTTAAAGTCTTAAAAGGATATATTATTATTTAAATTATTTTCGAATATAAATTTGTTTCCAAAGAATTTTTAAAGTTTTAAAAATTAGTGCTCTTCTCTTTGTCGCTGGAAAATAATTTCGGTGATGACTACAACATCATCGACATTCATTTTCGAGTATCAAAGTAAAGAGACCACGTTGTAGTTTTGCTTCAAAAAATTAATTGATTTGAATTTCTAAAATATGACTTAATTTATAATATATATAGATATATGATTTAAATTTGATTTGACATATGCTATATGTATGTATTTATTTATCTCTAAAGGGTTGAATTTAATTGGAAATTTAATTCATAAATTTATGTTAAAAGGTGATTCTAATGATAAAATAAAGTCAAATTTGGAATGAATATTTAAACTTGAATAATATAGTTGGAAAATTTTACTTGTATAATTGCATGCCAATATAACTTACCTAAATCATTCAGAAATTAACTATGTAATTGGATAATGTATAATATAAAAGGATTTTATAAATAAAAATTTGAGTGGTTATAATAAATGTTATACACTTAAAGTTTCAGTTACAACAAGACAAATAGTGGTAAATAGAAATAAAATAATAATTGAATAATATACAATATCAAATGGTGTTAAAGGAAATTTAGAAATATATTGGAATAGTTATATTAAATATAATCTACTTAATATGTGCGCTAAGATATATTAAGTAGAATATATTTAATAATAATATGGAATAAAGAAGAATTAAATTTGTTGAATAAAAGATGATTATTATAAATGACTATACAAATTTCTGATTTTAGAAAATAATTGGATAATAAGATAATTAATTTGGAAATAGTTAAGATTGATTTAACTTCCGTAAAAATCAAATGAATTAAATCAATTATTGAATATTAATTAATTTAAATTGAATTTATATGGTTTAGATATTGAGAAAAATATTTGACATAGATGAGAAAAATATTGAGAGAAATAAATTTAATTGTAGTTTGGAATAAAGAAGAAACTAAATGGGGAATTTAGTTTATTTTGGGAAATGGTAAATGTGACGCCCCACCTCTATACCCACGCTAGACAAGAACACTATTGTGAATGCTGTCAACTAGCACGGAGAATAAGGCTGTTGAGGAGCGACCATCCTTGTAATTTCTATGCGCGAGCACCGATATGTCAGATAATATAACATGCATTCTATTTCAAGAGGAAATCCGACATACCGACACAAACTCAAAGCTACTACACGGTGGCTATATAAATCCTTCGGAAAACTAATATAGAAATAAGCATAACGCAAATCAGTCACAGACAATTCATATCACAAAGGCGGAAAATAGATATGAATATTACACTTGGAAGTGTACATCAGAGTAGTGGTCTAAAAAGATCCACAATATCACAAAAGAATAGTTACATGAGCTACACAAAAGAATAAGTATACATTATGGAGTCTATATCTCAAATGTATACAACAAAAACTACTAATCTAAGTAGTTAACCAAAAGCAAGAGAAATCATTCCCAAGAGAGAAGTCAAGCAGAAGCACCTGTAACATCTCGGTCTGACCCGAGTATTATTTAATAAGAAAATAATAAACGGATCAGTCTAACTATAGATATCAGATGAAACGATATAGAATCAGAGTTATGACTAAACACATAATAATCACAAGGCCAAGCTGTGATATATAAGTAGTTGATAATCAACAAGAGATTAATCAATATCACAAAACCTACACAAGAATCCAAGAAGTGTCATACTCTTTATTTCGTTCATCAAACCACAAATATTGACGATAATATCAATGTCAATCGCAAAAGTCAATGACGCACAAATTCCAGAACACTACACAAGAAATCCAGAAATCACAAAAGTCAATGACACACAAAATTCACCAATGCACAAATATCGATAAGACTTATCAATGGAAATCACGAAAAATCGGTGAAAACACAAATTCTAGAAATCCACACAAGAAATCTAGAAATCACAAAAATAGGGGGGGAGGCCTATCACAAACGGGAGCATAAAGCTCACCAACACGTGTATCACAAACGGAACGCTAATTCCATGGTCGCTAACCATCACAAATTGAGCCGAAGCTCCACAAACGGCCCGAAGACCATGGGTTGCTACCCCATCACAAATTGAATTGAAACTCCACAAAACGGGGTTTAATCTCCCTCGCAGACAAAGAGACATCGCACATTGCTAGCTAAATCACAAAGATGATCGTCATGATCAGCGAGAAGTGTCGATTACACTAAGCTAGTAAATATATGAGTTTAGCTTCATGTCCCATAACCACTTGCTTAACTTAAATATTTACGAACAAACTGTAAATCTCCACTAGAAAATTGTCACAAGAGGTTCAATCGAACAAGTCCAAGAATTAACCGACGAAGTAAAGGCAAGCGTTTCATACCACTTGTTTTACTAAGTCGTTTAATTAGATTTCTCATACGAGTGAGGTAAAGGTTTGTATATACTAATAGATTGGAAAACGGTTTATAAACGAATTTGGTATTAAAATAGTATTGAAATCGTTTGAGGAAAGAGTTTTGATATTTACTACTAGTATAGAAAACCTTTATATTTTTAAAGTGACAAATCACGAAGAAGATTGTAAGAACAATCAATCACAAAAATTCACATACGAAGACGTGAATAAAATCCAACGAAATCGATAAAGGATCCATCGAAATGGATATTCAAAAATCCCTAAAAAGAGTCATCAAAGTCATAATAGATGATAACAAAAAATAGGATTATCACGAATCGATTTAAATTGAAATTTCAATCCAAAAAGGCAAATTGGACTCAAACAGCAGGTTCAGTCGACTGAACAGAGTTTTCAGTCGACTGACCCTGTACCTGGAAATTTTCCAGGTTCAGGAAACTTTCTGTTTCCAGTTTCAGTCGACTGTGCAGAGTTTTTCAGTCGACTGAATCATGCCTGGAAACTCTCGGGTTTCAGGTTCAGTCGACTGAACAGAGTTTTCAGTCAACTGAATCATGCCTGGGCTGTTTTTCAGCCTTATTCAAATGAAGAGCAAACTCTTCCAAAATGCAACCGGACGAACATTGGCTCTAAGGGTTTATGCCAATCGGCAACCCGGTCCTATATGCTCCTCGATGCATCACCAAAAGCACGATCAAACATCCATAAAAGGATTTCACACAAATTTGACTTAAAAACCCAAAAATTGGAGTATTTACAAAACCAATCCAAATCAAGAGCAAATGCACATGAAGAAGTGTTAGGAATTCATACCCAACAACCAAAGATAATTATAGTCATAGATGTGAGATAAAAATCTCACCTTTTCTCAAAATCAAACAAGAAGAAGCTTGAAAGCAAGTGGAGAATCAGCCTCTCTTCAACACAACCCAAATGAGCTTGAATCTATGCTAAAAAACAAGAACATTCCCAAAATTAGGTTTAGGAATTTCTGAAATTGGTAAGAGAACAAGTTGGAGAGGAAGAAGAGAAGCTTACCAATGCGTTCTTCTTGAGTTTGGAGCTAGGAATTTGATTTGCAAGAAAAACTAGGGTTTTGGAGTTTTAATTTCCAATCTCTCCCACCATTAAAGCCAAGAAAACTGAAAAGAGAAAGAAGTGAGGGAGAATGGGGAGAGTGGTTCAGTTTTGGAGTATAAGTTAACATAGGGCTGAGCCCAAAAACCAAACCCAAAGTAAAAAAGTAGCAGAAATCAACTTTCTCCAAACATATCGAAGCTTATACTCAAAAAGGTCGCAAACGGCATTTTAAACTCAATGGGAGTGGTCCCGAGTCCAAATTCGACCGTATGCAAAAAGTAGCTTTTCGGACTAAAATCCGACTAACGATAAAATATTTAAATAAAATATTTAAATATAAAATCGATAAATATGCGGGTTGTTACAGACTCCCCTCCTTAAAGAAATTGCGTCCTCGCAATATTACAAGAAGAAGATATATAGTAACAACCATAAAAGCATATTCAACACAAAAGAAGTTTGAAATAAGAAGTTCACCTCAAAGAGCACGAGAAAGTAAGTCCGGATGTGTATGCTCGATGTACTCTCTAGATTCCCAAGAACAATCCTTAGGATTTGAAGACCATTGAACTTTAACAAGCGGAACATCTTTATTTCGAAGTCGTTTGACTTCCGAAGCAATGATACGAATAGGATGTTGCTCATAAGTTAAATTAGGCGAAACTTCAATCTCTTCCACAACACCGGGCTCAAGAATAGAATCGGAATCTCGAAGACATTTTCGAAGTTGAGAAACGTGAAACACGTCATGCATGGCAGAAAACTGAGCCGGTAATAAAAGGCGATAAGCCATGGAACCAATACGTTCGGTGATAGGAAATGGCCCAATATATCGAGGCGCAAGTTTTCCCGATCGACTGAAACGTACAACACCTTTCATAGGTGAAACACGAATGAATACAAGATCTCCCACAGAAAATTCTAACTTCCTTCTCCGGTTATCGGCATAGGATTTTTGTCTACTCTGGGCTTCTTTCATCCTATGACGAATAAGATCAATCTTTTCTGTAGAATCCCAAATAAAATCTGTACCTAAAACCAGCTTCTCACCGGCCTCAAGCCAACAAGAAGGAGATCGGCATGGCCTTCCATAGAGTGCCTCAAAAGGTGCCATACCAATACTAGATTGGAAGCTATTATTATAGGAAAATTCAACAAGTGAAATATGATCTTCCCAACCTCCACCAAAATCAAGCACACAAGAACGAAGAAGATCTTCAAGAGTTTGATTCACACGCTCAGTTTGTCCATTGGACTGGGGGTGATAAGCGGTGCTAAAATTAAGCCTCGTTCCTAAAGCTTTCTGAAGACTCTTCCAAAATCCACTAGTAAACAATGGATCACGATCACTAACAATAGAAGTAGGAACACCATGCAATTTAACAATTTCTTTGATAAATATTTTGGCCAAAAGAGGAACGGTTCGGTTAGACCGAACGGGAATAAAATGGGCGGATTTAGTAAGTCTATCAACAATTACCCATAAGCTATCATAACCCGATCGAGAACGCGGAAAGCCATCTATAAAGTCCATTGAAATTTGATCCCACTTCCAAACTGGAATTTCTAAAGGTTGCAATAACCCTCCAGGCCTTTGATGTTCGGCCTTAACGAGTTGGCAAGTCATGCAACGTTTAACGAAGTTAGCGATGTCAAGTTTCATTCCCTCCCGATAATAAATTCGCTTCATATCCGCGTACATTTTACTACTACCGGGATGAATGGTAAATTTAGAGTGATGAGAATCTTCTAAAATATCTTTACGAAGATCCCTAACATTTGGCACGATAAGTCTACCAAATTTCCGAATGCCGCCACGAGAATCGATATTAAAGTCTTTCAAACCTTCAATATCAATTTTATCCTTAATATTTTGGCCAAGAAGAACCAATTCAGTATCTAGCCTTTGAACTTCAAGAATGCGGTCTAAAAGAGATGGATGAGCCTCAAGGCTACATAAAACAAATGATGAGCATAAATCGGAAACACGGTCTCGAATTTCGCAAGTGGATAAAATCTCGAGATCGTTCCATTCGGATATCATCATAGAAACAACAGCTTGTTGTTTACGGCTAAGAGCATCGGCGACAAGATTACCCTTACCGGGAGTATAAAGAATATCAAGATCATATGGTGCAAGAAATTCGAGCCAACGCTGTTGATGCAAATTAAGTTCCTTTTGAGAGAATAAATATTTCAAAGACTTATGATCTATGTAAAGAACAAATTTCTCTCCTAAGAGATAATGACACCAAATCCGAAGAGCAAAAACGATAGCTGCGAGCTCTAAATCATGAGTGGCATATCTAGTCTCAGCAAGCTTTAATTGCCTGGAAGCATAAGCAATAACGCGTTCCTTTTGCATAAGAACGGCACCCAAACCAATGCGACTAGCATCGGTATAAACAACGAAATCTTGATTCCCATCGGGAATAACAAGAATAGGAGCATCAGAAAGAAGTTCTTTTAATTTCTGAAAAGAAGCTTCACATTTGTCCGACCAAATGTATTTAACACCTTTCTTCGTCAAGCTAGTGAGAGGCACGGAAATCTTAGAAAAGTCTTTGATAAAACGACGGTAATAGCCCGCCAATCCGAGAAAACTACGAATCTCTGTCACACTCTCCGGTCTCTTCCAATCTTGAATCGCTTCAATCTTTGAAGGATCCACGGAAATTCCGGATTCAGAAATAATGTGACCGAGAAACTTCACACGAGATTGCCAAAAGTGGCACTTAGAAAATTTTGCCTTTAATTGATTACTCCTAAGAGTTTCCAACACAACCCGAAGATGTTTTTCATGCTCCTCCTCGGTTTTAGAATAAACAAGAATATCATCGATAAAGATGAGAACAAACCGGTCGAGAAAGTCTTTAAAAACTCGATCCATTAAGTCAACGAAATAAGCCGGGGCATTTGTTAACCCAAATGGCATAACAAGCCATTCATAAGATCCATACCGAGTACGGAACGATGTCAAAGGAATGCTATCCTCTGCAATACGAAGCTGATGAAATCCAGTAGCTAAGTCTAATTGTGAAAAGACTCTAGCACCACTAAGTTGATCGAATAGATCATCAATCCGAGGTAAAGGATATTTATTTTTGATAGTAAGATCATTAAGCTTGCGGTAGTCAACGCAAAGCCTAAGTGTACCATCGGATTTCTTCAAAAAAATAGCTGAAGCTCCCCAAGGCGAGGAACTAGAGCGAATAAATTGCTTCGTTTCCAATTCAGATAATTGTTTATGCATCTCCTCGTTTTCTTTATTGGACATACGATAAGGAGGACGAGTGATAGGTTGAGCTCTCGGAATAAGATTAATTCTGAACTCAATTGCTCGCTTAGGTGGTAATCCTAAAACGGGCTCGAATATGTCGGAAAATTCACAAACGATGTGAATAAGAGAAATAATATCACCCTCATCGTCATCATCGTCATCACGAGGATTTAAAGAATATAAAGATGCAACCAAAGCAGAATCTGAATCTTTAAGAATAACAGAAACCTGATTAACAGATTGAGGATGTCGAAGATGAATAGTCCGCTCAAGACATAGGATATGAGCTTCATTATGGTTAAGCCAATCCATTCCCAAAATCATTCCAAAGCCTAAATAACGCATGACATGCAAATCGGCTCGGAAAGAAAAATCACACAAAATAATCTCGACATCTTTACACAATAAACTGATTGTTGCGGATCCACCAACCGGATTCGCAATTCTCAAAGAAGTCATTAAACACAAAACATCCAAAGAAAAAGTATCAACAAGTTCTTTTGATATAAAAGAATGGGACGCACCCGTATCAAAAAGAACTCGAATAGGATGATCACGAAACAAAATAATTCCATCTAGAATAGAATGAGAAATACCTTGGCCACGAGATGTGTTGCCAGGGGCTTGAGCAACATTTAAATTTCCCTCCTTCTTGCCCTGAAGCTTGGGGCATGAAGATGTAACATGACCGGGAACTTTGCAGTAGCGACAAGAAAGAGACTTTGGGCAATTTTTCGCATAATGGTCCTTCGAACCACAATTATAGCATTCCCCACGACCAAAGGAAGAAGTCTTTGCCACGGAGGTTGTTTGCTTCCCTTTCTTATTGGGATAAGGGCCTTTGAATTTGTTTGGCCTCTTTCTGTTGTTGAAGTTTGGTTTGGAACCCACCACTTCAACATCATTCTCTCTATCCGCCTCTTCAAGACGAAGAGCGATATCAACGAGTTGGTCGAAAGAAACTTCTAACTTTAGAAGTAATGGCTTCTTGAGACTTTTGTTTAAGCCATAGACGAATCTCTGATTCTTCTTAAGAGGGGTGTTGATTTATTCAACCCCATATTTGGAAAGCGACTCGAAGGAGGCGACGTAATCAGTCACGGAGGACTCACCTTGAACAAGGTCTATAAATCGTCGAGCCAATGTCACTTTTTCTGCTTCTGGTACGAATTTTAACTCGAAGCGTTCTTGGAATTTCTCCCAGGTGAGATCCGCTTCATTAATCTCAGAAATAAGAAGTTCGTACCAGTCCAATGCTCTTTCTCGGAGCATACTAGAGGCCACCTGAACTCGGTGAAGGTCAATAAGATTCATGCGAGAAAAGATTCGATCGCATGACCTTAGCCAGGCCTGTACTTCAATAACAGTTTCGGAACCCTTGAATGGCTCCCCACCCAAATTTGTATAATCGCTGCACAAGCGTGCAAATCCCGACTTTGGGTGAGTAGGTTCCGGGTTAGCTCCAGCTGCTTGAGCATTTGTCACTAAATCAAGAAGCTGTTGAGCAGTCATAAAAACTCCATCCTGGGGCGGAGTGCTAGATGGCACGGCTCTGGGGCGGCCAGGTCTAGACATTTCTCTTCCTTTAGAAAGAAAGAAGAGGAAGAAAAAGGTTATTCACCAAATTGAATATCAAGCAATCTTCATAGACAAAACATGGAATCATAAAAGAAAATAGGATAGAACGGTACGTAGACCCGAATAAAATCCTAAAGCACGACTCCTAAGATGAACTTAGGACGATGATCCTTGTTATAATATTCTATATTGTTCCGAAGTTTGGCTCTGATATCAAGCTGTGACGCCCCACCTCTATACCCACGCTAGACAAGAACACTACTGTGAATGCTGTCAACTAGCACGGAGAATAAGGCTGTTGAGGAGCGACCATCCTTGTAATTTCTTTGCGCGAGCACCGATATGTCAGATAATATAACATGCATTCTATTTCAAGAGGAAATCCGACAAACCGACACAAACTCAAAGCTACTACACGGTGGCTATATAAATCCTTCGGAAAACAAATATAGAAATAAGCATAACGCAAATCAGTCACAGACAATTCATATCACAAAGGCGGAAAATAGATATGAATATTACACTTGGAAGTGTACATCAGAGTAGTGGTCTAAAAAGATCCACAATATCACAAAAGAATAGTTACATGAGCTACACAAAAGAATAAGTATACATTATGGAGTCTATATCTCAAATGTATACAACAAAAACTACTAATGTAAGTAGTTAACCAAAAGCAAGAGAAATCAATCCCAAAAGAGAAGTCAAGCAGAAGCACCTGTAACATCTCGGTCTGACCCGAGTATTATTTAATAAGAAAATAATAAACGGATTAGTCTAACTATAGATATCAGATGAAACGATATAGAATCAGAGTTATGACTAAACACATAATAATCACAAGGCCAAGCTGTGATATATAAGTAGTTGATAATCAACAAGAGATTAATCAATATCACAAAACCTACACAAGAATCCAAGAAGTGTCATACTCTTTATTTCGTTCATCAAACCACAAATATTGACGATAATATCAATGTCAATCGCAAAAGTCAATGACGCACAAATTCCAGAAGACTACACAAGAAATCCAGAAATCACAAAAGTCAATGACACACAAAATTCACCAATGCACAAATATCGATAAGACTTATCAATGGAAATCACGAAAAATTGGTGAAAACACAAATTCTTGAAATCTACACAAGAAATCCAGAAATCACAAAAATAGGGGGGGAGGCCTATCACAAACGGGAGCATAAAGCTCACCAACACGTGTATCACAAACGGAACGCTAATTCCATGGTCGCTAACCATCACAAATTGAGCCGAAGCTCCACAAACGGCCCGAAGACCATGGGTTGCTACCCCATCACAAATTGAGTCGAAACTCCACAAAACGGGGTTTAGTCTCCCTCGCAGACAAAGAGACATCACACATTGCTAGTCTAAATCACAAAGATGATCGTCATGATCAGCGAGAAGTGTCGATTACACTAAGCTAGTAAATATATGAGTTTAGCTTCATGTCCCATAACCACTTGCTTCACTTAAATATTTACGAACAAACTGTAAATCTCCACTAGAAAATTGTCACAAGAGGTTCAATCGAACAAGTCCAAGAATTAACCGACGAAGTAAACGCAAGCGTTTCATACCACTTGTTTTACTATGTCGTTTAATTAGATTTCTCATACGAGTGAGGTAAAGGTTTGTATATACTAATAGATTGGAAAACGGTTTTATAAACGAATTTGGTATTAAAATAGTATTGAAATCGTTTGAGGAAAGGGTTTTGATATTTACTACTAGTATAGAAAACCTTTATATTTTTAAAGTGACAAATCACGAAGAAGATTGTAAGAACAATCAATCACAAAAATTCACATACGAAGACGTGAATAAAATCCAACGAAATCGATAAAGGATCCATCGAAATGGATATTCAAAAATCCCTAAAAAGAGTCATCAAAGTCATAATAGATGATAACAACAAATAGGATTATCACGAATCGATTTAAATTTGAATTTCAATCCAAAAAGGCAAATTGGACTCAAACAGCAGGTTCAGTCGACTGAACAGAGGTTTCAGTCGACTGACCCTCTACCTGGAAATTTTTCAGGTTTAGGAAACTTTCAGTTTCCAGTTTCAGTCGACTGTGTAGAGTTTTTCAGTCGACTGAAACATGCCTGGAAACTCTCGGGTTTCAGGTTCAGTCGACTGAACAGAGTTTTCAGTCGACTAAATCATGCCGGGCTGTTTTTCAGCCTTATTCAAATGAAGAGAAAACTCTTCCAAAATGCAACTGGACGAACATTGGCTCTAAGGGTTTATGCCAATCGGCAACCCGGTCCTATATGCTCCTCGATGCATCACCAAAAGCATGATCAAACATCCATAAAAGGATTTCACACAAATTTGACTTAAAAACCCAAAAATTGGAGTATTCACAAAACCAATCCAAATCAAGAGCAAATGCACATGAAGAAGTGTTAGGAATTCATACCCAACAACCAAAGATAATTATAGTCATAGATGTGAGATAAAAATCTCACCTTTTCTCAAAATCAAACAAGAAGAAGCTTGAAAGCAAGTGGAGAATCAACCTCTCTTCAACACAACCCAAATGAGCTTGAATCTATGCTAAAAAACAAGAACATTCCCAAAATTAGGTTTAGGAATTTCGGAAATTGGTAAGAGAACAAGTTGGAGAAGAAGAAGAGAAGCTTACCAATAGGTTCTTCTTGAGTTTGGAGCTAGGAATTTGATTTGCAAGAGAAACTAGGGTTTTGGAGTTTTAATTTCCAATCTCTTCCACCATTAAAGCTAAGAAAACTGAAAAGAGAAAGAAGTGAGGGAGAATGGGGAGAGTGGTTCAGTTTTGGAGTATAAGTTAACATAGGGCTGAGCCCAAAAACCAAACCCAAAGTAAAAAAGTAGCAGAAATCAACTTTCTCCAAACATCTCGAAGCTTATACTCAAAAAGGTTGCAAATGACATTTTAAACTCAATGGGAGTGGTCCCGAGTCCTAATTCGACCGTATGCAAAAAGTAGCTTTTCGGACTAAAATCCGACTAACGATAAAATATTTAAATAAAATATTTAAATATAAAATCGATAAATATGCGGGTTGTTACAGTAAATTTACTTTAAAAATTAAGTTAAATTACCATTTCAAATTTGGACTAAAATTAAACATTTTAAATTAGAATGCTATAATACCTTGTGTAAAATTTGGATAAAAAAAATGAATGATTTTTTTAAGTGTAGGGATATTATACAAGTAAATATGTAAATAAATAAATGTTAAAATTTTAAGTATAAATAGATGAAATCAATGATTAATTTAAAATTGAATTTTTATTGTTTAGATTAATGATTCTAATTTAAGTTTCAATTTAGTTTTCTTTCAGATTGTTTCTATTCTCCTACCTTCTTTCTTTTCGAGGACGAAAAGTTCTGAGTGGGGGAGAGTGTAACATCCCAAATTTTTAACAAGTATTTTTCACTTGCATTATAAAAACTTTGGGGTTTATTTAAAGTGATTAAAAATAAAAATAAAAACAATTGACCAAATTTTTAATTAAATAATAAGATCTCTGAAATTTTGACATGGTTAAGAATTAACTTTAATTTGGAAATTTGGGTTTTTGTCGAAGATGGTAAATAACTTAATTTCTAGCAAAATCAAGTTTTAATTAAGAAAACATTAATAGCTTCGGTGGTTAAGACATCTGGGCTATTCACGACAGGTCACGAGTTCGAGCCTCGGCACGGTCAGAATTTCGAATTTTTTTTAGTATATGAATGAACTGGGTAATTACGCGTTAAAAAGGGCGCGTAAATTTAGGGAATAAATACCGTATATATATATATATATATGTATATTAATTTGATTAAATCATTTCCTAAAAGTCTAAACATAAACTGAAAGTTTTGAAGTTTTTAAATTTTGTTAAAAGACAACTCAAATTCGCAATGTTAATAAAAAATGAATTTTGAATATTTAAAATACAAAAATTGTAAGCGAATTTAATTTAAATAATAACTTTGTAAAATTCAGTGTTTTACAGACTGTTAAATTTCGCATTTAAAAAAGGCATGCATTGTAATGATATAAGTAACGTAAAAACGTATAAATTAAAAATGTTATTTTTGCATAAATTTTGGGCGTAAGGTAATGCGTCAGTTTGGCGTATTTTAAAGATCATATTTATATCTATATGGATTAAAATATCAGCCAGTAGTTTTATAGTAAACGTTACCTTTGCCATAGCTTTCAATTGGGTTTTAATTTTTGTATATGACTTTTTCATTCCAAAATCTTTGCCGATTCTTGCCGTTTCATTTAATAAAGATTAAAATTTCATATACTAATCACGCAACTATTAAATGGTATAAAATGTTGAAATCAAATTTTCATAAATTGGCATCATAAATCGCGCATATAAAATAACGTTCAAACTAAAGAAACTGGAAAGTAATCAACGCATGCATTTAATCAAGATTTTCGTATAACTGGAAATAGTGAATCAGGCACCTCTATTTCATAAAACACGAATCCATATCTCTTGCTTCTTGTTTCCCACTGCAATTTGTTTTGCAAATTTTCGTACAACTGATCAAGCAAATTAATACTTGCTGATTCCTTGTATATAAATCTCTCAGACTATAAAAATAGCACGCAACTTTTAATTGGAAAAATATATATAACGTTACAATCAATTTTCGTATAACTGGCAATAATAAATCACGCAACTTTCTTGTTTGCCTAAATGTTTATTATCACTTGCCATTCTTGCCTGCTTGTTTGGTCCCCTATATTTCTCAAGCCTTATCCATGAATACATAAGAAAGAATTTTATAAATTAAGAATCAATCTCTTGCCTAAATTCACACATCATTCTAGGAATTCATTAAGTCAAAATTTTGTATAGCTGGGAGAATTTCAAATTTCATTCGAATTTGCCTATTCAGTTCAAAGCAAATTATATTTGATTACTATTTTCCTATAATCAAGCAAGCCTCCCATATATATTATTGTGCAACTCTCATCTCAGAAGATCTCACGTGCCTTCATAACTCTCAACTTGTTTTCTTATATATATATAAAGCCTCACACAAAACTTTATATTGCATCTAAAATTTGCCTTCGTTCTTCTTGAGAAATTGCACAGGTATGGCCACACCTTGCTTTTATTTATTTTGTTCTTCTTCTTGTTTCATTTGGTCCAATGTCCACACTACACGGCTGCTCCACCACCTGTCCTTGCCACATTTCCTTTTTCCCTCTCTGATCTATTTTGACATACATGTCAGATTGTTGTAGGAAGACAAGCTTAGTATCCTTCTTTTGAATTCTATAGAAAATGCATGCATTCCTGTAGTTATGGCCACTTGAACTTCTTGCGTGAGTCTTTTTTTTATATGAATTGCTAAAGTGTGTCATCTTTGAAAAAAAAATGGTAACAAACCAAACTAATATCCTTCATTTGCATACACTTACACGTGCAAAATCACGTTTGTTTCAGCAGATAGGTAGAACTTTTTATTACCTAAATTATTTCCAAAATATGCAGTGACTTGTATATTTTGAGTGCATGCTTACGGGGTTTAAAATAGGCAAGCAGACCGTGACATTTATTTAGTTTGTATCACCTTGTTTTGTGAATTCATGCATGAGTCATTTTAATAAAATGTTAAAAAAAAAGTATATTTTCATTTGCATCTCCGGAAAAAAAAAGAAAAAAAAAAGAGAGAGAAAAAATGCATGTTTTAAAAGATGAGGTAGGAGTGGCTGTGCTATGTTGCGTGTTCACGTTTTGGGAACCAACATGCTTCACTTTTATTTAATGTGATTTTTTATAACGAGAAAGAAAAAAAGAAAAAAAAAAGAAGAAAAAAAGAAAAGAAAATATATATATATATATATATATATATATATTAGTTGCGAATTTCACTGTTTTCAATTTCTGAAGAATTTTAGTGTACGCCACCTGTTTGTAGAAAGGGAATAACGTATTGTGTCCACCTTTTTCTTTCCAGCTTTTGCCTAAAACTTTCCACTATAATTTTCATGGGTACGTAAATAGTTAAGATTTAACTGCCTGGCCTTGAGAATGTGGGTAAGTCGAGTAGTGGGAGTGGTCGAGTCAAGTCAAATTCTATTCGTTCAAGTTGTTTCGAAATTTTGCTTTGACCGTAATTTTAAAAGTCGCGTATTTGGTATTTGGATCTTATTTTAGATTTGAATCAAGGCGTGGCATCCGCGGAAACCTAATTGTGCCATTTGTACGATCCTTTATCAAGTGGTAAAATCGTTTGAATCTGATTATCTGCAGTTTAAGGTGAGTATTTCTCACCAGACAAACATACATATATATTCGTGATTTAACACAAGTGTATTTGTAAATTATTTATTAAATTTTATCTGCCTGTGATATAACGTATGATGTTAAACCCCATTTTAAATTGACACCTCAGTTGTTTATCTTTTGTAATATAGTTGCAGTTATATTATTTAATGCTTATTTACTGTTAAATTATCACTGCAAGTTCCCTGTAAATTGAGATCGTTATAGGCTGAAATGATAGGCCTGAACGGCAATTATTATCCATATATTTATTTAATTGTTTAAATTTGATTTGTTAACTTGGGATTGCGGGTTTGAAATGATAGAACCCGGGGTTTTGTAAATTGCGGATTGAAATGATATAAATCCGTATCACTTGACCTAGGCTAGAAAACTATATACAGACCAGTGGTTTATATAATGTTTTTCTGAAATATTTTAAATTTATTTTAAAATGGAAGTTTATAATATTCTGGTTTAAATATATTTAAAGGATTTTTATAAGATTTATAATGATTTTGAATGAGTTAAAAATGTTAAATAAATAAATAAATGTTTAAATAAATTTTGGAATATAACTTATTTTGGGAATTTCTGAATTTTGTTAAAAATAAGGTTTCAGTTAAGTAAATAATTGATAAAAAGTTATATTTGGGAATTTAAAACTTGATGGTTAAGTTAATAGTCTATTACCGCACTTAAATGCTGTCTTTTATAAACGAACTGTTTTAACCTATAGACTTTAGGTAGCATTTCATAAGTGCTACAGAAACTGGGATTTTGATTATTTAAAAATAAATTTATGGAAATAATCTTTGGGGAAATGGGTTTAAATTTTGGAAGTTAATATGTAATTAATAAAAATAAGGAATTGACTTTGAATGGTTTTAAATGGAGGAATTTAATTTAAAAAAAAAGGGTGAGAAAAAGGAAATCAATTCCTAAAATAAATTGAATAGATTTAAATGGACCATTTTATAAAATGACTAATGTTTAAAAACAATATTTTAATATTGAAGGTATTTGACATTTATTTTGATTTCAAAATATAAATACCATTTTTAAAAAGTTGTAACCACGGGTTATAATAACGTTTGGTTGTTAAAGAGACCAGGATCGGATATCTGGCATACTCTCTGTCGATACCGAAAACCACTTTGACAACCGTGTACGCGGTGGAGATTCCAGAATGAAGTAGGATGGTGGTGATATTTTCTTTAAGGTAAATACGTGGACCCGACTCCCGTGAGTTGGCATAAGGTGGCTAAAACAGGAGCGATTGACGGATTAATGAGGTAGCACCTCTGATCGGACCCACTTCTTCGTATGTCATTCTATTACTTTTGTGATTGTTTTGTTGCGCACCTTTGATTGGGAGTGTTGTTCGAGGTGGGCGGTAGCTGCGGCTACGCGTTTCCATCGGTCCGGAAGCGTAATTGGCATATCTACCCTGGCATTGCCTAGTTGTGCCTTGTCACCTACCATAGCGAGCCTTGTACGAGTTTGGTTTTCTCCCGTATCCCGTGTGGTATCCTTTGGTGGCTTCCCGATCAGGAGGGACTATGATATTGGATGGACTACTGGGACTATTACGTGTTAAGGTGGAAAATGTAAAGCCTTAACGCTATTTAAAAGTAAGTTTATTTTACTAATAGACATTATTATAATAGCGAATATTACTACATAGTAAATAGTTTAACGGATCCTTAGAGGATGGGTGGTCCCAAGCATCCTTTAAGTTACTTACTTTATATTACAGTACACTTGAATTAGCTTACACTATATAAGTATGTAGTCCTGACTCAAGTGTTTATGTTTTATTTTACGCTCGGGTCAGCCTGAGTTGCAGTTCAGTCATCATCCCGGAGCTAGGACTTCTGTAGATCCTTTCAAGTTGCTTGCTTCTTTCTGTCCGTTATCTTATTTATGAAATCAAGACTTTGGGATTTTTGGATTTTCTATTAGATGATTTAAACTATATTTGGGATGGAAGACTTTGTAATTTGTATTTGTTGAGACTATTTATAGTGGCTTCATGAACCACTAAGTATTTTTAAATTCCGCTGCGAGTATTCTGATTCTGTGACCGTGATTCTGTGATTAATTATTTACTGTATATTTTGAGATTTGCCAAATTTTAATTACAACGCGGTATTTTGAACAATTCAAGTCCGACATGAGCGGATGCGAATGGTTGAAAATATCGGGTCGTTACAAGATCTGTAGCCGGCCCACCGACCTGGTGCATTTTTGCCTATTTCGCCTAGTTGCTTGAATTTCCAACTTTAATCGGTTCGTGTGGTTTCCTATTTGCTGTTATCATTTATTATGAATTTAATGACTCCTTTTTAGGGATTTGTGAATATCCATTTCGATGGATTCTTTATCGGTTTCGTTGGATTTTTATTCACATCTTCGTATGTGAATTTTCGTGATTGGTTGTTCCTACAATATTCTTTGTGATTTGTCACTTTAAAAATATAAAGGTTTTCTATACTAGTAGTAAATATCAAAACTCTTTCTTTAAATGATTTCAACACTATTTTATAACAAAGCTCGTTTTCTCAAACCGATTTCCAATCTATTAGTATATACAAACCTTTACCTCACTCGTATGAGAAATCTAATTAAACGGCTTAGTAAAACAAGTGGTATGAAATGATTGCGTTTATTTCGTCGGTTAATTCTTGGACTTGTTCGATTGAATCTCTTGTGACAATTTTTTAGTGGAGATCTACAATTTGTTCGTAAATATTAAAGTTAAGCTAGTGGTTATGGGACATGAAGCTAAGCTCATATATTTACTAGCTTACCGTAATTGACACTTCTCTTTGATCATGATGATCATTTTAAGATTTAGACAAGCAATTGTGCGATGTCTCTTTGTTTCGGTGTGATTTCGACTCACACATGTGGGTTAGCTCCCCATGGTCTTCGGGCCATTCGTGTGTCAAAAATTAATGGCTAGCTACCATGAGATAGCTTCGCGTTCATGTGATACATATGTAGGTGAGATTTAATGCTCCCGTTCGTGTGATAGGCCTCCCCTCCCCTTTCGTGTGATTTCTGGATTTCGTGTGTCGAATTCTGGAATTTTCTTCTTCACCTATTTTTGTGATTTCTATTGATATGATTTATCAATTTTTGTGCATAGGTGAATTTGTGTGTCATTGACTGGATTTCTTGAGATGATTTCTAGAATTTGTACTTCACCAATTTTCGTGATTTCCATTGATGAGTTTTATCAATACTTGTGCATTGGTGAATTTGTGTGTCATTGACTTTTGTGATTGACATTGATATAATCGTCAATATTTATGTTTTGGTGAACGAAATAAGGAGTGTGACATTTCCTTTGATTCTTGTGTAGATTTGGTGATATTGATTAATCTCTTGTTGATTTTCAATTACTTATATATATCACAGCTTGGCATTGTGATTATTATGCGTTTAGTCATATCTCATATTCTATATCGTTTCATCTGATATTTATAGTTAGACTGATCCGTTTATTATTTTCTTATTAAATAATACTCGGGTCAGACCGAGATGTTACAGGTGCTTCAGCTTGACTTCTCACTTGGGATTGATTTCCCTGACTTTTGGTTAACTACTTAGATTAGTAGTTTTTGTTGTAAACATTTGAGATATAGACTCCATAATGTATACTTATTCTTTTGTGTAGTTCGTGTAACTATTGTTTTATGATATTGTGGATCTTTTTAGACCACTACTCTGATGTACACTTCCTAGTGTAATATTCATATCTATTTCCGTCTTTGTGATATGAATTGTCCGTGACTGATTTATGTTATGTTTATTTCTATATTTGTTTCTGAAGATATTATAGCCACTTTGTAGTAGCTTTGAGTTCGTGTCGGTATGTCGGATTTCCCTCTTGATAAAGAAATGCATGTTATACTTTCTGACATAACGATGCTCGTGCAAAGCAATTACACGGATGGTCGCTCCTCAACAGCCTTATTCTCCATGCTAGTCGACAGCATTACTCCGTAATGTTCTTGGCTAGCGTGGGTATAGAGGTGGGGCGTCACACAAAAGGTAAAATAGTCATATTGTCTCCAAATAATTTCATGTTTCTTGAAGAAACAAATCAAGAATGGGTTGAGCATATAAATGAAGAATAAGTTCATAAATCAAGTGCAATTCCTTCTGGGGGAAAAGAAGAGATAAATGATTCAAGTGAAGAACTAACTCATGAAGAACCAACTCGAGAAGAAAATGTCGTAAGAAGATCTATGAAACAAATTCCGCCTCTTAAGAAATTAAAGGATTACGTGTATAAACCCGTAATTTTCGACAATTAAAAATAGTAAATTTAATAATATTTTTGTAATCAATTGTTGGAAGAAATCAAAATTTAAGATTTATAACTGGAGTAATACTCAAATGAAATGCAACAATGTTAATTAAAGCTAATTATTAAGTATTTGGATGGAATAACAATTAATTGAAATAGTGTAAGGTTATACTTGGTTATAAAGTGAATATAGGAAAAAGAATTTAAATATTGAATTCATTAATGAAATCATATATTGTTAATGGAAATTGAATAAAATTAGTGTTATAAAAGAAATGGTAACATTTGTTTGTAAGTAATAATCTTATAAATGTAACTAAAGGTTAATGGTGACAATTGTTATATATATTACCAATTTATTTGGTCTATGAAATTTATATTGGAAATAAATGGCAATTAATTCCCTTAATTAGTGTAGTTAATGTAGGTTTAATCGATAACGATAAAAAGGTTGATTCTATACAATGTAACCAATCTAAATTTTTATCATAGTACGACCTTTGATTTGAATAAAAGGATGGAAATTTTTTTACTCAAATTTATTAGAATTGGAATTTTTAATAAGTGAATTTATTACAATCAATGAAATAAAAGGTTACGTGTAACGACCCAGAATTTCTGTCATTTGAAATTAATATATTTAATTGATTTTAAATATTAACAAGTAAAATTTATAAGTTGAATAAAATTTTTTCGAATATCTAGATTTAATTAGATAATTAATTCGATAATTTAATATTTGAAATTACAAAAATAATTGGAAATTGTGTTTAATGTGATTAAAATTGATTTATAAAGTTACATTTAATCATATGGAGTTAGAATGATGTTATAGAACTTTTAAAATTGAATTAAAAGTTAATTTGAGGAAATTGAATATTTTAATATTCAATTGACAAGTAAAAATAGACATTTTTCAAACATTCTCGGATTTTGACGAAACCAGTTTCATTGGATCTATAATGTTAAATTATAGTATGGTTTCAAAGTTCGTGTCCATTGGATTTACAGTTTGTCCGGGGCAAGCTAAAACCCGTAGAAATCGATTTGAGCGAATTTTGAATTTAAATTATACGATTTGAAAACTTATCTTCCAAATTGATCGAATTGGCTCCAGATATATATTCCATTGCATTCAGAATAGGAGTAAAACATTATAAACGCCAGGCGACACGCTTCGTTTGGAGTTCGGAAAAACTTCAGGTGAATAGTGTCGTGTAATTTTTCTATAAAAGGACGTCACAATTTCATTTCTGCATCAAAACCCTGGATAAGGTTACAACCGCCACTTAAAGTTTTAATGTCCGAAATCGTGTCTTCTTCTTCCTCAATTTTCTTCCAATCTACAAACTTTTAGGCCTCGACTTCAACTGCAAAGTTGTAGAGGGTATCGAGATGTACAGATCCAACGGTGGAGATCGAAAATAGAGCGATGGATCAACGACAAATCGCGTGTATAGTGGCGCCATTCATTCTCAATTTGCGTGCTAAGGAGGCAACCGAGCTTCAGGGCGCTCTGGCCTAGCATGGAGTAGGTGACGAGCTTTCTAATGGTGGTGAAGTGATGATGTTTCCAGCATCGTAGGGGCGCAATAAATTGATGAAGACGGCGGCCGAGATGGGTTCAAATGCACGCGTATTAACCTGGGAAGAAGAAGATAAAGGGGGTGGCCGAGATCTTGTTTTGGAAAATGAACGGCCATATGAAGTTAGGGTTTGAAAATTTAAATCTAATTGTGAAATAATTATATAATAATTTGAATAAACTTTAAAATGCTGTAACTCTTTCATACGAGGTCGGAATATGACGAAACGAATTGCGTCGGGTTCGTATTGACGAATACCATGCGATGGAGCTGGATTGGAGTTGATTTGAGATAGTGTAAATTTTGGGTAAAATTAAGCGCGCGTTTAATTTTATTCGAAATAAAACATTGCAAATGTTATTGAAAGCAAGGTGAGAACTTCTCACTCAATCGAATTATGTTTTGATTTAAATTTTAAATAGTTAGATTTAAAATTGCTTGGCTATGTTGATAGTATGCTTGGATGATAAATTATTATCTTTTGTATTGAAATAGACCCTATACGCCGTATATTAAGCAGATGTTATTTATTAAACACATATACCGCGATATTCCATCTTGAAGTGGAATTGGTATTATATATGTACTTGGAGTAGATTTTCCCACATTATATAGCGTATGAGACCCTATTGCGCCGCATAATAGCGGATAATATTTTATATAAACCCATGTACCATGATATTCCGTCTTGTAATAGGATTGGTATTGTGCTAACATCTGTGGATGCAGGGTAACAGGCTGGAGGGATCCAACTGGATTCCTCACCCGTATTGATTTATTTACAGATATTGTGATATATTCTGTTATCATATGATATATGATGTTTTGGATGCCGTGATTGTTATATTTAGTGTTGTTTCAGCATTGGGCCTATTTTGGAAAATTAAAAGTGTTAAAGTGATGATTTTCAAATTTAAAAGGACTTTTAAAGTGAATTTTGAAAGTATACGTTTTATTAAATCTTGGAATTGATTCATTTTTAATAAATAAACTATATAATTTTAATGTTATAAAAATTATGATTTTGAGAAATAAAGTTGAAATATGATTTTTGAAATATGGAGTTAATAATTTTATAAAATAGGTTAAACTGAGATTTTTGAATTTATTGTAAAAGCTTTATATATAAGATTTATAAAATTGGATTTTTATAAATCAAAGTGATGAAATTATAAAGCAGTTTTGAAAATGTTTTAAAATGATGTTAAAATGGGTTTTATAAAAGAATAGAATCTACGATTTTGAAGTTATAAAAAGAATGAATTTCTAAATAGAGAATTATAAGTAATTTGCTTATAATTTTGATTTTGGCGTGTAAATGGGATATGGATAGAATCTGTTAATAAAGTGCTTTTATAAGTTGAAGTTGTTATAAAATATAAATGAAATTTATAAAACTTGTTTTATAAATCCGAAATCAACTTATTTTGATAAGTTAATTATTATAGCTTATTAAAGGAGATATATCCACGATTTTGGACAGTGGATAATCCTTTAAATAAAATGTGTAGAAATGTTGAATTTGGTTAACAAAGTACATTCACGAAGAAATGTTTTGGGAAAGTGATATTTTAAATAGAATTAAAAACGATCTAAAGATGTTTTAAAATGTATTAACTATCGAAACCATAGATTTCAATATTCATGGTTGAAATAGACGTTTTCGAGAGATAAAAGGGAATGGTGGACTATAACACTGTTGTTATAGTAAATGATTTCGAAAGGAAATGTTTTTGTATAGTATTGGATTTATATATCTATCTAAATTTCGAATCCCTGTACTAGTGATTTTGTGTTGTCGTAATGTTTTACGCAACATTCTTCTTGACTCAAATGAATGTGTTCAAAAGAATGTTTTCCTTAAAGAATAAAGTATACACTTATTTGTGATTTAAGTATGTCGGATATTTTCCAAATGTTGAAAATAAATGGAGTGGTGAATTACTTATTATTAAATAAGTATGGAAATGTTTTCCAATATGAAGTGAAATGTTTTGAGATTTTATCTTTTAAAGATAAATTGAAAGTGAATATTTGAAATCGATTTGAGAATCGTATATTAATAGATATTTTAGAAATGCGATTTCACCATAGAATTTATAAACGAAAGAAAAAATTGTTTTAAAAATAAACATTGATTTATTTTTGAAGTGTGGAAATAAATTTACGGATTTGGAACGTAAATTTGAAGTAAATCGGTAAGGATTTATTTATTTGGCTCGAATGAACCATTTTGAAATGAAAATGAATAAATATTTGAAAGTGTTTCCATGTAAGGAAAATGATTTGAATTTTTTTTCTAAAGTTGGAAATGCGAAAAGTGATTTTAAATTTGTTTTCAAATGGTTGAAGTGTGGAAAAAATTATATCTTGTAAAGATATTTTTGGAAAATAAATAGTTTGGGAAATTATTTGGAATCTGGTGATGTTGTGCATATCTATTGATAGTTAAATAACTGACTATCAATATTTACATTTAAATGGGTATTTGTTGTGATTTGCTTGAATTTGAATGCTACACTTATTTTAAAATAAGCGCTCGTTATTCGGTTTAGCCTGAAGAGGACCTTTGGGTCATAAATCCCATTCTGAATAGTGATACGTCGTAATGGATAGCATTTGAAGACCGGAGTTGAAGACCGGATATTTTCGAAAACAGAAGGATTACCGTCGAATGACTCTGCATCTGTTGATCCTCGATATAGAGATTTTATCACCCTTTGTGATGGGAATTCCGGACGTGATTAGTGAATATCCGAATTTGCATGGGCTTCTTTTGGAAGTGCCTTCGGTTCCGTTCGATCCCGGAATGGACTTGTATGGATATGTGTCTGACGTTACAGTTTGAGATATAAAGCTGGTTTCTATCAAATACATTTCTATTGGTGGCGGAGAATTTATTCTCTTTGCTTAACACCCTTCTCTGAGACATACGAGCTCAGAGGTTATGTAGTTGATGGTTACTAGTGATATATTCCCAATTTGGTAACGTAGCATGCTGAGTGCTGCTGATCATTTGTTGATCAAAGCGTAGCTTTTATGAAAAGCATAGCTTTGTGGACGAGACTTCGTCGGACCTCACACCCCGGTAATGATCAAAACAGGAAAGATGCAGCAAGATTATTAGGGGATAATGCCCCCTTAGTGTATGTCATTTCCTTCTAGATAGAGGTGGTATCATGGTACGGAGCCCAGATACTTAACCTATGTTGTTGCTGCAAACTTATTATTTTGTGGTTGTTGGGGAATCCGGTATAAAGGCCGGTTACGACCGGGGGATGACATACTCGTATCAGTAGTTACCCAGCTAGGGGTAACCCGACCTTGTGTTGGCAGAAATCCGGTTAGGTTCTCGGGGCCTCCTTTCAAAGGCATACCCACGTGGCAATGGGAAGTTCCTTGGCCTGACCATTTGTTGGAAATCCAAAGAAACAATACGAGCCTTGTACGGTTTTAGTTGTAGAACCTGCCATTTAAGATGGCAGCTATAGTAGGCATACTATAATGGTACCTATGCTGGCTAAGATTTATATTATACTTTCGAAATGGTTTTCCACATTTTGCACTTATAGTAATAATATCAAAGAAATTTGTGTATCAAGCATATTTGACTATCATAAGGAGAAATCTCCTCCAATTCTGCATTTGCATTGTGTGTGTGGCAGGAGGCCTTATGGTAGTTACATTTCCCAAAAGCATTGCGGATGTATTTTAAAATATTTCTTTGTTTGTTTTTAAAGAATAAATGTTTTAAGTTCTCACACCAGTCCCATGACTGACCTGGAGTTTATTGTTTCCTTCCTAAACTCTGGGTGCCCACCAATTTCCACACGGGCAGTCTAGAGACAGGTTACCAGGTTATTCTGGAATTCAGGAGTTGTTGTTGAAATCTGGAGGCAAGCTGGATGGCGTAGCGTATCACTTGTATATAGTATTTCTTTTTCGCTGTTTGTTGTTGTAAACGTTGATAATGTAATGAAAAGTGATGCAATGGAATAACTGATACAGTTCTTTTGTTTTAAAGATTATTCATTTATATATTATATGTTGTTCCGCTGCGATTGTGAGATTCTGATATTGTTTCTGTTGCTTTTTCTTTCTTCTTCCATCTTCTACCTCTTCTTTAACCCTAACGGTACGGTTTTCTAGCCTTCGATTGCTCGGCAGTTGATACAATGGACGTATTAATGTTGACTTTCGGGAGTCGAAAATCACGAACGTTACATGTGGTATTAGAGCATATGGTTAAGCGACAACCTTGGCTCTGTTGGGAATTACTAATTAGAGATAGAGTCAGTAGTACTCTAGAATGAGTGTAAGTATAATAATAGATATGAGAGCGTATTTGTTAGCGAATATAAAAATTGTTTTGTATTGTGCTAACTTATCGGTTGATTGTTTATAGATTCCGGTCGGTGCAGTCTGGCCAACTGTTTCGATAAGGGTTTCTAAACTCTTAAACAAGATAAACTGACACGGTATCATTTTAAATTGGGTAAATGAAATAATTTTACCTTTATTATATTTTATATATAAAGAGATAAAATTTTCAGAATTATTAAAGTGTATATAAATTGCTTGTTTGATTGTTGAAAATGTAAGAATATATAAGTTAATTAAAAGATGTTTGAATAATCAAATTAAAAGAAAAATTGTATAAGCAAATGAATTTTTAAGTATGGAATTATAATTAATGTGATTTACAATTGTGAAATAATCTTATATATAAGAAGTGAAACTATATGAATTTATTTATAAATATGAGATGTAAATAAAAATGAATTTGAACTATGAATTGAAATTGTTGAATATAAGTGAAATGAGTTGTGGACTTATAATATGAGATAATAAATTTGGCTTTGGTAAAGAATAAAGAATTTAGGTTAGTATAGTAAATATATGTTTTGGAATTTAACTAAAAAAAAGTTAAATAGAATTTACTTTAGAATTGGAATCTGAATTGGATTTATAACTGGAAATTTGAGTTAAGTTAAACAAATGATGTTTGATATGGAATATAACTTAAGTAATGTTGAATGAAGTTGATTTTGGTATCGAAGTAAAATAATAAAGTGAATTAAATGGACGTGAACTTGAGTTTTATAAATGAAATTCAACCTTATTTGTTAAATGAGTTAGCAATTGAATTAATGAATGAATTGAATGTAAACAAATTGATATGAAATAATGGATGTAAGTGTTAATTCATTAAAGCTGATTAAAAGTGATGAACCAAATTGAATGAATGTAAGCAAACTACAAAAATTTGGTAATGTTGGATATACATTGATTGTTAGCTTGTTGTTAGTTGATTGTATAGAAATTTGTATGAAGTTGAATTGATAAAATTGAAAGCTATGTAGTTTATTTGATTGTGGAAGCGAACAAACTTGAATATAAATTACTGAACGCAAAATAATTGAAATTGAATATAAATGAATGTTAGTAAAAACGTCCAATGTTAATTAATCAAATGTGATTTAAGTTGGAAAACCAATTCAATGAATATTAATGAGAAGTGAAAGTGTATTGACTTGGTTATGGATGTTAGTTGAATGCTAGTTGTTTGGTGGTTGCATTTATTGCTTTTTGTTGCATTTGCTATATTGGCACATATTGTTGTTGCTTCTGGTATATGTTGTATATCGATAATTTTTTTTATATGCATGTTTCTCATTATGTTGAGTGTTTAGTAGGCGTGGATTCCGCTTGCTTCGCTTTTGGAGCTCGCTTTCGCGCTGTATGAGCCATATATGCTCGCTAATAATATATAAGGTACATATCTCGGATTACATATTGTTGTTTTACATTATTTTCCCTGCGGGATGCCTCATTACTTTGATGAGATGTATATTTGTGATATATATATATATTGCCATTTTTTTCCGGATCGAGCCGCGCAAAGGAGGTTATGGCGAAATTTTATGAACATTTAAGGCGTTAGAATATTTTTGAGAAAATTGAGAAATTTTGAACACTATAACTTTGATTTTGGAGTGAAAAGTTAAAGATATAGTTGGTTCTAAAAAGATAACTAAGTATGATTTCAAAACTTAGTAAAGTTTTTATAAGAAGTTTAACTATTAGATTTTGGGAAAGTTAAACACTTAAGTGAATTTGAGATTCATGTTGAACAAATGGTTTTGCAAAGTTAATGGATTCTTTAACTTTTTCTTACTTGGTAATTTCGAGGACGAAATTCTTTTAAAGGGGGAAGTTTGTAACGACCCGAAATTTCTGTCATTTGAAATTCATAAATTGAATTGATTTTAAATATTAAGAAGTAAAATTTGTAGGTCAAATAAATTTTATTTCGAATATCTAGATTTAATTGGATAATTAAATCGATAATTTAATATTTAAAATTCCAGAAATAATTGGAAATTGGGTTTGATGTGATTAAAATTGATTTATAAAGTTACATTTAATCGTATTGGAGTTAGAACGATGTTATAGAACTTTTAAAATTGAATTAAAAGTTAATTTGTGGAAATTGAATATTTTAATATTTAATTGACAAGTAAAAATAGTCATTTTTGAAACAATCTCTGATTTCGACGAAACCAGTTTCATTGGATCCTTAATGTTAAATTATAGTAGGCTTGCAAATTTTGTGTCTATCGGATTTACGGTTTGTCCGGGGCAAGCTAAAACGTGTAGAAATCGATTTGAGTGAATTTTGAATTTAAATATTTCGATTCGATAACTTATCTTCCAAATTTGATCGAATTGGCTCCCGATATATATTCCATCACGTTCGAAATATGGGTAAAACATTATAAATACCAGGCGGCAAGCTTCGTTTGGAGTTCGGAAAAATTTCGGGTCAATAGTGTCGCGTAATTTTTCTATAAAAGGACGTCACAATTTCATTTCTACATCAAAACCCTGGATAGGGTTACAACCGCCACTTAAAGTTTTAATGTCCGAAATCGTGTCTTCTTGTAACAACCCGTTGAATTTGATAATGTTAAATGAATTAAATTAATATGTTTCTAATCTAATTTAGAATAAAATAAAGGTCTTAAGATTTTATTTGAGAAAATGTAGTAATTTGTTATAGTAATTGGAATTTAATGTAACAATTTAATAGTTACATGGAAATAGATTTGAACTATGTAAATTTGCACACCTTGTATAAGTTAAATATAAGAAACCAAAATAAATGTGAATCAGTGAATATTAATAAAAATATTTACTAGAATGGAATTCATTTAATATAAAATAAATAGTGGAGATTGTACATTTGGTTGTAATAATAAATAGTGACTAAAGAAAAGTGTCCGTTGGAATAAATCAATGCAATAAGTGTGATAAGTAATTTTATTGAATGTTGTCTCTAATAAATGTACTTGATTTGGTAATTTAGATATTTATACGTAAAGTATATATATAAAGATATATTGATTCCAATAGAATTAATTGGAAATCTAATATTAAATATAATGTTGGTAGCAATTGAAATTTACTGTTTTGCAAAATAAATGAGAAATCAAGTCAAATGTGAATTATACCGTAAAGGATCAATTCATTTAAACAGTAGGATTGTAAATAAATAAACATTCTACGTAGGTTGCAATTGGACAATTTATGTAGTTTAATGGAAAAGCAATTGGAATTAATTACCATAAATTGTGTAGTTAGGGTAGTTTTGATTTGTCACTTAAGATGGAGGATTTTTATAAAATATAATAAATGCAGTTTAAATTAAGGCATTGACGTTTGGGTATTTAAGAAGTGATAAACTAAAATTTATTTATTTATTTGAAAATTTGAAATCCAATTTGTGGATTTATTGCAAATAAGTGAAATTTGTGTTTAACCATTACATCGATAGGAATAAATTAAATTTAAGTTTATATTAATAAAATTTGGACTAGAGAAATGATATGAATCAGTTTTAGAAGCCTTAAATATAAAATGGGAAGTAGACGAGATTTCACATTACAACCATTTTTAAAAAATCCTGATGTATGTAGAAATATTAATGAAATATAACGTAAACCAATGTTGAATCAAAAGAATAGAGTCAACGCTTATTTATTCATTTAATGTGATATAACTACGAGTATGATTTATTGCAAATTACATGGAAATCTAATATATAGGACATTACCTAAAAAGGAAGAGTAGATAAAATTTATGATAAACATATTTGTATATGAAGGTTATTGATGTAAGGAGAAATTGGGCAAGTTTTATGTATTTGGGTTAAGTGCAACCTTTAATAGATAAATTTAGTGCAATTAAAAGAAATTGACATTTAATATTTCGATAACTTAAAATTTGATGGGATAAGAACATTTGGGTAATGAAGGGATGACAAATATTAGCTATGATTCTAGAAGGAATTAAATAGATAATGGGAAGATTAAAATCAGGTTCTAAGCAATAATTATTAAATAACAGGATTTATTAAATTTAACGTTGAATACTACGTTACTGAAATTTAAAATGGACTTTAAGAACAATATTTTGAATCATGAACCAAAGTATGTGGCATCCCTATTTGGATAAAGAATGAGTATATAAAAGTTAAAATCTAATATATGGGGTTTTGAGCATTTAATTTTATAATTCTTAAATATAGGAAAGTGCAGAAATTAACACTGCAAATTGATATACTTATAATTTTAATTCACATCCAAGCTTGTTAAATCATTTGAAATTGATTAAATTATATAAGCAATAAAATTTGGACAATTTTAGAATATAATATAAAATTTGGATTTTTGTAATTTATTTTAATTTAATTAATGAATATAAAAATAGCCATTTTTGTCACGGACTCGGATTTCGATGAAACCAGTTTCATCGGATCCGTATCAGTGAATTATTTTAGGGTTTCAAGTTTCGTATCGATCGGACCTGTCATTTGATCGTACGGACGCGAAACGCCTTGAAATCAATTTTAATAAAATCAATTTAAAATCAATTTGGAAATTTTGTTTTCATCATAACTTCTTTATACGATCAAATTTGGACGTGAAACTTTTTCCATCGCGTTCAGAATATCTTAAAATACCTATTTGGATATATAGATTTAATAAATTCGGTTCCGGAGGCATAGCGGGCTTTTTGGGCCATAGTTTGTTTCGTACGTTCACTTATCCGATCCATCTATGCTATCTCTAGTCTACCTATAAATATACAGTTATAAACCCTAGCTCCATTCTATTGTCTATTTGATGTACGTTCATTTTCTTCATGCTTCTCTTCTTCTTCAATGGGGGCTAACCCTAGATCCAGTCAGCTCAAAAAAAAAAAAATTCAAATTTAAGGAAAAAAAAAAAAAATTCGGATCTGCAGCAGCTTCTGGTCGCGCTTCGGGTTTCAGGGGAGAAAACCCTAGAGCAACTTCGGGTCAGGAAGAAAATGACTCGGGTCGCTCTGGGTCGTTTTGGCGAAAACTCCAAGCAAGCACCGGGGAATTGAGGCGGCGCACCGAAGTCGACCCAGGACCAGAATTTTCCATTTTTCAAATTTTCATAACTTTTGCATACGAGCTCGGATTCACGCGCGGTTTGTTTTGCTGGGATCGTACCGGAATTTCTGACGTTTTGACGCTGGTTTGGATGGATTTGGAGACCGTCAAAATTTTGAGTTTAAATTCGATTTAAATTCCAAAGGTGAGTGTTTAAACCCACTCACAACTACTAGAAGCTTTTATGTTTGTTTAAATTAATTTTAGAAATGAATAGAAATTTATTTATGAGTATTTGGCATGTTTATTTTATTCATATCTGTTGAATTGCATTTATTTAATTTAACTGTTAAATTAATTAATTTATTGCGTATAAATTTACAGTTAAAATTTATTTGTTTGTATATGAACTGCTAGTTAACAGTTATATAATTTATTACTGAATATAGACTGTAGATTAATAGCTGTTAAATTTAATTTGGATAAAATTGCCAGTATTACCTGTTATGTAGTACCAAAAATAATATTGTTATTGATTGATATTGATTGATGATTGCGATTTGGATGATGGATGATGTTGATGAATGGATGTTTATTGTATATCATTAAATTGCAAATTATCATGCATATTTCATTCCATTCGGGATTGTGGTTTGAAATGATATATAACCGCAAAATTTTATATCTTTTAAATTGCGGATTGAAATGATAAATATGCGTATCACTTGACCATAGGATAGAAAATTATATACAGGCACTGCGGTATATATATAACTATTTAAATGTGATTTCTATGGTTTGGATGGAATACGGTTTATAATAATCTTAAATTTTATATTGTATAAATATTTTTCTTCCATATATATATACATATGAAGTTGAAAATTTTGAAATTAAAAGGTGTATAAAAATCTTTATTAAAAATGGAAGAAAATTAAGAAAATGGAGTTTAATAATTTATATCATATGTTTAAATGTTAAGTTTGGAAATTTTAAGATATCATATTTATAATTGGATTTTTCCCAAAATAAATTGAAATGAATATTCTAGTATAATTTGAATTGGGAAATATATATATATTTTATTACTAGAAATTGAAGTCTTATTATTTATGGATTTTATATGAATATTCAAGACTAATTAATAGAACAATTGATTTGTTGAAAGAATAAAATCCAACTTTAGTTTGAAATATTGATACTCAAAATGGATATACGTATATATAAATAAATTGAAGTGGTTTTGGAACTTGAGAGAGATAATATAAATTTTGGTTTAGACTTTAATAAAGAAATGTATTTGTAAAGCCATGAGAACTATTTTCTTTACAAAGTAACATTTAAGTTAAACAATTTAATTCATATACCGTTGAATGTCCAAACCATTCAAGTTTTTAGAAGTTATGGTTTTAAATTATGATTTTCAAAATATTATGCTTTGAAATATTTGATTTTCAGACGTTATGAAGTTAAAGCATTATGATTTTGGAAAAGAATTATATTTGGGATAAGTGATAAAATATGGCTTTGGGTTTGAAATGATATCGTATTCATGGTTATGAAATGGAATGTTTATTCTGATTTTTAAAGTATAACCTATTTTTAAATGACCGCGGTGTTATAATAATGATGGGTTGGCAAAAAGACCGGGATCGGATATGGACATACTCTCTGTCGATACCGAAAACCACTTTGACTAACCGTGTACGCGGTGGAGATTCCAGAATGAAGTAGGTGGTGGCGACGTTTCCTGTAAGGTAAATACGTGGACCCAACTCCCGTGAGTTGGCATAAGGTGGCTAAAACAGGAGCGATTCTCAGGCCAATGAGGTCATTCCTCTGATCGGACCCTCCTCTTCGATATTATACTTTGATTTTGGATTGATTCAGTGGCCACTTCTATATTTTGATTTTGGAGAGTTAGTCCGAGGTGGGCGGTAACTGCGGCTACGCGTTTCCACCAGCCTGGATAGCAATTGGTATATCTACCCTGGCATTGCCTAGTTGCGCCATGTCACCTACCATACCGAGCCTTTACTACGAGTTTCTATTTGTGTCGTACCTATGGAGTATCCTCTGGTAGCTTCCCGATCAGGAGGTATTACGGTACTGTATAGACTATTGGCATTATTTGTGTTATGGGCTATATGGGTAACCCCTTAACGCTATTAAAAAGTAAGTTTATTTTATAAATAGACACTATTATAATAGCGCAATATACTACATAGTAAATAGTTTAACGGATCCTTAGGAGATGTAAATCCCGAACATCTCTTGAGTTACTGTACTCATATTTATTTTTGTTAATTTAACTCACATAAGATCTTTTAGTCTGACTCGAGTGTTTTTGTCTTTTCAAATTCGCTCGGGTCAGTCCGAGCCTTTCAGGATCGATGACTTTAGCTTTGGAGGACGAAGACGAAGGAGTCGTATTATTATTATAGTACTGCACCACACTCATACTATTCCGCTGCATTGATTGTATTGGTATGTGTAACTCTGATATTTATTGTATAAAGAGCAATCAAGTGTTTTGTAAAACAGTTTTATGAACTGTATATTTATTATTATATTTTATCCTTCCGCTGTGAGATTCTATTTTGCTTTATTTCTTCCCTGTTTTTCTTATTTACCCCATAACAATCCGCCCTTGCGTATGCTTTGAATTGGCACGTGTGTCGGTTTAAAGTGTGCGACAAGGCGGGATGTTACAGTTGGTATCAGAGCTTTGGTTTAGCGATAAACTTGACTTTGTGGGGTTGACTCTTTGTTAATAGGGTAGTAATACCCTATGGGAGTCGCTGAGAGTATATATATGAGAGAGCGTATTTGTTAGTTTTATAAAAAGATTTTGATATTGTGTTAATCTGTTCCACTTTGTATTTATAAATTCTGGTTGATGCATGGGACGCTATGACATCAATAGGGATTTCTAAACACTTAATAGGACAGACCGACATAATATTTGTTTTAACATGGGTGAATGAAATAATTTTGCCTATTATATTTTCTATATAAAAAAATATTTTTATAAAGATATATATATATATATCTGGTTGCTATAGATTGGGTGTTAGGTAGTATAAAAATATTTGTAATAAATTGAAGCTAAGTTGAAATTATAATAAATCAAATTGGAGATTTTAGAACTTAAGTCCGGGATTTTTGAAAATCTGCTTTCAAAGGATTTATGAAATATAATGATTTGGTTTATAAATATTTTCTTATATAAATATTTAGTATAATTCGGAAGAATTGGTTTAAAGAGGATTTTGAAGAAAATAAGTTTGTACTTTCCTCTCTGTCGCTGGAAAATAATTTCGGTGATGACGGCCGCATCATCGACTTTCATTTTCGAGTTTCGAAGGGAAAGGCCACTGTAGTAAACTCTACTGCAGATTTGTTTTGAAATTATTTAAAATTTTAATTGTTTAAAGGTAATTAGAGATATAAAAGTTGTAAGAAATTAATTATCTATTATTTTAAAGTAATTTTGGAATTTGACCCGGTATTAATTCTTGAATTTCCATTAATTAGTTGTAAAAAAAAAATTAGGTTAGTGAAATAAAGGTTAAGTAATCAATGAATTAAAAGGGTTGAGATTAAACTTGTATAAGTTCTTTTGCTTTTTCTTTAACATAAATAACTTACCAAGTATAAAAAGTTGAAATGTAAATTAAGAGTGGAATAGAATATTATGCAAGTAGAATTTTGGAAAAAAATGAAGTATTCAATAAATTACTGTTATAAATAAGAATTTAATGGTATTAACATAAGTGATGATTGGAATTTTACTAAAACTAAAGGTTGTATTATTAATAGGTGATTTTAACCTTAAGAAAGTAAAAATGAAATTCCTTAATTTATAAAGTTTGATTGTAGGGTTATTAACTTAAGTATGCTTTAATTCCCCCTATTCTAATATAATAGAAAGTAAGTAATATATAAATGACTGTAAACCCTAAGTAATTAATTAATAAAATTCCTTATTTTTAAGAATGAAGGTTAAAGGGTTAATAATTTAAGTGTAATTAAAAAGGGTTACTGTAATTAAATATTATAGAAAGTGGGTAATTAAACTGTTACTACTATTAAATATAATGGAAACTTCCACATTAAATAAATAAATGAGATTAAAGGTAAGTTGAAATTGTAGGTTATAAAACAAATATATATTAATTAAAGGAATGAAAAGAAACTTGTAAATTTTCACTTACATTCTTAAAATATATATAACTTACCATAAAATAAAAGTTGCAATTGCTAGTAAGAAAGTGTAAAGGGAAATCTTACAAGTGAAGCTTGAGGTAATTAAAGTATTCAATTAATTGCTGTTAGAACTTAAGCTAAATCGGAAATTTTACTATATAAGAAAGGTAAGTAGAATAAATGGGTGATATAAACTATAGTCAATAAATTGGAACACAAATATGATAATTTTGTAATAAATGAAAATGAAAATTGTAAGAAGTAAAGGGATCACTCCATAAATGAAAGAAAGAAAATCAAACCACTGAAGCATGAAAAAAATGTATGATAAGTAATTTGGTTGTTGGGTTGAATTATTATTGTTTGATTTATGTTGTTGGGTAAGGAATTTGAATTTGTCGGATGAATAAATAATCTATCTATGTTCCATCTAAGACTGTTGAGAAAAGGATGCACTTGATAGTTAATTTCATTTTATACAAATTTCAAGTTTTGAACCCAAACAACTATTTGTTTGATGGATTAATGGTTGCTTTGTTTTATGTATGTATGCTGTTTGTAAAATTGATGGTTGTTGTATTGTTTGGTTGATTAATGATTGAATCCACTTGAATAATTCACTTTAATATAAATATTTAACCTTTTAGATTATATAAGTGAATACAGGTGATGGAAGCAACTGCTACTGCTTTTGGTTCCAAAATAATAAGCGTATATTGCCCGACAAATAGGTACGTTTTCGGATTACGTTTAAAGCGCTATTTTTCCCGTGTTAGGATATAATATTTTTGATAATATATGTATATATTTGTATATTTTGATATTATATTTTCTCCCGAGCCTCACCCGAGCCTCACCGTACAAAGGAGGCTCTGCCAAAAATTTTCGTAAATTTTGGACTTAGAATTTTGTTGAATATTTTCCAAACTTTAATGATTTAAGTATAAAAGGTTGTAATGATTATAAACGGGTATATTTCATTAAAGGAAATTAATCCAGTAAATTATTGTGTATAAGTTAATATTTGAAATAAGATGTACTGTTTATTCTTCCTTCTCCCTTCTTTTTCCTTTTCGGGGACGAAAAGTTTTGAGTGGGGGAGATTGTAACGCCCGTTGAATTTGATAATGTTAAATGAATTAAATTAATATGTTTCTAATCTAATTTAGAATAAAATAAAGGTCTTAAGATTTTATTTGAGAAAATGTAGTAATTTGTTATAGTAATTGGAATTTAATGTAACAATTTAATAGTTACATGGAAATAGATTTGAACTATGTAAATTTGCACACCTTGTATAAGTTAAATATAAGAAACCAAAATAAATGTGAATCAGTGAATATTAATAAAAATATTTACTAGAATGGAATTCATTTAATATAAAATAAATAGTGGAGATTGTACATTTGGTTGTAATAATAAATAGTGACTAAATAAAAGTGTCCGTTGGAATAAATCAATGCAATAAGTGTGATAAGTAATTTTATTGAATGTTGTCTCTAATAAATGTACTTGATTTGGTAATTTAGATATTTATACGTAAAGTATATATATAAAGATATATTGATTCCAATAGAATTAATTGGAAATCTAATATTAAATATAATGTTGGTAGCAATTGAAATTTACTGTTTTGCAAAATAAATGAGAAATCAAGTCAAATGTGAATTATACCGTAAAGGATCAATTCATTTAAACAGTAGGATTGTAAATAAATAAACATTCTACGTAGGTTGCAATTGGACAATTTATGTAGTTTAATGGAAAAGCAATTGGAATTAATTACCATAAATTGTGTAGTTAGGGTAGTTTTGATTTGTCACTTAAGATGGAGGATTTTTATAAAATATAATAAATGCAGTTTAAATTAAGGCATTGACGTTTGGGTATTTAAGAAGTGATAAACTAAAATTTATTTATTTATTTGAAAATTTGAAATCCAATTTGTGGATTTATTGCAAATAAGTGAAATTTGTGTTTAACCATTACATCGATAGGAATAAATTAAATTTAAGTTTATATTATTAAAATTTGGACTAGAGAAATGATATGAATCGGTTTTAGAAGCCTTAAATATAAAATGGGAAGTAGACGAGATTTCACGTTACAACCATTTTTAAAAAATCCTGATGTATGTAGAAATATTAATGAAATATAACGTAAACCAATGTTGAATCAAAAGAATAGAGTCAACGCTTATTTATTCATTTAATGTGATATAACTACGAGTATGATTTATTGCAAATTACATGGAAATCTAATATATAGGACATTACCTAAAAAGGAAGAGTAGATAAAATTTATGATAAACATATTTGTATATGAAGGTTATTGATTTAAGGAGAAATTGGGCAAGTTTTATGTATTTGGGTTAAGTGCAACCTTTAATAGATAAATTTAGTGCAATTAAAAGAAATTGACATTTAATATTTCGATAACTTAAAATTTGATGGGATAAGAACATTTGGGTAATGAAGGGATGACAAATATTAGCTATGATTCTAGAAGGAATTAAATAGATAATGGGAAGATTAAAATCAGGTTCTAAGCAATAATTATTAAATAACAGGATTTATTAAATTTAACGTTGAATACTACGTTACTGAAATTTAAAATGGACTTTAAGAATAATATTTTGAATCATGAACCAAAGTATGTGGCATCCCTATTTGGATAAAGAATGAGTATATAAAAGTTAAAATCTAATATATGGGGTTTTGAGCATTTAATTTTATAATTCTTAAATATAGCAAAGTGCAGAAATTAACACTGCAAATTGATATACTTATAATTTTAATTCACATCCAAGCTTGTTAAATCATTTGAAATTGATTAAATTATATAAGTAATAAAATTTGGACAATTTTAGAATATAATATAAAATTTGGATTTTTGTAATTTATTTTAATTTAATTAATGAATATAAAAATAGCCATTTTTGTCATGGACTCGGATTTCGATGAAACCAGTTTCATCGGATCCGTATCAGTGAATTATTTTAGTGTTTCAAGTTTCGTATCGATCGGACCTGTCATTTGATCGTACGGACGCGAAATGCCTTGAAATCAATTTTAATAAAATCAATTTGAAATCAATTTGGAAATTTTATTTTCAGCATAACTTCTTTATACGATCAAATTTGGACGTGAAACTTTTTCCATCGCGTTCAGAATATCTTAAAATACCTATTTGGATATATAGATTTAATAAATTCGGTTCCGGAGGCATAGCGGGCTTTTTGGGCCATAGTTTGTTTCGTACGTTCACTTATCCGATCCATCTACGCTATCTCTAGTCTACTTATAAATATACAGTTATAAACCCTAGCTCCATTCTATTGTCTATTTGCTGTACGTTCATTTTCTTCAAGCTTCTCTTCTTCTTCAATGGGGGCTAACCCTAGATCCAGTCAGCTCAAAAAAAAAATTCAAATTTAAAAAAAAAAAAAAAAAAATTCGAATCTGCAGCAGCTTCTGGTCGCGCTTCGGGTTTCAGGGGAGAAAACCCTAGAGCAACTTCGGGTCAGGAAGAAAATGACTCGGGTCGCTCTGGGTCGTTTTGGTGAAAACTCCAAGCAAGCACCGGGGAATTGAGGCGGCGCACCGAAGTCGAACCCGAAGTCGACCCAGGACCAGAATTTTCCATTTTTCAAATTTTCATTACTTTTGCATACGAGCTCGGATTCACGCGCGGTTTGTTTTGCTGGGATCGTATCGGAATTTCTGACGTTTTGACGCTGGTTTGGATGGATTTGGAGACCGTCAAAATTTTGAGTTTAAATTCGATTTAAATTCCAAAGGTGAGTGTTTAAACCCACTCACAACTACTAGAAGCTTTTATGTTTGTTTAAATTAATTTTAGAAATGAATAGAAATTTATTTACGAGTATTTGGCATGTTTATTTTATTCATATCTGTTGAATTGCATTTATTTAATTTAACTGTTAAATTAATTAATTTATTGCGTATAAATTTACAGTTAAAATTTATTTGTTTGTATATGAACTGCTAGTTAACAGTTATATAATTTATTACTGAATATAGACTGCAGATTAATAGCTGTTAAATTTAATTTGAAAAAAATCGCCAGTATTACCTGTTATGTAGTACCAAAAATAATATTGTTATTGATTGATATTGATTGATGATTGCGATTTGGATGATGGATGATGTTGATGAATGGATGTTTATTGTATATCATTAAATTGCAAATTGTCATGCATATTTCATTCCATTCGGGATTGTGGTTTGAAATGATATATAACCGCAAAATTTTATATCTTTTAAATTGCGGATTGAAATGATAAATATCCGTATCACTTGACCATAGGATAGAAAATTATATACAGGCACCGCGGTATATATATAACTATTTAAATGTGATTTCTATGGTTTGGATGGAATACGGTTTATAATAATCTTAAATTTTATATTGTATAAATATTTTTCTTCCATATATATATACATATGAAGTTGAAAATTTTGAAATTAAAAGGTGTATTAAAATCTTTATTAAAAATGGAAGAAAATTAAGAAAATGGAGTTTAATAATTTATATCATATGTTTAAATGTTAAGTTTGGAAATTTTAAGATATGATATTTATAATTGGATTTTTCCCAAAATAAATTGAAATGAATATTCTAGTATAATTTGAATTGGGAAAAATATATATATTTTATTACTAGAAATTGAAGTCTTATTATTTATGGATTTTATATGAATATTCAAGACTAATTAATAGAACAATTGATTTGTTGAAAGAATAAAATCCAACTTTAGTTTGAAATATTGATACTCAAAATGGATATACGTATATATAAATAAATTGAAGTGGTTTTGGAACTTGAGAGAGATAATATAAATTTTGGTTTAGACTTTAATAAAGAAATGTATTTGTAAAGCCATGAGAACTATTTTCTTTACAAAGTAACATTTAAGTTAAACAATTTAATTCATATACCGTTGAATGTCCAAACCATTCAAGTTTTTAGAAGTTATGGTTTTAAATTATGATTTTCAAAATATTATGCTTTGAAATATTTGATTTTCAGACGTTATGAAGTTAAAGCATTATGATTTTGGAAAAGAATTATATTTGGGATGAGTGATAAAATATGGCTTTGGGTTTGAAATGATATCGTATTCATGGTTATGAAATGGAATGTTTATTCTGATTTTTAAAGTATAACCTATTTTTAAATGACCGCGGTGTTATAATAACGATGGGTTGGTGTTAACGCTAAAATTTGAACGCGAACACCCCGGTGTGTGAAGTGTAGTTGTGAAAGCACCACCCGATAACTCGGGAACAGATTATAAGCAGATAATAGCAGAAAAGCAGTAAAAAACAGCAATTTTATAGTGGTTCGGCTTGAGGGTATAGCCTACGTCCACTTTAAGTATTTTTACTGATGATCTCGTTACAAGCTGATACAATTCTTCCCAAGTACAATACACTTTGAATTACAAAACACTTTGAACGAGTAGCTCAAACTTCAATGCAGATCAGAGTCTTCAAATCCATGTTGGATGTATGTGATCTCTTCTTGAAGTTGTTTGTAGCGTTCTTCGTGTCTTGAGAGCTTCGAGTGTTGGATTGGTTTGGAATGCAGCAGAGTATCGGCGCTTGAAGAGAATGAGCCAAAAGTCCCCTTTCTGTTGGAGTTATGGGCGTATTTATAGGCATCTTCGGAGTTAGGTCGTAACTCGTGTACGACTCACGATGAGTCGTAACTCGTGTACGACTCATGATGAGTCGTAACTCGTGTACGACTCATGGTAGGTCGCGGCTGATTTACTGGGTTCATGGCTTGGCCCAGAGTTATGCACCCATCTGAATGAATGATACAAGTTCTAAGTCGTTCACGAGTTAACCAAATACAGTTTCCTTTATGCTAGCATGAGTCGTACACGACTCATCATAGGTCGTAAGTCGTCAGCGATTCTTCTTACTACAGCGTGGTGTTGAACTTGTCTCCAAGTCTTAGGTCGTGAACAACTTATCTTTTGAGCCGTAGACTTCCTATCGCGCTATCTTCTAACTCGTAAGATTGTTATCTCGTAGACTCTTTAACTCGTGGAGGCCTTAAGCCGTAGATCCTTATTTCGTAGACCTTTTAACTCGTAGAGTCTTATCTCGTAGGTCGTTCAGCCCTTGAATTGTTAGGTCGTGAAGACCTTGAGTCGCACAGTTCTTGAGTCGTTGATCCACTGAGTCGGCCTGTCTCTTGAACCGTTAACCCTCTTGAGTCGTTCCATTCCTCTAAGTCGCCTTGAACCTTAACTCGTTAAGTCGTGGCACTTCTTAGGTCGTTCAATCCTTGAGTCGTTAAGCTTATTGAGTCGGCAACCTTGTTAAGTCGGCAACCTTATTAAGTCGGCAACCTTATTAAGTCGGTAAGTCGTGCCACTTGTTAGCTCGTTAACCCGCTTCATCAGTTAGGTCGTTGACTTCGAGTAGAAGATAGGTCAATCACCGTAGCAGTGGCGTTGCCCCCGCACCCCCACCTTGGGGGGTTGGCACCCCCCTGCACCACCCTCCATAGGGGATCTTATCTGAAAAGCCATTCAACAGAACTTGCTTTGTTGGGATGCTGATTTGACTAATCTTCGAGACGAACTATCATTGGTTTCTCGGTCGATTTTTGATATCACGGCCATGCTGAAAAAGTGGAGTTAACAGTTGGCAAAGAGACCGGGATCGGATATGGACATACTCTCTGTCGATACCGAAAACCACTTTGACTAACCATGTACGCGGTGGAGATTCCAGAATGAAGTAGGTGGTGGCGACGTTTCCTGTAAGGTAAATACGTGGACCCGACTCCCGTGAGTTGGCATAAGGTGGCTAAAACAGGAGCGATTCTCAGGCCAATGAGGTCATTCCTCTGATCGGACCCTCCTCTTCGATATTATACTTTGATTTTGGATTGATTCAGTGGCCACTTCTATATTTTGATTTTGGGGAGTTAGTCCGAGGTGGGCGGTAACTGCGGCTACGCGTTTCCACCAGCCTGGATAGCAATTGGTATATCTACCCTAGCATTGCCTAGTTGTGCCGTGTCACCTACCATACCGAGCCTTTACTACGAGTTTCTATTTGTGTCGTACCTATGGAGTATCCTCTGGTAGCTTCCCGATCAGGAGGTATTACGGTACTGTATAGACTATTGGCATTATTTGTGTTAAGGGCTATATGGGTAACCCCTTAACGCTATTAAAAAGTAAGTTTATTTTATAAATAGACACTATTATAATAGCGCAATATACTACATAGTAAATAGTTTAACGGATCCTTAGGAGATGTAAATCCCGAACATCTCTTGAGTTACTGTACTCATATTTATTTCTGTTAATTTAACTCACATAAGATCTTTTAGTCTGACTCGAGTGTTTTTGTCTTTTCAAATTCGCTCGGGTCAGTCCGAGCCTTTCAGGATCGATGACTTTAGCTTTGGAGGACGAAGACGAAGGAGTCGTATTATTATTATAGTACTGCACCACACTCATACTATTCCGCTGCATTGATTGTATTGGTATGTGTAACTCTGATATTTATTGTATAAAGAGCAATCAAGTGTTTTGTAAAACAGTTTTATGAACTGTATATTTATTATTATATTTTATCCTTCCGCTGTGAGATTCTATTTTTCTTTATTTCTTCCCTGTTTTTCTTATTTACCCCATAACAATCCGCCCTTGCGTATGCTTTGAATTGGCACGTGTGTCGGTTTAAAGTGTGCGACAAGGCGGGATGTTACACTTCTTCTTCCTCAATTTTCTTCCAATCTACAAACTTTTACACCCCGACTTCAACTGCAAAGTTGTAGAGGGTATCGAGATGTCCAAATCCAACGGTGGTGATCGCAAATAGGGCGATGGATCAACGGCAAATCACGTGTAAAGTGGCGCCATTCATTCTCGATTTGCATGCTAAGGAGGAGTCGAGCTTCAGGGTGCTCTGGCCGAGCATGGAGTAGGCAACGAGCTTTCTAATGGTGGTGGAGTGATGATGTTTCGAACATCGTAGGTGGCGCGATAAATTGATGTAGACGGCGGCCGAGATGGGTTCAAACGCACGTGTTTCAACCTGGGAAGAAGAAGATAAAGGGGGCGGCCGAGATCTTGTTTTGGGAAATGAACGGCCGGATGAAGTTGGGGTTTGAAAATTTAAATTTAATTGTGAAATAATTATATAATAATTTGTATAAATTTAAAATGCTGTAACTCTTTCATACGAGGTCGGAATTTGACGAAACGAATTTCCTCTGGTTCGTATTGACAAATACTACGCGATGGAGCTGGATTGGAGTTGATTTGTGATAGTGTATATTTTGGGTAAAATTAAACGCACGTTTAATTTTATTCGAAATAAAACACTGCAACTGTTATTGAAAGCAAGGTGAGAACTTCTCACTCAATCGAATTGTGTTTCAATTTCAATTTTAAATAGTTGGATTTAAAATTGCTTGACTGTGTTGATAGTATGCTTGGATGATAAATTATTATCTTTTGTATTGAAATAGACCCTATACACCGTATATTAGGCGGATGTTTTTATTAAACACATATACCGCGATATTCCATCTTGAAGTGGAATTGGTATTATATATGTACTTGGAGTTGATTTTCCCGCATTATATAGCGGATGAGACCCTATTGCGCCGCATAATAGAGGATAATATTTTATATAAACCCATGTACCGCGATATTCCTTCTTGACACGGGATTGGTATTGTGCTAACATCTGTGGATGCAGGGTAACAGGTTGGAGGGATCCAACTGGATTCCTCACCCGTATTGATTTATTTACAAATATTATGGTATATTCTGTTATCATATGATATATGATGTTTTGGATGCCGTGATTTTTATATTTAGTGCTGTTTCAGCATTGGGCCTACTTTGAAAAATTAAAAGTGTTAAAGTGATGATTTTCAAATTTAAAAGGATTTTTAAAGTGATTTTTGAAAGTATATGTTTTATTAAATCTTGGAATTGATTCATTTTTAATAAATAAACATTATAATTTTAATGTTATAAAAATTATGGTTTTGAAAAATACATTTGAAATGTGATATTTGAAATATGGAGTTAATAATTTTATAAAATAGGTTAAATTGAGATTTTTGAATTTATTATAAAAGCTTTATATATAAGATTTATAAAATTGGATTTTTATAAATCAAAGTGATGAAATTATAAAGCAGTTTTGAAAATGTTTTAAAATGATGTTAAAATGGGTTTTATAAAAGAATAGAATCTACGATTTTGAAGTTATAAAAAGAATGAATTTCTAAATAGAGAATTATAAGTAATTTGCTTATAATTTTGATTTTGGCGTGTAAATGGGATATGGATAGAATCTGTTAATAAAGTGCTTTTGTAAGTTGAAGTTGTTATAAAATATAAATGGAATTTATAAAACTTGTTTTATAAATCCGAAATCAACTTATTTTGATAAGTTGATTATTATAGCTTATTAAAGGCGAAATATCCACGATTTTGGACAGTGGATAATCCTCTAAGTAAAATGTGTAGAAATGTTGAATTTGGTTAACGAAGTATATTCATGATTTTGGATAGTGAGTAATACATTAAAGAAACGTTTTGGGGAAGTGATATTTTAAATAGAATTAAAAACGATCTAAAGATGTTTTAAAATGTATTAACTATCGAAACCATAGATTTCAATATTCATGATTGAAATAGACGTTTTCGAGAGATAAAAGGGAATGGTGGACTATAACACTGTTGTTATAGTAAATGATTTCGAAAGGAAATGTTTTTGTATAGTATTGGGATTTATATATCTATCTAAATTTCGAATCCGTATATTTGTGATTTTGGGTTGTCGTAACGATGTTTTACGCAACATTCGTTTTGACTCAAATGAATGTGTTTAAGAGAATGTTTTCCTTAAAGAATAAAGTATATACTTATTTGTGATTTAAGAATATCGGATATTTTCCAAATGTTGAAAATAAATAGAGTTGTGAATTACTTATTATGAAATAAGTATGGAAATGTTTTCCAATATGAAGTGAAATGCTTTGAGATTTTATCTTTTAAAGATAAATTGAAAGTGAATATTTGAAATCGATTTGAGAATCGTATACTAATAGATATTTTGGAAATGTGAATTCACCATAGAATTTATAAAGGAAAGGGAAAATTGTTTTAACAATAAACATTGATTTAATTTTGAAGTGTGGAAATAAATTTACGGATTTGGAACGTAAATTTGAAGTAAATTTGAAGTAAATCGGTAAGGATTTATTTAATTAGTTCAAATGAACCATTTTGAAATGAAAATGAATAAATATTTGGAAGTGTCTCCGCGTAAGAAAAATGATTTGAAATTTTGTTTTCAAAAGTTGGAAAGGTGAAAAGTTATTTGAAATTTGTTTTCAAATAGTTGAAGTGTGGAAAAAATTATATCTTGTAAAGATATTTTTGGAAAATAAATAATTTGGGAAATTATTTGGAATCTGGTGATGTTGAGCATATCTATTGATAGTTAAATAACCGACTATCTGCGATATCGCGGAATTTTTGACAATATCAATTTAATAATATTTATATAAAATTAAATTGATATTGACAATATTGATTAAAAATAATATGATTTGGTTTAATAATCAGAATAAATAAATATTTAATTAGTGATTTACCTTCTAAATGCTAAAATAAATGTTTAAATTATAATGTATGTATATATATTTGTATATATATTATAGTTTATCTTTGTTTGGAATTTAACTTACATGAATATAAATAAATGAAGTTTTGTTTTTAAATTCTAATAAAATATTGAGTAATTAGGAAATTGTGTTTTAAATTAATATTAAGCTTTTAAAAATCTATTTAAACTAGTAATTATATGGTTTGATAATATTTAGAATAAATGTTATATTGTTTAAAATTATATCTTAGCTTAATTTTTGTTTGAAATTTAAATAAAGGTTGATTTTATTTCTTTTTAAATATTATTTGATTAAATATGAATTGAGAATATTTTATATAAGTTTAAAATACAAATAGCCTATGATTTAAATTCATTTAAGTATAAAAGTGATTTATAATTTCTTTATAAATCATATAAAATTTGTTAATTGTTATTTTAAGCCATATTAATGAATATACTATTTTTCATAAATATAAAAGGAATTAAAATAAGGATATAGTATTATCATTTTAAACTAAATTAATTGATTCTTTAAAATATTTGTATAAGTTTTAATTTACAAATTGTTTTATTTACATTTTCTAAAAATAAGAAAATTATATATATTCATTCTAACATAAAATATATTAAACAAAACTCTTTTTAAACATTTAAAAATATAACTTAATTAAATAAAGACAAGTGTTAAGTATTTAACAAATCTAAGCTACATGTGTTAATTGTAAAACAAACAAAATGACAAGTGTCATTTGATCTTTTCTAAAATTTATTTAAGCCCTTTTAAAACATTTTTCATTTTCCCTCATTCTCTTTTTAATAAAAGAAAACATTACACTTAAAATCTGAAAAATCAAAATCCCTCAGACATAAAATCTGTAATTCACTCCCCAAACAAAAATTACAAATCTGGAAACAGAAAAAAACACATCTGCAAGTTTTCTTCAATCTGTAAATCAAAAGCATTATCAAGTCTGCATTTCTTTAATTTGGAAATCATCAACATGCTAGAAAACCTGTAGAGCAGTTTCTAAATTAAGGAAGAGATCATTCCAGTTTAAAGTAAAATCTGGAATCATCAAAGCTTCAGTATTTTTCTTCACGTTGGATGCCTGCATGCATATATTTTACAAGTTTTCAAAAGGGCAAGAAGCATTTCAGTTTCTAGATTGGGAATTTGTGCTCTGTTCTTCTGAATAACTGTGAGTAACATTTTGTTTAAATATAATTAAGTAAATGTGGGTTTCCTGATTTGTTTCTGAAAATCTTTGCTTGTGGATAACATAATCATATTCCTAAATCTTAAACCATAGATGCATGATAAAATTTGCAGCAATTTGTTTGTATATGAATTTCTGGAAATTAATTTATACTTATATAAGTATGTATGCTTTGTTAGTATCAGTAATTGCCGATGTACCTGACTTAAACCTTTAAATTCAAACTTTTAGTAGTTTCATGACTTAACCATTATTGAGAAAATGGATTACAAACAAATTTTATTTGGTAACCATAAATCTGAAGCTTTAAAATTTAAAATAAGGTAAATTAAAATCAAAACTTCTGTGGAAATCGAAAATGACCTGAAACTTGATTTTGTTTTAAAAATATAAATTCCTTAATTCCTTAATTTAAGATCATGATTTGAAAGCTCATATGAAAACATGATTTTTAGATCAGAAAACATATTATTTAGTTGTAATTGGGGGAGTAGTGCTGGGATGGGCTAAAAAGATGATTTTGGAAAATTTTAATGATTTGAAACATTTGGGGGTCTGAAGTTTCTTGTGAATAAGGATGAGTGATCAGGAACATCATAAAAATTATCAAATTTGTGAATTGATTTTCGGATTAACAGTAGTAAGGGTTTTGGTTCTGTGACCCTAATATTTGAACCTGTAGAAAATATAATCGTTCTCACTGAACATTTGATCGGGTGATTAGCAACTCTGGGAAATGATTGTTGGGCCCTAGAGGAGTAACTAGCCGGAATTGTAGCCTGAACAATAGTCAGAGGGAGGTGAATTCGCCGTTGACAGGTAAGGGGTTTGGGTTGCACTGTGGTTTCTAGGTTTTAGAAGTGGGGTTAGCTTTTGATTTTTGGTGAAATGGAGTTCTCTGATGCTTAGGTGTTCAAGTGGATTCAAGGATGGATGGTGGATGTGGATGATCATCACTGATGATCGGAATTTGCCCATGGATTTCGTGCATGTGTACAGTGGCCATAGGGATGAGTTTTGGTTTCTGGAATATGGTGAAGAGGTGGCGCTCGGGTAATTTTAGTTTTTGCTCGAAGTTGGAGTAAGGGTGACTCGAAGCAAGATGGTGTTGAGCTCGGGCAGTTTTTAGTTGCAGTGCTGTTTTCTGTAACCTGAACTGTTTCGGGTTTTTAAATTTCAAAACTGAATTTAAAAATAAGCAAGGCAAGTTTAAATCTAAACTAAAAGCAACTTTAATTTATGAATTCAAATAGATTTGAATTCCAGATTTGAATAAATTTGCAGAAATAAAATAAAGTATTTAATTAAATAATAAAACTTATGCAGTATTTTAGAAAATGATTTTTAAATCTGAAAATAAGATTTTAAACCAAGATTTAAATTTCTAAGTTAAATTTGAATTTTAAATCTTGAATTCAAATTAGAAGATGAATCTGAAAGTTTCAAATAAAAACAAGTTATAAATTCAAATCTTATAATTAAGTTGAATATTTTAGAATTTTATTACATATGAAATGAAAATTTAAGACAGGGTTTTAAATTTTAAATCTTTAAATCTAAATCTGAAAGCATGATTTGAATTTTGGTTGTAATATAAATAAGATTTGAATTTATATGTTCAATATCATTTGAAATATTTAAGGTATTTTAAATTTATTTAAATTGAATATGGGCTAAAGTTAAACTATTCTTCTAAAATTGCTTTAAGAGATAAGTGATTCTTTAAAATGAAAACTAAAGAGTTTTTAAATAATAAAAATCTTGTTTAAGTTTAAATTTAATTTCATTTTAATTTAAAATGGAATTTAGAAAAATTTAAAAGCAATTTATTTTTAATTTACTTTGATAATGATAATTAAATCATTAATGAGGTTAATGATTTTCATTAAATTGTTTGAACTTAATAATTTATTATCTGATCAAGGTAAATAAGTTTATAATTAATTAATTTAATTAATAATAATTAGGTTAATTAATTAAATAATTAAGGTTTTATTTAATTAATAAAAAAATTAAGTAAGTTAATTAAACTTGATTAAAGTGTGATTTAGAAATTAATTTAAATAAGATTTGATTAATTTAATTAATGAATTGAATTATTAATCAAGTAATTAATAACCAATTAAATTTTTAGTTATGACTTAATTAATTTAATAATTAGAAATTAATTTATGAGTTTATAAATAAAGAATTAATATTGATTAATTCAGTTAATTACATTGGAAAAGTAATTAAAGATTTGTTATAGTTAATGAAGGTCATTAACTTAGGATTATTTAATGATTAATTAATGTAATTAATTTTAATGATTAATTGTATTAATTAATTTAAAGATAATTATTTAAGAATTATTTAAGTATAATTACTTAATGAAAGTAACTAAGGAAATTAATTACTAGTTGTAATTAATTAATTTTATTTTTGATTAATTAAGTTGATTAATTTAGTTTAATTAATTTAAATTAATCACTGATTGATTTGAGAAGTAATTACCAATGAATAATTACTTATTGAAGTAATTAAGAAGATAAATTACTTGATGTAATTTAATTGAAGGATACTTGGATAATGGAGGAGTTTTGGAAATTAATTACTTTGTGTAATTTATATGTAATTCGTATGTGGATAATTACTTAAGTAAGTAATTAATAATTAATTACTTAGTGTAATTAATTTAGGTTTTGATAATTGAGTTATTTGAAGGAAATAAATAGACGTAATTAATTTAATATAATTACTTAATGTGATTAATCAAGAATGATTAATCAAATATGGATAATTGATAATTAATTTAATAGGGTAATTTTACAAATAAAATAATTGGGATCATTAATTTAAATAATTAATGATGTGATTAAGGATTGGTTAATAAGAACAATTAATCAATGAAGGAATTAATTAATGTAATTAATTAAGGATTAATGTAATTAATTATAATTAATTAATTAATAAAGTAATTACAGGTTATTTATTGAATTTGGTTTCGGATAATTAATTTATGAAATTAATTAGAGGTTAATTACTTGAATGTAATTAAAGGATAATTAATCAAGATGATTAATTAGGGTAACTTGTTAAGAGTAATTAATTAATTGATTTATAATTAATTGATGTGTAAGCACGATTTATATGAATAAGTAATTAATTTAATTTATTTTAAATTAATTAAGGAAGATGTAACAACCCGCATATTTATCGGTTGTATATTTAAATATTTTATTTAAATATGACGTCGTTTGTCGGATTATGGCCCGAAAAGTTACTGTCTGCAAACGGTCGAATTGGAGCTCGAAACCAGTTCCATTGAGTTCAAAACGTCGTTTGCGATCTTTCTGAGTATAATCTTTGATATGTTTGGAGTAAGTTGAATTTTGCTACTTTTTCTAGTTGGGCTTTAGCTTTGGGTTCAGCCCCAAACCCCACTTAACCCTCTAACTCAGCCCATCTCCTCTCATTCATTCATTCCTACTCCTCTTCACTTCTAAACTCAAGCTCCAACTGTAATGGGGGAAAGGAAGAGGAAATAGAAATTCCCAAGCCCTAGTTGCTCTTGATAATCCAAATTCTTGCTCCAAATTCAAAGAGAAGGATAGCTAAGCCTCTTCTCCATCTTCTCTATCTCTTGTCCTCTTCAATTTCAGAAAATATCCTAAACCTAATTTAGGAAAATATGTGTTTTATTCTTAGATTGAAGCTTGTTGAGTAAGAGTAGAGAGTGGTTGGCCTTGTTCCTTTGCAATTGAGCTTCTTCTTCTTGTTCTTGAGTTAAAAAGGTGAGTTTTTGGAACTCACATCTAAGCTATTGCTTTTGGTTGAGGTTAGGTATGAATTACTAACCTCTATTCATGTCTATTGCATTGGATTTGGATCGATTGGTTTCGATATATTTTGTCCACTTTGGCCTAGGCAAATTGTTGCCCAGACCAGGTGACCAGACGTCTAGTAACAAAGCTCAGACGTCTGGTTTGTACCTGGAGTGAAAAATATAAACATACGGCAGTTGAAAGAAAGTCAGAAACCACTCTCAGACGTTTGACCCTCAATTTCAGACGTCTGAATGGTTTCAGACGTCTTGTTCGCAAAATCAGACGTCTGGTCTGTTTTGCTGGGATTTTCCAGAAGACGAAACCAGACGTCTGAATGCACCCTACAAACGTATGGAATCCCCTATTTTGCCTAGTTTGCCTATTTTGGCCAATTTTGAGTTAATTTTCAACTTTTATCGATTCGTGTTGATTCCAATTAGTTGTTATTGCATATTTGACTTTGATGACTTGCTTTTGACTTCATACACGGGTTTTATAAATAATCTCTTAAATCGTATTAAAAGCTCCCTTCTCCAATTTATAAATCCTATTTAAAACACACACTTTCGCACGTCGAGCGAAGTGGAAGGATGATTAAATGGTTGGGCAAAACACGGACCATGAATTTGTGCGTTTATCCTTCCGATTAATCCCCAACCTATTCAATTGATCGTTTTGACCTTCGGGTTTAGTTTACCGATGATATGAGGTAAATTTGTACTGCTTTGAGTGTGAAAGTGACTGGCGGATAGTAAACCGTTTAGTGCGAACGAGTGGTTATGGGACATATGTTAACACTTTTCGGATTCCTTTTCGAGAGTTGTGACACATTCCGCCAGTTAGTGGTGTCCAGTACTGGGTCTTTGACCTTCACCACTACGGCTTGTCGCCCTATAGTATCGCTCTGATGTTGGCCTTATGTGCCGCATGGGTGATATTGGGTTTGTACCTTCGGGTTTGTCGCCCTATATAGTTTCGCTCTGATGTTGGCCTTATGTGCCGCATGGATGATACTTAGGTTTGGAGCCTTCGGGCTCATGGATCCTTGTTTGTACAGTACTGAGCTCGAGCAATTTTATGATGTTTCATTGATATGTATATTCCCTTGGTATCGCCCTTCGGTGTTGGTCTTTTTGAGCCGCATGGAGAATAGCGATTACCTTGTGGAACTTCTATACCTTATTGGTATTTGTTATTTGCCTTTTTGGCTTGATTTGGGATATTTGTGTCCTTTGTTTCTATATGTTGCCGATGATTTGAGGCTTGCTATCATATGATTCATCTTTTGTTCGATGATTGTGTTATCTCCTTTAGAGATATTTGTTATGCTTTGAAACCTTGCAGGTTTATTGTTGTTCAGTTTATCTAACTGATTTGTTTAGCTAGACTGACCCGGGTATTTTATACTCGGGTCAGACCGAGATGTTTCAGGTTAGGTGCTTTGGACTTAGCCTCTTTTGCTTCCGCATGGACTATTCCGCTGACTCCTTTTTGTCTTAGCTTTTTGTGTAGTCCTTTCTGTTATAACTCTAATATGTATTCTATTGACTCGTCTGTATATCGTGGTTTGCTATACCACTTGACATGTATTATTTTGTATACTCTGCTTGGTATCAGTATATGTGTGTATATGATGGTTTACTGTTCTGTGATGTATATTGCATTTGAGTTGTTATATTCTGTTCTGATAGATCCTCCAGCCATTGTAGTTTTGCTTTAAATATTTATTGAATAGGTCGAATTGGTAGTGATTCTACTTTTCGACGTATTTAGTGAATAGTTAAGGTAAGATTACACATGGTCGCTTCCATTATACTCTATTGTCCGCGTTAGCCGACAGTATTATCTAGGTAATACTCTTTGTTAACGAGGCTCTTGGAGTGGGGCGTCACAGCGTGGTATCAGAGCTGTGTTCAGAACAAAATATGATAAACACAGAATAGAGCACATATTACGATACATCAAAGTGTATAAGTGATACAAATCTTTGAATCATCGTGTCTCTTTATTCCATCAAGGTTAGATAGAGTTTTGGAATACGTCTAGGAATGCATTTCTATTCCGTAGTATTCCATATTGCAATATCTACCTTGTGAATAATCTTTTCCTTATCTTGACTTTCAGCTTATGTATGGAAGAGGCAGAGGTCGACGTACGGATGCTGGGCAATCTAGTGGCTCACATCCGGATGGCGTATATATGTCTGCCGATTAGTTTATGGAGTTGATTAGGAGCATTCAGCCTCCGGCTCCTACTCGTGTATCTCCACCTCGCAAGTCTACCTTTGCACGATTGTGCAGTGATTTTTCTCATTTTGGATTAAAGCCGTTTAAAGGCTCCGAGTCTGTTCTTGAAGTCCAAGCTTGGATTCGCATGTGCGAACGTATCTTCTCTAGAATGGATATTTCTGATCATGATAGAGTTCTTGTAACTTCTATCTTATTGCAAGAGCGTGCCCTTGATTGGTACGAGCTTCTTGTAGCCGAAATTGATGAGTCTGCTCTTTCTTGGACTCAGTTTCGGGAGCGATTCGAACTCAAGTTCGTTCCTGAATCTGAGAAAGTTTTATTGACCCGTCGCTTCCTTGAGTTGAAGCAAGGGGAGTCTTCCATTTCTGAATATGTTGCATCTTTCTAGGCCTTATCTAAGTATGGTCTTAAATTCATTAAAACATCCTATTGGAAGAATTTGAAGTTTGTTTCTGGTCTTAAGAAATATCTTAAGAAATCTTTGATGCTTGAGCTTAAGCTTTCTTTTGAGGAGTTAGTTGATTTTGCACTGCATCTCGAAACCATCGAGAGGGAGTGTGATAGTGATGATGATGTTGAGGTTCGCAAGAACCCCGACAAAAAGCAGTCTCCATTGGATGAGCCGGAATTTTTCCCTTCCAAGAAGAAAAAGCCCGATGAATCTGATTCTCAGTCTCAGTCTGCTGGAACACCTTCCATTCGGAAGTGTTTCAATTGTGGTTCTCCTGATCATATGATTCGAGCTTGTCCTAAGCCTCTCTTCTGCCGTTATTGCAAGAAGGAAGGTCATCGTAGTTCCACTTGTGCCATTGCTCCGAATAATTCTCCATCTGGCAAGTTAAATGTAACAGATGCTTCTGGAGGTTCTTCTCAGGGATAAGGTATGTCTCCATCTATTTTGGAAAGTCTCTATTTTTCTTTGTGATCTCGATTTCCAATTTGATGGCATAATTTTATTCTTTAAGCCCTCATGATGAGGAAAGTGTTGTTTCTCTAATTCTTGTAGTTTGAGAATTTTCCGGTATTTTTGGTCTTGTCCTAGGGCTATTACCTAAGCAATCTTTTGAGTAGTGTTAAGGTCTTTTTAGCTCGACCTTACCACCGGTTTTCATTTGGCTACGAGTTGCGGAAGTTAGGATTCCACTTACCACATTCCGCACTCGTTGTGATTCTTATGAATGATTTGTTATGTCATTCAGTTGTCTAGCTCATTTCATCCATTTTATGAATCGAGTATTCTGCGAATATCTTGATGATTCCACTTTTAGTATTTTATTGGTTTTGGATGGAAATTAGCAATTTAAAATTTTTGCAAATATTTTTCATAAGATTTATTTATAAGTATAAATGGGATTTTGTTTTTAAAACGAACAAAGAGAATTTTCGAAAGTTTTTAGTAACATGTTTATCATATAGAAGATGGTTTTGTGATTGTATTGCCCATTGAGTGCTTTAAGAATTCTGGTCGATGCGCTTGATCAACGTTATCGATAGGAATCTCCTAAACGCTTTGATGAGACTATCAGACACAATAAATTGATTTGAAATAGGTAATTTTTCCAGAAAGATGATTTCGTGAAGGTAATTGCGATTCTAAAGTTTTAACTTTTAAGAAAGAAGATTATTTGAAAGAACTATTTTTGAATACTTTTATTCTTGGGATTCCCGAAGGGAACCAAGACTTTATTTTTTGTACCAATACTATTCGTGTTGGTTTGGATGCCGTTCTCTTGCAAAAGAAAACGTGCTATCACTTGTGCTTCTAAATCGTTAAAGCCGATAGAGACTAGGTATGCCACTCATGATCTAGCGCGCGCGACTATTGTTTCCGCTTTTTGTTTTTGGGCATCAGTGTTTTTGGGATGAGAAATTCGTTCTCTACCCCGATCATAAATTCTTGAAATGTTTATTTTCTCATAAGGAACTTAGTGTTGGTTCGAGTTCCTTGCATCTTATGATTTTGACATTCTTATTATTCCCGAAAGGGGGATCGTGTTGCCAATGCATTTAGTTGTAAGGAGCAAGTGATTGTTTCTTTGTTGATGTCCGAATGGAATGGTCTTTTTACCAAGTTCATCGGACGTTTTGTTGTACTTCATTTTGTTGAGCTTTGGTTCATTTGACGTATTGTTTGTACCACGTCGGTGGTCCAAATTATTTTGAGCTTAGGAATCCATAGAATTCTCTGAGCAATCAAGTTCGAACTTATCTTTTCGTGCACTTTATGGTTAACTTCTTATTCTGTTATTCTTATGTGCTGATATGTTTTGGTTGTTACTCTTTATTTTCTTCTTAAGAATTGCGAGGACGCAATTTCTTTAAGGAGGGGAGTCTGTAACAACCCGCATATTTATCAGTTGTATATTTAAATATTTTATTTAAATATGACGTCGTTTGTCGGATTATGATCCGAAAAGTTACTTTCTGCAAACGGTCGAATTGGAGCTCGAAACCACTTCCATTGAGTTCAAAACGTCGTTTGCGATCTTTTTGAGTATAATCTTTGATATGTTTGGAGTAAGTTGAATTTTGCTACTTTTTCTAGTTGGGCTTTAGCTTTGGGTTCAGCCCCAAACCCCACTTAACCCTCTAACTTAGCCCATCTCCTCTCATTCATTCATTCCTACTCCTATTCACTTCTAAACTCAAGCTCCAACTGTAATGGGGGAAAGGAAGAGGAAATAGAAACTCCCAAGCCCTAGTTGCTCTTGATAATCCAAATTCTTGCTCCAAATTCAAAGAGAAGGATAGGTAAGCCTCTTCTCCATCTTCTCCATCTCTTCTCCTCTTCAATTTCAGAAAATATCCTAAACCTAATTTAGGAAAATATGTGTTTTATTCATAGATTGAAGCTTGTTGAGTAAGAGTAGAGAGTGGTTGGCCTTGTTCCTTTGCAATTGAGCTTCTTCTTCTTGTTCTTTAGTTAAAAAGGTGAGTTTTTGGAACTCACATCTAAGCTATTGCTTTTGGTTGAGGTTAGGTATGAATTACTAACCTCTATTCATGTCTATTGCATTGGATTTGGATCGATTGGTTTCGATATACCTTGGCCACTTTGGCCTAGGCAAATTGTTGCCCAGACCAGGTGACCAGACGTCTGGTAACAAAGCTCAGACGTCTGGTTTGTACCTGGAGTGAAAAATATAAACATACGGCAGTTGAAAGAAAGTCAGAAACCACTCTCAGACGTCTGACCCTCAATTTCAGACGTCTGAATGGTTTCAGACGTCCGGTTCGCAAAATCAGACGTCTGGTCTGTTTTGCTGGGATTTTCCAGAAGACGAAACCAGATGTTTGAATGCACCCTACAGACGTCTGGAATCCCTTGTTTTGCCTAATTTTCCTATTTTGGCTAATTTTGAGTTAATTTCCAACTTTTATCGATTCGTGTTGATTCCAATTAGTTGTTATTGCATATTTGACTTTGATGACTTGCTTTTGACTTCATTCACGGGTTTTGTAAATAATCTCTCTAAATCGTATTAAAAGCTCCCTTCTCCAATTTATAAATCCTATTTAAAACACACACTTTCGCACGTCGAGCGAAGTGGAAGGATGATTAAATGGTTGCGCAAAACACGGACCATGAATCTGTGCGTTTATCCTTCCGATTAATCCCCAACCTATTCAATTGATCGTTTTGACCTTCGGGTTTAGTTTACCGATGATATGAGGTAAATTTGTACTGCTTTGAGTGTGAAAGTGAATGACGGATAGTAAACCGTTTAGTGCGAACGAGTGGTTATGGGACATATGTTAACACTTTTCGGATTCCTTTTCGAGAGTTGTGACACATTCCGCCAGTTAGTGGTGTCCAGTACTGGGTCTTTGACCTTCACCACTACGGCTTGTCGCCCTATAGTATCGCTCTGATGTTGGCCTTATGTGCCGCGTGGGTGATATTGGGTTTGTGCCTTCGGGTTTGTCGCCTTATATAGTTTCGCTCTGATGTTGGCCTTATGTGCCGCATGGGTGATACTTGGGTTTGGAGTCTTCGGGCTCATGGATCCTTGTTTGTACAGTACTGAGCTCGAGCAATTTTATGATGTTTCATTGATATGTATATTCCCTTGGTATCGCCCTTCGGTGTTGGTCTTTTTGAGCCGCATGGAGAATAGCGATTACCTTGTGGAACTTGTATACCTTATTGGTATTTTTTATTTTCCTTTTTGGCTTGATTTGGGATATTTGTGTCCTTTGTTTCTATATGTTGCCGATGATGTGAGGCTTGTTATCATATGATTCATCTTTTGTTCGATGATTGTGTTATCTCCTTTAGAGATATTTGTTATGCTTTGAAACCTTGCAGGTTTATTGTTGTTCAGTTTATCTAACTGATTTGTTTAGCTAGACTGACCCGGGTATTTTATACTCGGATCAGACCGAGATGTTTCAGGTTAGGTGCTTTGGACTTAGCCTCTTTTGCTTCCGCATGGAATATTCCGCTGACTCCTTTTTGTCTTAGCTTTTTGTGTAGTCCTTTCTGTTATAACTCTGATATGTATTCTATTGACTCGTCTGTATATCGTGGTTCGCTATACCACTTGACATGTATTATTTTGTATACTCTGCTTGGTATCAGTATATGTTTGTATATGATGGTTTACTGTTCTGTGATGTATATTGCATTTGAGTTGTTATATTCTGTTCTGATAGATCCTCCAGCCATTGTAGTTTTGCTTTAAATATTTATCGAATAGGTCGAATTGGTAGTGATTCTACTTTTCGACGTATTTAGTGAATAGTTAAGGTAAGATTACACATGGTCGCTTCCATTATACTCTATTGTCCGCGTTAGCCGACAGTATTATCTAGGTAATACTCTTTGTTAACGAGGCTCTCGGAGTGGGGCGTCACAGAAGATGTAATTAATTTAATTCATTTTAAATTAATTATAGGATGGTGATTTAATAAGTCATTGCTTATGAATGATGATTGATATTTATTACCCTGAATGATTGCGATCTCATATTTGAGATAAATGATGTTGTGTGATTTGGATGATATGGTTGCATTGAGTTGATAATATGAATTATTCGTTTGAGTTGATAATATAGATTATCTGATGTGATGATAATATTGATTATCTATTATGATGTTGTGAATTATCTATCTGTGTGTATATAGATAATATTGAATCGAATTGTTTTAAATTTGTAAGACAACTTGGACCTAAAAGACACGCTTTGGATTTCGATGAGACCGGGATCGGGTTTCCATATTTGGATATACGATAACCACATCGATCCCAATTAACGATAGGTCGTAAATCTTATGTGAAGAGTGAAGACTCGAGGCGTAAGGACTATACGTCAGTATAACTCTGGGGTGATTCCGTGATGAGTTTGACGGAACTAGTTCCTATAGGTTCGAGATGAAGATTCAGAGTGCAAGGATTATCGTCGTTAACTCTGAGGGTGATTCCAAAATGAGTGTAACGAGATAATGCCATCGGTTTCGCTCGAACCCGGAACGAACTTGTATGGATTGAATGCTTTCAGAACATCGTCAGGTGGACGATGAGCATTCTAAGAGATGTGTTCTCTAAAGGTAATCGTAGCCTCAATCCTCATAAACCAGGAATGGCTAAAACAGGGGAAGGTGCAGCAAGGCTTCGTGGGTAGCTCCCACTGGAGAGCGAGATTAATCCCTGTCTAGAAGTCCCTTTATATTCGGCTGTGTGGGCAGTTGATTGCAACAACTGCCGGGGTTGTCTTGTTTGGAACTATTCAATAAGGAATGGTTCCGGCCTTGTGTTGTAGGGGAGTTAGGGTGGCTCCTCGGTACGGTGATCTAGGCCACGTACTGTGACGGGCGGTACCCCAGTAGCCCTGCCATTGTATGGAATCCAAAATCCAATAAGTGCCAACGGTTTTGATTGTATTACCCACTTTTGTGGCTAGTAGCTGGAATTTAATGAATGTAACAATTTCGGCTATTTCATATTTACCTGAAAACCCTAGACACTGTTATTATATCATCGGATTTCCTATCAAATGTTTTGGTTAGCGTAAGGTAAGAACTTTTCCATGTTTATGTTTGGGAAGTCTTATGTGATACCTTTTCTTTCAAAAGGTTTTTAAAGTTAAGCAAACTTAACCTGTTACTCACACCAAACCCATGTCTGACCCAGAGTTTATCTTTTGTTTTCTTAAACTCTTGGGTACTCAAATTTTTACGAGTAGCCAAGGGATTCAGGTTAGCTTTGAGGAATAATGGAGGTGTAATGGAGTAGGAGGCTTCTGCGTTGTAGATATATAGTTCCGCTGTGCGTTCTCTGTGTTGTGATTGTATTGAGTTGTAAATACTAGACAGGTGTTTATAACAGTCTAGTATATGAGATGTGTATATGGTGTAACTCTGATTGTTATTGTATGTTATGTAAAAACTTATATTATTAATATAATTTATTCGTTCCGCTGTTGAGATTCTTGTGTTGTTTCTTCTTTCTTTTCTTTCTTTCCTTCTTCCATCCCTTTCTTTCTTAATTGATGATGCGATTTTCTGGGAGTAGAAAGTCAAATATTTACCTTTAAATGGGTATTTGTTGTGATTTTCTTAAATTTAAATGCTACACTTATTTTAAAATAAGAGCTCGTTATTCGGTTTAGCTGGGGGAGAACCTTTGGGTCATAAATCCCATTCCGAATAGCTATACGTCGTAATGGATAGCATTTGAAGATCGGTGTTGAAGATCGGATATTTTCGAAAACGGAAGGATTACCGTCGAATGACTCTACATCGGCTGATCCCCGATATAGGGATTTTATCACCCTTTGTGATGGGAATTCCGGACGTGATTAGGGAATATCCGGATATGCAAGGGCTTCTTTTGGAAGTGCCTTCAGTTCCGTTCGATCACGGAACGGACTTGTATGGATGTGTGTCTGACGTTATTGTTTGAGATATAAAGCCGGTTTCTATCAAATACATTTCTGTTGGTGGCGGAGAATTTATTCTCTTAGCTTAACACCCATCTCTGAGACGTACGAGCTAAGAGGTTATGTAATTGATGGTTACTAGTGATATATTCCCAATTTAGTAATGTGGCATGCTGAGTGCTGCTGATCATTTGTTGATCAAAGCATGGCTTTTATGAAAAGCGTACCTTGTGGACGAGACTTCGTCGAACCTCACACACCGATAATGGTCAAAACAGAAAAGATGCAGCAAGGTTATTAGGGGATAGCGCCCCCTTAGTGTATGTCATTTCCTTCTGGATAGAGGTGGTATCATGGTATGGAGCCCAGATACTTAACCTATGTTGTTGCTGCAAACTTATTATTTTGTGGTTGTTGGTGAATCCCGGGATAAAGGTCGGTTACGACCGAGGGATGGCATATTCGTGTTAGTAGTTACCCAGCTAGGGGTAACCCGGCCTTGCGTTGGCATAGATCCGGTTAGGTTCTCGGGGCCTCCTTCCAGAGGCGTACCCATGTGGAAATGGGAAGTTCCTTGGCCTGACCATTTGTTGGAAATCCAAAGAAACAATATGAGCCTTGTACGGCTTTAGTTGTAGAACCTTCCATTTAATATGGTAGCTATAGTAGGCATACTATAATGGTACCTATGCTGGCTAAGATTTATATTATACTTTCGAAATGGTTTTCCACATTTTACACTTATAGTATTAATATCAAAGAAATTTGTTTATCAAGCATGTTTGACTATCATAAGGAGAAATCTCCTCTAATTCTGCGTTTGCATTGTGTGTGTGGCAGGAGGCATTATCGTAGTTACATTTCCCAAAAGCATTGCGGATGTATTTTAAAATATTTCTTTGTTTGTTTTTAAAGAATAACTATTTTAAGTTCTCACACCAGTCCCATGACTGACCTGGAGTTTATTGTTTCCTTCCTAAACTCTGGGTGCCCACTAATTTGCACACGGGCAGTCTAGAGTCAGGTTATCAGGTTATTCTAGAATTCAAGAGTTACTGTAGAAATCTAGAGGCAAGCTGGATGGCGTAGCGTATCACTTCTATATAGTATTTCTTTTCCGCTGTTTGTTGTTCTAAACTCTGATAATGTAATGAAAAGTGATGCAATGTAATAACTGCTACAGTTCTTCTGTTTTAAAGATGATTCATTTATATATTATATGTTGTTCTGCCGTGATTGTGTGATTCTGATATTGTTTCTTTTGCTTTTTCTTTCTTCTTCTATCTTCTACCTCTTCTTTAACCCTAACAGTATGGTTTTCCGGCCTTCGATTGCTCGGCAGGTGATACATACGTAAATGAAAGGTAAGATGAAATGGTAAAATTTTGATGTAATGGAAGATATAACGATGTTGACTATGTATATAAGGTAATAGTTATTTAATAAGATAATGAAACCAAGGTAAACAAATTAATTGAAATTTTAATTATAACTAATGTGTGAAATTCAAAATTCAATAAAATGGGAATTTAGTAGTTAAAACAAAGAAGGATGAAAACTAGAGTATATTAACGTAATGAAATGTAAAAAAATGTTAACTATGTTATTAGATCATAAGTTTGGACCATAAATAAAATTCTAAAACAACAAACTACAATGAAGCAATGAAGTGGAAGGTTCTAACGCATATTAGAATATAATTTAATAACAGGATTTGGAATAATAAATGTCAATTTTAATGATGAGTTAAATGAATATTGATTGATAGAGAAAAACATTTATTTAGTATGTAATTTAATGCTTGTTGGATACTGTAATTTTATAAACGTTTTTACATTACTATAAATAAGGATTACAATGTTCATGTATTTATTTAATTGAATTCATCAATTAGGGTTTGTATTAAAGTGGAAGATTAAAATTAATTGGAAATAAATTTATTGAAATATTTCAATTGAAAAAGGAAAAAGAAACAAAGTGCAATTAATAAATTTAATGTAAGAATGTTTTCATTTGGAATGTACATTATTTGGAAATATAAGAATGGATTTAATATTGTATAAGATGATTATTTTAGAATATAAGAATGTTTACATTGATGAATTGCAAGTAACGAATAAGCATTTTAAGAAAAATAAAAGCATGTTTGAGGAAAATAAGGTGAACATTTCCATTCTGAATATAAATATAACGTTATAAAAAGAGAAAATTGAATTTTTTAAAAAACATTTTATGGTAGTTAAATATCAGGCATAGGTTGCACGGAAGTGATTTTATTATTAACCTTGAAATTTAAAATAAATTAAATATTTGAATTCATAATTACGTGTCGAGAAAAATTTTGTTTTTAAATTTGAATTTTTAAATCATGGTTCATATTTTATTTTATGTAGCGGTTTTCCCTGTTATGTAAATTGGTGTTCAAATTTAGTTATGTTATTGTAATTAAATGTTTAATAAATGTCAAATTTTTTATGTTTGGGGTTAACAAAATTAATTGAGTGAACAAATGTTTTGAAATTTGAATTCTAAAAGTTTGTTTAGATTAGAGTTGGTCCATTCATTTCCTTTCTAATTAATAATTGTCACGCTTTTTTTAAATTATTTCCTCATTTGTTCCATTACTAATTTCCATTTACATTGTCTGAAGCCTTTTCATTTCATGAAAGTTACCTACTTTTCATTTTTTTAATTCTTTCCTTCACCTCTTTTAATACCTACCATTTTTTTAGGGTTGTTCATATTTTTACTTTATTTCAATTCCTACTTTGTTTATATTTAGCTTTATTACATTTTCACTAGTTTCAATCTTCATTCTTGTAACTTCATTTCATTTTTTTAAATCTCATCTTCTGTAGCTTCATTTTTTATCTGTCATCACCTTCCTCCTCCTTTTTTTCATATTTCTTCTTCAAATCTCCTTCGCTCCTTTTTTCCAAAGTTTTTTTCCCTATCTTCTTCTAATTCTTCAGATCTTTTTCAAAGCTTCCTTTTCATTTTTTTTCAATTCTTCTTCTTCTTTTCATGTCTATTTCTTTAAATCCAGATCCATATCATCTTCTCTCCAAAACATTCTATAACAAAAAGATTAAGATAGCAAGGAAATAAAACAAAATAAGAAAGTATTGCAGATCCAAATTTGGCAAGAAAAGGTAAAGCAAAAAGGTAAGTGATTCAACCCACTCATGCACTACTAATAATTTCATTGCAGGTTAAATAAATTATATGGTGGGATATATCATTTTATTATTGTTGTTTGTGGGTTTAAATTGACATTTGAATTGATATTGAATCTGAATTAACATTTAATTTTATATTGGAATTTAATTGTTTGCTGTAACGACCCGTAAATTTCGACGATTAAATTTTAGTTAGAAAGGGATTATGTAATAAAAAAATTTTGTAAAGAAAAATAAAGATATACATAAAAGAGATAGAATTTATGCTGGAATGAACGCTAAATGAAAATCCAATGATTGAGATAGTGTAAGATGTATACCTGTGTGTAAGTTGAATAAATAAAGGAGATTTAAATTTATAACTAATAATGAATTGTAGAAACGGGTATTTAACTTAATTGTTGAAAGTTAGGTGAAATATCAATAAAGAAATAGCGTAAATTGTCGCACTTGAATAAAATGTAAATTAAAGAAATAAAGACAAAATTTAAATTACCTATGTATTAATATATTAAAAAGGACTGTAATTGTATGTGAATTAAGGTGGTAATATAGATGGCAGTTGATGGATAACCAATTTAATGCAAATCCAAATGCAATTGAAACGGCTGTTTGAGTTTTGGAGTGAAAATGGGAATAGTGAATACAACATTATAACCTCTTAATTAAATATGATTGTTTAATTAAAACTAAAAGTAATAAAAGTTGGTAATAGTATTAATGAAATAATAATAAGAAGAATTGAAATTGTATAATGGAAAATTTGTTAATAAATGGATGAAAATATTGGATGAACTAATTTACGGAAATAAAATCTAAAAGAATGTTGGATAGAACAAAAGTGATTGAAATTTGGTAGTGTGTATTGGAAATGAAGTTCATTTAAATATTGAGAAATTTTAATGTTGTTATTATGACAATGTTACTTTAGTAATTATTAAAATAGTAACGGGAAGTGTGAAGGTAAATTTATAAACGTAAAACTTATTTTAAGGAATTAATTGAGTGTAGACGTATGAAATAGATTTAATGACAATAATTATTGTACGTATTTATTCTATTTGTTGGTTAAGTTTTATTTTGATCAATTTCAATTAATGCACTAAATTATTGCAGTTAGTGTGGAATATTGGTAAGAGAATAAATAAGATGTAACCAAGGGAAAGGTCCATTTTTTAATATAATAATTAGTATGATCTTAGGAATGAATTAATTGAGGTTTAAGCTTTTATTTATGTGTAAAGTTAACAAAATTTCAATTAAATTGAAATCCAGTAATTTATGAAAATAAAGATGAGAATTGGGAAATATTACTGTAATAAATCATAAAAGAAATGTTAACTGTGTGGTTGAGTAATAATTGATTTATTTTGAGTTGTAATCCAATAAAATCAAATTTATTAGAATTTATTGCAATTAATTGGATTAATTGCAGTAACCTTTGGAAATTGGAACTTAGTAAAAATAATCTGGATTGGATTTCAAATAAATAGGTTAGGGTGAGTAACTGAATTACATACTATGAATAAGTAAACCAGGAAGATTAAATTTAATTAATATAAAATAGTTGATTTATTGCAAATAAAAGATTATGTAAATATTTAGTTAGGTGGAATTAAAGTTAATTACATAATAAGGTATGAATCCACTGCTAATTTTATTTATGGAAATGAAAAGAGTACCAAAAACAAGCTTTGTCCGTATATTTAAGTTTAATGTGTAATAATAAGTTAATGGTAATAAAAGAAGTTTAAACATCTAAATATTCTGTTAATAGAGAGTTGAGTTTAAATCTAAGAATATTAAGAAGTAGATTTTTGAATACAACATTTGATCCATCCACTTAAAATGTATAGATAGGATAATCGCTGATTTTTGATTTAAGTAGTGCAAACGGAGATTTATCTATTTATTTGGAATTGGAATTTATAAGTGTATAAATAGGAAATAAGTGAAATTTATTTTTAAATATTCATAAATGAAGATTTAGATGAAGGTGAGAATGGTAATGCTTTAAATAGTAGAGACGTACACAAATCAATGTAGGTAATTAGAAATAAAATGTTGTCGAAACGATAAAACGTTTCTTATGAAAAATGGATGACATAACGAAAAAGGGTAATGTATTCACTTGAATATAAATTGAAACTTATTTAAGGTATTAATTACAATGGATAGAGATTTTGGGTAACATTGTAAATGATATGTAAGTAATGCAAATGTAGGTCAATAGTAAGGGATTAGGATGAATTAAAAATTTGTAACATAGGAATTACCTGCCTATTTGTTAATAAAAAATTGAATGGTTAGTAAGTGATAATAGAATAAGTGTACATTAGTGGAATTGAGGTAACGTTGGTTTTAATGATGAGAAAATAAATGGGTATAGTAAAGTTTAAGTGGAATTGTAAGTATGTATAAGGGAATGAGTTATTGCAGGGAAATATTTGGTAACCATTGCAATAAATGTAAATTAGTGTGCATTAATATGAAATTTAGTAATAGGTGTGAATAACTTAAATTTCTTCATAGGATAAAGAATGATGGAAATAACGTTTATTTAATATATCAGGATTTAATTGATCATAAAAGGTTGATTGCAAATCAAATGAAAAATGCTTAAATGGGAATTAAGTTATTTATTCATTTGGATTTAAAGCATGATTGAAATTATTGGAAACTGAATAAAACGTTTTATGTTGATTGAAATTTAGGTTGGAAGTAATTAAGATAAATAAAATATGTATAATATGGAATTCAAATGTACATAGAAATGTGGATTTTAGTATGTAAACGTAAATCTATTGAGAATGGATAGAAATTTAATCTGTAATTATTACAGTAATTTAGAAATTTAGTTGAAATTGGAAATTTATCTATGTATTTAGAAATTTATGGAATTGTGAATATATATATGGAAATTTAAATAAAGCATCTAATTATACATGTGTGAATACGCTTAAAATGCAATGTAAATGTTGAGAAAGAAATAATTTAATCCGTAACGTGTATAATTAATATCCTTTTGGGACCACTTCTGTTTGCACGTTAAAATTCGTGCACACCTATCCTTTTGCGATCTATCTATAAATATGCTGTAATAAACCCTAGCCTCCTTTCTATTCCAATTGGTTGTACGTTCATTTTTCTTCATCTCTTTCTCGTCCTCAATGGTTACAAAACCTAATCTATCTACAATTCAAATTTTCTAATAAAATTCAAACTCTCTACAAAAATTCCAGAAAATTTTATGATAAAGTTCTCGAGACACGTATTCTGCTGGTACAATTCGTTTTCTGTTTTGGATATTCGTTTGACCAGAAAAAAAATTCGACGATGTGCTGTAGCTTTTAGCTGACGTGGCCATTGAAGTTAAGTGGGTTTTGTTTTATTTTATTTTATTTTATTTTTATTTTTGTTTTAAAATCGTTTAAAATGAATATCTTTTTCATACGTTCTCCGATTCACGCGAAATTTCTTTTGTTGGGATCGTAATTTAGTTCCGGATCTGATGACGCTGGTTTGGACAGATTTGGGGACCGTCAAATTTTGAGTTTAAATTGAGTTTAAATTCAATTTAAATTCCAAAGGTCAGTGTTTTAACCCACTCACAACTACTAAGAGCTTTTATGGTTGTTAAATTAATTTTAGAAATGAATAGAAATTTATTTATGAATATTTGGCATGTTTATTTCATCATAGCTGTTAAATTTCGTTCATTTAATTTAACTGTTAATTTAATTTGTTTATTGCATATTAATTTACAGTTAGAATTTATTTGTTTGCATATAAATTGCTAGTTAACAGTTATATAAATTATTACTGAATATAAACTGTTAGATTAATAGTTGTTAAATTTAATTTGAATAAAATTGCCAGTTATTACCTGTTATATATTATCAAATATATATTGTTATTGATTGATATTGATTGATGATTGTGATTGGATGATGGATGTTGTTGATGAATGGATGTTTTATTTGTATATCATTAAACTGCAAGTTAGCATGCATCTTTCTTTTCATTTGGGATTTGTGGTTTGAAATGATATAAAACCGCAAAGTTTTATTTTTAATTGCGGATTGAAATGATAAATATCCGTATCACCTGACCATAGGATAGAAAATTTTATACAAGCACCGTGGTCTATATATAAATTATGTTAAAGGTGATTTCTATGGTTTGGATGTGATACGATTTATAGAAATTAAATTTTGATAATTTATAAATATTATTCTTCTTCCATTTATATATATACATATGAAGTTAAATTTTTAAATTTAAGTTGTGTATAAACCCGGTAAATAAAAATGGAATAAAAATTTAGAAATGGAATTTGATAAATTATATTGTATGTTTAAGTTTGGAAATTTTTAGGACATGATATTTATAACTGGGTTTTCCTTAATAAATTTAAAAATGAATATTCCAGTATTAAGTAAATTGGGAAAAATATTTAATGGCTAGAAATTGGAGTTTTATTTATGGAATTTATGGGAATATTCAAGACTAAAAAATAGAACATTAATTTGTTGAAAGAATAAAATCCAACTTTAGTTTTGAAATATTAATACTCCAAATGGAGTTATATATATATAAATTGAAGGGGTTTTGGAACTTGAAGTGATATTTAAATTATGGTTTAAACATTAAATAAGAACTATATTTGTAAAGCCATATAAATTATTTTCTTTACAAAGTAACCATAAATTTAAACCATTTATTCTATATACCGTTGAATATCCGAACCATTTAAGTTTTAGAAGTTATGGTTTTAAAGGTATGAATTCTGAAAATATTATGTTTTGAAAGTGTAATTCAAATGTTGGTTTTCCAGATATTTAAATCTTAAAAACCAGTATGATTTTGGAAAAGAATTATATTTGAGATAAATGATATCATATTGTTTTGGGTTTTAAAATGATATCGTATTCATAGTTTTGAAATGGAAATATATATTCGGGTTTTAGAGTATAAACTATTTTTTTTAAATGACCACGGTGTTATAATAACGATGGGTTGGCAAAGAGACCGGGATCGGATATGGATATACTCTCTGTCGATACCGAAAACCACTTTGACTAACCGTGTACGCGGTGGAGATTCCAGAATGAAGTAGGTTGGTGGCGGCGTTTCCTATAAGGTAAATACGTGGACCCGACTCCCGTGAGTTGGCATAAGGTGGCTAAAACAGGAGCTATTCCCAGGCCAATGAGGTCATACCTCTGATCGGATACTCCTCTTCGATATTATACTATGACTTTGGATTGATTCAGTGGCCACTTTTATATTTTGATTTTGGGGAGTTTGTTCGAGGTGGGCGGTAACTACGGCTACGCGTTTCCACCAGCCTGGGTACGCAATTGGTATATCTACCCTGGCATTGCCTAGTTGTGCCATGTCACCTACCATACCGAGCTTTTACTACGAGTTTTGTTTTGTACCATACCTATGGAGTGCCCTCTGACGACGCCCAGTACGGGGGAGATTACGGTACTGTATAGACTATGGGAATATATTCTGTGTTAAGGGCTATATGGGTAACCCCTTAACGCTATTAAAAAGTAAGTTTATTTTACAAATAGACACTATTATAATAGCGCAATATACTACATAGTAAATAGTTTAACGGATCCTTAGGAGATGTAAATCTCGAGCATCTCTTGAGTTATTGCACTCATATTTATTTCTGTTAATTTAACTCACATAAGATCTTTTAATTATGACTCGAGTGTTTTGTCTTTTCAATTCGCTCGGGTCAGTCCGGGCGTTTCAGGATCGAAGACTTTAGCTTTGGAGGACGAAGACGAAGAACCCGTATTATTATTATTTATAGTTTTGCACCACACTCATACTGTTCCGCTGCATTGATTGTATTGGTATGTGTAACTCTGATACTTATTGTATAAAGAAGAATCAAGTGTTTTGTAAACCGTTTACGAACTATATATTTATTATTGTATTTTATCCTTCCGCTGTGAGATTCTGTTTTGTTTTATTTTCTTCTCTATTTTCTTATTTACCCCATAACAATCCGCCCTTCTGTATGGTTTGAATTGGCACGTGTGTCGGTTTAAAGTGTGCGAAAAGGCGGGATGTTACAGTTGGTGTCAGAGCTTTGGTTTAGCGATAAACCTTAGCTTAGTGGGGTTTGACTCTTTGTTAATAGGGTAGTAATACCCTATGGGAGTCGCTGAGTGTATATATATATGAGACAGCGTACTTGTTAGTTTTATAAAAGGTTTTATGTTGTGTTAATCTGTTCCGTTTTGTATTTATAAATTCCGGTTGATGCATGGGACGCTGTGACATCAATAGGGGTTTCTAAACACTTAATAGGACAGACCGACATAATATTTGTTTTAATATAGGCGAATGAAATAATTTTGCCTAATCTATTTTCTATATATATATAAAATAAAATTTTCAAATTATATCTATAATTGGTTGCTATAGATTGGTTGTTAGGAAATAGAGTAAATAATAATAGAAATAAAATTGAAGAAAATAGATAAATGAATTTGGAAATTTAGAACTGAAGTTTCGGGGGTCTTGAAATTTCTTTCGAATAAATTTTGGAATATAATAATATTATTTATAAGTATTTTCTAATATAAGTATTTCAATATATTTAGGAAGAATTGTTTTAAAGGAAGATTTTGGAAAATAAGTTGTACTTTCCTCTCTGTCGCTGGAAAATAAATTTCGGTGATGAGTGCACGCATCATCGACATTCATTTTCGAGTTTCGAAGAGGAAAGGCCACTGTAAGAATTTACTGCAAATTTGTTTAAGAGAACTTTATCGTTTGATTATAATTAAAGTTATATAAGTAAAAAGAATATGTGTATCTACTATTTTAAACAATTTGGAATTAAACCCGGTATTTGGTTCTTAAAATTCCAGTTAAGTAATGGTTCAATTTAGTATAGAAAATGTGAACCTTTAATTAAAGAAAATTTAATACCATAGGAAGATAAGAAATGTAAATAAAAAATTGTAAACATTAGTAATGAATTAGTAAACTTCTTTATTTATGAGAATTAATGTTATAGGGTAGCAAATTTAGTGTAATTAAATTTTTACTATTATTAAATATAATAGTAACGTAAATAAATAAATAAATGAAATTAAAGGTAAGTTGAAATTGAAATTTATAAAACGAATATATTTATTTAACCATTAATTAATTAAAGAAATCGAGAAGAAACTTGTATAAATTTCACTTACATTCTTAAAACATATATAACTTACCATATAATAAAAGTTGCAATGTTAGTAAGGAAATGTAAGAGAAAACTTACAAGTGAAGATTAAGGAAATGAATAATTCAATGAATTTGCTATAATTAAGGAGAATTTAATGTTATTAATTTAAGTTATAATTGAAATTCTATCGAGTAAATATAATAAAAAGGTAAGTATGACAGATAGATGATTTTAAACTCAAGTGATTAAAGTGTGAATAAATAAGATCATGAAATTTTAGTAAATAGTTCATGAAGAAGAAATAAACATTGGAAAAAGATTGAAGCTATTTGTTAACAAATAAGTATAAAGGAATAATTATAAGTAATAAGTAAATTAATGAAACAAACATTAATGAGTAAATGAAATTTAAAGGTTACGTGAATCATAAAAGGAAATCAAACAACTAAGCATGAAATCAATGTATAATAAGTGAATTTGATCGTTGTTTTGAAATTATTATTGGTTGATTTATGGTTGGTTGGGTAAAGAAATGTGAAATTGTTGGATGAATAAATAATCTATGTTTGTTCCATCTAAGACTGTTGAGTAAAGGATGCACTTGATAGTTATTTTCATTCCATACAAATTTCAAGTTCTGAACCCGAACAACTTCTTGTTTGTTGGATAAATGGTTGCTTTGTCTTGTGTATGTATGCTGTTTGTAAGGTTGATGGTTGTTATTTGATTTGGTTGATTAATGGTGAAATCACTTAAATATTTCACTGTATCTAAATTTGTATATTTTAGCTAAATTAACTAATTTTGTAAATTTAAAATATTGATTTCGAAATTCTTCTTTTCCCTTCTTTTCCTTTTCGGGGACGAAAAGTTTTGAGTGGGGGAGAGTGTAACGACCCGTAAATTTCGACGATTAAATTTTAGTTAAAAAGGGATTATGTAATAAAAAAAATTTGTAAAGAAAAATAAAGATATATATAAAAGAGATAGAATTTATGCTGGAATGAACGCTAAATGAAAATCCAATGATTGAGATAGTGTAAGATGTATACCTGTGTGTAAGTTGAATAAATAAAGGAGATTTAAATTTATAACTAATAATGAATTGTAGAAACGGGTATTTAACTTAATTGTTGAAAGTTAGGTGAAATATCAATAAAGAAATAGCGTAAATTGTCGCACTTGAATAAAATGTAAATTAAAGAAATAAAGACAAAATTTAAATTACCTATGTATTAATATATTAAAAAGGACTGTAATTGTATGTGAATTAAGGTGGTAATATAGATGGCAGTTGATGGATAACCAATTTAATGCAAATCCAAATCCAATTGAAACGGCTGTTTGTGTTTTGGAGTGAAAATGGGAATAGTGAATACAACATTATAACCTCTTAATTAAATATGATTGTTTAATTAATACTAAAAGTAATAAAAGTTGGTAATAGTGTTAATGAAATAATAATAAGAAGAATTGAAATTGTATAATGGAAAATTTGTTAATAAATGGATGAAAATATTGGATGAACTAATTTACGGAAATAAAATCTAAAAGAATGTTGGATAGAACATAAGTGATTGAAATTTGGTAGTGTGTATTGGAAATAAAGTTCATCTAAATATTGAGAAATTTTAATGTTGTTATTATGACAATGTTACTTTAGTAATTATTAAAATAGTAACGGGAAGTGTGAAGGTAAATTTATAAACGTAAAACTTATTTTAAGGAATTAATTGAGTGTGGACTTATGAAATAGATTTAATGACAATAATTATTGTACGTATTTATTCTATTTGTTGGTTAAGTTTTATTTTGATCAATTTCAATTAATGCACTAAATTATTGCAGTTAGTGTGGAATATTGGTAAGAGAACAAATAAGATGTAACCAAGGGAAAGGTCCATTTTTTAATATAATAATTAGTGTGATCTTAGGAATGAATTAATTGAGGTTTAAGCTTTTATTCATGTGTAAAGTTAACAAAATTTCAATTAAATTGAAATCCAGTAATTTATGAAAATAAAGATGAGAATTGGGAAATATTACTGTAATAAATCATAAAAGAAATGTTAACTGTGTGGTTGAGTAATAATTGATTTATTTTGAGTTGTAATCCAATAAAATCAAATTTATTAGAATTTATCGCAATTAATTGGATTAATTTCAGTAACCTTTGGAAATTGGAACTTAGTAAAAATAATCTGGATTGGATTTCAAATAAATAGGTTAGGGTGAGTAACTGAATTACATACTATGAATAAGTAAACCACGAAGATTAAATTTAATTAATATAAAATAGTTGATTTATTGCAAATAAAAGATTATGTAAATATTTAGTTTGGTGGAATTAAAGTTAATTACATAATAAGGTATGAATCCACTGCTAATTTTATTTATGGAAATGAAAAGAGTACCAAAAACAAGCTTTGTCAGTATATTTAAGTTTAATGTATAATAATAAGTTAATGGTAATAAAAGAAGTTTAAACATCTAAATATTCTGTTAATAGAGAGTTGAGTTTAAATCTAAGAATATTAAGAAGTAGATTTTTGAATACAACATTTGATCCATCCACTTAAAATGTATAGATAGGATAATCGCTGATTTTTGATTTAAGTAGTGCAAACAGAGATTTATCTATTTATTTGGAATTGGAATTTATAAGTGTATAAATAGGAAATAAGTGAAATTTATTTTTAAATATACATAAATGAAGATTTAGATGAAGGTGAGAATGGTAATGCTTTAAATAGTAGAGACGTACACAAATCAATGTAGGTAATTAGAAATAAAATGTTGTCGAAACGATAAAACGTTTCTTATGAAAAATGGATGACATAACGAAAAAGGGTAATGTATTCACTTGAATATAAATTGAAACTTATTTAAGGTATTAATTACAATGGATAGAGATTTTGGGTAACATTGTAAATGATATGTAAGTAATGCAAATGTAGGTCAATAGTAAGGGATTAGGATGAATTAAAAATTTGTAACATAGGAATTACCTGCCTATTTGTTAATAAAAATTTGAATGGTTAGTAAGTGATAATAGAATAAGTGTACATTAGTGGAATTCAGGTAACGTTGGTTTTAGTGATGAGAAAATAAATGGGTATAGTAAAGTTTAAGTGGAATTGTAAGTATGTATAGGGGAATGAATTATTGCAGGGAAATATTTGGTAACCATTGCAATAAATGTAAATTAGTGTGCATTAATATGAAATTTAGTAATAGGTGTGAATAACTTAAATTTCTTCATAGGATAAAGAATGATGGAAATAACATTTATTTAATATATCAGGATTTAATTGATCATAAAAGGTTGATTGCAAATCAAATGAAAAATGCTTAAATGGGAATTAAGTTATTTATTCATTTGGATTTAAAGCATGATTGAAATTATTGGAAACTGAATAAAACGTTTTATGTTGATTGAAATTTAGGTTGGAAGTAATTAAGATAAATAAAATATGTATAATATGGAATTCAAATGTACATAGAAATGTGGATTTTAGTATGTAAACGTAAATCTATTGAGAATGGATAGAAATTTAATCTGTAATTATTACAGTAATTTAGAAATTTAGTTGAAATTGGAAATTTATCTATGTATTTGGAAATTTATGGAATTGTGAATATATATATGGAAATTTAAATGAAGCATCTAATTATACATGTGTGAATACGCTTAAAATGCAATGTAAATGTTGAGAAAGAAATAATTTAATCCGTAACGTGTATAATTAATATCCTTTTGGGACCACTTCTGCTTGCACGTTAAAATTCGTGCACACCTATCCTTTTGCGATCTATCTATAAATATGCTGTGATAAACCCTAGCCTCCTTTCTATTTCAATTGGCTGTACGTTCATTTTTCTTCATCTCTTTCTCTTCCTCAATGGTTACAAAACCTAATCTATCTACAATTCAAATTTTCTAATAAAATTCAAACTCTCCACAAAAATTCCAGAAAATTTTATGATAAAGTTCTCGAGACACGTAATCTGCTGGTACAATTCGTTTTCTGTTTTTGATATTCGTTTGACCAGAAAAAAAATTCGACGATGTGCTGTAGCTTTTAGCTGACGTGGCCATTGAAGTTAAGTGGGTTTTTTTTTATTTTATTTTATTTTATTTTTATTTTTGTTTTAAAATCGTTTAAAATGAATATCTTTTTCATACGTTCTCCGATTCACGCGAAATTTCTTTTGTTAGGATCGTAATTTAGTTCCGGATCTGATGATGCTAGTTTGGACAGATTTGGAGACCGTCAAATTTTGAGTTTAAATTGAGTTTAAATTCAATTTAAATTCCAAAGGTGAGTGTTTTAACCCACTCACAACTACTAAGAGCTTTTATGGTTGTTAAATTAATTTTAGAAATGAATAGAAATTTATTTATGAATATTTGGCATGTTTATTTCATCATAGCTGTTAAATTTCGTTCATTTAATTTAACTGTTAATTTAATTTGTTTATTGCATATTAATTTACAGTTAGAATTTATTTGTTTGCATATAAATTGCTAGTTAACAGTTATATAAATTATTACTGAATATAAACTGTTAGATTAATAGTTGTTAAATTTAATTTGAATAAAATTGCTAGTTATTACCTGTTATATATTATCAAATATATATTGTTATTGATTGATATTGATTGATGATTGTGATTGGATGATGGATGTTGTTGATGAATGGATGTTTTATTTGTATATCATTAAACTGCAAGTTAGCATGCATCTTTCTTTTCATTTGGGATTTGTGGTTTGAAATGATATAAAACCGCAAAGTTTTCTTTTTAATTGCGGATTGAAATGATAAATATCCGTATCACCTGACCATAAGATAGAAAATTTTATACAGGCACCGTGGTCTATATATAAATTATGTTAAAGGTGATTTCTATGGTTTGGATGTGATACGATTTATAGAAATTAAATTTTGATAATTTATAAATATTATTCTTCTTCCTTTTATATATATACATATGAAGTTAAATTTTTGAATTTAAGTTGTGTATAAACCCGGTAAATAAAAATGGAATAAAAATTTAGAAATGGAATTTGATAAATTATATTGTATGTTTAAGTTTGGAAATTTTTAGGATATGATATTTATAACTGGGTTTTCCTTAATAAATTTAAAAATGAATATTCTAGTATTAAGTAAATTGGGAAAAATATTTAATGGCTAGAAATTGGAGTTTTATTTATGGAATTTATGGGAATATTCAAGACTAAAAATAGAACATTAATTTGTTGAAAGAATAAAATCCAACTTTAGTTGTGAAATATTAATACTCCAAATGGAGTTATATATATATAAATTGTAGGGGTTTTGGAACTTGAAGTGATATTTAAATTATGGTTTAAACATTAAATAAGAACTATATTTGTAAAGCCATGTAAATTATTTTCTTTACAAAGTAACCATAAATTTAAACCATTTATTCTATATACCGTTGAATATCCGAACCATTTAAGTTGTAGAAGTTATGGTTTTAAAAGTATGAATTCTGAAAATATTATGTTTTGAAAGTGTAATTCAAATGTTGGTTTTCCAGATATTTAAATCTTAAAAACCAGTATGATTTTGGAAAAGAATTATATTTGAGATAAATGATATTATATTGTTTTGGGTTTTAAGATGATATCGTATTCATAGTTTTGAAATGGAAATATATATTCGGGTTTTAAAGTATAAACTATTTTTTTTAAATGACCGCGGTGTTATGATAACGATGGGTTGGCAAAGAGACCGGGATCAGATATGGACATACTCTCTGTCGATACCGAAAACCACTTTGAGTAACCGTGTACGCGGTGGAGATTCCAGAATGAAGTAGGTTGGTGGCGGCGTTTCCTGTAAGGTAAATACGTGGACCCGACTCCCGTGAGTTGGCATAAGGTGGCTAAAAGAGGAGCTATTCCCAAGCCAATGAGGTCATACCTCTGATCGGACACTCCTCTTCGATATTATACTATGACTTTGGATTGATTCAGTGGCCACTTTTATATTTTGATTTTGGGGAGTTTGTTCGAGGTTGGCGGTAACTGCGGCTACGCGTTTCCACCAGCCTGGGTACGCAATTGGTATATCTACCCTGACATTGCCTAGTTGTGCCGTGTCACCTACCATACCGAGCTTTTACTACGAGTTTTGTTTTGTACCATACCTATGGAGTGCCCTCTGACGACGCCCAGTACGGGGGAGATTACGGTACTGTATAGACTATGGGAATATATTCTGTGTTAAGGGCTATATGGGTAACCCCTTAACGCTATTAAAAAGTAAGTTTATTTTACAAATAGACACTATTATAATAGCGCAATATACTACATAGTAAATAGTTTAACGGATCCATAGGAGATGTAAATCCCGAGCATCTCTTGAGTTACTGCACTCATATTTATTTCTATTAATTTAACTCACATAAGATCTTTTAATTCTGACTCGAGTGTTTTGTCTTTTCAATTCGCTCGGTTCAGTCCGGGCGTTTCAGGATCGAAGACTTTAGCTTTGGAGGACGAAGACGAAGAACCCGTATTATTATTATTTATAGTTTTGCACCACACTCATACTGTTCCGCTGCATTGATTGTATTGGTATGTGTAACTCTGATACTTATTGTATAAAGAAGAATCAAGTGTTTTGTAAACCGTTTACGAACTATATATTTATTATTGTATTTTATCCTTCCGCTGTGAGATTCTGTTTTGTTTTAGTTTCTTCTCTATTTTCTTATTTACCCCATAACAATCCGCCCTTCTGTATGGTTTGAATTGGCACGTGTGTCGGTTTAAAGTGTGCGAAAAGGCGGGATGTTACATTTGCTGTACCCCGATATTGATAACTATTATATGTTGAAATATATTGGTTGATTTTAGATGTTTTTTGAAATGGATGCTTATTGATTGATACATTGGATGTATGGTTGTTTATTTATTTTAATATGTCCCTATTATCACCTTCTATATTATTGACATCATTTAAGTGGTCCTCTGAATCATTTTAGAATTGAATAATTAAGACATTTAAATTATGTGTTGAAATTATATATGCCCATACAATTTCTTGAATTTTGAATATTTATCGAAACTGAATTATGTAAAAAGTCTAAGTTTTGATTTAAACTTCGGATTTATTTTAAATAAAGTGGTTAAAATTGGTATTTCGAATTATTTGAAATCTCGTAAATTACTGCACTCAAGTTGTACACTTGATAGGAGAGAAAAATCCCATAACATCTCTAAAGCCATTGCACTCATATTTTTATTAGACATTGATTTGACTTACATAGGAATTTTTAGTTCTGACTTAAATGTATTGTTTTTCATTATGCTTAGGTCAGTCCGAGCTTTTTCAGTGTTGTGAAGACCATTTTATTTTTTGGAGGACGAAGATGAAGATTCAATATATTATTGCTATTTATTATTAATATTCCACTATTTATTGCATTCTGTTGTATGTATAACTCTGATTTAAAATTATAAAAGTATAATCAAATGACATTTGTAAAATAGCTTCATGAACTTTTTATTTGATTATTATATTTTGTCATTCCACTGCGAGATTCTATGTTTTTGTTTTTCCTTCTTTTCTATTATTTTCTTATTTACCCCATTAACAAACCTCCCTTTTGAATGGTTTGAATCGGACATGTGTGGTTCATTGTCGATTTAAATCATCCAAAAAGGTGGGTCATTACATTATGTATCCTAATAGGTGATGTATCCAATATAAGACTTTATTTCCTATAATATAGTATCCCTTCTGCCTACTTGAGTAACATCACTAACTAAATGGAACCAACTAACTTTAATGAAGCCAATCGAAGCCCAATTTGGCGTAAGGCTATGAATATAGAACTACAAGCCTTAGAAAAAAGGCTTATGGAATATTATAAATATACCAAAAAACAAAAAACCCTTCGCAAATGGGCATACAGAATCGAATACAATAATGATGGTACAATTGAAAGGTATAAAACTAGGTTAGTGGTCAATGGTTTTACCTAAACTTATGGTATTGACTACCAAAGGACCTTTGCAACAATAGAAAAATTAAATACGATTAGAATTTTTTTATCAGTACGACTAACTTAGGACATGATTTGTTTCATATGGATGTAAAAATGCAATCCTTCAAAAAAAATTAGAAGAGGTTATATATATGACACTTCCTTTATGCTACAATAGTTAGTCAAACTCATCACTGGTGTGTAATCAAAAAAGACGAACTATGGTCTAAAGCAATCTCCAATAACATGGTATGCCAAGATAAACTTTTCTCTTTTAAATATTAATTTTTTAAAAGGTTTTTCTAATTCCTCTATGTTCATCAAACATGCACAAACACTATTATTATTCTAGTTTATGTAGATACATTATAATCTCTAGAAATAATAATGAGGAAATAAATAACGGTTAAACAATATTTCAAAAATGAATTTGACATTAAAGACCTCGGAAAACTTTGATATTTTCTTAGAGTAAAAATTTCCCCCTCAGGTAAAGGATTATTTATATTCCATAGAAAATATGTTCCTGATCTGTTAGAAGAAAGTGGTAAATTAGGAGCTAAACTAGCTAGTATTCCTATAAAGGTGAATATTAAACTAGGAATTAAATAATGTGAGACTTTATTTGACATAGGACAATATTAAACGATGGTAGGCAAATTAATTTACCTTACATTAACCAAACTTAACATTGCCTTTGTAGTTAATATGATAAGTTAATTTATGCATGCTCCATGTACCTGACACTTGAGTGTAGTTGATAGGATATTGAGATAACTTATAGGCACTCTAGTCAAGGAATTTGGATAAAGAAAAATTATTCTAACAATGTGGTGGGTTTTTAATGTAGAACGACACGAAAGTAGCGATAGAAAATCAACCATGGAATTTTGTGCGTCTGTAGGTGTTAACTTAGTTACTTGGAGAAGCATGAAGCAGAATGTTGTGGCTAGATCAAGCATAGAAGCAAAATATCGAGCCATATCATCCACAACAAGCGAGCTTATCTAGATTAAGCAATTACTTAGTGACATTTAGATAGAGCATACAAGAATAATTCAAATGTACTGTGCTAATCAAGCTACAGACATATTGCATCCAATCAGTGTTCCACGAGAGGTCAAAACATATAGAAGTAAACTTTCACATTGTTAGAGAAAAAGTGCAACTAGATGAAATAGGAACTCCATTTGTCAGAAGCAAGGAGCAACTAGCAGATATTTTCACAAAAGTACTCGACAATCCAGCCATCTAAACATGCTCGACAAGTTGAGAAATAGCATCGAATGCCTTAGAATATTTCTTCATAGGCCGTAAGTAAGAAATTAATATATAAAAGACTATGGAGAAATAAGAATGACAGCCTACGAATATTTCATCACAGGCTATAAATAAAAAATAAATAAAATGCTAGCATCCATTGTTCTTTGGTCAGCAAAACTTGATGCTTAGTTTGTAATTACGGTGTAATTAGGCAATTATAAGCAACGCGCATAGAATTATAATTCAAGAAATAAGCAATGACTAGTAGAATTAGGCTATATAGAATCATGTTTAGAGAGTTTGTAGAATCAGAAATTAGCAACAAAACTAATTATTCATCATATTCACTCTTCTCCTCAAAAATTCAATAATAAACCTTTATCACATTAAATCACAAATTTTATTATCTTTCTAGTGATAGGCATTATGCATATCAAAAACTAAAATTTTCAAACCCCTTTTTTCGAAATTAGAAAATTTATAATACAAATAACGTGTCAATGATCTGTTTTCCACATACAAACATATAATTATAAATATTTTAACTAAATTCACTAAACCTAAATATATTTTTTAGCAAAGCCAGCCGACATCTATAGTTGGTCGTCTACATTTAGTAAAAATTTGAAACATATGTTCAGGACATGCACCGGAACAGCTTAAGAAATAAAACAAAGAAGTTGGAAAGAATACCAAAGCTACTAAATCCAACCAAATAATTAGTCGCCGCTTGAACAGGAGGAAGCAGAACCATCATCTGAAGAGTTGTTCCAAATACATTATAAAATTCTAAAGAAAGAGCTGCTAAATTAGGAAAAAAAATCCACTAAGACAAGGCAGTGAATATAACTTCTATCGCACGAATCAACGACGAATACAATCCTATTCAAATCACCAAATTGACCAAGAATAGAGAGAGTGCAAGCCTTCACCCTCAACAATATAATATAGTCTCCTAATTTCACTATCTCCACCCACATACATAAAAAAATCTGCCACCTTTATGGTCATATCCATCCAAAAGGGCTCATGAACCCATGCTTATTCTTCGAAACCCCAAAAGAAATTCATTAGTGGAAATAGGAACTACTACTAGAATCTCCAAAGATCGATCGCTAAAATGAATGAATCAATAACTAAAACTATTATCTCAGAAGGAGAAACAATATCATAAGCATGATAACCGGGATCCACATCTGGAAGCAAAGTCTCATCCTAAACTAGATCTAGAGAAGCAATGACAACTACTGAAACGTCGCTTGGAGCACAATTCTTATGCTTAGGAACCCATTTCATTACTGGAGTTCCATGAAGTAGATTCCTATATACAAAGGGCAGAGGGGATTCAAAAACTTGGTGAGTGCACACATCCAAAAGGCGGCCAAAGGAATGGAAAGCGACGCAAATATCAGTTTCTCAACTATAACGAACATCAACTACTTCCTCACGACCTTCAGCAATACGAACTCTAAGCTTGGATTGAAGTGGTTTTTCAGGAGTAATATCATTCAGGGCTTTGTAGACTAGCTTTTCCTAGGCCACGGTATTTGCATCCCAAATTAAAGATTACCGACCAAACTTGCTAACCAATTAAGCCCAATCATGGGCTTCAAAATTGAGGGAATGTGTAACGACTCAAAATTTCTGTCATTTGAAATTCGTATATTTAATTGATTTTAAATATTAACAAGTAAAATTTGTAAGTCGAATGAATTTTATTTCAAATATCTAGATTTATTGGATAATTAAATCGATAATTTAATATGTGAAATTACAAAAATAATTGGAAACTGGGTTTAAAGTGATTAAAATTTAATTGTAAAGTTGTATTAAATCATATTGGAGTTAGAATGATGTTATAGAACTTTTAAAATTTAATTAAAAGTTAATTTATGGAAATTGAATATTTTAATATTTAATTGACGAGTAAAAATAGCCATTTTTCAAACAATCCCGGATTTTGATGAAACCAATTTCATTGTATCCGTAATGTTATATTATTGCAAGATTTCAAATTTCGTGCCAATCGGACTTACGGTTTGTCAGGGGCAAGCTAAAACACGTAGAAATTGGTTTGAGTGAATTTTAAATTTAAATATTCGATTCGAAAACTTATCTTTCAAATTTGATCGAATTGGCTTCCGATATATATTCCATTATGTTCGGAATAGGGGTAAAACATTATAAACGCCAGGCGGCACGCTTTATTTGGGGTTCGGAATAATTTCGGGTGAATAGTGTCGCGTAATTTTCTATAAAAGGACCTCATTCTTTGTTATTTTCACAAAACCCTAGGGTTTCTGGTCAGCCGCCACCCTATAAACTAATGGCCGAAAATTCATCTTCTTTCCCCTCAATTTTCTTTAAATCCATAAATCAATTCGCCAAACTTCCTAAATGAAAGTTGAAGAGCTCGACGAAATCTATATTCTCAACGGTGATGATCAAATTTGGAGCAACGAATCAAAGGCAAATCGAGCTAGAATGCACTACGGTCGCGCACGTTTTTCGAGGCCTGGGGGTGGCCGAGTTGCACCAGTCTGAGGGTGTTGGTGCGGCGGAGTGCGTGCTTCGATGTGGCGCTAGTTGATCGATGCAAAATTGATGGTGGTGGTCGCGAAAATTGGACATAGATGGGCGGCTATGGGTTTCATTTAAATGTGGATTAGCTGTGGGAGAAGAAGCAAGGAGGCACCGCCCAGATTTCTTTCAGGAGCAATGAACGGCCTGGATTGATTCCACGTTTAAAAATAATTAACTAAGTTGTAAATTGATTTGTATTTAATCGTTCAAACTTTAAAAAACTATAACTTTTTCATATGAGGTCCGTTTCACACGAAATGAATTGCGTTGGTTTCTTGTTGACGAGCATTACGCGATGGAGCTGGATTGTAGTTGATTTGAGCTAGTGTAAATTTTGGGTAAAATTAAACGCGCGTTTAATTTTATTCGGAACGAAACACTGCAAATCTATTTGAAACAAGGTGAGAACTTCTCACTCAATCGAATCTGTTTCGATTTAAATTTAAAATAATTAGATTTAAAATTTCTTGATTTAGTGATTGAATGATAAATTATTATCTATTGTTTGAAATAGACCTTATACGCCGTATATTAAGCGAATGTTATTTATTAAACATATATACCGCGATATTCCATCTTGAAGTGGAATTGGTATTATATATGTACTTGGAGTTGATTTCCCGCATTATATAGCGGATGAGACCCTATTGCGCCGTATAATAGCGGATAATATTTTATATAAACCCATGTACCGCGATATTACATCTTGAAACGGGATTGGTATTGTGCTAACATCTGTGGATGCAGGAAAACAGGTTGGAGGGATCCAACTGGATTCCTCAACACTATTGATTTATTTACAGATATTTGAGATATATTCTGTTATCATATGATATATAATGTTTTGGATGCCGTGATTGTTATATTTAGTGCTGTTGCAACATTGGGCCTATTTTGGAGTTTCAAAAATGCTAAAGTAATGATTTCGAATTTAAAAGGATTTTCAAGTGATTTTTGAAAGTATACATTTTTTAATTTTAGGATTGATTCATTTTAAATAAATAAACATTATAATTTTTATGTTTTAAAAATTAAGATTTTTGTGAAATATAACTGAAATGTGATTTTTGAAATAAGTAGTTGATAAATTTGTAAAATGGTTTAAATTAGGATTTTTGAATTATTGTAAACGGTTTATATAAAAGATTTATAAATTGATATTTATAAATTAAAAATATTGGAATTATAAGATGAGTTTTTTTAAACTGTTAAAATAAAATATAAATAGATTTTTTAAGTAAACGAAATTTATAGATTTATAAATTGTGAAGATATAAAATGAATAGATTTAGTAAAATAAAAGATTTATAAGTAATTAACTTATAAATTGGATATTTGGCATTTAAATGAGATTTAAATAGAATTTGTTAATTAAGGGATTTTATAAGTTGAAGTTCTTATAAAATTTATATAAATGTGAATTTATAAACGTTGTTTTATAAATCCAAAACCAATTGAATTTGATAAGTAAATATGGAAGCTTATTAAAGGAGATATACCCACGATATTGGATAGTGGATAATCCTTCAAATTAAAATATGTAGAAGTGTTGAATTCGGTAAATGATTTATATTCACGATTTTGGACAGTGAATAATATATTAAAGAAATGTTTTGAGAAGTGATCTTTTAAATACGATTAAAATGATTTGAAGTTGTTTTAAAATGTATTAAGTATCAAAACCATAGATTTCAACATTCATTGCTGAAATAGACGTTTTCGAGAAACAAGGAAAAGATGGACTATAACACTATTGTTATAGTAAATGATTTTCAAAAGGAAATGTTTTATATAGTATTGGGATTTATATATCTATCTAAATTTCGAATCCCTATACTAGTGATTTTGGGTTGTTGTAACGATGTTTTACGTAACATTCGTTTTGACCCAAATAAATGTGTTTAAAGAGAACGTTTTCCTTAAAGAATAAAATATATACTTAATCGTGTTTTAAGTATATTGAATATTTTCTAAGTATTGAAAATAAATAGATTTATGAATTACTTATTATTAAATAAGTATGGAAATGTTTTCCAATATGAAGTAAAATATTTAGAGATTTTATCTTTTAAAGTTAAATTGAAAGTGAATATTTGAAATCGATTTGAGAGTCGTACATTAATAGATATTTTGGAAATGTGAATTCACCATGGAATTTATAAAGGAAAGGGAAAATTGTTTTAAAAATAAACATTGATTTATTTTTGAAGTGTGGAAAATTTTATATCTTGTAAAGATATTTTTGGAGAATAAATAATTTCGAAAATTATTTGGAAGCTGGTGATGTTGTGCATATCTATTGATAGTTAAATAACCGACTATCAATATTTACCTTTAAATGGGTATTTGTTGTGATTTGCTTGAATTTGAGTGCTACACTAATTTTAAAAATAAGCGCTCGTTATTCAGTTTAGCCGGGAGAGGACCTTTGGGTCATAAATCCCATTCCGAATAGTGATACGTCGTAATGGATAGCATTTGAAGACCTGTGTTGAAGACCGGATATTTTTGAAAACGGAAGGATTACCATCGATTGACTCTACATCAGCTGATCTTCGATATAGAGATTTTATCACCCTTTGCGATGGGAATTCTGGACGTGATTAGTGAATATCCGGATTTGCAAGGGCTTCTTTGGAAGTGCCTTCAGTTCCGTTCGATCCTGGAACGGACTTATATAAATGTGTGTCTAACGTTACAATTTGAGATATATAGCTGGTTTCTATCAAATATATTTATGTTGGCGGCGGAGAATTTATTCTCTTAGCTTAACACCCATTTCTGAGACGTACAAGCTTAGAGGTTATGTTGTTAATGGCTACAAGTGATACATTCCCAATTTTGGTAATGTGGCATGCTGACTACTGCTGATCATTTGTTGATCAAACCTTGGCTTTTATGAAAAGCGTAGCTTTGTGGACAAGACTTCGACGAACCTCACACCCCGGTAATGGTCAAAACAGGAAAGATGCAGCAGGGTTATTAGGGGATAATGCCCCCTTAGTGTATGTCATTTCCTTCTGGATAGAGGTGGTATTATGGAATGGAGCCCTGATACTTAACCTATGTTGTTGCTGCAAACTCATTATTTTGTGGTTGTTGGTGAATCTCGGGATTTAGGTCGGTTACGACCGGGGGATGGCATACTCGTGTCAGTAGTTACCCAGTTAGGGGTAACCTGACCTTATGTTAGCAGAGATCCGGTTAGGTTCTCGGGGCGTCCTTCTAGAGGCGTACCTATGTGGCAATGGGAAGTTCCTTGGCCTGACCATTTGTTTGAAAATCCAAAGAAACAATACGAGCCCTATACATTTTTAGTTGTATAACCTGCCATAGAATGTGGCGGTAACCTGCTATTGAACATGGTAGCTATAGTAGGCATACGATAATGGTCATATGTTGGCTAAGATTTGAATCATACTTTTGAAATGTTTTCCTACACTTTGCACTTATAGTAATAATATCAAAGAAATCTTTCTACGTATCAAGCATGTTTGACTATCATAAGGGGCAATTTCCTCCGATTCTGCGTTTGCATTGTGTGTGTGCGTGCAGGGGGCCTTATGGTAGTTTCATTTTCCAAAAGCATTGTGGATCTATTTTAAAATTATCTATTTGATTATTTTAAAAGATAAACTATTTTAAGTTCTCACACCAGTCACATGACTGACGAAGAGTTTATTGTTTCCTTCCTAAACTCTGGGTGCCCACCAATTTCCACACGGGCAGTCTAGAGTCAGGTTATCGGGTCATTCTGGAATTCAGGAGATGCTGTGGAAATCCGGAGGCAAGCTGGATGGCTTGGCGTATCAACTAGTATATAATATTTCTTTTCCGCTATTTTGTTGTTGTAAACTCTGATAATGTAATGTAATGTGATGTAATGTAATAACTGATACAGTTCTTTTGATTTAAAGATTATTCATTTATCTATTATATGTTGTTCCGCTACAATTGTGAGATTCTGATATTGTTTTCTTTTTTTTCCTTTCTTACTTCTTCTATATTTTTCTTCTTCTTAAACCCTAAGTGTTCGGTTTTCCGGCCTTCGATTGCTGACAATTGATATAGTAGACGTATTAATGTCGACTTTCAGAAGTCGAAGAATCGGGTCTTTACATTTGGTATCAGAGCATTCGGTTAAGTGACAACCTTGGCTCTGTTGGGAATTACTCATTAGAGATAGAATCAGTAGTACTCTAGAATGAGTTGAGTGTAATAATAGATATGAGCACGTATTTCTTGGTGAATATGAAACTGTTTTGTATTATGTTGACTTATCGGTTGATTGTTTATAGATTCTGGTCGGTGTAGTCTAGCTAACTGTTTCGATAGGGGTTTCTAAACTCTTAAACGAGATAAACCGACATAGTATCATTTGAAATTGGGTAAACGAAATAATTTTACCTTGATTATATTTTATATATAAAGGAATAATTTTTCAAAAATTATTAAGTGTATATAAATTGATTGTTTAGTTGTTGAAAATGTAAGAATATATATAAGTTAATTAAAAGAATAAATTGTATAAGCAAATGAATTATTAAGATGGAATTATAACTAATGTGATTTACAATTGTGAATAATCTTATATATAGTAAGTGAAACTATATGAATATATTTATAAATGTGAGTTGTAAATAAAAATGAATTTGAACTATGAATTCAAAATGTTGAATCATGTTTATTTTCGAAATTATTTTCCAAAATTAAAAGTTAAATAGTGAAATTATATAAGAAAAGACTTATAAATGTGATTTATGAATAAAAGGAAAATTTTGAAAGAATATTAAGCACAGAATTCACTACTATCACTGGGAAATAATAAGGGTGATGACTGCAACATCATCGGTATCACTTTCAAGTTTTTGTGTGATTGATTGGCTTCCAATAATAAATTGAAATTGAAGTTTTTTTTTGTTAAACGGACTTGAATTTAAAAAAATCCAGGCTGTAATTGTTTAATATAAGTAATCAAGTTTTGAACTTATAATATGAAATAATAAATTTAGCTTTGGTAAAGTTAAAGGATTTGGGTTAGCATAGTAAACATATGATGTGAAAATTTAACTAAAGGAAGTTAAATAAATTGAATTGAATTAGATAGGTGATTATTTAATATTGATTTGAAAATTTAAGTTAAGTTAAACAAATGATGTTTGAAATGGAATATAACTTAAGTAATGTTGAATGAAGTTGATTTTGGTATCGAAGTAAACTAATAAAGTGAAGTGATGAATATGAACTTGAGTTATATAAATGAAATTTAACTTTATATGGTAAAATGAATTAGCAATTGAGTTGAACTAATGAATTGAATATTAATCAATCTAATGTAAATGAATTGATATGGAATAGTGGGTGTAGTTGTTAATTCATTTAAAAGCTAATGAAATTGGGGATTGAATAATTCAATTAAAGTCAATTAAAAGTGATGAACCAAATTGAATGTAAGCGAATTAAATAATTTTTTTATGTTGGTTATATGTCGGTTGTTAGTAGATTGTATAGAAAATTCATATGAAATTCAATAAATGAAAATGAAAGCTATAAATCATTGAATATGATTTGATTTGGAAGTGAACCAACTTGAATATGAATTAGTGAATGTAAACTAATTGAATATGAATAAATGAATGTTAGAAAAAACATCCAATGATAATGAATCAATTGGGAATAAATTGAAAAAAACCAATTCATTTAATATAATGAGAAGTGAATTTATATTGATTTGGTTATTGATTGATTGGATAGATATTGGATGTAGTTGGATGATAGTTGGTTGATGGTTGAATTTATTGCTTTTGATTGCATTTGCTATATTGGCACATATAGTTGTTGGTATATGTTGCATATTGACATTATTTTCATATAAACATGTTTCTCATTGTTTGTTGAGTGTTTAGTTGGTGCGGATTGCGCTTGCTTTGCTTTTGGAGCTCGTTTTCGCGCTATATTAGCCGTATATGCTCGTTAATAATATATAAGGTACATCTCGGATTACATATCGTACTTTTACACTTTTCTCCTTATGGGATGCCTCATTACTGTGATGAGATGTATATTTGTGATATATATATTGCCATATTTTTTCGGATCGAGCCGCGCAAAGGATACGCTGGCGAAATTTTCGAAAAATTAAGGCGTAGAATATTTTTTGAGAAAATTGAAATTTTTCGAAAACTACAACTTTGATTTTGGAGTGAAAAGTTAAACGATATAGTTGGTACTGAAAAGATAACTAAGTATGATTTGAAAACTTAGTAAAGTTATTATAAGAAGTTTAACTATTGGATTTTCGAAAAGTTAAACACTTAAGTGAATTTGAAATCTAATTTGAATGGATGTTTGAAAAGTTAATGGATTCTGTAATTTTTCTTACTTGTCAATTTCGAGGACGAAATTCTTTTAAGGGGGAAGTTTGTAACGACCCAGAATTTCTGTCATTTGAAATTCGTATATTTAATTGGTTTTAAATATAAACAAGTAAAATTTGTAAGTTGAATAAATTTTATTTCGAATATCTAGATTTATTGGACAATTAAAATGATAATTTAATATGTGAAATTACAGAAATAATTGGAAATTGGGTTTAAAGTGATTAAAATTTAATTGTAAAGTTGTATTTAATCATATTGGAGTTAGAATGATGTTATAGAACTTTTAAAATTTAATTAAAAGTTAATTTGTGGAAATTGAATATTTTAATATTTAATTGACGAGTAAAAATAGTCATTTTTCAAACAGTCTCGGATTTCGACGAAATCAATTTCATTGGATCCATAATGTTATATTATTGTAAGATTTCAAATTTCGTGCCAATCGGACTTAGGTTTGTCCGGGGCAAGCTAAAATGCATAGGAACCGGTTTGAGTGAATTTTAAATTTAGATATTCGATTCGAAAAATTATCTTTCAAATTTGATCGAATTGGCTCCCGATATTATTCCATTGCGTTCGTAATAGGGGTAAAACATTATAAACGCCAGGCGGCATGCTCCATTTGGAGTTCGAAAAAATTTCGGGTGAATAGTGTCGCGTAATTTTCTATGAAAGGACATAATTCTTTGTTATTTTCACAAAACCCTAAGGTTTCTGGTCAGCCGCCACCCTATAAACTAATGGCCAAAAATTCATCTTCTTCGCCCTCAATTTTCTTCAAATCCGTAAATCAATTCGACAAAATTCCTAAATGAAAGTTGAAGAGCATGACGAAATCTATATTCTCAACGGCGATGATCAAATTTGGAGCAACGAATCAAAGGCAAATCGAGCTAGAATGCACCACGGTCGCGTACGTTTTTCGGGGCCTGGTGGTGCCGAGTTGCACCGGTCTGAGGGCGTTGGTGCGCGGAGTATGTGCTTCGATGTGGCGCTAGTTGATCGATGCAAAAGTGATGGTAGTGGTCGCGAAAATTAGACATAGATGGGCAGCTATGGGTTTCATTTGAACGTGGATTACCTGTGGGAGAAGAAGCAAGCAGGCACGGCCCATATTTCATTCAGGAGAAATGAACGGCCTGGATTGATTCTAGGTTTAAAAATAATTAATTAAATTGTAAATTGATTTATATTTAATCGTTCAAACTTTAAAAAGCTATAGCTTTTTCATACGAGGTCCGTTTCGCAAGAAACAAATTGCGTTGGCTTCGTATTGACGAGCACTACGTGATGGAGCTGGATTGGAGTTGATTTGAGCTAGTGTAAATTTTGGGTAAAATTAAACGTGCGTTTAATTTTGTTCGAAACGAAACACTGCAACTGTATTTGAAACAAGGTGTGAACTTCTCACTCAATCGAATCTATTTCGATTTAAATTTTGGATAGTTAGATTTAAAATTTCTTGATTGTGTGATTGAATGGTAAATTATTATCTATTGTTTGAAATAGACCTTATACGATGTATATTAAGTGGATGTTATTTATTAAACACATATACCGCGATATTCCATCTTGAAGTGGAATTGGTATTATATATGAACTTGGATTTGATTTCCTGCATTATATAGCGGATGAGACCCTATTGCGCCGCATAATAGCGGATAATATTTTATATAAACCCATGTACCGCGATATCCCATCTTGAAATGGGATTGGTATTGTGCTAACATCTGTGGATGCAGGGAAACAGGTTGGAGGGATCCAACTGGATTCCTCAACAAAATTGATTTATTTACAGATATTTAAGATATATTTTGTTATCATATGATATATGATGTTTTGGATGCCGTGATTGTAATATTTAGTGCTGTTGCAGCATTGGGCCTATTTTTGGAGTTTTAAAATTGTTAAAGTAACGATTTCGAATTTAAAAGGATTTTCAAGTGATTTTTGAAAATATACATTTTTTTTAAATTTTGGGATTGATTCATTTTAAATAAATAAACATTATAATTTTTATGTTTTAAAAAATTAAGATTTTTGTGAAATATAACCGAAATGTTCTTTTTGAAATAGGTAGTTGATAAATTTGTAAAATGGTTTAAATTGGGATTTTTGAATTATTATAAACAGTTTATATAAAAGATTTATAAAATTGATATTTATAAATTAAAAATATTGGAATTATAAGATGAGTTTTTTTTAAAGTGTTAAAATGAAATATAAATAGATTTTTTTTAAGTAAATTAAATTTATAGATTTATAAATTGTGAAGATATAAAATGAATAGATTTAGTAAAATAAAAGAATTATAAGTAATTAACTTATAAATTGGATTTTTGGCATTTAAATGAGAATTAAATAGAATTTGTTAATTTAGGGATTTTATAAGTTGAATTTTTATAAAATTTATATTACTGTGGATTTATAAACGTTGTTTTATAAATCCAAAACCAATTGAATTTGATAAGTAAATATGGAAGCTTATTAAAGGAGATATACCCACGATATTGAACAGTGGATAATCCTTTAAATTAAAATACGTAGAAGTGTTGAATTCGGTAAATGATTTTTATTCACGATTTTGGACAGTGAATATTATATTAAAGAAATGTTTTTGGAAGAGATCTTTTAAATAGGATTAAAACGATTTGAAGTTGTCTTAAAATGTATTAAGTATCGAAACCATAGATTTCAACATTCATTGCTGAAATAGACGTTTTCGAGAAACAAGGAAAAGATGGACTATAACACTGTTGTTATAGTAAATGATTTTCGAAATGAAATGTTTTATATAGTATTGGGATTTATATATCTATCTAAATTTCGAATCCCTATACCAGTGATTTTGGGTTGTTGTAACGATGTTTTACATAACATTCGTTTTGACCCAAATAAATGTGTTTAAATAGAACATTTTCCTTAAAGAATAAAATATATACTTAATCGTGTTTTAAGTATATTGAATATTTTCTAAGTATTGAAAATAAATAGATTTGTGAATTACTTGTTATTAAATAAGTATGGAAATGTTTTCCAATATGAAGTGAAATGTTTAGAGACGTTATCTTTTAAAGATAAATTGAAAGTGAATATTTGAAATCGATTTGAAAATCGTATATTAATAGATATTTTGGAAATGTGAATTCACCATGGAATTTATAAAGGAAAGGGAAAATTGTTTAAAAATAAACATTGATTTATTTTTGAATTGTGGAACATTTTATATCTTGTAAAGATATTTTTGGAAAATAAATAATTTGGGAAATTATTTGGAATCTAGTGATGTTGTGCATATCTATTGATAGTTAAGTAACCGACTATCAATATTTACCTTTAAATGGGTATTTGTTGCGATTTGCTTGAATTTGAATGCTACACTTATTTTAAAAATAAGCGCTCGTTATTCTGTTTAGTCGGGAAAGGACCTTTGGGTCATAAATCCCATTCCGAATGGTGATACGTCGTAATGGATAGCATTTGAAGGCCGGTGTTGAAGACCGGATATTTTTGAAAACGGAAGGATTACCGTCGGATGAATCTGCATCGGCTGATCTCCGATATAGAGATTTTATCACCCTTTGTGATGGGAATTCCGGACGTGATTAGTGAATATCCGGATTTGCAAGGGCTTCTTTGGAAGTGCCTTCGGTTCCCTTCGATCCCGGAACGGACTTGTATAGATGTGTGTTTGATGTTACAATTTAAGATGTAAAGCTAGTTTCTATCAAATATATTTCTATTGGTGGCGGAGAATTTATTCTCTTAGCTTAACACCCTTCTGTGAGACGTATGAGCTCAGAGGTTATGTAGTTGATGGTTATTAGTGATACATTATAAATTTTGGTAACGTGGCATGCTGAGTGCTGCTGATCATTTGGTGATCAAAGAGTGGCTTTTATGAAAAGTGTAGCTTTGTGTATGAGACTTCGTCGAACGTCACACCCCGGTAATGGTCAAAACAGGAAAGATGCAGTAGGTTATTAGGGGATAGCGCCACCTTAGTGTATGTCATTTCCTTCTGGATAGAGGTGGTACTATGGTATGGAGCCCTGATACTTAACCTATGTTGTTGTTGCAAACTTATTATTTTGTGGTTGTTGGTGAATCCTGGGATTTAGGTCGGTTACGACCGGGGGATGGCATACCCGTGTCGGTAGTTACCCAATTAGGGGTAACCTGGCCTTGTGTTGGCAAAGATATGGTTAGGTTCTCGGGGCGTCCTTCCAGAGGCATACCTATGTGGCAATGGGAAGTTCCTTGGCCTGACCATTTGTTAGAAAATCCAAACAAACAATACGAGCCCTGTAAAGTTTTAGTTGTATAACCTACCATGGAATGTGGCAGTAACCTGCTATTGAACATGTTAGCTATAGTAGGCATACGATAATGGTCGTATGTTGGCTAAGATTTATATCATACTTTCGAAATGTTTTGCTACACTTTGCACTTATAGTAAGAATATCAAAGAAATCATTCTACGTACCAAGCATGTTTGACTATCATAAGGAGAAATCTCCTCCGATTCTGCGTTTGCATTGTGTGCGTGTGCGGGAGGCCTTATAGTAGTTTCATTTTCCAAAAGCATTGCGGATCTATTTTAAAAATATCTCTTTATTAAAAGATAAACTGTTTTAAGTTCTCACACCAGTCACATGACTGACTTGGAGTTTATTGTTTCCTTCCTAAACTCTTGGTGCCCACCAATTTCTACATGGGTAGTATAGAGTCAGGTTATCGGGTCATTCTGGAATTCAAGAGATGCTGTGGAGATCTGGAGGCAAGGTGGATGGATTGGCGTATCAACTAGTATATAGTATTTCTTTTCCGCTGTTTTTTTGTTGTAAACTCTGAAAATTTAATGTAATGTGATGTAATGTAATAACTGATACAGTTCTTTTGATTGAAAGATTATTTATTTATCTATAATATGTTGTTCCACTGCGATTGTGAGATTCTGATATTGTTTTCTTTTTTTTCCTTTCTTACTTCTTCTATCTTTTTCTTCTTCTTAAACCCTAAGGGTTCGGTTTTCCGGCCTTCGATTGCTCGGCAGTTGATACAGTGGACGTATTAATGTCGACTTTCGAAAGTCGAAGAAACGGGTCTTTACAGAATGTGAGAAAAAAGAGCATATAGATAAAAGGACAAAACCTGTTCCTTAGTCTTTTCACCATCGCACACCGAGGGGAATAATAAATGGTTTACCTTCAACTATCAATGGATCCGCTTTTAAAACAACCAATCTTTCTTCCGACCTAGAAAACTTGAAAATGAACAAAGAACTGTCATAGTCACTTGCAGTCGACCTCTAAATTTCCAAATTTGACGATAATGATCTCTAGCCACATGATACAGAGGGTTGGAATCATGGAAGAATCCAACTAAATATTCAAACCAAAAGTCAATACCCGCTTGTTTTTAAGTACCTTAACCAACTTTAAAAATGTCAAAAAGTGAATGCAACTTTAAACATCTCATAGATGCAGTTATATTTGCATTATAGTGATGGTTTAAACTTTAACTCTCTAATTACATCACTAATATGTTGTTATAACTGTGCATCCTTAATGCATATAAGATTGAATGTTTCAAATACAACTATAATTGCGTTATTCGAATCAGTTATGCACTAAACGAATATGTCATTTCAATTTTTCAACCAAAATTCAAATGCCTTTGGCATAACTAGATAAAAAAATTACCGCAGTGAATCTAGATGAAAATTCTATTGCATTTAATCAGCATAGTTAGAACTTGTAACAACTTGTATTTGTAAACGCCTTGAGATTTAATAATTGATTTAAATAATAATTAATTTGAATCAACTACCCAAAAATCTAACTTTTGAAGTTCGATGAATTAGTACTCAAAACCTCTTCCATTGAGTTCCAGAATATTCATTTAAGAGAATTTTGAGTGTAAACATTGATCAGTTTGATGTTGATAGATTTAATGGTATGCCATAGGGGCAATTATGTAATTGTTACATAAATCTAACTTAATAATCAATCTTGATTGAACTAAAAGATGTTTTCATTTGGTTTTGGTGATTAATTAGTTCAAATAAAAGTATCTTTAATGGAAAATCCATAAATGGTATGTTCGGTGAGAGTAGTTACAATGTACTGTAACAATGAGTGGCTTATCACAACAAAGTCAACATATCGTGTAACAACCCGCAGTTCCGTACCCCTTGAGTCAACACTATTCTAAATAAATGAACTCAAGATGAACAGAAATACTGTGACAGCCCGCAAATCCGCACCCCTTGAGTCACCACTATTTTACATCAATTAACTCAAGCGGAACAGAAATACGAACCATTAGGGGTTAAAGAAGATGAGATAGAAGAAGAAGGAACTATATCAGAATCTCACAGTCGCAGCGGAATAAAATATAATAGTAAATATATAACTTTAAACAAAATGAAGTTTATAACTGTTTTATACATCATATCATCATAGTGTCTCATACATCAACCATTACCAATCAGACATACCATACAATCACAGCAGCGGAATATATATATCGGTACGGATAATGCGTCTCGGACTCCAGCTCCTCTCCAGCTCCATAGCATCCTAACCTGAACATATAATACTTGGTCTGACCCGAGCATTATAATGAAATAACACCCGAGTCGGTATGGAATACCAACTGATAATAATGCATCCAAATTGATTATTAAAGTTTCAAAAATCCTTTGAAAACAAAAGCATCTCGTAAGACCACGCCACGAATAAACATGTCAGGTTTTTACCTTATGATAGTTAAAACACTTTTTATAGAAATCCTCTGATATTATAATAGGGTCTATATACAAATACTTATAAAATAGCCGAAATTGTTATATGATTAAATTCCAGCTACTAGCCACAGAGTGGGTAATACAAACAAAACTCGTACAAGGCTCGTAGGGAGAATGGATTTCCAACAATGACTAGTCACTGGGGTAACACCTAGCACAGTACGGGGCCTAGATCACCGTACCGAGGACCACGCCCGATCCCTTGCAACACAAGGCCGGACCCATCCCTTACTGGACAATTCCGAATAAGATCACCCCGCGGTTGGGATCAGCAACCGCACCACTAAGCCGAAATAAAAGGGACATCTAGACAAGGATGGCCTTACTCTCAAGTGGGGGCTACCCACGAAGCCTTGTTGCATATCCCCTGATTTTCAGTCATTCCCATTTGATGAGGCTTGAGGCTAAGCGTTGCCTTTTAGAACGTTTCACTTAGAATGCCCATCGCCCTCCTGACTATGTCCGGAAGCATTCGTCCATACAAGTCCGTCCCGGCTTTGAACGGAACCGAAGGCACTATTACTACTACATCCATTTTGGAAATATCCTCAGGATTAGTAGTGACTAGCCATTGCACTTCACTGCTCCATCTTCGACTCCGAACACGTTTTTCCGCAAAACGTACAAACTGGATCGAAGTGGTTTTCGAGAAATAAATCTCGATCCCGGTCTCTTTGAAACGATCAACGCATTTGTCCAATATTGATAGTCGGTGATTTAACTATCAATTAACATTCACAAACATTCATCACATAATGAATAATTCCCACATTATTTATTTTTCTCAAATATCTTTACAAGATATATTTCTATTTTCAATTCCCTTTGAAAACAGTTTTACAAAACATATTCCTTGACAAAATAAATTTTACAATATTTATTTCCCACTGGAAACAACCAAGTTTAAACCATTTAGATTTTAAAACAATTAAAATACTTTATTCTTAGATATACGTTGAAATATTTAATTTTACTACTAGTTATTTAGTCCAAAAATAACTTCAAAATATTTAAAGTAAAACCACTTGATAAGATATGGGCTAGTTTAAAATAAGGTTTAGTTGAATGAAATTTAAAGATGGAGTTTTAAAAGAATATATACAAGGTATCAAATAACTTAAATCAAAGTATCCTTTAAATAAATCCACATATAAAGATAATTACTAATAATATTCTTAAATAATTACTATTATAGCTAATTTATTAATTATTTCCTCTAAAATAATAATTTCTCAAAAACACTTTAGAAATAAGTTTAAACTTTAACATTACCTAAAATCTGCTTTAAAACACGAACTTGGTTTCCCAGGGAAATATACTTCTATCCAAACAACCCAGAGAATTCTTTTTATAAATCCCGCCCGATTTATTCCAATTCAAATTTACTTCCAATTATTGTAAATTTGTTCACCTGCATAAAAAAAAACTTCGTTTGAAGTTTTAAACCCACTTCCCATTTCTGGAAATTCACTTTCAAAGTCTAGGCTTAAATATTTTTAAATAAAACTATTGGGAATTTATTAAATGAAAATAATACTTAAGATTTACTTAAATAAATTTCCTATGGGTTTAAAATAGTATTTCTAAAAGGATTAATATACATTTGAACTACTAATTATATTTGAAAGGTCTCGTTGAAATCATATTTAATTTCCATGAAACATTTCAAATAACCCCATCGTTTAAAAAAACAATTTATAACTTCTTATAGAATTTATCTCCAGAAATCCATACTTTCACATTTATCAACTGATAAATTTCCTCTTCATTTATAATTCCAAATTTACCAATTTCCAATCTTCATCCGAACCAGATGCCAATTTTTTTTATTCCTTTAAATCCTTTATTTAACAATTTCTTTTAAAATCAATTTATTTTATTTATGCTTAACAATTCCAGGTTTAAAATTTATCAATTCATATCACAACAAACTGGATTTCATAATTAGCTATCATAGTGTATAAATAAAATACATCATCAGTTGTAACAATAATTCCTATATCGTGAGGAATCCCGTTGGATCCCTCAAACCTGTTTTCCCTGCATCCACAGATATTAGCACAACTAATATATATATATATATATATATATATATATATATATATATATATATATATATCAATCCAGATCGATATCAACATTTATATTCAACCAATCACACAAATATTTAAATATTAACTATTTAAATTGTCTAGCATCCAGATGTGAGTGAGAATAACTCACCTTGAGTTTCGGCGAGTGTTCGAAATTTAAATTAAACCGAACAACGTTCGATTTAACTCAAATTTCTACTTGCCCGGAATGATTTCCGAACTACACCGTTGCATAGTACTCTTTTCTGCGATTCCGGCGCTACCAAGTTCGCTGAATTCTGATAACAAACGCACGAGATATGGTTATTTAAAGATTGAATAAAATTTATAAACAAATTTTCCTTTATTTTCATATAAATTCTAACTACCACAATCGTGACCGTTCGTTCAACTTCAGGAAATCACGACCGCCCCCATACTCTTCTTCCTCACGCGATCTACAGCTACAACCGAACCCAATATCATAATTTAGGGTTTGGAATCGCCACCGCCTCGAGCACCTTGGCCACGATCTGTCACCACCACACGCACGGCCTTCGAGAGATCCCCCCACACCCACAATAGCATCCAGCTCGGCAATTCCTAGGCGTACGAAATTGCATACGAACGGGCCACGTTCGAGCTCTTGTAACCGCCGATTCACTTCGCCAAATTCCATCACATCCGTTCACTTTGTAGATCTCGAAGTCCTCTTCGAATCTCTAGTTAAAATTTTTAGCTAACAATCAAAGGATTTGAAGGAAAAAATTAGGAAGAAGGAAGGTGATTATCGGCCATAGAAGATGGATGCGGCGGCTCCTGAGAATAGATTAGGGTTTTGATTATTATAATGTTTTATAACTTTAATTAATATTATTTTAATTTTACACTTCAAATGTTAACGACTTATGCAAACGAACTCCAATTCTCACGTACCAATAGGCATTCCTACGGATTTTCCTCGTTCCGGACACAATGGAACATGTTTCGTAAGCTAATTCGGTCGTATGTGCGAGTTACGGAATTAAATGATCAACTTAAAATTAAATCGGTTAATCGATTTCTATGCGTTTCGAGCTGCCACGGTCAAACGACAACTCCGATTGCTACGAAAATTGAAATCCGATAATAACTAACTATTACGGATCCAATGGAAAATGTTTCGTCGAATTCCGAGACTGTGCCCCGGAAGGCTATTTTAACTCGTCTATTAAATCGAGCGATTTTCACAATCGTCGAAATCATCTAAAATTTCACTTTTAAAATTTTATTAACTCTATTATAACTCGTATGAAATTTATATTCACATTAGAAATCATTCTGATTCAGTTTAAATCAAAATTTGAATATTTGCATTATTATATTATTAAATTCCATTATTAATTTAACATAAATTTCCCAAGTATAACTTATTAACTTTTAAATCCACCTAATAATCCAACAACACTTTTAATGACCAAATAGACTTAAAATAAATTTTAGAACCCATTTCCATATCTATTTACCTCCATATTCACAATTTATCCCTATTCAATATTTAATTATTATTATTTAAATTCCAATTGGATTACCATATTTGGAATTATACGTAATTCATTAATTCCACCCAATTCCTTTTATTTTAAAACTAATTCAAAATCTACATTGAACATTTAAAATGAATTAAATGTTCAAAATTCCATGTCCAAAATTTCGAGATGTTACATTCCTCCCCCTTATAAAAATTTTGTCCCCGAAATTTGCTAAGGTAGAAAATATTTCTATACCCACTTACTTACCCAACTTACTTGGTTAAAAACTTATATACACTTCCCAAAACCCTTTAACTAAAATCCAAACTCATTTGCTTTATTTATTCGAAAGCTTTGTGGCAACATTATTTCAGAACAACTTTACTCGCTAAATTAAAATTTTCCAAAATCCCAAAAAATTTCTAACTCCCAAAATTTTTAGAAAATTTTGGCAGAATCTCCCCTGTACGTAGGAGCTTTCGCGATATCGCAATACAGATAAATATATATACATCGACCCACACGGTCGAAAACCAAAATATATCACAACAAATATATCATTTCCCAATTATATTTAGGTAGGCGTACCTTTTTAGCAAATTTTAATATCAAGCGGCTAATATTTATCCATATACGCGCTCGGACTCTATCGAACGCCTTCCGAACCTGTACTATACTCAAACAAACTCATCAGTTTTCAAGATATGAACATTTTAACAACATTTCCAATATAAATGTAAGTCAACATATCCATTTCATAGCCTAACCAAGCAAAATTCATAATTTACAAATGTTAACCATATTTTATCAACAATTCAAAGATCTCAATCACCTTTTAATTTCTTATTCAAGTCCAAACTTCATTTTGTTTCACTTGAACGATTCATATTCAAGTTCACTATATACAATTCATATTTATTACCACCAATTCATATTCACTTCAATATTATGAGCATAAGCTTCACTATTTTCAATTTACTTACATTTAAATTCAAATTGCTTCACAATCTAATGTACTTATGATTTATTTGCACTTCTTTTCCAAATTCAAACTTCATTATATTCCACTCGAATGATTTACATCCGAGTTGCAAATGTTAGATTCACATTCACTTAAGAGTAATAAAAGCTTTTGATTCTTTTACTTTTCTCTTTAATTAATTTGCATACAACCCACTAAATAGATTCCATGTCACGATCCAAATTCCAGCGTTCGAGAATCGACATCCGTACTCCACTGTACTTGAATGCCGCAGATTCAAACGTTGAAATTCGAGTCGTGCCGGAGCCTATAACACATTAAGTACAACACAGCGGAAGGAAATGAATAGCATATCAATATACAACATGATACAATATCTAATACAACAGAATGATACAATGAATATTAATATACATCAGAGATACAAGAAATAGCAGTGGAAAGAAAAGATAACACTATTAGCGGAACAAAATCTCCAATATAGTCTTCTAGGAAGAACTCCAGCACTGCAACTCCATCTCCAAAGCACCAATCCAGCAATAGCTCGAACTCCCAATCACAATGCACAAAGATAAGCAAGTCTCGTCCGTAAAGGATTGCCAATTCCTAGGCTGAAAGCTATCGAATCTACACCTACTATTGATTATCTGAAAACCCCAACTCTAGACTGCCCGTGTGGGAAAATAGTGGGCACCCAGAGTTTAAGAAAGGAACAATAAACTCCAGGTCAGTCATGGGACTGGTATGAGCAAACAAAAATATTTGGTCTTTTAAAACAGACAACAAGAGAATTTTAAAATAAATCCGCAATTCTTTTTAGAAAATGGAACTACCATAAGGCCTCCCGCCACACACACAATGCAATCGCACACTTGGGGGAGATATCCCCTTATGATAGTCAAATATGCTTACTACGAGAAAATTCTTTGATATTATTACTAGTGCATAGTGGAAAAAATCTTTCGAAAGTATAGTATAAATCCTAGCCAGCATAGGTACCATGATGCTATGCCTACTATAGCTGCCATGTTAAATGGCAGGTTCTACAACTAAAACCGTATAAGGCTCGTATTTGAAGAATGGATTTCCAGCAAATGGTCAGGCTAAAGAACTTCCTACTGCCACATGGGATCGCCTCTGGCGGGACGTCCCGAGAAACTAACATTACGGTTAGATCTCTGCCAACACAAGGCCGGGTTACCTCTGTAACTAGGTAACTACTACACGAGCGTGCCATCCCCGGTCCTTTGGGACCTTTATCAGAGGTACCTCTAATCCAACAACCACAAAGCAATCACAAAGTAATAGATCTGCAGTATCCACATGAGTAAGTATCTGGGCTCCATACCATGATACCACCCTTTACCAGAAGGGAATGACAAACCCTAAAGGGCGCGACCCTCATAAACTTGCCGCATCTTTCCTGTTTCGACCATTTTCGGGGTGTGAGGTCCTGATGCAGTCTCGTCCACAAAGCTACGCTTTATACAAAATCCATGCTTTGATCACATGATCAACAAATGATCATCAACACACAGCAGCACTCAGCATGCCACACTACCAGATTTGGGAGTATATCACTGATAAATATCAACTACATAACCTCTGAGCTCGTACGTCTCAGAGAAGGGTGTTAAGCTAAGAGAATAAATTCTCCGCCACCAAGCAGAAATGTATTTGATAGAGATCAGTTTAATATCTCAAAGTGTAGTGTCGGATATACAACCATACAAGTCTGTTCCGGGTTCGAACAGAACCGAAGGCACTTCCGAAGAAGCCCTTGCTAATTCGGGTATCCACAATCCCGATCGGACTTCCCATCACTTAGGGAATCTCTATACCGTAGCTACTCGGTGCAGAGACAATCGATAGGTTATCCTAACGTTCTCAAAGACACCCGGTCTTCAACACCGGTCTTCAATTGCAATCCATAACGTCGTATCACTATTCGGAATGGGTTATATGACACAAGGTCCTCTCCCGGCTAAACCTAATAGTGAGCGCGATATTTAAAAACCTATGGATATGGGATTTTAGTTAAGTCACAACTTATAAAACCCAAAACCTCTCTTTTAAATGGTTAAACAAATTACCATTTTAAATCTTTAAATAAAAAGATTCATTTCACAAAGTTCACCTAGATTCACAAAGATCTATTTATAGATTTCCAAAAACAATTTCCATTTCAACTGGATTAACTGATTTAAATCTTTAAATTAAAGATTTCATTTATAGCTTTCAACCCATTTCCAAAGTTTTATCTATAACTTGGAGGACCATTTTTATTTTACACTTGAATTCCTTTTAACAACCATTGGAAATTCATGTCTCATGTAAATGCTCTTATTATTTGAAAACATAAAGTTTTCAGTTTCAGAAAAATCCAATTATATTTACACAAGTTAAAATCTTTGGGTTTAAAATTTAAATTCCCAACAACACTTTTAAAACTGTTTAAAAACCCATTTATGAGTTGAATAACCCTTTTTAAACCCTAGTTCCTAAATCATAGAATTCAATTCAAATATTGAATTCCAATTTAAGCCCAATTATTTAAATTTCAAAACTCAATCAAGTTATTCAAAATAACTTTATCTTTGAAATCCATTTTCAGAAGCTTCAATTCTAATTCCAAAACTATTTTGGATTCAAAAATTCAATCTTTAAAACTACCTCAGAATCTATGACTTAACCCATTTCCACGTGCAATCCATATTTGTGTGTGTATAAGTGTGGTCCAGGAGTTTTACACAGTAAAAGTGCCACATCATTAATCAGCACAGATTCAAATACAACAATATATTTAATAAGCGGTGTAAACTATAACGCTTATGTTTGATATGCGGTACAATTGTAACGCTTATCTTTCATTCAGATATCACAGGTATATATCACAGATAAGAAATCACGGTAACATAGCTCAAATCAAACAGAGCATCACAATCAGGGATAACAAACAATCCAATCATCCAATAGAATCCAAACATACATAAGTTAGGTCGGTTAATTATCTGATTAATTCAAATCAGATTTGATTACTTATGACTTACTTATCCTGGTTAATTAATATTAATGGCTTGCAAATCATTTTGATTAATTGCTCTTTAATCATTTATTAATTAACAACTAATAATAAATAAATTAACCCTTGATTAGTTACAATAAGTGACTATCCCTAATCTTAAACAATGTTAATTCCTTGATTAATCTATCTTTAATTTTTAGTTAATTACTTTTAATTGTTTTCTCCCAAACACCCAGAATTTCGAAGTTGCCCACAAGTCGAAATCGAGCCTTCACGTGCTAACTGGAACTAACCCACCCACCGGGAAATCTCCTCGCCACGGCGAACGTGCCCATTGGGACCCACGCCGAACCACCTACCGCTGCCTCACACCGCCCCCTTTCGATTCCCCCATGTGCGATTGGCTGAATCGCAACATCAATGACGCGAGTAACTCGTGACTACCACCTACAATCGTACAGCTTAAACCCTAAATCCAGCTCCCTCATTCTCCACAACGATCTAAAAAATTATCCACCATTTTTCCTGCATTCCTAGGTACCATGGCCACCCCCTTATCAAAACTCGACATCTCCTTCGACTCTGATCAACAGCAATCGACCCAAAATACAATTTCAAACAATACTCAATTTCTCTTTGAATACCAAATTAAAAATTCCCAAATTCATGTTAAAATTCATGATTTTGTATTTCAATTCAGGTCATATGATCAGAAAACTAAATTATTGAGATTGATTTTTTATCAAATTTTGATTTTTCACTGTAAATCTAAAATTTACGGTATATTTGCTCAATATAAATATTTAAATTTATTTTTAAACACAAGATTACTTCATTGTGTTCAAATTCCCTTCAACGATCATTGATTAATAGTGATTAACTTGGGAGATAGGATTTTTTTTATAAAATTGGAATATGAATAAGAACAGAGTTTAAAAACTTTCATGTCTACAGGCATTCAAACTGCTAAATAAATATGCATTCAATCTTCAAATCAAACATGCAAACATTCATATTCACACATATATTTTCAACTTCATACCTAAACAAACATTCAAGCATCACATAATGGATTCAAGAATTACAGCAATGCATCAGATTCATTAACAATTGTTTTAAACTTGTAAATTTTTGTTATTTTCAGGAAGTAGGATGTATATAGAGGTTTAAAACTGGGGTTCTCTGATTTTTTTTCTGGAATCATTTATATCTAGACATGCAAGCATAATATAAGCTAGACAATTCACATGTAACAGATTTACTTTACTTAAATCTTTAATAAAAGTATTTACTCATAGGCAATTCAAAACGAAGAAAGTAAAGTTTGCTCACCTGTGCTTGTTTGAAACAGAGAACTCAAGCCTGAAGGTTTGAACCTGAGTCTGAACTTGACACCAGATTTGCTTATTCAAGCTGAATTGGTTTTTTTTTTTGTTAAAAACTTGATTTTGAAATTTCAAATCCATTAAGCTTTAAAGTTAAACTTACCTGAGATTGATCTTTGCATTTATTCTAGTTGCCTCAGTTTTCTGCATTATCTTAAATTTTCTGAAGCTTCAAACTCGATGTTGATCTGCTATTTAATTTGCAATTTAAGTTCGAACTTGATCATCTCAGGATTGAAAACTCTGGCTAGCTTCAGGTTGATTTTCCTTTGTTTCCAGGTTGCATGCAGAGACCATTCCCAGATTTAAGAAAATGTAGTTGCTTGAAGCTATTGCTTGATCTTATTGAATTGCTTGTGAATCAGGTTTTCAGTTTGAATCAAAAAAAAATTGATTTCCAGGCTTTTGGTTTTAAATATAAAAACTGAAATTTGCATTTGCATTGATCTCTTTTCCTTCTGTGGTTTAAAACTGAGTTGCTTTTTCCTTTCTGATATTTATGCTTTGAACAGCTTTGTGGTTTTGAAAGATGTGAAGCAAATCCTTTTTCTACTATTTTGTTCAGATTTTCTAAGATACTATATGATGGCATATGGGAAGATGTGAAGTTTCTTGTAATTTTAAATTTCATTATTAAAAAAAAGTTAATGATGCCATTTGTATATATGTATAGATGTGTAAGATCTTTAAGGTATGTTATGTTGATTTGCTTTCACTTATCTCCTCTATGTATGTTTACATTTGTAATTTTCAAAGATAAAAGAATTTTAAAAATAAATTTTATATCATATTCTTTTATAAATAAACATAACTTTTATTCATTAGTATATACATGTATACATATTCCTTTATTTCAAAATTGTTTACATTTTCCTTCATGTTTATATTCATATTTACACAAGAAAGTCTTATTCCAATTATTTTCTTACATTTAATTTTTGTTCAACATGTTTATATACTTATATATATATTTTTACAATTTTCATTCGGACATTATTTTATTATTTATTTTTTTGTACAATTTTATAAAAGAAAAGAAGGGTTTTAAAATTTTAAATTTCATATTAACAATAGTCATATTTATTTATATAAGATAATTAAATCTTTAAAAATAATCTTTTGAATTTTTTTACATCTCCCACATATATTTAATATTTTAGAAAACAAACTATCATTAGCTTTTTAAAGTTTTTAAATTCTACTTTATTTTTAATGCATTTTATTTTGAAATCTTATAAATCTCAAATTCCTATTTATAATTCGTTTATATAACTATACATCTTATTTTTCCTAAATCCAATATTTGTTTGTAAGATAGTTACACTTAAATTTCTAATTAAATTTCTATTTATAATCAAAAATTATTCATTTATTCTAGAAATCTCTAATTATTGCACAATTTATTTTCAAAAATAAATTTAGTTGCCAAATTAAACTTGATAAATTCCAGGAATGTTACATTCCAATCCATTTCCCGTTATTCAAATATCATTTTCATTTACTTCCTTTAATCCATTCACTTAAGTTTAATGACTAATTTCTATACAGGTTACGGTTATTCAAACAAATAACCAATTTTTAAGCTTATAACAATTAACATTAATTCCAACTTATATTCATATTAATTTTATTCAATTTTGCATGGTTCACAGTCCAAGCATGCTTATCACATTGCAATTATTAAACTAATTTTTTTCTCTTACATTTTTATTCCATTAACCAATTCAAGTATATATTAATGTCATTCCATCCTAGATTGTTTACAACCCATACATCTTTATTTTATCACAAAAATTAATTAAAAGTCTTTTTCACTCTCATTTCAATTTATTAATCGCAACAAATTCCATTCAAGATTACTCAATAACGCTTTTCCACACTATTTTTGTCTTTCTTACAATTTGATTTCATTTTCATTTAATTCTCATTCAATCAAATTTCAATTACATTAAATTTGATTAGTACGTTTATTTAATTCCAATTCTCATTCACCAATTTATTTTCGAATTTATTTTATTAATAACAGGGCCCCTTCACATTATTTCACCTGCTTGAATTTATTTACAATTCAAGCCATCACTATTATAATCTAATTCCATTATTCACTCACACTTCCAATATTTATTACCACAAATTTAAATCCCATGCCACAATTGGATTTTTATTTACTTTCCAAATTTTGACCAAACTATCAAAATTCTATTCATGCCGATACAAATTCCATTTAATTTAGCTTACGCTAAATTCGTTTTCAATCACTTCCTTTGAATTTAGTTGAGTTAAAATTCGATTCACGCAATATCGTTCTTACTTCACTGAGTTAAATTTTCTTTCAATTTAATTCTTTTCCAATTCTAATTCAAGTTCAACCAAATTCATTTAGCCATCTTGAATTATATCATTTCCATTACTATCTTAAATAAGAATTAAATTCCATTCATTTCTATTAATAACACAATTGAATCTTGTTTTAATTAAATCTAAATTCATCTCAATTCCATTCAATTGAAGTTAAATCCAATTCAATTTAATTTTAATTTTCCATATACAAGTTCAAAATTTATTTACTATCTTAAGTTCATTTATATCTTTTATATTTTATAATTTCTTCACCTTATTTCAATTCACATTTCATTCGAGATTAGATTTGAATTCTCCATACCATTCAACTATTTCCTATTTGTGATTATAATCCCATTTCCTATTTATAAGTTCACCAACTTATTTACTTCAAGGTTTATATTTCTCATTAGAGTCATTTTCGTCTTATAATCACAATTCCAAATTCTATATATATATATATATATCTGAATTCTTAAGGATACAACTTTTCTTTCACCTTAATCCTTTGCAAATTTTAAATTCACAATTCCATATTATAAGTATAATACTTAATAGCTTGTGGGTATAATTCATTACACCATAACCCATGATTTCAAAGTCAACTTACATTTTAATTTAATCCAAATCAATTTAATTCTAAGTCTAATTTTTATTTAACTTATCCAAGTTAAATTCCAATTTTCTATTCACTTCAATATATTTTATTCACTTCCATTAACTCAAGTTAAATTTTAATTTTCAAGATTTAAAATTTTCATTTCCTTCTTATTAATATCAACTTCACTTAATAAGTTCAATTATTGATTCATTTTAATTTACACATTATTTAAATAGAATTTCCCAGATTTAATTACCTGGTTTTATTTCAACACCATTTTGAATATAATCTACTCATACCTATTTGATTTACCAAATCAATTATCTGAATTTCCAAAACAACTTGGTTGTACCAAAACAATTTTCCCATTTTTGAAATATCCAAAACAACTGTTATACTCAACAAGTCCCAAACAGTATCATAACCAATCACTTTGGTAGCAATCCATCACTTTAGAAACTCGAAAATGAATTCTAATGATGTGGCCAGCATCATCATGATTATTTTCCAGCGACTGAAGTGAGTTCAGTGCTTCCTTACTTTCCCAAATTCATTTCAAAACAATTCTCATTCAAAAATACTTCCCAAAATAATATTCCAATACTACCTTCAAACACTTTAGCAAACATTTCAAACTTTCCCAGGATTTTAAATTTCCAAACTTTTTTTTCATTACATTTAAAATCCTTTCCAAAACTTCCAGGATTAAAATTCTGGCTTAGTTTAAATTTAGTTATTCTTCCTTTATACAATTTATACTTATAGAATTTTATTTGATTATAACCATTTGGAATTTTAGATTAAATTTTAGATTCTTATTTGATTATAGTATTAACAACCAATCATCCAAATATATATAATAATTTCAGAAAAATATTTCTTTTATATCAAAATATAATTTGGGTAAAATTATTTCAGTTACCCACTTTAAAAACAATACTATGTCGGTTTATCTTGTTTAAGAATTTAGAAACCCCTATTGATACGGTTGTACTTCCTGCACCAACCAGAATCCATAAACACTCAACCGATAAGTCAACACAGTATAAAAACAATTTTTATATTCACTAACAAGTACGCTCTCATAGATATTACTACACTCAACCCATTATAGAGTACTATTGACTCTGTGTAATGAGTAATTTCCCCACCAAAGCCTAGGTTGTCGCCAACCAAAGCTCTAATACCAAGTGTGACAGCCCGTAAATCTGCACCCCTTTAGTCAACACTATTATACATCATTAACTCAAGCGGAACAGAAGTACGAACCATTAGGGGTTAAAGAAGAAGAGATAGAAGAAGAAGGAACTAAACAATATCAGAATCTCACTATCGCAGCAGAATAAAATATAATAGTAAATATATAACTTTACACAAAATGAAGTTTATAACTGTTTTATACATCATATCATCACATTGTCTATTACATCGACCATTACCAATCAGACATACCATACAATCACAGCAGCGGAATATATATAGGTACAGATAATACGTCTCCGACTCCAGCTCCTCTCCAGCTCCATAGCATCCTGACCTGAACATATAATACTCGGTCTGACCCGAGCATTATAATGAAATAACACCCGAGTCAGTCTGGAATGCCAACTGATAATAATGCATCAAAATTGATTATTAAAGTTTCAAAAATCCTTTGAAAACAAAAGCATCTCGTAAGACCATGCCACAAATAAACATGTCGGGTTTTTACCTTACGATAGCTAAAACGCTTTTTATAGAAATCCTCTGATATTATAATAGGGTCTATATACAAATACTTATAAAATAGCCGAAATTGTTACATGATTAAATTCTAGCTACTAGCCACAGAGTGGGTAATACAAACAAAACTCGTACAAGGCTCGTAGGGAGAATGGATATCTAGGCACTGGGGTACCACCTGTCACAGTACGGGGCCTAGATCACCGTACCGAGGACCACGCCCGATCGCCTGCAACACAAGGCCGGACCCATCCCTTACTAGACAGTTTCGAATAAGATCACCCCGCGGTTGGGATCTGCAACCGCACCACTAAGCCGAAATAAAAGGGGCATCTAGACAGGGATGACCTTACTGTCAAGTAGGGGCTACCCAAGAAGCCTTGCTGCATATCCCCTAATTTTCAGTCATTCCCATTTGATGAGGCTTGAGGCTAAACATTACCTTTTAGAACGTTTCACTTAGAATGCCCATTGCCCTCCTGACGATGTCCGAAAGCATTCGTCCATACAAGTCCGTCCCGGGTTCGAATGGAACAAAAGGCACTATTCCCACTACATCCATTTTGGAAGTATCCTCAGGATTAGTAGCGACTAGCCCTTGCACTTCACTGCTCCATCTTCGACTCCGAACACATTTTTTCACAAAACGTACAAATCAGATCGAAGCGGTTTCGAGAAATAAATCTCAATCCCGGTCTCTTCGAAACGATCAACGCATTTGTCCAATATTGATAGTCGGTGATTTAACTATCAATTAACATTCACAAACATTCATCACGCAATGAATAATTCCCACATTATTTATTTTTCTCAAATATCTTTACAAGATATATTTCTATTTTCAATTCCCTTTGAAAACAGTTTTACAAAACATCTTCCTTGACAAAATAAATTTTACAATATTTATTTCCCACTGGAAACAACCAAGTCTAAACCATTTAGATTTTAAAACAATTAAAATACTTTATTCTTAGGTATACGTTGAAATATTTAATTTTACTACTAGTTATTTAGTCCAAAAATAACTTCAATATTTAAAGTAAAACCACTTGATAAGATATAGGCTAGTTTAAAATAAGGTTTAGTTGAATGAAATTTGAAGATGGAGTTTTAAAAGAATATATACAAGGTATCAAATAACTTAAATCAAACTATGCTTTGAATAAATCCATATATAAAGACAATGACAAATAATATTCTTAAATAATTACTATTATAGCTAATTTATTAATTATTTCCTTTAAAATAATAATTTCTCAAAAACACTTTAGAAATAAGTTTAAACTTTAACATTACCTAAAATCTGCTTTAAAACACGAACTTGGTTTCCCAGGGAAATATACTTCTATCCAAACAACCCAGAGAATTCTTTTTATAAATCCCTCCCGATTTATTCCAATTCAAATTTACTTCCAATTATTGTAAATTTGTTCACCTGCATAAAATAAGCTTCCTTTGAAGTTTTAAACCCACTTCCCATTTCTAGAAATTCATTTTCAAAGTCTAGGCTTAAATATCTTTAAATAAAACTATTGGGAATTTATTAAATGAAAATAATACTTAAGATTTACTTAAATAAATTTCCTGTGGGTTTAAAATAGTATTTCTAAAAGGATTAATTTACATTTGAACTACTAATTATATTTGAAAGGTCTCGTTGATATCATATTTAATTTCCAAGAAACATTTCAAATAACACCATCGTTATAAAAAAACAATTTATAACTTCTTATAGAATTTAACTCTAGAAATCCATAATTTCACATTTATCAACTGATAAATTTCCTCTTTATTTATAATTCCAAATTTACCAATTTCCATTCTTCTTCCAAACCAGATTCCAATTTTTTTTATTCCTTTAAATCCTTTATTTAACAATTTCTTTTATTTATTTTAAAATTAATTTATTTTTTTTATGCTTAACAATTCCAGGTTTAAAATTTATCAATTCATATCACAACAAACTGGATTTCATAATTAGCTATCACAGTGTATAAATAAAATACATCATCAGTTGTAACTATAATTCCCATATTGTGAGGAATCCAATTGGATCTCTGTAACAACCCGTATTTTACGTGTCGATAAATCATAGAATAGTTATCATCAGGTCGTTAGTATTGTTTGAGTTAACCAGAGTTAGATCGTATCGTGCTTAGGTCAGAGGAGTGACCTATAGAGTTTGACCGACCTATAGAGTTTAGCCGACCTAAGGGGTAACGGCTTAAGGTTTGACCGACTCATAGGGTGAGCAACTTATAGGAATTGGCCGACTTAAGGTGGTTAGCGGGTTAAGGAGATGGGCCGACCCAAGAGCTAGCGACTTAGGCAGTGGCCGAGTTAAGAATTTGGAGCGACCTATAGTGGTTGCCGACTTAAGGGGAGACCGACCTATAGTAGTAACCGACCCATAGAATTGACCGACTTAAGGTGATTGGCCGACCTAAGGGAACTAATGGCTTAGGTAATGCTGACTCAAGGGTTAGTGGCTTAAGGGGTTAAGCGACCTAAGGCTTAGGTCGTGAACGAGTTAAGGGGGTTAGGTCGTTGGGTCGCTAAGCCGTGTGTGTTGAGTTGTCCCTTGTGTTAGGTCGGCAGTGTAGTTAAGTCGCTAGGTCGTCTCTAGCGTTAGGTCGGCAGCAGTGTTGAGCCGTGTTTGTGTTAGACTATGTGTTGTGTTAGGTCGGTAGGTCGTGGGATTCTTGAGTCGTAGGTCGTTAGGTCGGCGACGACTCAAGGGGACGGCCGACTGAAGGAATTTCCAGCCTATAAATAGAAGTGTCTATCTTCATTTTTGGAATCCGGATTTTGAAGCGATGAAGTGCTGCCATTTTGAGAGCTCGACTACAACACTTCATCAATTCTTTTCTCCACTCTAATCTAGTGCTTCCTTCCATCCAAGATTGAAGATCAAATCGTAGATCCAAGAGCCAAAATTGAAGATCTCCATCCATCGAAGAGAGATTTCATCATTTGAAGGGAAACCTTGTCGGATCAAGCTAGATCCTTTGCTGTCCAGATCTGGAGTTTGTTGTTTTTGAGGTGTTTAGGTGATTCAGTGAGTGGTGGTTATCTCTCACATGGACCCAAAGGAGTATATTGGATCGATGGTTTGTTTGTGTGTTAAAAATAGCGATTTCATGCATTTTCCTTAAGTCTGCATGTAGATCCATTGTTCATAAAGTTTTGATATCCATTTTACTATATGTTAACCTATGCTAGTTCATTCATCAGATATTACTTAGAATTCATGCTTGTTAGATTCGGACCCTTTAATTACGAAATTGCCATTATTGTTATAACTATTTATTTAGATCTTATTTGAATGATTGATTACTTGGATGAATGATTGATTTGATTGATTAGTTGATTAGTGATTGAATTTGGACAAGTTGGTCGAAGATGATTCAAAAGCTAAGTGGAAAGGCTCTTGAAAAAGGAAAGCTGCTCGTGGCATATGAAGTAGATGATAAAGCTCATATGGATAGATTTGATCCTGATGTTGAGATGGGACTTTGTTATGATGTGATGAGGCAAAGCATGATGTTGAGATGGGACTTTTCTATGATGCGATGAAGCAAAGCATGATATGAGATAGCCTTGGCTTAATCCATACGGGATCATTCCAAGCATGTTGATAACTCGGTGATGTGGTTCGAGTTTGTTGATAATGGTCGGCTCGAGAGGCGCTTGAGCTAGTATGTGAATAGTCGTCGAGGAGGATGACTAGAAGGATGAGATTTCATCGTTGTTGAAGGTTCTAGCATGCTCAAAGCAAGGGTACGTTGGGACAGGTCATGATGACGTCCCAGGAACGGGTCACGATGACGTGTTAGTACTCTGGGAAGATTCGATAGTCCTAGGCACGGGTCACGACGACGTGCGGAGTTAGGTCTAGAACCGGGGTTACCATTAGCCTTTGGCGGACGGATGAAATAATGGGCCGGTCATTCAATTAACGGTGAAATCGAGGCAATGATAACAGTGATAGCCAGAGTCGTGGATGTTTGGATGTTGGTTGAACCATCATTCGGTCTCAAGAGCGATGCTTTCTGAGTGCTTATCTGATCTTGGATTATGCCTTGGGGGTTTGTACTTGGAAAACATCGACCTTGACCCGAGTGATAATTGCTTTACTTTAATTGTCTGCTTTGCTATGTTGTTTCTCCTTAGTTGGTCTGGAGGCTATCACTGTAGAAAGAGGTGGAGTGGGATGGTTGGGTTCCTATTCCTTTTTACCCTTTATGCTCTTTTGTCATGTTTGATAGTTGATTTACTGCTCACGAAAACTTTTGTCTGACTCAAGGTTTTATGTTTAACTCTTACCACCTTGGGCTGTTCATCCATGTTGGGATGGGCAGACTAGGTAGCAGGTGACAGGTGCTGTTCTTAGTGACCAACGCTGTTGATGACGAAGACGAGCTGGAGGCTTTTGCATATTGTTTTCTTACTTTATGTACTGGATGTTCCGCTGTCTATATGATTCTCCGAGTGTTATGTAGTGAGGCTTGACGTATTTACTTTCCAGATTGTTGTACCAACCTATTATGAGTCCATATGATGAGATTCTGTTCTATAGAGCTTCACTATGTATACTTTCTATTGTATTTCATCCATGCGCTGTGAGTAATACGATGGAGTTTATTGTTTTACCTTACCTTGACGATCATCCATGGCTGCCTGACACACTTTACAGCGCACTATTCCCTTGTTTGGTGCAGGATTCATGGGCGGTCGTCACATTTGGTATCAGAGCCTTAGTTAATCGATTTTAGCCAACGCTCGCCGACGTAACTACATATGAGAGACGTAATTGTAATTTTGATGGATGATTACTATATATAATATAGTAGCTTAGAAGGATTTGAACTTATTATGCAGTTGTTTCCCAAGGGTATATTAACCATTTCTTTTAGATATTAGGAATCAGTCAAAGAGGGAGACCAGCTACTAGAGGAGGCCGTGCTGTTGAGGGGGCTGCTGATTATGCTTCTATGTTCGAGGCTATGATGGCTTCGATCATGAGAAGGATGCCAGCTCTGGGGCCATCAGTAGATGTTGGAGTCCAAGTTCAAGCCCCAAGACCAGTGGATTTTGCTAAGATGTGTAAGGACTATACTGCTCTTGGAGGAAAGGTTTTCTTAGGGACAGAATCAACCATTGAAGTTCAAAGGTGGATTGATGCTTGTAGAAGGATCTTTGGTGATTTGGGAATTGAGGATGCAACTAAGAGGAAGCTTGCATCAAGATAGTTTCAAGGAAGAGCTTCTGATTGGTGGAACTCTGTCACCATTGATACTCCAGAGGAAGAAATCACTTGGGAGCAATTCCAAGCTTGATTTGAAGCTAAGTTCATTTCTACAGCTCAGAAATCTGTTCTGTTCAAGAAGTTTGTGGAACTTAAGCAAGGTGGAAGACCAGTTCTTGAGTATGTTTCTGAGTTTGAAGCCTTGTCCAAGTATGCTCGGTCATATATTGAATCTCCTTATCAGAAGAATGAGAAGTTTATGACAGGCTTGGACAGTTATCTTGGGAGGCAATTGGTGGATCATTTGGATGACCCATTTGAGAAGCTTGTGGAGAAAGCTCTCAGGCATGAGAATTTGTTTCCTAAAGAAGGATCTGTTGTTGTTGTGACCAAGGAGCCAAGTGGAAACAAGAAGAGAAAGCAGTAGCAGCAGAAGGGTAATGATGGTCAGAAGAAGCCGAAGGGTGAAGTGACCTGCTACAACTGTCGGCAGAAGGGTCATCTCTCTAGAGATTGCAAGAATCCGAGAGTGCCAATGAAGTGCCACAACTGTGACAAACCGGGTCATATCAAAAGGAATTGTCCAGAACCGAGGAAGGACAAGCAGATTGTGCAAGCTTATGCTTTGGGGGCTGTGCCATCATCTTTGAAGGCTCCTACTGCTGAAGAGGAGGGAAAGAGTGTGGTGGTTCAAGGTACTCTTTCTTTATGTGATGTTCCAGTTAGAGTGTTGTTTGATACTGGGGCGTCGCATTCGTTTGTTTGTAATGATCTTGTAGGCCGGTTGGGTTTGGAACCAGATATTGTTGATAGACCATTGGTTGTGACTAATCCAGTTGGGGGTTCGTCTTGTTTGTGTATGGTATGCCGTGGTCTGGTTGTCTCGAGTCATGATTGCTCTTTTGTTTGTGATTGTTTTGTTCTGAACTTTGCGGGGTTCAGAATTATTTTAGGTATGGACTGGCTTAGGAAGTATGCGACAAGGGTTGATTGTAAGAGGCTAGAGGTGACAGTCGAGAATGTGGAAGGGCGAAAGGTTGTGATACGATGTAAGCATGAGGAAGGCGTCTTCATGAGCTTCATATATTCGCTGGTTGTTCCACGGGATGGACTGTCATCGGTGCCTATTGTGAATGGATTTGAGGATGTCTTTGACAAGGTCAAAGGGTTACCGCCGCATAGGGAGATCGAGTTTCGTATCGATTTAGTTGAAGGAGCCAGACCTATTGTGATGCCTCTTAGGTAGATGGCGCCTAGGGAACAACAAGAGTTGAAGGTGCAAGTTGATGACCTTTTACAGAAAGGATTCATTCGGTGTAGTGTGTCCGAATGGGGTGCACCAGTTGTGTTTGCAACCAAAGCGGATGGTGGATTATCGTGAGCTGAATAAAGTGATTAAGAAGAACAAGTATCCATTGCCGAGACTAGATGACTTGTTTGATCAGCTTCACGACGCTAAGGTGTTTTCTTAGATGGATTTGGCAACGGGATTTCACCAGTTGAGAGTGGCAAAGGATAGTGTTCCGAAGACTGCTTTCAGGACACCATCCGGTTTCTTTGAATGACTGGTAATGCCGTTTGGATTGACCAATGCACCAGCGTATTTTGTGGATCTTATGAATAGAGTATTCAAGGATCAGTTGAACAAGGTCGTACTTGTGTTCGTGGATAATATCTTGATTTATTCCAGAACTGAAGAAGAGCACAAGACACACTTGCGGATTGTTTTTGAAATCCTGCGAAAACAACAGCTGAGGGCTAAGTTTTCGAAGTGTCGCTTCTGGAAGAGTGAAGTGAGGTTCTTAGGCCATGTTATCTCTGGAAGTGGAATAGCGGTTGATCCCGCCAAGGTGGCAGCAATCCAGGATTGGGTTAGACCTAAGAATGCATCTGATGTGAGAAGTTTTCTTGGATTAGCAGGATACTATCGTCGGTTTATCAAAGACTTTTCCAAGATAGCTGCACCGTTAACAGGATTGACGAAAAAGAATCAAGTATTTAGATGGGAAGCTAAGTGTGAGCAAGCTTTCGGAATCCTGAAAGAGTGACTGACAAGTGCTCCTGTTTTGACTATTCCAAGTGGGAACGATGAGATGGTGTTTTACACCGATGCATGTGGTACTGGACTTGGAGCAGTGTTGATGCAAAAGGATAAAGTTGTTGCATATGCAAGTCGACAACTGAAGCGGCATGAAAGGAATTACCCGACTCATGATTTGGAGTTAGCGGCGATTGTATTTGCTTTGAAGATGTGGAGACATTACCTACTGGGAATTCGATTCGAGTTGTTTACAGATCATAAGTCATTGAAGTATCTTTTCTCCCAAAAGGATTTGAATCTCCGACAGCAGCGGTGGATAGAGTTTTTAGCATCATATGATTTTGGTATAGCCTATACTCCGGGAAAAGGTAACGCGGTGGCAGATGCGTTAAGTCGAAGACATGCAGGATTAGGAGCCATGTTTTCAGAATGGAAGAGTCTCGAGTTTTTGGCTGGGTTTGATTTCAGGCCTAGATGTGAATTGGAACCTGAGATGTTGGCAAACTTATCGATAAGACCTACTCTCGTGAGAAGAATTGGCGAGAGCCAAAAGTGAGACGATAAGCTTGTCAAGATTATCCGTAATTTGGAATCTAGATTGGATCCAAAGAAGGATAAGGGATTCGAAGTCGATCGAGAGGGTTGGCTTCGGAAACAAGGACGACTAGTTGTTCCCGATATAGATGGATTGAGAGATGAAGTTCTTATGGAAAGTCATCACTCGAAGTTGACAATTCATCCTGGTGGAAATAAGATGTATCGGGATATGAAGAGAACCTATTATTGGGAAGGTGTGAAGAAGGATGTTGGAAATTTTATTTCCAAATGTATGAATTGCCAGTTGGTTAAAGTCGAACAGAAGAAGCCAAGTGGATTGCTTCAGCCATTAGAAGTTCCTACATGGAAGTGGGAACAAATATCGATGGATTTTATCGATGGTCTACCTAGAACCAGGGCAGGAAATGAAGGGATTTGGGTCATCGTAGATCGTTTGACTAAGAGTGCAAGATTCATTCCTGTTCGATCAACCAGGACTGCATCGAAATTCGATGAGTTGTATGTTAAGTGGATAGTTCGATTCCATGGTATTCCGAAGAGTATAGTGAGCGATCGAGACCCATTGTTCACTAGTGAATTTTGAAAGAGCTTCCAGGGAGTTTTGGGAACCGAGTTGTGTTTGAGTACAGCTTATCACCCCCAAACAGATGGTCAGACCGAGAGAGTCAACCGAGTTTTGGAAGATCTTCTCAGAGCATGTGTTTTGGACTTCGGAGGATCATGGGAAGATCATCTTCATTTGGTGGAATTTTCATACAATAACAGTTACCAGTCAAGTATTGGTATGGCAACGTATGAGGCATTGTATGGAAGACCATGTAACTCTCCGACATGTTGGTTGGAAACAGGAGAAAAGTTGATACTTGGGCCAGAAATGATTCGACAGACTTCAGATTGTATAGAGATCATTCGGCGATGAATGAAGGCAGCCCAAGACCGTCAGAAAAGTTATGCTGATAAGCGTCGCAAGGATTTGGAATTCGACGTAGGTGGTATGGTTTTTGTGAAGATTTCTCCACTAAAGAATGTTATTCGATTCGGGAAGAAAGGGAAATTGACTCCGAGATTTGTTGGACCATTCCCGATCATCGAGCGAATTGGAAAACTCGCTTATAAATTGAAGTTACCAGAAAAGATGTCGGGTGTGCACAATGTTTTTCATGTATCGTATCTACGGAAGTATGTGCACGACCCAATACGAGACCTCGTAAGCCGCTTCGTGTTGTTGAAACCGACACGAAACAGCTTAGGAGGAAGACGATTACGTTGCTCAAGATACAATGGAGTGATGATGTTAACGACTGTACATGGGAGGAGGAAGAGAGGATGAAAGTAGCTCATCCTGAACTCTTCGAGGCATGGCCCTAAGGTGTCGTGGCATCTCATGAATTTGTAACTTGTTCTAATCCTAGAATTCTGCATGCTAGGCTAGTAATTGGATGCATGGTTTGTTGATTGCTATGGATGGTAGGCATGCAGAATAGTTTTGGTTGCCCTTGATTGTTTGGAATTTCGAGGGCGAAATTCCTAAGGGGGAGAGAATGTAACGACCCGTATTTTACGTGTCGATAAATCATAGAATAGTTGTCATCAGGTCGTTAGTACTGTTTGAGTCAACCAGAGTTAGATCGTATCGTGCTTAGGTCGGAGGAGTGACCTATAGAGTTTGACCGACCTATGGAGTTTAGCCGACCTAAGGGGTAACGGCTTAAGGTTTGACCGACTTAAGAGGTTGACCGACTCATAGGGTGAGCAACTTATAGGAATTGGCCGACTTAAGGTGGTTAGCGGGTTAAGGAGATGCGCCGACCCAAGAGCTAGTGACTTAGGCAGTGGCCGAGTTAAGAATTCGGAGCGACCTATAGTGGTTGCCGACTTAAGGGGCGACCGACCTATAGTAGTAACCGACCCATAGAATTGACCGACTTAAGGTGATTGGCCGATCTAAGGGAACTAATGGCTTAGGGAATGCTGACTCAAGGGTTAGTGGCTTAAGGGGTTAAGCGACCTAAGGCTTAGGTCGTGAACGAGTTAAGGGTGTTAGGTCGTTGGGTCGGTAAGCCGTGTGTGTTGAGTTGTCCCTTGTGTTAGGTCGGCAGTGTAGTTAAGTCGCTAGGTCGTCTCTAGCGTTAGGTCGGCAGTAGTGTTGAGCCGTGTTTGTGTTAGACCATGTGTTGTGTTAGGTCGGCAGGTCGTGGGATTCTTGATTCGTAGGTCGTTAGGTCGGCGACGACTCAAGGGGACGCAGCCTATAAATAGAAGTGCCTATCTTCATTTTTGGAATCCGGATTTTGAAGCGACGAAGTACTGCCATTTTGAGAGCTCGACTACAACACTTCTACACTTCTTTTCTCCACTCTAATCTAGTGCTTTCTTCCATCCAAGATTGAAGATCAAATCGAAGATCCAAGAGCCAAAGTTGAAGATCTCCATCCATCGAAGAGAGGTTTCATCATTTGAAGGGAAACCTTGTCGGATCAAGCTAGATCCTTTGCCTTCCAGATCTGGAGTTTGTTGTTTTTGAGGTGTTTAGGTGATTCGGTGAGTGGTGGTTATCTCTCACACGGACCCAAAGGAGTATATTGGATCGGTGGTTTGTTTGTGTGTTAAAGATAGCGATTTCATGCATTTTCCTTAAGTCTGCATGTAGATCCATTGTTCATAAAGTTTTGATATCCATTTTACTATATGTTAACCTATGCTAGTTCATTCATCAAGATATTACTTAGAATTCATGCTTGTTAGATTCGGACCCTTTAATTATGAAATTGCCATTATTGTTATAACTATTTATTTAGATCTTATTTGAATGATTGATTACTTGGATGAATGATTGATTTGATTGATTAGTTGATTAGTGATTGAATTTGGACAAGTTGGTCGAAGACGATTCAAAAGCTAAGTGGAAAGGCTCTTGAATAAGGAAAGCTGCTCGTGGCATATGAAGCAGATGATAAAGCTCATATGCATAGAATTGATCATGATGTTGACATGGGACTTTGCTATGATGTGATGAGGCAAAGCATGATGTTGAGATGGGACTTTGCTATGATGCGATGAAGCAAAGCATGATATGAGATAGCCTTGGCTTAATCCAGACGGGATCATTCCAAGCATGTTGATAACTCGGTGATGTGGTTCGAGTTTGTTGATAATGGTTGGCTCGAGAGGCGCTTGAGCTAGTATGTGAATAGTCGTCGAGGAGGATGACTAGAAGGCTGAGATTTCATCGTTGTTGAAGGTTCTAACATGCTCAAAGCAAGGGTACGTTGGGACGGGTCACGATGACGTCCCAGGCACGGGTCACGATGACGTGTTAGTACTCTGGGCAGATTCGATAGTCCTAGGCACGGGTCACGACGACGTGCGGAGTTATGTCTAGAACCGAGTTTACCATTAGCCCTTAGCGGACGGATGAAATAATGGGCCGGTCATTCAATTAACGGTGAAATCGAGGCAATGATAACAGTGATAGCCAGAGTCATGGATGTTTGGACGTTGGTTGAACCATCATTCGGTCTCAAGAGCGATGCTTTCTGAGTGCTTATCTGATCTTGGTTTAGGCCTTGGGGGTTTGTACTTGGAAAACATCGACCTTGACCCGAGTGATAATTGCTTTACTTTAATTGTCTGCTTTTCTATGTTGTTTCTGCTTAGTGGGTCTGGGGGCTATCACTGTAGAAAGAGGTGGAGTGGGATGGTTGGGTTCCTATTCCTTTTTACCCTTTATGCTCTTTTGGTATGTTTGATAGTTGATTTACTGCTCACTAAGACTTTTGTCTGACTCAAGGTTTTATGTTTAACTCTTATCACCTTGGGCTGTTCATCCATGTTGGAATGGGCAGACTAGGTAGCGGGTGACAGGTATTGTTCTTAGTGACCAACGCTGTTGATGACGAAGACGAGCTGGAGGCTTTTGTATATTATTTTCTTACTTTATGTACTGGATGTTCCGCTGTCTGTATGATTCTCTGAGTGTTATGTAGTGAGGCTTGATGTATTGACTTTCCAGATTGTTGTACCAAACTATTATGAGTCTATATGATGAGATTCTGTTCTATAGATCTTCACTATGTATACTTTCTATTGTATTTCATCCATGCGCTGTGAGTAATACGATGGAGTTTATTGTTTTACCTTACCCTGACGATCATCCATGGCTGCCTGGCATACTTTACAGCGCACTATTCCCTTGTTTGGTGCAGGAGTCATGGGCGGTCGTCACAATCCCTCCAACCTGTTTTCCCTGCATCCACAGATATTAGCACAACAAATATATATATATGTAACGATCCCCCGTTCTGACCGCCTCCAGTCGGTAATTAAACCAACTAGAAACATTCAAAATGACGGATTGTTATTTAGTTTATAGAATTTAAAAAGAATCAGCCACAAAATCAAAGAATAATAATAACATTTCACATAAATAATTTTTTTCTTTTTATACAAATATCAGAGTTTATACGATGCATTTAAATTTTTATACAGCGGAATATCTCTTTTAAATACAAAAATCCTGAAAAGCTAAAGTGAAGCGTTAATCCCCCTCTCTCTAACTTCGCTGCCTGAAAATCTTCAAGCTGTAAAATACTCGGTCTGACCCGAGTATTACATTCAATGGAAAATAATACACGGGTCAGTCTAATTCAAAACTCAGTTATTAGTGCATAGAAGCTATAATAATTAAACAACAATTAGACGACAGTAAAAATAAATTCACATATCCGATCCTTTAACAAGAAATCGGATAATGGTAAATATAACGCTCAACGGTGTTAAACAATAAATCAGCGGATTCAGATTATCAACGAAGATGGATGAAGGAATTATTTATGAAGGTAATTTAGGAAAAAAAACAACAATATTGCCTAAACGGCAATTAACAACAAAATCATCAATTTAAATCAAATCAATTTAAATAATTGAAATGTTACTTGAAAACATCAAAACCGATTGGCTGCAGTACACGCACACGTGCACTGCCTCGCCAATACGGCATATGAAATACGCAAAGGATCAATGGATCAAAAGAAAAAGAAATATCAATTAAAATCAATACTGTGTGGCTGCAGTGCACGCACGCGTGCACTGCCTCGCCATTGCAGCGTGACATAAGAAAAAATCAGGAAATATACAGAAGAAGGTACAAACGAACACAAGGTCAAATCCGAGCTATTTGCTGGATTCAACACAAGTGTAGTCAGAAAACAATCTATTTGTATCAATGTAATGCAAAACAACAAGGGCAACTGCAACTAAAAACTGCAGGGGTCAAGTCACGATTTACATGACTCAACACAAATGAATGCAACTCATTTTTCAATGAATTAGAATAACTTGATTACAAGATGGTGATGCAAAATAAACTTCATCATAGAAATAATATACAATGTGCACAGCCACTAGGACATACGGATATACAGTATGAACTAAAAAGGAATGAGGACTCAACGCACAAATTTGAAAAACAATGGACAACAGACTGTATATGATGGCAGCCCATTGTACGTAACAGTTTGCAACAGTGTAAAGCAAGGCTACTACAGGGTGCAGCAGACACAAAAGTTGACTGTACATGATGGCAGTAAAACATCGAGACAATAAAATTCAAAGATGCAACAAAATGGAACTGCATGATTCAGTTCAAACAAAATTGATCAACTACAAAGGCGGTAGTGAATGTAGACATACCAAACTCAAGATTTCAGAATGTAGTGGCCATACACATATATACATACAAGAATGAATGTATACAAACGATCAGCCATCAAAGAACAGTACATATGCAATTTGGATATGCAAGCATACAGTATCAACATAGACAAAAGTGAAGAATATCTGGAGTGAATGCAGACAACTACAGACATGAACCCACAATGAAGTGCAACAGGTGAAACAACTACAGATGCATAAGGTCAAGTGAATCAACTTACTTGGAGTGAATGCAATAAGGTATGCAACCCAGTGTCGACAACTGTGCAACAGGTCAAGCAATGATGCAGACAAAAAGGCAAAGACTCAAGTATATGGATGCAAAGCTTCAACAAATTAAATAAACTGAATGCGAAGATCCAATGTCTCAAATGACTCAAGTACATGAATGCAAAGGACTCATATATGAAGATCACAAGACACATGTACAACTGCTATACAATCAGACTCGACAATATTCACAGATGAAGAATGGAAGAAAGACACAAAAACAAGTTTAGTACAAATCTGAACCAATATACATGAATGCACTAAGCATCTGCAGACAACATGCTCGAAGCAAAAGAATGCAACAATGAAGACTATTTCAAAATTCTAATCAAATACAAATGCAACCAGATGATAGTGTAACTCAATATGGCAACACAACTACACAATGAAGCATGAATGAATGCTACAGGCTCAAGAACAATGGACTCAAGTCCAAATGAACACGTGATAGTGCAACTCAATATGGCAATACAACTACAAAATGACACAGACCAATGCAACATGTTCAAGTCAATGAACATGTACAAGTGAAGGCAGTGGCAACTGCAATAATATGCAGTGAAGTCAAAGAAGTGCAACTGGACAACAAACAAAGAAATACAACAGCAATAAAAACAACACTGATACAAATGATCAGATACCAGACTACAAGTAACTGGAAATGACCAAGGAACTAGCAACATAACTGCAGGCTACAGGTCGGCAGCACCATGCAGATTCAAAGTATAGATTCAACATCACAAAGCAACTATATACATGACAAACACTACAAGTCAGAATGCACAAGGAAACACAAGCAACCAAAACCTTGATCAAGTGCAAATGCAGATTGTAAATGGAACAGCGAGTCAGTGAAGATCAAAGTCTGGGTACAAGTGCAAAAACAAACTATATATCAGTCAATCCAAAATATCACAAAGTAGATCACTTCGAATGAACGAAGTCATTGAAATGCCAGAAATCAAAACCACTGATGGCCAAAGAAATCAACAAAAAACAAAATGACCGTAGTCAATAACGAACTAGCAAGTTCACAGCCGTGAGTATCAATTAAACGAACAACAAAAATCCCCAATTTGAATAAGCCAGAAATCAACAAATATCAAAACCTAATTACACTCGAGCATGAATTAGATGTGAGTAGTAATAACAATTACTCACCTTATCACGAATCGAAACAGCCGAGGTAAGTAATGAGCGCGATATCCACTCGATCGAGTTGCAGGTGTTGGCGCCCTCGATTTATCCAAGCCCTAATTGTTGAAGAGCAACAGGAAGTACTAACGGGCTTCACGAGTTTGAAGACGAACGAAAACCCTAATTTAATTTAGAGAGACGAAAGAGGGTTCGTGGCCGCCATTTTTTTCTTTCGTTTGATTTTTTTTCTGCTTTGAAATGATGGAGGAAGGGGAACGAAGTACTTAAAAATAGAACGAGGCGTACTTTACATGATTTCAAAATCTTAGGGTTTGACAGTAACGAAATTTATAGACCAAATCTCGGCTGAGAGGATTTGGTTAGGGTGGCTGCATTTATTAATTTGTACCATGCTTCATAATATTTTTTTTTCATTAGCTTCTTTAGTAAGCTTCATAGGTATATAAACGTTTTGAATTTCAACTATCAAATATTAATTTATATTAACAAGTTTTTTACAATTAGATTTTATACTTGTATTTTGTATTGATAAAATTTTATTCCATTTTATTTAAGTTAAAGAAAAATGTTATTAAAACTAACCATCAATCTATTAATTTACATAGACAATAATTCTTCAATCCAAATTATTTTTCTAAGTCATTGGTTCGAATCTTATATACAAATTTAATATTCAATTTCAAACTCCAAAGTCAAATTTAAATTTTTATTCAACTTTCGATAGATTAAATTTTAAAATTAAATCACCAAATTCATAGTTATATTGGGAATTCAATTTAAAACATCATTCAAATATTTAAAATTAATTAAATATTTTCAATTTAAATTGTTCAAAATTCAGGGTCATTACAACCTTCCCCCCTTAAAAGAATTTCGTCCCGAAATTACAAGTTAGGAAAAAAAAATGATTGTTAAAATCTCACCGATATTTATATCCTACACAATTTTACCAAGTTTGAAACTTATTAAAAATAAATGAGTTCCTTTTGTTTTATCTTAATAGCTTTGTTCATTATCTCTTGTTCATTAATTTTCTACAATCAAGAAGTAAGGATCTTTTACTAAAATTTTCGACTTACGAAACTCAGATTTAAACTTAAAATTCTTCACGTTAGAGATTTGCATATTATATCTTTTCCAAAGCTATGGACTTTTCAAAATATTTCAAAAATCCTCTTCCTTAGTTCATTAGGTGGGAATTATGAAATTTTAATTTAGACTATTGATTGTTATTTAAAGTTTGAAAATACTTGCTAACTCGAAATTTAACAAGTCTATCGTCGTTCTTAAAGACATTAGGCATACGCTGGCCAAGCGCAGGACTAAAAATCTCCAAGTACTAAATATACTTGCTTCAATTCCCAGTGAAAATACTTAAAAATTCTTTTAAAAATGGATATGGAAAGCACATTTCCCCATGGATCACAGTTTACCCGGCGGTTACGCTATTATCCCAGTAGAATCACTTGTAACCGTAGATTTCTCATCTCTCTTGAATTTCGCCATGGTTGTAGCCATAGATCGCGGTCCACACGGCGGTTACGCTACTATCCCAGTAGAGTCGCTTGTAACCATAGGCATCTCGCCCCTCGAATTTTGCTTTGGCTTCTAGATTGCAGTTTACTCGGCAGTTGCGCCACTATCCCAGTGGAATCGCTTGTAACTGTAGGCATCTCGCCCCTCAAATTACGCTAGTCACTCCAACTAATGGAAAACAAATGGCCAATCCAACTAATAGAAAACAAATGGCCAATCCAACTAATGGAAATCAAATAACCAATCCAACTAATGGAATTCAAATGGTCAATCCAACTAATGGAATTCAACGTAGCTACGACTTTCAAATGGACACTCATATCGAGTTCCAACAACCTTCACAAATTTTAAATGGAAGGTACTTTTCCATATCCTCAGTTTAGAAAACATAATATCATACATAGATAGTACTTCATTTCACATTTCGTACATATCATACCTATGTAAACTTACATAAGTTTTCCATAACAATTACTTTCTAAACTGATGGTTTTCGAATTTACTATATTCTCATATATAAGTTCCGAAAACCTCAATATCTCATACCCATAACAAATAGAGGATTCATGAGTTTTCCATCTCATTACTGATTTAAAATTTTCCTCTAAGTCGATTTAGAATTTTAAGGTTATCTCAAACCTAATTCACATTCAAAATTCAATTTATTATCGACTTCACACTCGATTTGGATTTCACGTGACATCGTAAATTCTCAACACATAATTGATGTCTACCGATATATAACCTCTGAGCTCGTATGTCTCAGAGAAGGGTGTTAAGCTAAGAGAATAAATTCTCCGCCACCAAACAGATATATATTTAATAGAGATCAATTGCTATGTCGTTAATTCACAATGTTAGACATACAATCCAAATCGTCCATCTGAAATTCAAAACTCAACTTATATTGTTTTCGGTGTCGAAGTTAAACTCAATTTAACTCAAGATTCAATCTTTTTGGAAAAAATTTCAAGTTGAACTAATTGTTCAAATTTCCCATTTATTCTTTTCAACTTCGACTTAATTCATAGTTTGAATTCCGCATACTTTTCACAAAATTGGTTTTAAACCAACTTCAAACTTTCCCAAAAATATCTTTACCAGATATATAATTTTCCACACTTAACTATTTGAAAACAAATTTCAAATCATTTTTCACCTTTCAATCTTTGAAAACAAATTTCAAATCAATTTCCTTAAACGGAAACACTTCCTAATATTTATCCATTTTAAACTTAAAATGGTTCATTTAAACCAATCAAATAAATCCTTACCGATTTATTTTAAACTTACGTTCCAAATCCGTAAATTTATTTCCATATTTCAAAAATAAATCAATATTTATTTTTAACAAATTTCCCTTTCTTTTATAAATTCCATAGTGAATTTACATTTCCAAAATATCTATGAATATACGATTTTCAAATCGATTTCAAATATTCATTTTCAATTTATCTTTAAAAGATAAAATCTCAAAACATTCACTTCATATTGGAAAAACATTTCCATACTTATTTAATAATAAGTAATCCATAAATCCATTTTATTTTCAACACTTGAAAAATATTCAATATACTTATATTGTAATCAAGTATATATATCATTCTTTAAGGAGAGCGATCATTTAAACACATTTATTTGAGTCAAAACGAATGTTGCGTAAAACATCGTTACGACAACCCAAAATCACTAGTATAGGGATTCGAATTTAAGATAGATATATAAATCCCAATACTATATAAACATTTCCTTTTGGAAACCATTTACTATAACAACAGTGTTATAGTCCACCATTTCCTTTTATTTCTCTCGAAAACGTCTATTTCAACAATGAATGTTGAAATCTATGTATTCGATACTTAATGCATTTTAAAACATCTTTAAAACCATTAACTTCATTTCATAATATCACTTCCCTAAAACATATCTGTTTTATTTAACAATATATTCACTGTCCAAAATCGTGAATATACTTCGTTAACCAATTTCAATATTCTACGCATTTAATTCAGAATTATCCACTGTCCAAAATCGTAGATATAATTCCTAACCAAACTCTTATTATCACAATATTTAACTTTAAAGGACAATTCGCTGTCCAACATCACGAATATATCTCCTTTAATAACTTCTATGTTTCGTTTATCAAATTCAATTGGTTTCGAATTTATAAACAATCTTTACAAATTCCATTTCTATTTGTAAAATTTCGATTTATAAATCTCCTTTATTAATTCAATTCAATTTATATAACTCAATTATATACCAAAAGTCCATTTATAAGTTAAGTACTTATAATTCATTTATTTACTAAATCGTTTTTCACGACATTTGAAATCAATTTCCAAAAGAATTCAGAATCAAATTCCCAAGTTATAGTTCAACGATCCCCTTGGCTATAACTAAATTGACATGTCATTTTATTTTCCAATTTATTACTTTGGAGATATTCAAAATATTTGATTTAAACCAATTCACTTAACTTATATTTTATTTTCCATAAATCTCTGCAATTCGATAATGGGTTTTCGAATGATCGGGACTCAAATCTAAGGAGACCTCACCGAAGAGAAACTATCGCAAACCTAAATTTAGAGAGCTACAAAAGAGAGGGGGATTGCCCGAAAAGGATTTGAATTTTCAAAATACCTTTTATTTACAAAGAAAACAATTTTATACTTCTTTAGATTTGAAAAACGTTCCCTTTAAAGTGATTCTGGTAACTATTCATATTAAACGCCATAAACTAAGCTTTGTGTAAACCAAAGCTCTGATTCCACTTTGTAACGATCCTCCGTTCTGACCGCCTCCAGTCGGTAATTAAACCAACTAGAAATGTTCAAAATGACGGATTGTTATTTAGTTTATAGAATTTAAACAGAATCAGCCACAGAATCACAGAATAATAATAACATTTCACATAAATAATTTTTTTTCTTTTATATACAAATATCAGAGTTTATACAATGCATTTAAATTTTTATACAGCGGAATATCTCTTTTAATACAAAAATCCTGAAAAGCTAAAGTGAAGCGTTAATCCCCCTCTCTCTAACTTCGCTGCCTGAAAATCTTCAAGCTGTAAAATACTCGGTCTGACCCGAGTATTACATTCGAAGGAAAATAATACACGGGTCAGCCTAATTCAAAACTTAGTTATTAGTGCATAGAAGCCATAATAATTAAACAACAATTAGACGACAGTAAAAATAAATTCACATATCCAATCCTTTAACAAGAAATCGGATAATGGTAAATATAACGCTCAATAGTGTTAAACAATAAATCAGCAGATTCAGATTATCAACGAAGATAGATGAAGGGATTATTTATGAAGGTAATTTAGGGAAAAAACATCACTATTTCCTAAACGGCAATTGACAACAAAATCATCAATTTAAATCAAATCAATTTAAATAATTGAAATGTTACTTGAAAACATCAAAACCGATTGGCTGCAGTACACGCACACGTGCACTGCCTCGCCAATACGGCATATGAAATACGAAAAGGATCAGTGGATCCAAAGCAAAAGAAATATCAATTAAAATCAATACTGTGTGGCTGCAGTGCACGCACGCGTGCACTGCCTCGCCATTGCAGCGTGACATAAGCAAAAATCAGGAAATGTACAGAAGAAGGTACAAACGAACACAAGGTCAAATCTGAGCTATTTGCTGGATTCAACACAAGTGTAGTCAGAAAACAATCTATTTGTATCAATGTAATGCAAAACAACAAGGGCAACTACTACTAAAAACTGCAGGGGTCAAGTCACGATTTACATGACTCAACACAAATGAATGCAACTCATTTTTCAATGAATTAGAATAACTTGAGTACAAGATGGAGATGCAAAATAAAATTCATCAAAGAAATAATATACAATGTGCACAACCACTTGCACATACGGATATACAGTATGAACTAAAAAGGAATGAGGACTCAATACACAAATTTGAAAAACAATGGACAACAGACTGTATATGATGGCAGCCCATTGTACGCAACAGTTTGCAACAGTGTAAAGCAAGGCTACTACAGGGTGCAGCAGACACAAAAGTAGATTGTACATGATGGCAGTAAAACATCGAGACAATAAAATTCAAAGATGCAACAAAATGGAATTGCATGATTCAGTTCAAACAAAATTGATCAACTACAAAGGCGGTAGTGAGTGTAGACAAACCAAACTCAGGATTTCAGAATGCAGTGGCCATACACATATATACATACAAGAATGTATGTATACAAACGATCAGCCATCAAAGAACAGTACATATGCAATTTGGATATGCAAGCATACAGTATCAACATAGACAAAAGTGAAGAATATTTGGAGTGAATGCAGACAACTACAGACATGAACCCACAATGAAGTGCAACAGGTGAAACAACTACAGATGCATATGGTCAAGAGAATCAACTTACTTGGAGTGAATGCAATAAGGTATGCAACCCAGTGTCGACAACAGTGCAACAGGTCAAGCAATGATGCAAACAAAAAGGCAAAGACTCAAGTATATGGATGAAAAGCTTCAACAAATTAAATAAACTAAATGCAAAGATCCAATGTCTCAAATGACTCAAGTACATGAATGCAAAGGACTCATATATGAAGATCACAAGACACATGTACAACTGCTATACAATCAGACTCGACAATATTCACAGATGAAAAATGGAAGAAGGACATAAAAACAAGTTCAGTACAAATCTGAACCAATATACATGAATGCACCAAGAATCTGCAGACAACATGCTCGAAGCAAAAGAATGCAACAATGAAGACTACTTCAAAATTCTAATCAAAGACAAATGCAACCAGATGATAGTGTAACTCAATATGGCAACACAACTACACAATGAAGCATGAATGAATGCTACAGTCTCAAGAACAACGGACTCAAGTCCAAATGAACAAGTGATAGTGCAACTCAATATGGAAATACAACTACAAAATGACACAGACCAATGCAACATATTCAAGTCAATGAACATGTACAAGTGAAGGCAGTGGCAACTGCAATAATATGCAGTGAAGTCAAAGAAGTGCAACTGGACAACAAGCAAAGAAACACAACAGCAATAAAAACAACACTGATACAAATGATCAGATACCAGACTACATGTAACTGGAAATGACCAAGGAACTAGCAACATAACTGCAGGCTACAGGTCGGCAGCACCATGCAGATTCAAAGTATAGATTCAACAACACAAAGCAACTATATACATGACAAACACTACAAGTCAGAATGCACAAGGAAACACAAGCAACCAAAACCTTGATCAAGTACAAATGCAGATTGTAAATGGAACAGCGAGTCAGTGAAGATCAAAGTCTGGGTACAAGTGCAAAAACAAACTATATATCAGTCATGCCAAAATATCACAAAGTAGATCACTTCGAATGAATGAGGTCATTGAAATGCCAGAAATCAAAACCACTGATGGCCAAAGAAATCAACAAAAATCAAAATGACCGTAGTCAATAACGAACTAGCAAGTTCACAGCCGTGAGTATCAATTAAACGAACAACAAAAATCCCCAATTTGAATAAGCCAGAAATCAACAAAAATCAAAACCTAATTACACTCAAGCATGAATTAGATGTGAGTAGTAATAACAATTACTCACCTTATCACGAATCGAAACAGCCGAGGTGAGTAATGAGCGCGATATCCACTCGATCGATTTGCAGGAGTTGGCGCCCTCGATTTATCCAAGCTCTAACTGTTGAAGAGGAACAGGAAGTACTAACGGGCTTCACGAGTTTGAAGACGAACAAAAACCCTAATTTAATTTAGAGAGACGAAAGAGGGTTCGTGGCCGCCATTTTTTTCTTTCGTTTGATTTTTTTTCTGCTTTGAAATGATGGAGGAAGGGGAACGAAGTACTTAAAAATAGAACGAGGCGTACATTACACGATTTCAAAATCTTAGGGTTTGACAGTAACGAAATTTATAGACCAAATCTCGGCTGAGAGGATTTGGTTAGGGTGGTTGCATTTATTAATTTGTACCATGCTTCATAATATTTTTTTTTATTAGCTTCTTTAGTAAGCTTCATAGGTATATAAACGTTTTGAAGTTCAACTATCAAATATTAATTTATATTAACATGTTTTTTACAATTAGATTTTATACTTGTATTTTGTATTGATAAAATTTTATTCCATTTTATTTAAGTTAAAGAAAAATGTTATTAAAACTAACCATCAATCTATTAATTTACATAGACAATAATTCTTAAATCCAAATTATTTTTCTAAGTCGTTGGTTCGAATCTTATATACAAATTTAATATTCAATTTCAAACTCCAAAGTCAAATTTAAATTTTTATTCAACTTTCGATAGATTAAATTTTAAAAATAAATCGCCAGATTCATAGTTATATTGGGAATTCAATTTAAACCATCATTCAAATATTTAAAATTAATTAAATATTTTCAATTTAAATTGTTCAAAATTCAGGGTCGTTACATATATATATATCAATCCAGACCGATATCCACATTTATATTCAACCAATCACGCAAATATTTAATTATTAACTATTTAAATTGTTTAGCACCCAGATGTGAGTGAGAATAACTCACCTTGAGTTTTGGCAAGCGTTCGAAATTTAATATATACCGAACGACGTTCGATTTAACTCAAATTTCTACTTGCCCGGAATGATTCCTGAACTGCACCATTGTGTAGTACTCTTTTCTGCGATTCCAGCGCGGCCAAATTCGCTGAATTCTGATAACAAATGCACGAGATATGGTTGTTTAAAGATTGAATAAAATTTATAAAAAAAAATTCCTTTAATTTCATATAAAATCTAACTACCACAATCGTGACCGTTCGTTCAACTTCAGGAAATCACAGCCGCCCCCATACTCTTCTTCCTCACGCGATCTACAGCTACAACCGAACCCAATATTATAATTTAGGGTTAGGAATCGCCACCGCCTCGAGCACCATGGCCACGATCGGCCACCACCACACGCACGACCTTCGAGAGATCCCCCCACACCCACAATAGCAACGAGCTCGGCACTTCCTAGGCGTACAAAATTGCATACGAATGGGCTGCGTTCGAGCTCTTGTAACCGCCGATTCACTTCGCCAAATTCAATCACATCCGTTCACTTTGTAGATCTCGAAGTCCTCTTCGAAACTCTAGTTAAAATTTTTAGCTAACAATCAAAGGATTTGAAGAAAAAAATGAGGAAGAAGGAAGGTGAATATCGGCCATAGAAGATGGATGCGGCGGCTCCTGATAATAGATTACGGTTTTGATTATTATAATGTTTTATAACTTTAATTAATATTATTTTAATTTTACGCTTCAAATGTCAACGACTTATGCAAACGAACTCCAATTCCCACGTACCAATAGGCGTTCCTAGGGTTTTTCCACGTTCTGGACACAATGGAACAAGCTTCGTAAGATAATTCGGTCGTATGTGCGAGTTACGGAATTAGATGATCAACATAAAATTAAATCGGTTAAATCGATTTCTATGCGTTTCGATCTGCCACGGTCAAACGACAACTCCGATTGCTACGAAAATTGAAATCCGATAATAACTAACTATTACAGATCTAATGGAACTAGATTCGTCGAATTCCGAGAGTGTGCTCCGAAAGGCTATTTTAACTTGTCTATTAAATCGAGCGATTTTCACAATCGTCGAAATCATCTAAAATTTCACTTTTAAAATTTTATTAACTCTATTATAACTCGTTTGAAATTTATATTCAAATTAGAAATCATTCTGATTCGTTTTAAATCAAAATTTGAATATTTTCATTATTATTTTATTAAATTCCATTATTAATTTAACATAAATTTCCCAAGAATAACTTATTAACTTTTAAATCCACCTAATAATCCAACAACACTTTTGATGACCAAATAGACTTAAAATAAATTTTAGAACCCATTTCCATATCTATTTACCACCATATTCACAATTTATCCCGATTCAATATTTAATTATTATTATTTAAATTCCAATTGGATTACCATATTTGGAATTATACGTAATTCATTAATTCCACCCAATTCTTTTTATTTTAAAACTAATTCAAAATCTACATTGAACATTTAAAATGAATTAAATGTTCAAAATTCCATGTCAAAAATTCTGGGATGTTACAAATACGAACCATTTGGGTTAAATAAGAAGAGGTAGAAGAAGAGAAAACAAAACAACATCAGAATCTAAGCATCGCAGCGGAATAAAATATAATAGATAAAAACAGGTCTCTACACAAAATAAATCTATATCTGTTTTATACATACATCAGCAGAATACATCATCAGAGTTCAACAAAATCAATAATATACAACTCGACAGTCATATAAACCTGTCCTTAAAACTGAATACACAACGGAATAATAATCAAGTACGGAAGTACACATCGCCATCCAGCTCGTCTCCTAAGCTACACATCATCATATCCCGAGTATTACAGTTAAATAACAACCGAGTCAGTCTGGAATAACAGCGTGAGAAATCACACTCAATTTCATTATTAAAGTTTCAAAATCCTTTTGAAAACAAAAGCATCTCGTAAGACCACGCCAGAAATAAACATGTTTGGTTTTTACCTTACAATAGCTAAAACACTTTTTATTAAAATCCTCCAATATTATAATAGTGTCTATATACAAATACTTATTCAATTAGCTGAAATTGTTACATTTATTAAATTCCAGCTACTAGCCACAAAGTGGGTAATACAAACAAAACTCGTAAAAGGCGTGTAGGGAGAATGGATTTCCAACTAATGACTAGGCACTGGGGTACCACCTGTCACGGTACGTGGACGAGATCACCATACTGAGGATTACTCCCAATCCCCTGCAACACCCCTTACTGGATAATCCCGAGTAAGATCATCCCACGGTTGGGATCAGCAACCGCACCACTAAGCCGAAATAAAGGGACATTTAGACAGGGATGACCTCACCCTATTAGACTCTACCCACCTAGCCTTACTGCATAACCCCTGATTTTCAGCCGTTCCCGGTTGATGAGGCTTGAGGCTAAGCGTTACCTTTAGATAACTCTTCTCTTAGAATGCTCATCGTCCACCTAACGATGTTCTGAAAACCTTCATCCATACAAGTCCGTCCCGCGTTCGAACGGAACCGAAGGCACTATTCCTACTACATCCAATTTGGAATCATCCTCAGGATTAGTAGCGACTAGCCCTTGCACTTCACTTCTTCATCATCGACTGCGAACTCGTTTTACCCACGAAAACGTACAAACCGGATCGAAGTGGTCTTCGAGAAATAAATCCCGATTCCCGATCTCTTCAAAACGATCAGCGCTTTGGCCAATATTGATAGTCGGTGATTTAACTATCAATTAACATTCCTAAAAATCCATCACAAAATAAATAATTCCCCACATTATTTATTTTCCTCAAAAACATCTTTGCAAGATATATTTCCATTTTCAAACCCTTTTGAAAACAGTTCTCAAACCCAACTCTTCTCATGGAATAAATTCTAAAATATTTATTTCCAATGAAAACCCCAAGTACAAAGCTTTATATTTAAAAATAAGTTTAAAACACTTTATTTTAAAATATACTTTAACATTTAAATTGAAAACTACTTCCATACTTTATTAAAAATATATACTTTAGAAATATTTAAAATGAGGTTATTTTATAAAATATAAAACTAGATTTTCTCTTCTAAAACAAAATACCAAGTCACCTTTACATAATTACTACAATAATAGATTTAAAAAATACTTACTTTAGAAATTAAACATTTAGAAATAATAAATTTCTAAAACATGCTTGTAAAATCAACATTAAAGCCTTTAACTTATATTTAAAAATTTACTTTGAAAATGTACTTGGCTATCCAGGGAAATATACTTCTCTTCACATCCTTTAAAAATAAATCACTATTTATTTTTTAACAAGTTTTCCATTTTTTAATAAACTCCCACCGTGAATTTATATTACTTCACTTTTATAAACCTAGTTTATAAATTTCTTAGTCCCCTCCCCCTTTAAAATTCCAATTTCAAACACTTGAATCAATTTCCAAATTGATTTCCAATTTACTCCATTTTGAAATAAATTTCTTCACTTACTCAATTTATTTCAAAACTCATTGACTTCAGATTTTATTTCTTTATTATGATTTAAAATCTTTTAACTGAAAAATACCAATTTCAGATTTTTCCAAATTCCTTCTTTATCCTTTTAAATAAATTTAAACTTTGAATTTAAATAATTCTTTATTCCCTTAAATAATATCACTTATGTTTTAAAATTCGTTATTTCTCTGTTTATTCAAAATCCCCTTCCCATACTCGGAATTTATTTATTAGAATTTTAAAATCACCTTTAACCTTTTCCAATTCATTCTTAAATTTAATCAAATTCTCTACAATTATTTTACTTACAAATTCACTCTTTTATTTTCTTCTCAAAAATCCAATTCTATATATTTTGATAACTCGGTGTACCGAAATGTTGAAGCAAACTATAGCATTCAATAATCATAACAGAGAATATTAAATAATCTAAATTAATGTTGAAGAATCCAGTTAGATCCCTCCAACCTATTTCCCTGCATCCATAGATGTTAGCACAACACCAATTCCACTTCGTGGTGGAATATCGCGGTATATGAGATTAATATTAGATCATCCGCTATTATGCGGTGCATAGGGTCTCATCCACTATATAATGCGGGAAATCAATCATCCAATATATACTATTACTACTATATATAATATAGTACATCAAATCAATTCAATCATCCAACAAATTATTTAAATTTAACCATTTAAATTTAAATAATCCCGGTGAGTGAGATTAACTCACCTCTGACGTTTGCAATCCCAATCCAAATCTCTACTTGTTTTCCTCATAGTTTTAAACCTTGTATAAATATTATACAATTTATTAATATTTCGAATTAATTAAATAACCAAGGTCCATGTAGTAAATTTTAATTTGACAAATAATTTAATTACACAATGAATTTCCCCTTTGAAACTACATATACGCTGATAAAATATATTGTAAACTCCATTACCATTTTTTTTATTATACCAATCCCTATATTTTCCTAAAGCTATAAGAAAATTTATGTTTAATCCTTTTCCTTTACTTCATTTATTTACTTAAATTATAACTCTACATAGATTTAAAATGTGACGCCCCACCTGTATACCCACGCTAGCCAAGAACACTACGGTGTAGTGCTGTCAACTAGCACGGAGAATAAGGTTGTTGAGGAGCGGCCATCAGTAGTTAGGCCTTACACTAGTATTGGTTATCTCGATAGGAGTGGTATATATATATATATTCTTTCATTTTTCATCTCTGATTTATTTTCTCCCATCGAAATACCCCAATTCTAGTATAAAACGAACTACGATGGTTCATAATAGTTTAGAACAGTAAATATAAAATAATAACATAGATAATATAAATGCGGAACACAGATAAAACAGAAAGTCTCATATATGCAATAACTGATGTCAGTTACAATGCATTTGATATAGAACATATGATACAATGCATATGATACAACTACAACAGTCGACTCAGGAAGTTACATATACAAGTACATTAGCATATATAATATACATGAATACATATCTTCCTATACAATGATACTGACTACTACAAATGACGATGACTACTCCAAAAGATATGAAAGAACTTCATAGCTCTAGCAGCAACCCAAAGCAAAATATCTACAACCTGTAAATACACGGTCTGACCTGAGTATTAAATTCAAAAGAAAATAATACTCGGGTCAGTCTAATTCAAACTCAGTTATTAGTGCACAGAAGCAGTAATAATTAACTAATGACTAGATGACAGTCATAATAAATCTCGTCTATCCGATCCTCAAATAAAGAAATCTGATAACGATAAATATAACACGTAACAGTGTTAAACAACAAATCAGCAAATTAAACCATATCAGAATACAATTCAGAATATTGAATTGAATAAACAAAACAGTTCAAACCAATGAAATATCAATTAAAATATTAATTCGATTAGGGCTGCAGTACACGCACGCGTGCACTGCCTCGCCACTACAGCATAAGGAAATACCCAACAAAAGCAATTAGAATATCAATAAAAGCAATACCGTGTGGCTGCAGTTCACGCTTGCGTGCACTGCCTTGCTACTACAGTGATAATGTAACCAAAAACTCAATTCCGTGTGGCTGCAGTTCACTCTTGCGTGCACTGCCTTGCCACAACAGTAATGATGTACACAAACGGGCACAAGGTCAAACCCGAAATACCGGATTCAACACAGGTGAAATTCCAAAATCAACATGAAACTCAGGTGCAATAAAAATTGAATAGTGACATGCACAAACATAAGAACATGTAAGAGAAACATGTCGTAACTACAAAGCTAAGTCACTTACGAAAAGCAGAGGTCAAGTCAGTGACTCAACACAACTGCGGCAGCAACAACAATGCAGTAGTGCACAGAGAACTCAACAAGTCCAATAAGATAGCCAATATAACAAGCTAAATGTTCAAGCTACTGCACAATGCAAATGAAGACTAGTCCACAAGTATACCCAGTCACACACATATATGATCATGTGGCTACACAGTGTACAGACCATATAACGGAAATGCACATGTTAATTGGATAGCAAGTGCCACCCAGTGATGCAAGAAAGTGATCAGACAGGATGGAATTAAATCAATGGCAACCTCACAACCAACTAAGTCAGACTTCACTAAAAGAATGGACCAGTGCATTGTGACTTCTACATAATAGAGACCTCTATTTATATTTGAAACTTTGTTTAGAAAACTCAGGTCAAACCTTGGTTTAAAAGTTTAAAACAGTTCTTAAATTTTCAGAGTTATTAACTAACTGTTTTTAACTTAATATGTGTTTAATCTTTAGTTTAGAATATAACAACCAATATTGTCTTAACACTACGCTCAAAACAAATCAGTATATCAATAGAGAATGATTTTTAAATCAAACATTGTATCGAGAAAACTCAAAACAGAGGGGTATATGATATACAGCCTGCACTCCCATATTATTCATCATTCGTAAGGCATTCATATATAAAGATATAAACACACTCATTCACATACATATATGCATCAGAATTATACGTTTAAATTTGTTATTAAGTGATGTTGCTCACTGCAATAAAATGAAGCTGCAAAGCCAAACCATTAACAAAAATGCAAAGGTCAAGTCGGTGACTCAAGGCAGTTGCCACACCAAAACCCATGCAACATGGAAGGGTCGAAATGCAACTGTACATATGCCCAATATTACGTGAAACAAATGTGTAAGGTCAAAACAATACATCATAAATTTCAAAATGATATAAGTGTACGGTGCAGTGAAACTAAGGAGTGGATGTACACTACAACACTATAGAATAATGACATAAGTGTACAATGTAGTGAAACTTAGGTATGAATGAAGACGGCAACACAAGAGAGTGCACAACAATGTCGAATGATCTCATGTGGATGATGCAGGCAAGATCAAGCATGTTACAGCTACAATGCTCAAAACTAACCCCAATTTCAAATATGCATTGACCTAATAAGTGAAACAAAACCACAAACAAGTGTTCAACTGCAAAATATCAATATACTGCAAGTTCGACAGGTAAGAGATGAACACAGAGATGGTCAGAGCTGAGGCTCATAAGAATTCAACACTATGGTGACCACGAAATAAAGAAAAACCATATCAATCGAGTAAACAAACTTATTCGATATGAATAAATCTGAAATCATTAACATCGAACAAAAACAGGGCCGAGGCGACCAACTTACAAAATCAATCATTAAAACAAATCGAATGGCCGAAGACAGGTACCAAAAATCACGAATTAAACAAGCCAAGAAATCACGACCGAAGTAAGGTACCAAAAATTCAAGGCCGAACACAAAATCACCTAACTATGAATTCGAATTAGATGTGAGTATAAATTACTCACCTTGTCGATGAATTTAGATGAAGCCTAGCACACCAGACATCGAGCGAAGCCAGAGCAACCGAGGGAAGACGAATGACAAGATGAAAAAGGGGGCTGCCATTAATTTTCTTTTGAGGGTTTTAGGTTTTTGAACGAAAAAATAGAAAAAAGAGGGGGGGGGTCGAATTGAAAGAAAAAGGGAACGGCCACATACATATGTTAATGGTCACGACTTTACAAAGAAAAATGGGCCACTAACTAATTTTCAAAGCCCATCAATCTCCTTAACAATTTATAAAAGAATTTTAATTCAAATTTTAAAATTTTCAATAGGCAATTAGTTAAGAAAAGTTATCGTCCAAAGACGATCATTAATCAGTACGAAATACCGGGTTGTTACAGACTCCCCTCCTTAAAGAAATTGCGTCCTCGCAATCATAAAGAATAAAAGGACAAAAGGTAACAACCATAAGAGCATATCATCACAAGATGAAGAAATTTGAAATAGGAAGTTCACCACAAAGTGCATGAAAGAGAAAGCCTGAACGTGTTTGCTCGATGAATTCTCTGGATTCCAAAGTGAAATCCAAAGGATTTGAGAACCAGTGAGCTTTCTCGAGAAAAACATCGTTATTTCGAAGGTGCTACACCCCCGAAGCAATGATGTGAATCGGAGGTTGCTCAAGAATAAAAATCGGAAATCCCTAAGGCATTTCCGTAATTGGGAGACGTGGAAAACGTCATGAATAGTAGAAAATTAAGCCGGTACACCGGCGTAGTACAATGTAAACACCAAAGAAATCTTTTAATTTCATAAAAGAAATTAACAAATTCTCAACAAAATTTAATTATGAAATAGATAATCAGAATACAGAAATCACAAAACAGAAATATCTAATTATCGATATGATAATTAGAAAACAGCAAAATCAGCGAATCTAATTATCAACAAAGATAATTAGAAAACACAAATCACAAATATCTAACTATCAAAAACGATAATCAGGAATTACCACAACAGTAATCAAATTTCAAATCAACAAATATTCAATTGTCTAAACGATAATCAAATCTTAAATCACAAATATTTAATTATCACAAACGATAATTAAACCTCAAATATCTGATTATCACAAGCGATAATCAGAAACAACAAATATCTGATTATCAAAAACGATAATCAGAAATCACAAATCAACGAATATTTAATTATCACAACTGATAATCAAATTTTAAATCGCAAATATTTAATTATCACAAACGATAATTAAATCTCAAATATCTAATTATCACAAACGATAATTAGAAACAACAAATATCTGATTATCAAAACTGATAAATCAGAAATCACCAACATCCGATTATCAAAAACGATAATCAGAAATCACAAATTGTTTCAATTAACGAGTCCGGAATTAACCGAAATAGCAAACGCACATGACCCATAACCACGAGTTTTACTAAATCGTTTAATTCACTTCATCGTTTCCTTGAAAGTGCAAAATTGTGTATTTTAAAAAATAACATTTCACATTCTCAAACGGACAAGTCCGGAATTAAGCGAATCAGTAAAAAAAGGGGTCATAGTCCTTGATTTTTCTGAAACGTTTAAATCGCTTCCTCATTCTTTTGAAAGCGTAAACTGTAAAACTTCTGAAAACAATTTTCATTTATTTTATAAAAATAATAATTTACATTCTCAAACGAACAAGTCCGGAATTAAGCGAATCAGCAAAAGAAAGGGGTCATAGTCCTCGATTTTACTGAAATGTTTAATTCGCTTCCTCATTCTTTTGAAAGCGCAAATCGTAAAAATTTTGAAAACAATTTTTAAAACACGTGATTAAAGCAGCAACATCCGTAGCAACTTCGTCAAGGAAATTGCACTTCCCAAAATACCGTAAAAACGGAAAACAAAATAAGCATCGCGGGATAACCGCTTAAAAATCCATTTTAAAGTTGACGGTTACTGAAATCAAAGCTACAGTAATTTTTATTCGTCAAAATCCCATCAAAATAAATGGCATCAAAACATAATACCTGTGGATTTTCATTTATCAAAAATGTCACAAGAATCTTCTCAAAGAAAGAAAGGGATATCATACCCTAAACTTGTATTCATAACAAGTCAATGACACACGAATTCACCAATACACAAAAATTGATAAAACTTATCAATAGAAATCATGAAAATTGGTGAAGCACAAATTCCAGAAGACTACACAAGAAATCCAGAAGTCACAAGATGAGAGTATGAAACCTCGAATGGGAGTACGAAAACTTGAACGGGAGTATGAAAACTCGAACGGGAGTATGAAAACTCACCTACACGCGAGCATGAAAACTCATCAACACGTGCAACGCAAAGCGAGAACGGGAGCATGAAAACTCACCTACACGCGAGCATGAAAACTCATCAGCACGTGTAACGCAAAGCGAGAACGGGAGCATGAAAACTCACCTACACGCAAGCATGAAAACTCATCAGCACGTGTAACGCAAAGCGAGAACGGGAGCATGAAAACTCACCTACACGCGAGCATGAAAACTCATCGGCATGGGTAATGCATATGTGATAGTGAAACATCACAAAAGCGGGGTCTAGTCTCCCTCACAGACAAAAAGAAAGTATGTGTTAGTGGAATCACACAAATGGTATCTAGGCTAACCAAAAAGCAAAAAGATATGTGTGAATGAAATCACACAAGTGGTGTCTAGCCTAACCAGAAAGCAAAAAGATATGTGTGAATGAAATCATACAAATGGTGTCTAGGCTAACCAAAAAGAAAAGAGATATGTGTGAATGAAATCACACAAGTGGTGTCTAGCCTAACCAGCAAGCAAAAGATATGTGTGAATGAAATCACACAAATGGTGTCTAGCCTAACCAAAACGCAAAGAGATAGGTGTGAACGAAATCACACAAGTGGTGTCTAGCCTAACCAGAAAGAAAACAAAGAGACATCGCACTATTGCTAGTCTAAATTATAAAATGATCGTCATGATCAACGAGAAGTGTCAATTACACTAAGCTAGTAAATATAAAAGTTTAGCTTCATGTCCCATAACCACTTTCTTAACTTAAATATTTACGAACAAACTGTAAATCTTCACTAGAAAATTGTCACAAAAGATTCAATCGAATAAGTCCAAGAATTAACCGGCGAAGTGAACGCAAGCGTTTCGTACCACTTTTTTTACTAAGTCGTTTTATTAGATTTCTCATACGAGTGAGGTAAAGCTTAGTATATACTAATAGATTGGAAAACGGTTTAGGAAAAGAGTTTTGTAGTAAAATAGTTTTGAAATTGTTTGGAGAAAAGGGTTTTGATATTTACTACTAGTATAGAAAACCTGTATATTTTTAAAGTGACAAATCACTAAAATGATTGTAGGAACAATCAATCACAAGAATTTACATACAAAGATGTGAATAGAATCCAAAGAAATCGATACTGTATCCATCAAAAGGTATGTCCACGAAAATTCCAAAGAAAATGTTATCAAAGTTGCTAATAAATGATAGCAACAAATCGGGGAATTAACAAGAATCGATTAAATTTGGAAACCAAATCAATTCACTAAAGTTCACATTCGAAGACGTGAATAAAATCTAAAGAATTCGATTCTAAATCCATCAAAGTAGAAATGCCCAAAAATTCCAGAAATGGAAGTTATCAAAGTCGACAAAGAAGATAACAACTAATCGGAAAAGAAGAATCGATTAACAATTGGAAAAACAAAGCAGAACGAGCATAAATGCATAAATGACTTCAACAAAAATAAAAATCAAGTCAATGTCAAAGTCAACAATTAATGGCCATAATAGAGTACAAAACGATTCAACATCATTATCAAAGGACTCAACGGTAAACAAAGTCAGAGTCTTGGAAATCAAGAATTTAGCAATTTCTCAAAAACAAAGTGACCGAAGTCGAACGGAAATCAAGCCGAGGAAAACATAAAATATCAAGTTCAGAATCGCTGAGATTCGAACAAAATCAATCATCGGCTAAATCAAATCAAAGCCGAAAACACAAGAATCAAAATCAAATGCATATGAATAAGCGTTAGGAATTCATACCTAACAATCAAAGACAATCATATGCAAATATGAGAGATAAAACGTCAACAAATAGTTGTAACACATGTACTATCTAAGTTATGTTTTATATTTGTTCTAAACCCCAAGCTTTGATAACAAGCTGTGACGCCCCACCTCTATACCCACGCTAGCCAAGAACACTACCGTGTAGTGCTGTCAACTAGCGCGGAGAATAAGGCTGTTGAGGAGCGGCCATCAGTAGTTAGGCCTTACACTAGTATTGGTTATCTCGATAGGAGTGGTATATAAATATATATATTCTTTCATTTTTCATCTCTGATTTATTTTCTCCCATCGAAATACCCCAATTCTAGTATAAAACGAACTACGATGGTTCATAATAGTTTAGAACGGTAAATATAAAATAATAACAAAGATAATATAAATGCGGAACACAGATAAAACAGAAAGTCTCATATATGCAATAACTGATGTCAGTTACAATGCATTTGATACAGAACATATGATACAATACATATGATACAATACATATGATACAACTACAACAGTCGACTCAGGAAGTTAAATATACAAGTACATTAGCGTATATAATATACATGAATACATATCTTCCTATACAATGATACTGACTACTACAAATGACGACGACTACTCCAAAAGATATGAAAGAACTTCATAGCTCTAGCAGCAACCCAAAGCAGAATATCTACAACCTGTAAATACTCGGTCTGACCCGAGTATTAAATTCAAAAGAAAATAATACTCGGGTCAGTATAATTCAAACTCAGTTATTAGTGCACAGAAGCAGTAATAATTAACTAATGACTAGACGACAGTCACAATAAATCTCGTCTATCCGATCCTTAAATAAAGAAATCGGATAACGATAAATATTACACGTAACAGTGTTAAACAACAAATCAGCAAATTAAACCAAATCAGAATACAATTCAGAATATTGAATTGAATAAACAAAACAGTTCAAACCATTGAAATATCAATTAAAATATTAATTCGAGTAGGGCTGCAGTACACGAACGCATGCACTGCCTCGCCACTACAGCATAAGGAAATACGCAACAAAAGCAATTAGAATATCAATAAAAGCAATACAGTGTGGCTGCAGTTCACGCTTGAGTGCACTGCCTTGCCACTACAGTGATAATGTACCCAAAAACTCAATTTCGTGTGGCTGCAGTTCAAGCTTGCGTGCACTGCCTTGCCACAACAGTAATGATGTACGCAAACGGGCACAAGGTCAAACCCGAAATACCGGATCCAACATAGGTGAAATTCCAAAATCAACATGAAACTCAGGTGCAATAAAAATTGAATAGTGACATGCACAAACATAAGAACATGTAGGAGAAACATGTCGTAACTACAAAGCTAAGTCACTTACGAAATGCAGAGGTCAAGTCAGTGACTCAACACAACTACGGCAGCAACAACAGTGCAGTAGTGCACAGAGAACTCAACAAGTCCAGTAAGATATCCAATATAACAAGCTAAATGTTCAAGCTACTGCACAATGCAAATGAAGACCAGTCCACAAGTATACCCAGTCACACATATATATGATCATGTGGCTACACAGTGTACAGACCATATAAAGGAAATGCACATGTTAATTGGATAGCTAGTGCCACCTAGTGATGCAAGAAAATGATCAGACATGATGGAATTAAATCAATGGCAACCTCAAAACCAACTAAGTCAGACTTCACTAAAACAATGGACCAGTGCATAGCGACTTCTACATAATAGAGACTTGTATTTATATTTGAAACTTTGTTTAGAAAACTCAGGTCAAACCTTGGTTTAAAAAGTTAAAACAGTTCTTAAATTTTCAGAGTTATTAACTAACAGTTTTAAACTTAATATATGTTTAATCTTTAGTTTAGAATATAACAACCAATATTGTCTTAACACTACGCTCAAAACAAATCAGTATATCAATAGAGAATGATTTTTAAGTCAAACATTGTATCGAGAAAACTCAAAACAGAGGGGTATATGATATACAGCCTGCACTCCCATATTATTCATCATTCATAAGGCATTCATATATAAAGATATAAACACACTCATTCATATACATATATGCATCAGAATTATACGTTTAAATTTGTTATTAAGTGATGTTGCTCACTGCAATAAAATGAAGCTGCAAAGCCAAACCATTAACAAAAATGCAAAGGTCAAGTCAGTGACTCAAGGCAGTTGCCACACCAAAACCCATGCAACATGGCAGGGTCGAAATGCAACTGTACATATGCCCAATATTACGTGAAACAAATGTGTAAGGTCAAAACAATACATCATAAATTTCAAAATGATATAAGTGTACGGTGCAGTGAAACTAAGGAGTGGATGTACACTGCAACACTACAGAATAATGACATAAGTGTACAATGCAGTGAAACTTAGGTATGAATGAACACGACAACACAAGAGAGTGCACAGCAAAGTCGAATGATCTCATGTGGATGATGCAGGCAAGATCAAGCATGCTACAGCTACAATGCTCAAAACTAACCCCAATTTCAAATATGCATTGACCTAATCAGTGAAACAAAACCACAAACAAGTGTTCAACTGCAAAATATCAATATACTGCAAGTGCGACAGGTAAGAGATGAACACAGAGATGGTCAGAGCCGAGGCTCACAAGAATTCAACACCGTGGTGACCACGAAATAAAGCAAAACCATATCAATCGAGTAAACAAACTTATTCGATATGAATAAATCAGAAATCATCAGCATCGAACAAAAACAGGGCCGAGGCGACCAAGTTACAAAATCAATCATCAAAACAAATCGAATGGCCGAAGACAGGTACCAAAAATCACGAATTAAACAAGCCAAGAAATCATGACCGAAGTCAGGTAACAAAAATTCAAGGCCGAACACAAAATCACCTAACTATGAATTCGAATTAGATGTGAGTATAAATTACTCACCTTGTCGATGAATTTAGATGAAGCCTAGCACACCAGAAATCGAGCGAAGCCAGAGCAACCGAGGGAAGACGAATGACAAGATGAAAAAGGGGGCCGCCATTAATTTTCTTTTGAGGGTTTTAGTTTTTTGAACGAAAAAATAGAAAAAGGGGGGGGCGGTCGAATTGAAAGAAAAAGGGAACGGCCACATGCCTATGTTAATGGTCACGGCATCACAAAGAAAAAATGGGCCACTAACTAATTTTCAAAGCCCATCAATCTCCTTAGCAATTTATAAAAGAATTTTAATTCAAATTTTAAAATTTTCAATAGGCAATTAGTTAAGAAAAGTTATCGTCCAAAGACGATCATTAATCGGTACGAAATAGCGGGTTGTTACATAAAAACTAAGTCATATAAATTCTTATATTTTCCAAATCATATATATATATATATATATATATTAGTTTCCACTATATATATATACATATATATATATATATATATATATATTTTGAACTTGAAAGTAAAACAAATTGCAGATACCTCACTGCCCAGAAAACACGTCGCACTACCTAATCAACGTCGCCGACCCTCGAGCATGCCCCAACCATCAAGCCCTAGCTCGCCCTCTTCGAGAAACATGCCCTCTTCGATCATGAAGCTGAACCCTCACCTCTACCATTCGATCGCGAGCCACTGCCCACTAGACACTTGTTCCCTCGACGACTCCCTCCATCTCGCGCTTCCGCTCACCATAGAGAGAGACTCCCCTTCGCGTGCTCAAATTCGAGCTACCTCGATCGCCGCCACATCTGTTGTGTCGCCTTCAAGTCTCGCGTTCGAGTGCAACTTCGTTTTTTTTGAATCGCGATTGTCTGTGAATCGATTTTTAAAGGGGCGATTTCAATTTGTATGGGGAAGAAGATAGATACTCGAATGAAAGGAATAGAAGGAGATGAAAAAGGGAATAGAAGGAGATGATTTGAAGTCACTAGTGTCTTTTATAGCCGAAAATGAATTATCCTTAGGTTAATTTTTTTTTCTGTTTGTTCCTTGTAAAGTCACATAAATTGAAAAGGAGAAAAGGAGGGAGACAAGAAGCGACGTTTTCGTGTAGGATGCTATCTATAGTGATTTTGAAAAAGCTACCGGAAAGAAAAAGTTGTCGGGAAGATTTTGACCAGTCAAACAAAGCAAGTATATTTGAATTCAAGTTTAAATTTAAATTGTCTTCAATTCGTAACTCAAAATTTCAAACTCCTATCGAGGCATGCTGCCAGGCGTTTATAATGTTATACCCCTATTCCGAACGCAAAGAAAATGGTTTTGAGTCCTAATTCAATCGTATGGAGAAGATAGCCCTTTTCAGCGCGTTTACTTATCATACGGCAAACGATCACTCCAAATATTACGAAAATTGAAATCCGATAATAACACAATATTACGGATCCAATGGATCTGGTTTTTTCGAAATCCAAGACTGTGCCTCGAAAGACTATTTTTAAATATCGATTTAAACGATAAAATTTCAAAGCTTGATAGAACACTTCCGAATCAAATTTTAACACTTTTGCTATCTTATGTACTATCAATATAAATTTTACAAACCCTTAAATTATTTTTAACAGGCTTAAAATTGAAGATTCAATATTTCGCCCAACTTCCAATTATTAAATTCAATAATTTAATTATCAAATAAATAGTGATATTTGGAATTCAAGTTAAAATTTAACTTTTTAAATATTTAAAATCAATTAAATATTCTAATTTCAAATGCTCAAAAATTCCAGGTCGTCACATTCCTTCCCCAATAAAAGCATTTCGTCCCCGAAATTATTAGTTAAGAAGAATGGTCCAATACCCGTTTGTTTTTTCCCCAAACCAAACAATTCTCAAAACAATCTTTTTATTAAAGACACACTAACCCTTTTTCTAGCTTTTCAAACTTATCCCTATGTCCCAATAATATTATTTACTTAGCAATTTAAATTTGAACTTAAAACTAAATTTTTAATAATCAAAATTTTCTCAAAATTTTTCTAACTCCCTAAATTTATGAAATTTTTTTGTCAGCGTCTCCTTTGCGCGGCTAGGTCGGTACAACTGCAAAATGCCTTTATGGCCTTCCAAATTCCAAAAGAAAATAAAAGGCCAAGTGGCTATGTAACAACCCGCATATTTATCGGGTGTATATTTAAATATTTTATTTAAATATAACCTCATTTGTCGGATTATAGTCCGAAAAGCTACTTTCTGCAAACGGTCGAATTGGGTCTCAAGACCACTTCCATTGAGTTCAAAACATCGTTTGCGATCTTTTTAAGTATAAGCTTTGATATATTTGAAGTAAGCTGAATTTTGCTACTTTTTCTATTGGGTTTTGGGTTTGGGTTCAGCCCACTAGCTAATTAAATACCATAACTCAGCCCTCTCCTCTTCATTCACTCATTTCCACTCCTCAAACTCAAGCTCCAACTGAAAATGGTGGAGGGGAAGAGGAAATAGAAATTGCAAGCCCTAGTTCCATTTGCAAACTCCAAATTCTTGCTTCAAAATCAAAGAGAAGCCATTGGTAAGCCTTCTCTTCATCTTCTCCAACTCTTTCTTCTTCAATTTCAGAAATTTCCTAAACCTAACTTAGGAAATACTTGTTTTGATCTTAGATTGAAGCTTGTTGGGTTGAAGTAGAGTTTGGTTGGTCTTCTCCTTGTTATTGAGCTTCATCTTCTTTGTTTTTGGAAAAAGGTGAGTTTTGAACTCACATCTACTTCTCTTGATTGCATGGGTGTTGGGTATGAATTCCTAGCAAGTATGCATGTGCCATTGTTTTGGATTTGGAAAGAACTTGCATTTCAAAAAAAAGGGAAGGAACTGCAAATCATCAGGTTCGGTCGACCGAGCCCTGTAGCCGGTCGACCGACCTACTACCCCGAGCCTTGTTTTATTTTCTACATCTGGCCAGCCGACCGAGCCCTGCAACCGGTCGACCGACCTGCTCCTGTTTTGCCTGTTTTTCCTATTTTTGCATATTTTGATTGGTTTTCCAAATTTTATCGATTCAAGTTGCTTTTTAGTAGTTGTTATTGCATCGTTGACTTTGTAACTTATTCTTGACTTCATCCACCGACCTGCAAATCATCGTTGACTTTTTGGCTTGCTTTGGGATATTTGTATCCTTTGTTTATCTATGTTGTGACGCCCCACCTCTATACCTACGCTAGCCAAGAACACTACGGTGTAGTGCTGTCAACTAGAGCGGAGAATAAGGCTGTTGAGGAGCGACCATCCATGTAATTTCTTATCACACGGTGGCTATAAAATAATCTTCGGAAACAAATATAGAAGTAAGCATAACATGCGAATCAATCACAGATATCCATATCACAAAGGCGGAAAGAGATATGAATATATATCACATAAAAGTGTACATCAGAGATGTGGTCTAAAAAGATCCACGATAATACAAAAGAATAGCAACGCGTGCTATACAAAAGAATACAACTATGAGTCTATAACTCAAGTGTAAACAACAAAAGCTGCTAATCTAAACAAGTAGCCAAAAGTCTGAGTAGTGAATCACTGGGGGAGGAGTCAAGCAGTAGCACCTGTAACATCTCGGTCTGACCCGAGTATTATTTATAAGAAAATAATAAACGGATCAGTCTAGCTATAAATATCAGATGACATGATATAACATAAAAGATATGGCATAAACATAAAATATCCATACTGACATACTACTATAAGTATGCAAATAATGATCAACAGGAGATCAACCGATAAGAGATATATCAGTATCACAAGAATCTTCTCAAAGATCCAAAGAGGGCATCATACCCTAAACTTGTACTCATGACAAGTCAAAGAGATAAATTCCAGAAATCAACACAAGAAATCCAGAAATCATAAAAAGGGAAAGAGGCCTATCACATGACGGTCCGAAGACCATGGGGAGCTACCCCATATGGATGAGTCTGAGTCACCCGAATGAGGTCAAGGCTAACCAAAAAGCAAAAAGGTATGTGTGAGTGGAATCACACAAGTGGTGTCTAGCCTAACCTTGCAATGAAAGAGACATCGCGCAATTGCTAGTCTAATTCATAAAGCGATCATCAAGATCAACGAGAAGTGTCAATTACACTAAGCTAGTAAATATAAAAGTTTAGCTTCATGTCCCATAACCACTTGCTTAACTTAAATATTTACGAACAAACTGTAAATCTTCACTAATAAAATTGTCACAAGAGGTTCAATCGAACAAGTCCAAGAATTAACCGACGAAGTGAACGCAAGCGTTTCATACCACTTGTTTTACTAAGCCGTTTAATTCGATTTCTCATCCGAGTGAGGTAAAAGTTTGTATATACTAGTAGATTGGAAAACGGTTTAAGAAAAGAGCTTTGTTATTGAAAATAGAGTTGAAATCATTTTGTTGAAAGAGTTTTGATATTTACTACTTGTTTTGAAACCTTTATATTTTAAAGTGACAAATCACAGAAGCGATTGTAGAAACAATCAATCACAAAGGTCACATTCGAAGATGTGATAAAAATCCCAGGAAATCAGCTCAGCAAGTTCTGTTGAATATATTTCAGATAAGATCCCCTACGGAGGGGGGGTCCAGGGGGGGTGGCAACCCCCCAAGGTGGGGGTGCGGGGGCAACGCCACCGCTTACGGGGTTCGACCTGCCCGGTCAGGTCGCGGGGGTCCAGGGGGCAGCGCCCCCGGCGGGGTGCGGGGCAGCGCCCCGTCCAAAACGGTACGACCTAGTGAAGACCAAAGGAAGGATAGGATCGAGCGACTTAAAGGGTTTCGACCTAAAGAGTCACGACCTAAAGGAGTAAGCGACCCTAAGGAAACTCGCGACCTAATCATGGCCGAGCTAAGGTGAGGTGCGACTCAACCAGGTAAGCGACCTAAGGGAGACGAGCGACCTAAGGAACTCGCGACCTAACAATAGCACAGGTCAAGCGACCTAAGGGAGACGAGCGACCTAAAAAACTCGCGACCTAACAATAGCACAGGTCAAGCGACCTAAGGGAGACGAGCGACCTAAGGAACTCGCGACCTAACAATAGCACAGGTCAAGCGACCTAAGGGAGACGAGCGACCTAAGGAACTCGCGACCTAACAATAGCACAGGTCAAGCGACCTAAGGGAGACGAGCGACCTAAGGAACTCGCGACCTAACAATATCACAGGTCAAGTGACCTAACGTTTTAAGGCCGAGCGACCTAATTAAACTCGCGACTTAATGGTGTGAAAGGCGTGCGACCTAAAGTGTTACGACCTAAGGGTCGAGCGACTTAGTGGAACAAGGTCATACGACCTAACGGAGTAAACGGTCGAGCGACCTAACAGGTTATAGGTCATGCGACCTAGTGGGTTAACGGCCTAACGACCTAAGGGTTATAGGCCCAACGACCTAACGGGTTATAGGTCCAACGACCTAGCGGGTTAGAAGGTCATGCGACCTAAAAATGGAAGGCAAGGCCGAGCGACTTAAAGAACCAAGGCCACACGAGTTAAGGCCTAACGGCCTGACGACCTACGACCTAAAGGCCCACGACTTACAACCTAAGGAGCCAGAGCGAGCGACCTAAGGCTGTATAGGGGACTTAAGGCCAGAAACGACCTAAGTGTTTGCGACCTAACGACCTAAAAGCCCACGACCTACGACCTAAGAGTCATACGACCTACGACCTAATTCCGAGTGCCGAGCGACCTAACGTTGTAGGCCATTTTAAGGTCGGAAACGAGCTATTTTGAGGCCGAGACTTTTCCACGCGAACGACCTAGCATAGGCAGAACGACCTAAGTGCAGAATTTCACCAAAAACATTAAAAATTGGAGTTTTTCGCCAATTCGATTCAAACCAAATGCAAATGTGCATGCAAAAGTGATAGGGAATCATTCCCAACAGTCCAATATAGTTATAGACTAGAATTGTGAGATAAAAATCTCACCTTTGCTCCAAAACCCAATGAAAATGAAGAACAAAGCTTGAAGGCAAATGGAGAAGCAACCACAAGCTTGAATCCGATGTCTTCTTCTTGAATTAGGAGTTGAATGTTGGAGTTGCAACAAAACAAAGACTTTGGAGTTTTAATTTCTCATTCCATTCACCATTTTTGTTGAAGCTTTAGTGTTAGGAAATGAAATGAAGCAATGAAGAAGAAGGGGGGTGGAACTTGGGCCTAATGGGCTAAAAGTCCAAACCAAAGGCTCGAGTGAAAAAGTGGTGAAATTCCACTAACCCCAAACATATCAATGTTTATACTTAGAAGATTGCAAACGACGTTTCGAACTCAATGGAAGTGGTCTCGAGTCCTAATTTGACCGTTTGCAAAAAGTAGCTTCGGACCAAAATCCGATTAACGATAAAATATTTAAATAAAATATTTAAATATAAAAATCGATAAATATGCGGGTTGTTACATATGTTGCCAATGATATGAGGCTTGTCTTGATATGTTCATCTTTTGTTAGATGATTGTGTTATCTCTTTTTAGAGATATTTGTTATACTTTGTAACTTTGCAGGTTTATTGTTGTTCAGTTTATATAACTGATTTGTTTAGCTAGACTGACCCGTGTATTAATTACTCGGGTCAGACCGAGATGTTTCAGCTTAGGTGCCTTTGGACTTAGCCTATTTTGCTTCCACATGGACTACTCTGCTAGCTTCTTTTTGTCATAGCTTTTTGTGTAGTCCTATTTTGTTGTAACTCTGATATGTATTCCTTTGACTCGTCTGTATATTGTGGTTTGCTATACCACTCGACATGTATTAGTTGTATACTCGATTATGTATCTGTATATGTGTATATGATGGTTTACTGTTCTGTGATGTATATTGCATTTGAGTTGTTATATTCTGTTCTGATAGATCCTCTAGCCACCTATGGTTTTGTTTTAAGTATTCATTGGATATGTCGATCTGCTTGGTAAGGCAATTGTCGATGTATTCAATAGATAATTAAAGCAAGGCTATAGACGGTCGCTCCTAAACAGCCTTATTCTCCGTGTTAGCAGACGGTATTATCTATTAATACTCTTTGCTAGCGTGGGTATAGAGGTGGGGCGTCACAGGCTAGATCCAAAAACCTAATCAAATTTCATACAGAAATTTAAATGCATATCTTTTTGTCTAGCAATTCAAATTTATCTTCTGAAATCAAAACCAATTTTTCTCCTACTTTTAAATACCTGTATATCCTACTTAGCAATAATATCCAATCACAATATTTAAAAACATTTTATTGACTTCCTTACAAAATTTCAATATCCATTCATTCAAGCCCGTACGATGAACCTATATCATTCGTACGCAATACCGAATCCGATCGCTTACTCAATCACACAATTTCATTTCCGAACTAGTTCCGTCCACCCGACTTCCTAGTGCGGACTCAGATCTGGTTTCTTGATCAGAAACCGTCATTCTCCTTAAATAGTCATAACTATGATAGAAAATTTCCAGAATCAATCAAAATCCATATCCAGGGTTCGCCGTCGAAAATCAAGTGAAAAATCCTAACTTGGATCGATATAACTATCTCGAATTCTATGCTCGAATCTGGATCAAATTACTATGCGAATAAAATAATATACGTACATATTACGTATTTATCTCAATTGATTATCAACTATATCAATTATCTTTTATTCAAATTCAATTGATTTCTATTCACTTATTCACAATTATAACTTTTATTAAACCATCATTCATATATTAACTTAGAATATATTCCTAATACCAAATTTACTTGAGAATTCACCATTACTTTCTTAAGATTAATATAAGCATTTCATACACTTCTTATATTTATTTTCACTTCACCCTTTAATTTATATCTACTTCTATTCAAATTGGTTCTCCCATTTCCATATGAATTCAGTTTATCATCAACGCTGAATATTGAATTTTATCTTCCATTTATAACTGATTCATATCATTATTTTAAATTAGTTTCATCCAGTAATTTAATTCGGTTTCCAATTTGAAATCATTTTGTCGTTAACAAAAAAATTTCCATAATTTTCCAAAAAATTTCTATCTCCCAGAATTTTCGATAATTTTTGGCAGTGTCTGCTTTGTACGGAGGAGCTTTTGCAATTTGATAAGAGATAAAAATATATATACATCGACCCACATGGTCAGAAAAATAAAAACAGTTCATATTTCCTATTTTTATTACGTAGGCGTACCTTTATTTAGCATTTCTAAGCAAATGGCTTATTATTAGCATTTTGCGCGATCAAATCCAGCCAAACGGCTTCCCTGTACCTGTACTTACTCAATTCAAACATATAAGTACTAAATATATGCAATTTGTTAACATTTCACTTACTTTCAATAGCTAACACATAAATTTCACATATAATGCAAGTTATATAATTTCCGTAAGCACATATAAGGTTCCGACACTTATTACAATTGCTTGCAACTAATCCTCAAACCATTCAGTTTAAGTGATCTACAACTTACTCGCTTATATTTAATTCATTCTAAGCAAAACAAACTCATATTCATTCCAATTGATTTCAAAATCATCCTATTTCACTTCTAATAACTCATAGAATTTTATCTAATCCTATTTACATCGAACGACCGATTTTCTTATGCAATTTGACAATATTAATGTGAATAAATAATTACTTAAGCTTTATAACAATTTAAATTGATTCCAACTCAAGTTACACTCGATTCCATCCCATTTTAATTTATTCACAATCTTTTCATTGCATTTTCTTTCATATCCAAAATGTTTGGTTCCAAACCATTTATTAAACTCGACAACCAATATATTATATAAATATCTAACAATTTACTTAAGTTATTTATTTTTTCAAACTATTGCACCCAATAACTTAAGTTTATTTTATTCAACCAACTTCCTTTCAAATCTTTGATTTGATTTTCCTTGGATCAAATCCCAACCATTTTACTAATTTATTCGATTAATTTATTCTTTTATCGTTTTTAAATTTTAATTCACATTAATAATGAATTATTGAACTAATTAATAAAAAGGTCATTCAATTTATGCTTGAATTGGATTTGTTTACAACTCACACCAAATTTATTTTAATCCAGTCCTATTTCAATCGACGTCACTTTCAATTTATAATCCCTTACTTGATTTCTTTTTTCATTTATCTTCAAAACCTTTTTATTTAATTTTCTTGAGTTAAATCTTACTTTATATCCCAAGTTTGGATTTTTTTTGTTTATTTCATTTCCAGAACACCAATACTTTTATTCCGGCTTATTTATTCCCTTTTTAAATTTTTATAAGCTACTCATTTATTAGTATTCATTCACAAATTCATTTTCAACCAATAAATTTAATTTCCAAACATTAATTATTTTTAGTCCATTTGAACTAATTCTGCACTTTATTTTACACAATTTTAAATCAAACATCATCCAATATTCAATTTGATTTCATTTGCATACCATACAAATCAATCAGTTATTTACTAATTTTAACCTCAAAACTTTTGTTTTTTTAGTCCAACTTGACTAATTTTCCATTCAAACTTAAGTTCAACATTCAGTTTTTAATTCCAAACACTTCAAACCAACTCCATAGTTTTAAACCATTACTAAATGGTTCCAAATTCAATTTTGAAAACATATATATCTAAACCAAACTATTCCTCTGCAATTTCAAAGTCAAACCAAATTTCGCAAACAAACATTAATCCAAAACATCCAGGTAGCAATCCTCCTTTTTGGAAACTCGAAAATGAACACCAATGATGTCGCGATCATCATCGGAATTATTTTCCAGTGATCGAAAAGAGTTCAATGCTTTTATCCTTTTAGAATCCCTTCAAATATTTATTAATCCCAAATCTCACCATATTTCAAATCCAACTCAAAAATATCTCTGAAATACTACAACTAATACTTCTCCAAAACTTTGAAAACCATTTCGAAATTCAAAGGAATTTAATTTTTTTCCAAATTTTCAATTTTCAAATTTTTAAATCCTTCAACTCACATTCAAAATTACTCTAGAATTTTATTTCAATTAATAAATCACATTTACAGTTTACATTTACAAATTTCCTTTGTATATGAATTTATTCCTTAGCTTTAGTTATGATTTCAATTTCTTATTCAATTTCTACTCAATATTGATAATAATTTAATATTATTATTTTCTAACAATCAAGCACCCATATATAACTATAATAATTTATGAAAAAATTATTTCCTTTATATACAAAAATAATTTGGGTAAAATTATTTCATTTACTCTATTTAAAACAATACCGTGTCGGTTTATCTTGTTTAAGAGTTTAGAAACCACTATAGATAAATTGGCGTCTCACATATCGACCAGAATTCATAAACACTTAACCGATAAATCACCACAATATAAAAACAATTTTATATTCACTAACAAATACGCGCTCATATCTATTAATACACTCAAACTCATTATAGAGTACTTACGGACTCTATTTCTATTGAGTAATCCCCATCAGAGCCAAGGTTATCACCAACCTCGCTCTGATACCAACTGTAACGACCAGTAGTTCCGTACCCCATGAGTCAACACTGTTCTACATAAATCAAATCAAGATGAAAAAAATACGAACCATTTGGGTTAAAGAAGAAGACGTAGAAGAAGAGAAAACAAAACTACATCAGAATCTAACCATCGCAGTGGAATAAAATATAATAGATAATGAAAATATTTACACAAAAGAAAACTATATCTGTTTTATACATACATCACCGGAATACATCATCAGAGTTCAATAACATCGGTAACATACAGCTGGACAGTCATATAAACTTGTCCTCAAGATAGAATACACAGCGGAACAATAATCAAGTAAGGAAGTACGTATTGTCATCCAGCTCGTCTCCTGAGCTCCACAACATCATATCCTCTATCCTATAATACTCGGTCTGACCCGAGCATTATAGTTAAATAACACCCAAGTCAGTCTGGAATACCAGCGTGAGAAATCACACTCAATTTAATTATTAAAGTTTCAAAATCCTTTGGAAAACAAAAGCATCTCGTAAGACCATGCTACAAATAAACATGTCGGCTTTTTACCTTACGATGGCTAAAACACTTTTTATTAAAATCTTCTGATATTATAATAGTGTCTATATACAAATACTTATTCAAAAGACGAAATTGTTACATTTATTAAATTCCATCTACTAGCCACAAAGTGGGTAATACAAACAAAACTCGTAAAAGGCACGTAGCGAGAATGGATTTCCAACTAATGACTAGGCACTAGGGTACCACCTGTCACTGTACGTGGCCTAGATCACCATACCGAGGATTACTCCCAATCCCCTGCAACACAAGACCGGGACTACCCCTTACTGGATAGTCCCTAGTAAGATCATCCTACGGTTGGGATCAACAACCGCACCACTAAGCCGAAATAAAGGGATATCTAGACAGGGATGACCTCACCATAATGGGCGCTACCCACCTACCCTTGCTGCATAACCCCTGATTTTCAGTCATTCTCGGTTGATGAGGCTTGAGGCTAAGTGTTACCTTTAGAGAACTCATCTCTTAGAATGCTCATCGTCCACCTGACGATGTTCTGAAAGCCTTCATCCATACAAGTCCGTCCTGGGTTCGAACGAAACCGAAGGCACTATTCCTACTACATCCATTTTGGAATCATTCTCAGGACTAGTAGCGACTAGCCCTTGCACTTCACTGCTTCATCATCGACTCCGAACTCGTTTTACCCACGAAAACATACAAACCAGATCGAAGTGGTCTTTGAGAAATAAATCCCGATCCCGGTCTCTTCGAAACGACCAGCGCATTGGCCAATATTGATAGTCGGTGATTTAACTATCAATTAACATTCACAAACATCCATCACAAAATAAATAATTCGCCACATTATTTATTTTCCTCAAAAATATCTATGCAAGAATATTTCCATTTTCAAACCCTTTTGAAAACAGTTCTCAAACCCAACTCTTCTCATGGGATAAATTCCTAAATATTTATTTCCACCGAAAACACCAAGTACAAAGCTTTAGATTTTAAAATAGGTTTAAAACACTTTATTTTAAAATATACTTTAACATTTAAATCGAAAACTACTTCAATACTTTATTATATACCTTAGGAATATTTAAAATGAGGATACTTTATAAAACATAAAACTAGATTTTCTCTTTTAAAACAAAATACCAAGTCACATTAAATAATTACTACAATAATAGATTTGAAAAATACTTGCTTTAGAATTTAAACATTTAGAAATTAATAAATTTCTAAAACAAACTTTTAAAAACAACATTAAAGCCTTTAACTTATATTTAAAAATTTACTTTGAAAATGTACATAGATATCGAGGAAAATATACTTCTCTTCACATCCTTTAAAAATAAATCACTATTTATTTTCAAACAAAATTTCCCATTTCTTTAATAAATTCCCACCGTGAATTTATTCTTTTCAAATATCCACTGATATATTACTTTGCTTTTATAAACCCAGTTTATAAATTTCTTAGTCCCCTCCCCCTTTAAAATTCCAATTTCAGACACTTGAATCAATTTCAAATTGATTTCCAATTTACTCCATTTTGAAATAAATTTCTTTACTTACGTAATTTATTTCAAAACCCATTGACTTCAGATTTTATTTCTTCATTATGATTTAAAATCTTTTAACTGAAAATTACTAATTTCAGGTTTTTCCAAATTCCTTCTTTATCCTTTTATATAAATTTAAACTTTGAATTTTAAATAATTCATTATTCCTTTAAATAATATCACTTATGTCTTAAAATTCATTATTACTCTGTTTATTCAAAATCCCCTTCCCATATTCAGAATTTATTTATTAGAATTTTAAAATCACCTTTATTCATTTTCCAATTCATTCTTAAATTTATTCAAATTCTCTATAATTATTTTACTTACAAATTCACTCTTTTATTTTCTTTTCAAATATCCAATTCTATATATTTTGATAACTCAGTGTACTAAAATGTTCAAGCAAACTATAGCATTCAATATTCCAATATAATTCATCATAGAATATCAAATAATCGTAATAGATAATATTAAATAATCAAAATAAATGTTGAGGAATCCAGTTGGATACCTCCAACCTGTTTCCCTGCATTCACAGATGTTAGCACAATTGCAACAACCCTATATTTTGTAATTATTTTATTGTATATTTTAATTATTTTAATGTAAAATTTTGGTTTAAAAAAAAACTTTTATTTTTACTTATTTGAAATGATTAAATTTATTATTTAAATATAATCTTGATTTTTATGAGTTATAATCCCAAACTTGTGTAAGTTGAAATATTTGCCTGAAATGCTGATTTTGTTCAAAATAGTCAAACTGTGACTTTCAACTTAAAATTTTAAAAGTTTAAAAATTTAAATTTTTTCTTCTATTATGAAAGTACATAAAATTATAAGAACACCACTTTTCGTTTCGTTGAAATTGGATGTAAATTGTGAAAGTTATACCCTTTACAATATTGTGCGTATATAGGGTTATTTAACAATGACTATTTTAAATTGTATAAATTACTTCTTCTTTGTTTTATTTTATTTTAATATGTGATAATATGTTATATAATGTATATTTTGACTTTTAAGTATTTTTAAAATGATAATATAATTTTTCTAAAGTTCATTTGAATTTATTTCTAATTTTAAAAGTCTAGTCTACAATTTTAAGCCATTTTCTTAATTTAATTATATATAATTAAAATTTATTTATTTATTTTGTGCACTCACTGTTATTTGCCGTGTTTTACTTTATTTTATTCATTTTACATATATTTAAATCAAAGTAAATTTTTTCAAAGTGTATTGAAGTTATTTCTAATTCTTAGGTCAAGTTTTCATTTTCTGTGCTATTTTTCTTATTTTAATCATATCTAATTAATATTTAATTATTAATATTTTGTTTATCTGTTATATTTTCGAATTTTAACTGAGATTTTAATTATTTTCAGTTATTAAGATGTATATGAATATATATATAGGAAGTTTAAAAGGTTTGAAAGCAAAGAAACGTAAAACCGTTTTAACGTTTCCTCTTCCGTTTCTTTTCCAATTAATAGATTTAATTTCCTTTGACCATTCCTTTCTTTATTGTAGCTGTGCATTTCTTACCTCATTTTCACATGAAAACATTCCTTTCCACTTCATAATAATTTTATAATGAAATGTTTAATTTTCCAAGACTAACAGTGATTTATGCACAATTTTGGAACACTGTTTGGTATTTTTAAGGCATTTTCTTCATTATTTTATATTTTTTTCAAATTATACTATTTGTTACCTCATATTTCTAATTGATTTCGGTTTGTAAAGTATTTTCTCCTGAAATTTTGTTTATGTAAAATTTTAAAAGGAAAAGAATATGGAAGATTGTAAATTACTTTGAAACGTAAGCCCTTTTATTTGCCCAAACCCTTCATTTCCTTAAACTCCTCAATTAATTGCCTTAGCCGTGTAAAACACTAATGTAGCCATCATCTCATTAGGTTTTCACGTGAAAAAAAAAGATCATTTTCATTTGTTTCTCACGGCTTCAAAGATCTGGTAATGGCTTCCCTTTCTTTTTCTTACTTTTCTACTTGTTTTCCCTAAATTTTATTTTTTTTCATTTATTTAAAGACTTTGGCTTTTGTTTTCTTAAAAATCTAATTGTGGAAATTTTCTTGAAATGATTTCTGATCATTTGTCCAAATAAAAATAAACGATGTTTGAAAATTTGATTTGGATAAAAAGTGTAACTTTAATAGAAATTCTAAATTTTATAATTCTAAAGGCAAATTTTTCATCTTGAACTGTATACAATTGTGTAACATTTGTTTCACTTTTGTTTTGGTCAGATTTGTTGTATGCTTTTTTTAAAAAAAAAAATAGTTAGTAATAATTAGTGTGAAACGGGAAATAAACTTTACATTTCTTTTACATATGTTTACATCTGTTTCTTAACTTTATATTTAACAATCAATTGGATGAAGCTAAATCAAATGTTATTAATTATGGTACAATAGCTATTAAATTTTGGTTTAAAGTGATGGTTTATTTTCCTAATAGAAACGTTAGTATTTTAAATTTATTTAATAAGAGAAAACAAAGTAATTTGTACGTTATTTAATAAGAGAAACAAAATAATTTGCACGTTACTTTGGGTATATATTTAATTGTTGCTCTTGCCTTTTCGTTATCTATTTGATTTTTTTTTTTTTTTTGCGTTAACAATGCAAAGTTTTCAGCCGTATATTCTCTTTTGAGAATCCAAAATCTTGCTCAAATCTTGTCTTAAATCATTTCCGTGTGTGAATTATTTCTTTCCCTCTTGCCTCCCATACGTTTCCACCTATTGGATAGAATTGAATGCCTTAATTGCCTCTACCGTTCAAGCATTTTTCTCTTGCCTGCCCTCTACATAAATTAGTGAGCAATGTTAATGTATATTTCATGTTCAAAAGTCCATACCATAAATTATTCATTTTTCTTCCATCAAAATTTGCGTAAGCATCTCCTGAAGGTATGAACCGGCGCATGCTTTTCCTTTCATTTTTTTTCTCTTTTTTTTCCTTTCTTTCTTCTTTTCACTTTTGTTTTATTTCATTTGTTCTCCTTTCATTGTTTTGCTTTGGGTTGGTGATACAAAATCATATCTGTAACATCCCGCCTTTCGCATACTTTAAACCGACACACATGCCGATTCAAACCATACGGAAGGGCGGATTTGTTATGGGGTAAATAAGAAAAACAGAGAGGAAATAAAACAAAATAGAATCTCACAGCGGAAGGATAAAATATAATAACAAATATACAGTTCATAAACAGTTTACAAAAGCTTGATTCTTCTTTTACAATAAATATCAGAGTTACACATACCAATACAAGCAATGCAGCGGAATAGAAAGAGTGTGGTGTAATACTATATATAAAATAATACCGATTCTTCGTCTTCGTCCTCCAAAGCTAAAATCTGCTATCCTGAAATGCTCGGACTGACCCGAGCGAATTTGAAAAGACAAAAACACTCGAGTCAGGCTAGAATATCTTATGTGAGTTAAATAAACAGAAATAAATATGAGTACAGTAACTCAAGAGATGCTCGGGATTTACATCTCCTAAGGATCCGTTAAACTATTTACTATATAGTATATTGCGCTATTATAATAGCGTCTATTCATAAAATAAACTTACTTTTTAATAGCGTTAAGGGGTTACCCATATAGCCCTTAACACGTAATAGTCCCAGTAGTCCATCCAATATCATAGTCCCTCCTGATCGGGAAGCCACTAGAGGATATCACACGGGCTACGGGAGAAAACCAAACTCGTACAAGGCGCGATAGGGTAGGTGACACGGCACAACTAGGCAATGCCAGGGTAGATATACCAATTGCTATCCAGGCTGATGGTAACGCGCAGCGCGCAGCTGCCGCCCACCTCGAACTAACTCCCCCAAAATCAAAATATAGAAGTGGCCACTGAATCAAATCCAAGTCAAAGTATAATATCGAAGAGGAGCGTCCGATCAGAGGAATGACCTCATTGGCCTGAGAATCGCTCCTGTTTTAGCCACCTTATGCCAACTCACGGGAGTTGGGTCCACGTATTTACCTTACAGGAAACGTCGCCACCACCTACTTCATTCTGGAATCTCCACCGCGTACACGGTTAGTCAAAGTGGTTTTCGGTATCGACAGAGAGTATGTCCATATCCGATCCCGGTCTCTTTGCCAACCCATCGTTATTATAACACCGCGGTTATTTAAAACAGTTTATACTTTTAAAACCAGAATATAATCCATTTCAAAACCATAATATTACGATATCATTCCAAAACCCAAAACCATATTTTACCACTTATCCCAAATATAATTCCTTTCCAATAATAAAAAGGCTTTAACTTCATAATATCTGAAAATCGAATATTTTCAAAGCATAATATTTTTGGAAATCCATAATTTCAAACCATAACTTTTAAAACTCAAATGGTTTGGATATTCAACGGTATATGAATTTCAAAGGCTTAACTTTACTGTCACTTTGTAAAGAAATAAGTTATATGGCTTTATGGAAATATTTCTTTATCTAAAGTTAAAACCATAATTTAGATATCACTCTTAAGTTCCAAAACCATTTCAATTTCCATATATATAAATCCATTGGAGTATTAATATTCAAAAACTAAAATTGGAATATATTCTTTCAACAAATTAAATGTTTTATTATTTAGTTTGAATATTCACATAAATCCTTAAACAACTCCAATTTCTAGTAATAAAACATATGTATTTTTCGATTCCAATTATATTAGAATATTTTTCCAATTCAAATTCATATTAGAATATTCATTTCAATTTATCTTGGGAAAAATCCAATTATAAATATCATATCTTAAATTTCCAAACTTAACATTTAAACATATGATATAAATTTATCCAACTCCATTTTCTAAATTTTCTTCCATTTTACTAAGGGAATTTATACACCTTTTTATTTCAAAATTTCCAACTTTTCATGTACATAAATACGGAAGAAAAATATTTATACAGTATAAAATTTAAGATTATTATAAACCGTATTCCATCCAAACCATAGAAATCACATTTTAAAAATAGTTATATATAGACCGCGGTGCCTGTATATAGTTCTCTATCCTATGGACAAGTGATACGGATATTTATCATTTCAATCCGCAATTTAAAAATAAAAATTTGCGGTTATATATCATTTCAAACCACAATCCCGAAAAATGAAATATGCATGATAATTTGCAATTTAATGATATGCAATAAACATCCATTCATCAACAACATCCATCATCCAATCGCAACCATCAACCAATATCAATCAATAACAATATATATATATATATATATATATATATATATATGATCATATATAACAGGGGATAACTGGCAGTTTATTCAAATTAAATTTATCAACTATTAATCTAACAGTTTATTCAGTAATGATTTATACAACTGTTAACTAGCAATTCATATGCAACAATAATTTCTAACAACTAATTAACACGCAATAAATCAATTATATTAACAGTTAAATTCAATAAAATGCAATTCAACAGATATAAATGAAATATCATACCAAAGCTCATAATTAAATTTCTATTCATTTCTAAAATTTATTTAACAAACATAAAAGCTTCTAGTAGTTGTGAGTGGGTTAAAACACTCACCTTTTGAATTTAAATCGAATTTAAATTCAATTTAAACCCAAAAATTCGCCCGTCTCAGAATTCGTCCAAACCAGCGTCATCGAGTCCGGAATTAAATTACGATCCTAACAAAAAAAATTTCGTGTGAAACGGATAACATATGAGAAAGTTATGCGAATAAATCGATGTTGAAAATCAAAATTAATTTAACCAAAATTGGTCCATATTCACACCTCAAAATGCACATTGCCACCTCAGCGTCATCACAAAATAAAAATAACGCACGCACAGTCCCCTTGCACGCACGCAGTCAAAGCAGCAGCCGCCTAAGACATGAAACCCTATTGAATTTTTGCCGCAAATCTGACCGTCGAAACGCCAAACTAACCACATAGATGCGATCCCCATCGTCCACTCTACAAAACCCAGAAACCGTTTTCCGATCCGACGAAGTTTTTGCGCGACGATGATGAACGGTTTTGGGGCTGTTTGAATTTATTCTGGATGAACGACAGCTCCAATTGAAAAACGAATTTCGCCAGTATTTTACGCGTATCGAATACTTCAACATATATTTTTTCTGGAATTTTCTGAAATTTTTGAGTTTTGACTTTTGATTTTGAACTGTGGATAGATCTGGAATTGGATCTGAGATGTATGCATTTGGGGAAGAGAAAAGAGTGAAGAAATGAACGTACAGCAAATGAAAAAGAAAGGAGCTAGGGTTTATAGATGTATATTTATAGATAGGCTAGAGGTAGGGTAGCTAGACTGGATACGCGAACGTGCGTGACAAACCATGGTCCAAAAAGCCCGCTATGCCTCCGGAGTCGGATTTGTTAAAACTATATATCCAAATAGGTGTTTTAAAATATTCTGAACGCAATGGAAAAAGTTTCGCGACCAAATTCGATCGTATGAAGAAGTTATGCCAAAAAAACAAAAATTTCACATTGATTTCAAAATGCGTAAATTTCAAGGCGTTTCGAGTCCGTACGATCAAACGACAAGTCCGATCGCTACGAAACTTGAAACATTATTATAATTCACCGTTACGGATCCGATGAAACTGGTTTCGTCGAAATCCGAGTCCGTGACAAAAATGGCTATTTTTAATATTTATTAAATAAATTAAAATAAATCATAAAATCCAAATTTTCTTTCAACTTTAAATATTGGCCAAATTTCATTACTTATATAATCCAATCAATTTCAAATAATTTAGCAAGCTTGGATGTGAATTAAAATTTATAAGTATATAAATTTCGCAGTGTTAACCTCTGCGTTTTCTTATTATTTGGGAATTATAAATTTTATTCGCAAAACCCAATTATTAAATCATATACTTATACTCTCATCTTAAATCTAATTATATAAATAACTTGATTTCTATTATCCAACTCAAAATATATCAATTTTTCTCCAACTACATAGTTAACGTTTCTTTTGTATATCACTGTGGTAATATTTCAAAATGTTCATCTTTTGTTTGCATAAATTACTGTATTTAGATAAAATTGTAATTTTGGTAACTTATCACATAAATAACTTAAAACCTCAACTAATACATTCCACCTTTGTTTCATCTTATTTATTCACTCATCAATACTCCGTACTAACTACAAAATTTGGTGTATTCCTTTAAATTGATCAAAATAAGACTTATCAACTAATAGAAAGATTTTCGTACAAAATTTATTGTCATACATCAAATTTACAAGCCTATACTTAATTATTATCCAACAATACGTTTTACGTTACTATAATGTTCATTCCTCCGTTCCTACGTTTCTATAAATTTATTCATTTATAATTTATTTAACGCAACACTTAATCTACACCTATTGCGATGTTTCAAATTTACTTGAATGAACAATTTCTTTACTCAAAATAGTTGTTGTAAACTCTTAATTCCACATTTATAAGTGTATTATTATTTTCACTCAAATATTATACATATATATAGAGTATTGGGTTTTTATTTAATCATCATTTATCATATATATTAATTAATTAAATTCAATATTTAAGTCTGACTAAATTTATTCCCCAAATACACATTTACCTTTCTCAACCAATAAATATAACCAATCAAATTCTCATTTTATTGAACCTTGGTCAATTCCACACGTTAATTTTACTTAAAGTCTCAATTAATTAATTTACCTCGGTTTCATTACCTTATTACCTTATATGCATAATTGACATGGTTATATCTTCCATTAATTTCGATTATCATACTATAGAAATTAAATTCCCTTAACCACATAAATAAAAGTTGATCCCCATCTATTAACATTATATCACGTTTGCATAAATTTATTCAATGGTCACTTTTAATTAATAACTATCCAATTTCCAATCCAAATGTAAATCTTCCACCTTTGAATTCTTATATTAAATGGAATTTAATATTTACTGATTCAACATTTATATGTTTCTAAAAGTTAGCTCCTACCAAATGTGACAATTTACATTTCATTTCTATGCAATATATACTCATCTTATTCCATTTATTTGGTTACTGCATTGAAATCTATTTATTAACCAATACTAACGTTATTATCATTAAATAAAATTTGATTCCCAATTTCACCCTTCTATTCAAACCAAGTATCATGCTTATGATAATATTTTACGTTGTTCACACTGAATATAATCAACCTTTTCATCGTTATCAATTAATCATACATTGATTGCACTAATTTAAGGAATTAATTGCCATTGATATCCGATTAAATTTAATAGGCCATATAAATAGGTAATATATATACGAATTAAATAAATTCAATATTTCCATTTCGTTTTTCCTGTACTAAATTTATTACTAAGTGTATATACTCCACTTTATCAATATACCTGAAATTTCTACCTAAAATAAGGATACGTTTCCATTGGAATTTACATTTACACCTTACGTTACAACATTAATCAACTTGCTTAACGTTTTATATGATTTCTATCCTTTATTTCATAAATTAACCCATTCCACCTAAACCCTTATCTACAAAATATTTCAACATCAAATTTCACCACATACCAATTGACCTAATTATTTATTTATTAAGTCATCTCATTTAAATAATTTATCAAAGTGAAACGTTCATTCAAGGTACAGATTTATTACTTGCGTTACAGAATTCCTTAATTTATTCTAATTACCGTTTTCATTCCTTTACCGCATTAAATTAATTTAATATTCCCATTTATTTCTCATATTAAATATATATACAGGTAAAGCCTTTTCACTACTTAAATTCATTTGAATTAGCTTCGAATTCTATAAGTAGGTTTAATACATATTATTTTCTACTAAATTCAATTACAACTTATTAAAGAAAAACGAATTAAAACCATGAAATAAATGAAATCTTCCCATTTGTTTTCTTATATTAATTTCTTAGCCTATAAATAACAATTTACAGCACTTAAATTTCTCGTCACTTTGTTCCAACTGGAAATTCTTAGACTTAAATTCCCATGGTTTCATTCCATTTAGTCATTTGCTTCAAAAAAAATCACAGATCTTAATTTCTTTCTAACTTAAATTATTTAAATCCTATTAAAATGACTAAATTGAATTAACGAAAATTACGGGTCGTTACAATATCTTGGCTATCTTTCAACTCAAATAAAAAGTCGTGAAATTGTGCTTGTCGTGCCTTTGGAGTCGTGCTTGTATGTTGTTTTGGTCTCTAGCTTTGAAAAAGGTGAGTCTTTCTCACTCTGACATATATACTTATGAAAAGTGGATTGATGACAAGTGTTTAGTAATGTAAAATGTTTATGCAAGTTAATGATGATCATATGATATGCTATGCCGTGTTATTACCATGTTATTACCATGTTAAAACTGTTAATTTTCACCTGGCATCTGATACATGACTGTATATTGTGATATTGACATTGTTTATATTATTTCTGTATATAATCACACTGCAAGTTCCCTGTTAGGATAAAAATCATTATGGGCTGAAATGATAGGCCTGAGTTATTTTATTTATTTATTTAAACTTGGGATTGCGGGTTTGAAATGATAGAACCCGGATTTTTACCGTTTAAACTGCGGATTGAAATGATACATATCCGTATCACTTGACCTAGGTTAGAAAACTATATACAGACCTGTGGTTATTCTATAAAGTGCTTTGAATATTTTAAGTATTTTAAAAATATAAAATTATGAAATTTGATTTAAATAGATTTTGAAAGGTTTTAAAATAAATAAATTATGATTTTTCTATGTGTTAAAAATGTAATTTATGAATGGATTAACTGGATTTTTGAAATATAACTTATGTTTGAAATTTGGAATTTTGACTAAAAATGATATTTAAGTTACATGAATAAAATGGACTTTAATTTTATTTGGAAAATGGTAAATATGATAAATTGATTTATATTTGAATTTAAGTGATTTATTAAAGAATTATTGATTTTCTATAAATTTAAGTGGTTGAATAAATGACTGTTGAAAATGAAATTTTAAAATATAACTTGACTTGAAAATTTGAAATTTGAGTTTTAACTAAAGATGTTAAATAAATTAAATAAACTGGAAGTTTAGTTAAATTTGTGAGATGGTAATATAAATCTGAAATGTTAGGTTTTAATTTATGAAAGAAACGTATAGGTTTTAATTTATGAAAGAAACGTATAGGTTTTAATTAATGAAAGAACGTATGGTGTTCTAATTAATGACAGGAACATGTAAATTCCTAATTAATGAAAGAAAGGTATAAGTTTTAATTAATGAAAGAAAGGTATAAGTTTTAATTAATGAAAGAAACGTATAAGTTTTTAATTAATGAAAGAAACGTATAAGTTTTTAGTTAATGAGAGAACATGAAAGTTTTAATTAGTGCAAGAACATGTAAAGTTTTAATTAAGAAAGAAACATGTAAAGTTTTAAGTAGTGTGGTATTGATTAAATTAATAAATATTCATCATTGTAATAGGAATATAAAATTTAAAACGTACATTTGACGCGTAGATTTTAATCAATGTAATGGTGTATTTTAAATTGATTAAAATGATAAATGTTACTTACTGTGATAATAAAATGTAAGTTGATAACGTACATTTGATAAGCAAGTTTTAATTTATGTGAATGGCATACTTTAAATGATTAAAATAATAAAGTTTCTTTATTGTAATAATAGTGTAAGTTAATAAGGTGCTTTTAACTTAACATAAGAATTTCGGTTTAAATTGTATATTACAGTAAGAAAGTTTATTTAACTATAAGGCTATGATAAATTGACATGTTAAAATTTTAAGCTTATCAATACTTTGATTATATACAATGTAAAGTGGAAAGTAGTACATTCCAAAAATGCTATGATTCCTTAAGGTAACATTTCCAAAATGCTATGATAATTTCAAGGAATATTTCAAGTTTAATAAATTTAAAAAATATTCAATGATTTGAAAATTTGGGTTTTATTCGAGTGATATAATATTGAATTATTTTTGAAATGGAAACGATACAATTGTGATATTGTTTTGAAATGAGTATGATATTTTGGTCTTGAAAGTATAAATTATTTGAAATAAATATCCATGGGTTATAATAACGATTGGTTGTTAAAGAGACCGGGATCGGATATTGTCTTATAGCCGGACAATACCGAAAACCACTTTAACAACCGTGTACGCGGTGGAGATTCCAGAATGAAGTAGGATGGTGGCGACGTTCTCGAGGTATGTTACGTGGACCCAACTCCCGTGAGTTGGCATATATGACTAAAACAGGAGCTATACCGGGCTACACAAAGGGTCGCACCCTTTCATCGAGCATGCTCCATCGGAAACCATTCTATTACTTTTGTGATTCGATACGTGGCGCCACTTTGATTCGGGAGTATTGTTCGAGGTGGGTGGAAGCTGCTGGCTTGCCGTCACCACTGGTCCGGGAGTGCAAACGGTGTATCCACCCTGGCATTGCCTCGCGTGCCGTGTCATATCCTTATATCGAGCCCACTACGATTTTGGTTTTAAAGATCCGACCGTGTTAAGGTTCACCATCCCCTTAACGCTAATTTCTATATGATTATACTTTACTGATTAGACACTACCGTATATAGCGTATATTACTATATAGTAAATAGTTTAACGGATCCTTAGAGGATGGGCGGTCCCAAGCATCCTTTAAGTTATTGATGCATTTTGTTACTGTTCACTTTAGTTGATTTACAGTTTATAAGTATTTATGTCCTGACTCGAGGGTTTTGTGTTTTGCTTTACGCTCGGGTCAGATTGATTGAGTTAGCATTCAAGATTCACCTTCGGAGTTGGAGCTTTCCTTGAAGATCCAGCCTTCTTTTTTGTTTCAGTATCCAGTGTTTCAGTGATGTATCTTGTTACTCTTCTGTTGTATCTCATTTAACTCTGATGTATCTTATATTTTTTTTAGTAGCTTCATGAACTACTATCTCTTTTACTTCCGCTGCATTATTATATACTCTGTGTCTGTGATCTGTGATTTTATTTACTGTATATTTTGAGGTTTGCCAAAATTTTATTTACAACGCGGTATTTTGAGCAATTCAATTCCGGCATGAGTGTCTATCTATACACTTACAATGGATGCGAATGGTTGAAAATACCGGGTCGTTACAACAATACTAATTCCACTTCGTGGTGGAATATTGCGGTATATGGGATTAATATAATATCATCTGCTATTATGCGGCGCATAGGATCTCATCCGCTATATAATGCGAGAAATCAATCATCCAATATATACTGTATACTACTATATATAATATAGCACATCAAATCAATCATCCAACCAATTATTTAAATTTAACCATTTAAATTTAAATAACCCAGATAGGTGAGATTAGCTCGCCTTTGATGTTTGCAATCCCAATCGAAATCTCTACTTGTTTTCCTCATAGTTTTAAACCTTGTACAAACACTATACAATTTATTAATATTTCGAAGTAATTAAATAACCAAGGTCCATGTAGTAAATTTTAATTTGACAAATAATTTAATTACACAATAATTTTCCATTTGAAACTACATATACACTAATAAAATATATTATAAACTCCACTAACATTTTTTTTATTCTACCAATCCCTATATTTTCCTAAAGCTATAAGAAAAATTCTTTTTAAACCTTCTCCTTTACTGCATATATTTACTTAAATAATAACTCTACATAGATTTAAAAACTAGGTCATATAAATTCTTGTAACGATCCCGGATTTTAATTAAGTTTAAATTGAGAATTAATTTAATTTTTGAATAGAAATTGTGAAATAATTAGTAATTTATATAAAATAGTTGTTAAATTAAGAGTTAATTGAAATTAATCTTGACATTTGAACTTATGTATATAAAATAGATTGAAGATTTAATTGGGAATTAAATTTATATATAAATTTGTATTTGGATTTTTGATATGATATTGAACAAAGTATTTCAAATAGATTTATAATTATGTAGAATATGAAATGATCATGTTAGATAATTCTAGAAATAAGTATAAATAAATCTATGAAACCTGCAAATCAAGACAAAGCAAATAAATGTAAGTATCTATTTACAAACAAGTAAAAGACAAGACTGTAAAAGCAAACAAAACAAGCTGCAGCCACCAAATACAAAGAAAGCTAGGCAAATGAAATATATTAGCTAAAAATTCAAACAACTCGTTAAATAGAAGTTCACCTTATTTTATAAAAGTGATAAGGCCAAAGCAAAACAATATGACTAAAGTAAAGAAGAAAAACAAAAAAAGCATGAAGACAATACAATATAAAAAGAAGAAAACAAATATCTATATATATAAAAAAGCTAGGCTATTAGAATAGGTACTTGTATAAAAATTTCTCACAGTGTACAGGCAAAGTAAGTGTGTATGGAAATGAGAATAAAAGCATGCTTTATAAAATGAAAAGTACAAGTAAATTGGCAGCCATTAAATGCAAATGTCCTTAGCACATCATAATATATTCATCAAGCCACCAAGTAGAAAATTTTCAGCCAAGCAAACAAGGAAAGCAAATAAAATATAAAACATGAAAACATAAAGTACAAGTAAGACACCTCTAACATACCTATAGCCTATCAAAGCATCTTCAGCCTACAAACCTATTTTAATACCTGTAAAACTCTTTTCTTTATGTCAACCTCCTCGTTTCAATTCGCTCATCCAAGTTGAGAAAAATCTGAGCAAACATTGCTTCAAAATTTAAACAACAACACAACTAAAGCAAATCTGAGATCAAGAAGGAAGATTTCAGCAAACAAATGCAAGCCTATTTCAACTTTGTCAAGTCTGTGTCAAAATTTAAAGCAACTCTGTTCAACAATAAGTAGCTCTGTTCTTTCCTGGGAAACAGGTGAGTAACATCACCTCTCTGAAAACTCAAATATCTGAATTGGTTGCTTACATATTTTTGAAAATGGGTAGGTGTTAATATAGAACAAATTTCCTATGTATGTATGTCAATGTTTAAATATATGCATGCCTGTATAAATTGGGTTACTTCTGTTTTTTTGTTTCTCCCAGCTCAGATTTGCAAACAAATCCCCAGTTCTTGATCTAACTATTGATATAACTTAAGCTTTAAATGAATCTGTTTGTTTTGTGTAAAGTAAGTTTTAAAAACTTAATTAACTCAATATAAACTTAAATAGGTCCTGGAAATCAGGTTTTACAGGCAACAAGAATAGAGTTGATAAAAATCAATTGTTATAAAATATTAATTCAAGTTGATAACTTGAATCTTTAATACAAAACAAGATTTTTAGAGCAGAAATGGGAATTTTAGTATTGTATAGCAAGAGAAGTTCAGCTTGCAATCTTCACAGGTTGTTTCAAGATAAAAGCTTCTCTGTTCACTTCTTAAACAACTGTGAGTAACTTTTCTTTTAAAAATACTTAAGTATCTGGATTGCTTGAATTAAGTATGAAGATAATCAAGTATCTGTGTTTATACATTGTTGAAATGCTGTGTATGTGTGATATAGGATGAATGTATGTTTTTTTAACCTGTAAGACATCTCTGTTAAAAAAAAAAATTCCAAGCTCATGTTGATTTAAAATTTCTTTATCTCCTGATCTAGGCTTTGTTAAGATTTAAGTTACAAATGAAATATGATTGTTATATCATAGATGTTAGTTTAAAAATTTAGGTTAGTTAAACGAATTGGTTTTGTCTCTGGAATTTAAAAGAACTACTGAGCAAACTCAAATTTAGTCTAAACTCAAGCTTCAAAATTCCTAGATTCAGGGTGATGAATTAAATACTTGATCAAAATCCTGATTTTTAAAACTAAAATTACATTTTTTAGTTAAGGTTTGATTGAGCATTACTTTGTTGACCAATTTGGGGATTTTGAGTTGCCTCTGGCAATTGGGTTGATCGGGGTGGCTGCGATTCTTCCTGAAGGTGTATGGGTGGTCGGAGGGTTTAGGAAAAATGACAGGTGGATGGTCAGAGATAGGTGGCGATAGTGGTTGTGGGTTTTTGTTTCTAGACCAAGTTTTGGTTGGTCTGGAAATATTTGATCATTTGACGCCTAGGGTCGATCGAATTCGATGGAACTCTAGGAAGTGGTTGCTGGAACGGGGCCGAAGCTATGGCCGGTGGTGCTGGAGCTCCGATGGTCGGAGGAGCAGAGTCGAGGTGATGACAGGTTGAGTAGTTGGTTCCAGTTTTAACTGGGAAGCTCGATTTCGATTAAGGAGCGATTTTGGGTCTTTGATTGTTCGATTGGGTTTCAGTGATCAACGATGGTGCTCCGGTGGTCTCGAGATCGATCAGAGATGATTGACGTGGTTGTGCAGGTATACGTGCATTCGCATACATGTCTGGGTTCGAATACTTTTGGAGAAGATGAACATTGGCCCGTGTGGCTACTTGGGTTGCTTCGTGTATGCGCGTGAGTGTTTATATGACAACAGTTTTTTTTAAATTTAAACTAAAAAGGAAGAAAGGGAAGAGGGAGAAGAGGGCTCGGGGAAGGATTGAAATTAGCTCGAGTTTGTTTTGACAAACAACAGGCTTTATAAAAAAAATGGACTTTGTACCAGGTTTTAAATAAAATAAAATAAAAACAGGATTTAAGTTTTATAATAGAACAGGTCTTTAAAGTTAAAGGGTAAATTTTGAACAGCTTTTAGAAGCAATATGCAAGCGTAATGCAGATTTCATTAAAGTCACAAACCTTTAAAACAATGGAAAAGGAAAGCAATATAGTTAACAAAGTTTTCAAAGCTCTTTGTAAATAAACAAGTTTTCAAATCAAGTTGAAGGTAATGATAAAGTGTTTAAGCAATTTATTTAAGCATGTTTTAAACAAGTTTCAAAGGTTTATATTTGAAGTAAAATGTTTTAAAAAATTGTTTTGGGGTATTAAATTTAAGTATTAGGTTATTTAGTGGGAGTAATTAATTAAAAATAATTACTTAGTAAAAGTAATTAAGAATGGGTAATTCATGATTACTGATTTATTAATCAAGTAATTGAAGGTTAATTACTTTAAAGGATAATTAGTAAATATGGTTGGTTAATTAAGATAATTAATTAAAGGTTAATTAATTAATTAATGTGATTAATTAAGAATCATTTAATAAATTAAGGTGATTGATAAATAAATTTATATTAAATGATTTGTAATTAATAAATCAGAATTGAATAATTAATTCATAAGTAAATAAATTTAATTGGAAATTAAACTGAATTAATCAGGACTAAACGATTAACTAATCCTGTTTATAGATGATTATCAAATGCTTGACCTTACTTATGAATGATTGTATTGTATGTGATGCCTTGAATTGATTGTCCTACCTGATCCATGATATTTTGTTCTGTGATTTGAGCAGTAATTTATTCATTTATTTACATTTGTATATTACCTGTGAATCTGTGAATGAACGATAAGCGTTATAGTTTATATCGCTTATCAACTATATTTCTGTGTTTCAATCTGTGATGATTGAATGATGTTGCACTATTGTGTTAAACCCTGGACCACACTTATACACACACAAATAGGGATTTCACGAGGAAATCGATTAAGTCACAGATTTTTAAAAATAGTTTTGAATTTAAAATTTAAAATTCAAATGTTTTGAAAATGGATTGGGTTTAAAGTGAAAAGCTTTTGAAATGGAATTTCAAAGATGGAATTTATTTTGAATAACTTGATTAAGTTTTGGAATTTAAATATTTTGATTTAAATATTGAATTCAATACTTGAAATTGAATTCTATGATTTGAAACTAGGGATTAGCGATATTTCACTAGTTATATATGAGTCAAACCATTTTTAAAGTATTGTTCTTTTGAGAATTTGAATTAACCCAAAGGTTGTAGCTTGTATAAATGAAACTGGGTTTTTCCGAAATAAGAATGTTGTTTCTAAATGATAAAAAGCTTTCATAGGAGAAATAAATTTCAAATTGTATTAAAGGGATTTCAAGTTTAAATGAAACAGTTTCCAAGTTATAAATGAATATTTGGAAACGAGTTTTTGAAAGAGAATATTTGGAAATGAGTTTTTGAAAGAGAATATTTGGAAACGATTTAAAAGCTATGGGACAAATCTTTGATTTAAAGATTTAATGAATTAATCCAATTGAAATGGAATTGTTTTGAAATACAGGAATGAATCTTTAAGAAACTGGGTGAACTTTGTGAAATTAATCTTTTTGTTTAAAAGATTTGAAATGGTAATTGGTTTAAACCATTTGAAAGTAAGTTTTGAATTATTAAGTTGCGACTTAATTGAAATCCCATATCCATATGTTTTAAATATTGCGCTCACTATTCGGTTTAGCCGGGAAAGGACCTTTGTGTCGTATAACCCATTCCGAATGTGTGATACGACGTTATGGATAGCATTTGAAGACCGGTGGTGAAGACCGGATATTTTCGAAAACGAAAGGGTTTCTCGTCGATTGTCTCTGCACTGGCTGATCCCCGGTATAGAGATCTCCATATGTGATGGGAAATCCGGACGTGATTAGAGATTATCCGGATTGCAAGGACTTCTTTGTAAGTGCCTTCGGTTCTGTTCGGACCCAGACCAGACTTGTATGGATTGTTATGTCTGACATTACAATTTGAGATATAAAGCTGATTCCTTTCAAATATATTTCTGTTGGTGGCGGAGAATTTATTCTCTTAGCTTAACACCCTTCTCTGAGACGTACGAGCTCAGAGGTTATGTAGTTGATGGTTATCAACGATATATTCCCAATTTGGTAATGTGACATGCTGAGTGTTGCTGTGAAATGATCATTGTTTGATCATTTGTGATATGATCATTTTTTGATCACTTATCTTTGTGATCAATTTTATGATCATTTGTTGACCCAAAGCACAACTTTTGTATAAAGCGTGGCTTTGTGGACGAGACTTCGTCGAGCCTCACACCCCAGAATGGTCAAAACAGGAAAGATGCAGCAAGGTTATGAGGGGTAGCTCCCTTTAGGGTATGTGCATTTCCTTCTGGATAGAGGTGGTATCATGGTATGGAGCCCAGATATTTAACCTATGTGGTTACTGCGAATTTATTACTTTATGGTTGTTGGTTATCGGGATCCCGAGAAAAGGTCGTTTACGATCGGGGGATGACATACTCGTGTCAGTTGTTACCTAGTTTGAAAGGTAACCCAGCCTTGTGTTGGCAGAGATCCGGTTAGGTTCTCGGGACATCCTTCCAGAGGGGTTTCCATGTGGCAATGGGAAGTTCTTTGGCCTGACCATTTGTTGGAAATCCAAAGAAACAATACGATCTTGTACGGTTTTAGTTGTAGAACCTGCTTCCTCAGGAGGTAGCTATAGCAGGCATAATATAATGGTACTTGTGCTGGCTAAGATTTATATTCTACCTTCGAAATGTTTTTTCTACACTATGCACTAATAATAATATCAAGAATAATTTGATTTAGCGTAGTAAGCATCTTTGACTAACATAAGAAGAAATCTCCTCCAAGTCTGCGTTGCATTGTGTGTGTGGTGGGAGGTCTTATGGTAGTTACATTTTCAAAAAACATTGCGAATCAACTTTAAAATCTTTTGTTGTTTTTTTTAAAGATAAACTTTTTTGTTGCTCACACCAGTCCCATGACTGATCCGGAGTTTATTGTCTCTTTCCTAAACTCTGGGTGCTCATTATTTTCTACACGAGTAGTCTAGAGTTGGATTTTTTTCAGATAGTCAGATGTAGTGGATTATCTGGAGTTAGTTCAGTTTTTAGATCACACCAGTCTTGCTCATCTGGGTGTATCGTTATTGAGAGTTCGAGCTATTGTTGGATTGGTTCTTGGAGATAGAGTTGCGGTTTTGTAGTTCTTCCTTGAAGACTGTCTTAGAGTTATTTGTTCCGCTGCTGGTGTTATCGTTTTCTTTTCCGCTGCTATTTTGTTGTATCATATCTCTGATGTATATTGATATTCATTGTATCACTATGTTGTATCAGATATTGTATCTGTGCTGTATATCAATGTATTATTCTTTTATTCCGCTGTGTTGTTTACTTAATGTTGTTATTAGCTCCGACGAATCAGATTTGAACGGTCGAATCTACGGCATTCGAATACGATTTGAAGTATGGGCGTTGATTTTTGAACGGGCAAAATCCGTCTCGTCACATTTGGTATCATAGCTAAGGTAAACCTTTAGCTCAGGAGTATAACACATTAAGTAGCTCATTGGAGATAGGGTGAAGTATACCCAAGAATGAGCATATCCCTAAGATATCTGTTCGAATGCCTCAGTAAATTCTCTTACTATTCGCTGATAGTAAGTATAAGTGCAAGAAGAAAACGAGATAGGGGACAGGGGAGTACGAATATAAATGGTCAATACCCTACAACAGTGGAAATAACTTTCTTATCAGTTTCCTTTGATTCGTTTTCGAAAATTCTTTTGATTTGCTTCATGACAACTCCAGAAGAAGTTTCGGTGTAATGAATGCCCTACGAATCGTTGTTGAAAATCCTTACTTCATATCTTCATCGATTTCTTATCCGTTTTTGATTTAAACCTTAATGAATATGAATTGGAAATTTGGAGTTGAAAATTTTAAATAAACTGGAAATTTTGAATTAAGTTAAACTGATTAAATGAAATATGAAGTTAAATTTAAATTGTATTGATAAAACGATTTCGTTTAAAACCAAATTTGAAATTCTATTGAAATTTCTTGGGTCCGATATGTTCCATGAATGGCTAGTTATCCCTTCGAACTAACCAGTGCCACTGCATACTTCGTAGAGCTGATGACCCGAGTATCTTATGAAGTGTTAAATAGATTCGTTTTTGTATTTATTGATGATATTCTGATTTGGTAAGCCAAAAGCAGAATTTATATCTAGTTGATCTGAAAAGATATTTCTCTATCTTTCATCTATCTTTGTTGTGTTCGTGCCTGCGAATTTCGAGGACGAAATTCCTTTTAAGGGGGAAAGTCTGTAACGATCCCGAATTTTAATTTAGTTTAAATTGAGAATTAATTTAATTTTTGAATAGAAATTGTGAAATAATTAGTAATTTATATAAAATAGTTGTTAAATTAAGAATTAATTGAAATTAATCTAGACATTTGAACTTATGTATATAAAATAGATTGAAGATTTAATTGGGAATTAAATTTATATATAAATCTATATTTGGATTTTTGATATGATATTGAACAAAGTATTTCAAATAGATTTATAATTATGTAGAATATGAAAGGATCATGTTAGATAATTCTTGAAATAAGTATAAATAAATCTATGAAACCTGCAAATCAAGACAAAGCAAATAAATGTAAGTATCTATTTACAAACAAGTAAAAGACAAGAATGTAAAAGCAAACAAAACAAGCTGCAGCCACCAAATACAAAGAAAGCTAGGCAAATGAAATATATTAGCTAAAAATCCAAAAAACTCGTTAAATAGAAGTTCACCTTGTTTTATAAAAGTGATAAAGCCAAAGCAAAACAATATGACTAAAGTAAAGAAGAAAAACAAAAAAAGCATGAAGACAATACAATATAAAAAGAAGAAAACAAATATCTATATATATAAAAAAGCTAGGCTATAACAATAGGTACTTGTATAAAATTTTCTCACAATGTACAGGCAAAGTAAGTGTGTATGGAAATGAGAATAAAAGCATGCTTTATAAAATGAAAAGTACAAGTAAATTGGCAGCCATTAAATGGAAATGTCCTTAACACATCATAATATATTCATCAAGCCACCAAGTAGAAAATTTTCAGCCGAGCAAACAAGGAAAGCAAATAAAATATAAAACATGAATTCATAAAGTACAAGTAAGACACCTCTAACATACCTATAGCCTATCAAAGCATCTTCAGCCTACAAACCTATTTTAATACCTGTAAAACTCTTTTCTTTATATCAACCGCCTCATTTCAATTCGTTCATCCAAGCTGAGAAAAATCTGAGCAAACATTGCTTCAAAATTTAAACAACAACACAACTAAAGCAAATCTGAGATCAAGAAGGAAGATTTCAGCAAACAAATGCAGGCCTATTTCAAATTTGTCAAGTCTGTGTCAAAATTTAAAGCAACTCTATTCAACAATAAGTAGCTCTGTTCTTTCCTGGGAAACAGGTGAGTAACATCACCTCTCTGAAAACTCAAATATCTGAATTGGTTGCTTACATATTTTTGAAAATGGGTAGGTGTTAATATAGAACAAATTTCCTGTGTATGTATTTCAATGTTTAAATATATGCATGCCTGTATAAATTGGGTTACTTCTGTTTTTTTGTTTCTCCCAGCTCAGATTTGCAAACAAGTCCCCAGTTCTTGATCTAACTATTGATATAACTTAAGCTTTAAATGAAATTGTTTGTTTTGTGTAAAGTAAGTTTTAAAAACTTAATTAACTCAATATAAACTTAAATAGGTCCTGGAAATCAGGTTTTACAGGCAACAAGAATAGAGTTGATAAAAATCAATTGTTATAAAATATTAATTCAAGTTGATAACTTGAATCTTTAATACAAAACAAGATTTTTAGAGCAGAAATGGGAATTTTAGTATTGTATAGCAAGAGAAGTTCAGCTTGCAATCTTCACAAGTTGTTTCAAGATAAAAGCTTCTCTATTCACTTCTTAAACAACTGTGAGTAACTTTTCTTTTAAAAATACTTAAGTATCTGGATTGCTTGAATTAAGTATGAAGATAATCGAGTATCTGTGTTTATACATTGTTGAAATGCTGTGTATGTGTGATATAGGATGAATGTATGTTTGTTTAACCTGTAAGACATCTCTGTTAAAAAAAATAAATTCCAAGCTCATGTTGATTTAAAATTTCTTTATCTCCTGATCTAGGCTTTGTTAAGATTTAAGTTACAAATGAAATATGTTTGTTATATCATAGATGTTAGTTTAAAAATTTAGGTTAGTTAAACGAATTGGTTTTGTCTCTGGAATTTAAAAGAACTACTGAGCAAACTCAAATTTAGTCTAAACTCAAGCTTCAAAATTCCTAGATTCAGGGAGATGAATTAAATACTTGATCAAAATCCTGATTTTTAAAACTAAAATTATATTTTTTAGTTAAGGTTTGATTGAGCATTTCTTTGTTGACCAATTTGGGGATTTTGAGATGCCTCTGGCAATTGGGTTGATCGGGGTGGCTGCGATTCTTCCTGAAGGTGTATGGGTGGTCGGAGGGTTTAGGAAAATTGACAGGTGGTTGGTCAGAGATAGGTGGCGACAGTGGTTGTGGGTTTTTGTTTCTAGACCTAGTTTTGGTTGGTCTGGAAATATTTGATCATTTGACGCCTAGGGTCGATCGAGTTCGATGGAACTCTGGGAAGTGGTTGCTGGAACGGGGACGAAGCTGTGGCCGGTGGTGCTGGAGCTCCGATGGTCGGAGGAGCAGAGTCGAGGTGATGACAGGTTGAGGAGTTGGTTCCAGTTTTTACTGGGAAGCTCGATTTCGATTAAGCAGCGATTTTGGGTCTTTGATTGTTCGATTGGGTTTCAGTGATCAGCGATGGTGCTCCGGTGGTCTCGAGGTCGATCAGCGATGATCGACGTGGTTGTGCACGTATACGTACATTCGCATACATATCTGGGTTCGAATACTTTTGGAGAAGATGAACATTGGCTCGTGTGGCTACTTAGGTTGCTTCGTGTATGCGCGTGATTGTTTATATGACGACAGTTTTTTTTTAAATTTAAACTAAAAAGGAAGAAAGGGAAGAGGGAGAAGAGGGCTCGGGGAAGGATTGAAATTAGATCGAGTTTTTTTGACAAACAACAGGCTTTATAAAAAAAAATGGACTTTGTACCAGGTTTTAAATAAAATAAAATAAAAACAGGATTTAAGTTTTAAAATAGAACAGGTCTTTAAAGTTAAAGGGTAAATTTTGTACAGCTTTTAGAAGCAATATGCAAGTGTAATGCAGATTTCATTAAAGTCACAAACCTTAAAAACAATGGAAAAGGAAAGCAATATAGTTAACAAAGTTTTCAAAGCTCTTTGTAAGTAAACAAGTTTTCAAATCAAGTTTAAGGTAATGATAAATTGTTTAAGCAATTTATTTAAGCAAGTTTTAAACAAGTTTCAAAGGTTTATATTCGAAGTAAAATGTTTTAAAAAATTGTTTTGGGGTATTAAATTTAAGTATTAGGTTACTTAGTGGGAGTAATAAATTAAAAATAATTACTTAGTAAAAGTAATTAAGAATGGGTAATTCATGATTACTGATTTATTAATCAAGTAATTAAAGGTTAATTACTTTAAAGGACAATTAGTAAATATGGTTAATTAATTAAGATAATTAATTAAAGGTTAATTAATGAATTAATGTGATTAATTAAGAATCATTTAATAAATTAAGGTGATTGATAAATAAATTTATATTAAATGATTTGTAATTAATAAATCAGAATTGAATAATTAATTCATAAGTAAATAAATTTAATTGGAAATTAAAGTGAATTAATCAGGACTAAACGATTAACTAATCCTGTTTATAGATGATTATCAAATGCTTGACCCTACTTATGAATGATTGTATTGTATGTGATGCCTTGAATTGATTGTCCTACCTGATCCATGATATTTTGTTCTGTGATTTGAGCTGTAATTTATTCATTTATTTACATTTGTACATTACCTGTGAATCTGTGAATGAACGACAAGCGTTATAGTTTATATCGCTTATCAACTATATTTTTGTGTTTCAATCTGTGATGATTGAATGATGTTGCACTATTGTGTTAAACCCTGGACCACACTTATACACACACAAATAGGGATTTCACGAGGAAATCGATTAAGTCACAGATTTTTGAAAATAGTTTTGAATTTAAAATTTTAAATTCAAATGTTTTGAAAATGGATTGGGTTGAAGGTGAAAAGCTTTTGAAATGGAATTTCAAAGATGGAATTTATTTTGAATAACTTGATTAAGTTTTGGAATTTAAATATTTTGATTTAAATATTGAATTCAATACTTGAAATTGAATTCTATGATTTGAAACTAGGGATTAGCGATATTTTACTAGTTATATATGAGTCAAACCATTTTTAAAGTATTGATCTTTTGAGAATTTGAATTAACCCAAAGATTGTAGCTTGTATAAATGAAATTGGGTTTTTCCGAAATAAGACTGTTGTTTCTAAATGATAAAAAGCTTTCATATGAGAAATAAATTTCAAATTGTATTAAAGGGATTTCAAGTTTAAACTGAAATAGTTTCCAAGTTATAAATGAATATTTGGAAATGAGTTTTTGAAAGAGAATATTTGGAAACGAGTTTTTGAAAGAGAATATTTGGAAACGATTTAAAAGCTATGAGACAAATCTTTGATTTAAAGATTTAATGAATTAATCCAATTGAAATGGAATTGTTTTGAAATACAGGAATGAATCTTTGAGAAACTGGGTGAACTTTGTAAAATTAAACTTTTTGTTTAAAAGATTTGAAATGGTAATTGGTTTAAACCATTTGAAAGTAAGTTTTGAATTATTAAGTTGTGACTTAATTGAAATCCCATATCCGTATGTTTTAAATATTGCGCTCACTATTCGGTTTAGCCGGGAAAGGACCTTTGTGTCGTATAACCCATTCCGAATATGTGATACGACGTTATGGATAGCATTTGAAGACCGGTGGTGAAGACCGGATATTTTCGAAAACGAAAGGGTTTCTTGTCGATTGTCTCTGCACTGGCTGATCCCCGGTATAGAGATCTCCATATGTGATGGGAAATCCGGACGTGATTAGGGATTATCCGGATTGCAAGGACTTCTTTGTAAGTGCCTTCGGTTCTGTTCGAACGCAGAACAGACTTGTATGGATTGTTATGTCTGACATTACAATTTGAGATATAAAGCTGATTTCTTTCAAATATATTTCTATTGGTGGCGGAGAATTTATTCTCTTAGCTTAACACCCTTCTCTGAGACGTACGAACTCAGAGGTTATGTAGTTGATGGTTATCAGCGATATATTCCCAATTTGGTAATGTGATATGTTGAGTGTTGCCGTGAAATGATCATTGTTTGATCATTTGTGATATGATCATTTGTTTGATCACTTATCATTGTGATCATTTTTATGATCATTTGTTGACCAAAAGCACAACTTTTGTATAAAGCGTGGCTTTGTGGACGAGACATCGTCGAGCCTCACTCCCCGGAATGGTCAAAACAGGAAAGATGCAGCAAGGTTATGAGGGGTAGCTCCCTTTAGGGTATGTGCATTTCCTTCTGGATAGAGGTGGTATCATGGTATGGAGCCCAGATATTTAACCTATGTGGTTACTGCGAATTTATTACTTTGTGGTTGTTGGTTATCGGGATCCCGAGAAAAGGTCGTTTACGATCGGGGGATGGCATACTCGTGTCAGTTGTTACCTAGTTTGAAAGGTAACCCGGCCTTGTGTTGGCAGAGATCCGGTTAGGTTCTCGGGACGTCCTTCCAGAGGCGTTTCCATGTGGCAATGGGAAGTTCCTTGGCCTGACCATTTGTTGGAAATCCAAAGAAACAATACGATCTTGTACGGTTTTAGTTGTAGAACCTGCTTCCTCAGGAGGTAGCTATAGCGAGCATAATATAATGGTACCTGTGCTGGCTAAGATTTATATTCTACATTCGAAATGTTTTTTCTACACTATGCACTAATAATAATATCAAGAATAATTCGATTTAGCGTAGTAAGCATCTTTGACTAACATAAGAAGAAATCTCCTCCAAGTCTGCGTTTGCATTGTGTGTGTGGTGGGAGGTCTTATGGTAGTTACATTTTCAAAAAACATTACGAATCGACTTTAAAATCGTTTGTTGTTTGTTTTTTTAAAGATAAACTATTTTTGTTGCTCACACCAGTCCCATGACTGATCCGGAGTTTATTGTCTCTTTCCTAAACTCTGGGTGCTCATTATTTTCTACACGAGCAGTCTAGAGTTGGTTTTTTTTCAGATAGTCAGATGTAGTGGATTATCTGGAGTTAGTTCAGTCTTTGGATCACACAAGTCTTGCTCATCTGGGTGCATCGTTATTGAGAGTTCGAGCTATTGTTGGATTGGTTCTTGGAGATAGAGTTGCGGTTTTGGAGTTCTTCCTTGAAGACTGTCTTAGAGTTATTTGTTCCGCTGCTGGTGTTATCGTTTTCTTTTCCGCCGCTATTTTGTTGTATCATATCTCTGATGTATATTGATATTCATTGTATCACTATGTTGTATTAGATATTGTATCTGTGCTGTATATCAATGTATTATTCTTTTATTCCGCTGTGTTGTTTACTTAATGTTGTTATTAGCTCCGGCGAATCGGATTTGAACGGTCGAATCTACGACATTCGAATACGATTTGAAGTATGGGTGTCGATTTTTGAACGGGCAGATACCTCACTGCCTAGAAAAACATGCCTCTCTACCCAATCAACGTCGCCGACCCTCGAGCACGCCCCAACCATCAAGCCCTTGCTCGCCCTCTTCAAGAAACTCCCCCTCTTCGATCACGAAGCCGAACCCTCACCTCTACCATTCGATCGCAAGCCACTGCCCACCAAACACGCGTTCCCTCGAGACTCCCTCCATCTCGTGCTGCCTCTCACCATAGGGAGAGACTCCCCTTCGCGTGCTCAAATTCGAGCTACCTCCTTCGCCGCCACATCTGCCGTGTCGCCTTCAAGTCTCGCGTTCGAGCGCAACTTCTTCTTTTTTGAATCGCGAATGTCTGGGAATCAATTTCAATTTGGATGGGGAAGAAGATAGATACAGGAATGAAAGGAATAGAAGGAGATGAAAGACGGAACAGAAGGAGATGAATTGAAGTCACTAGTCTCTTTTAATAGCCGAAAATGAATTATCCTTAGTTTACAAAAAATTCCTGTTTGTTCAGTGTGTAAAGTCACATAGATTAAAAAGGAGAAAAGGAGGGAGACAAGAAGCGACATTTTCACGTAGGATGTTATCTATAGTGATTTTGGAAAAGCTGCCGAAAAGAAAAAGTTGTTGGGAAGAATTTGACCAGTCAAACAAAACAAGTATATTTGAATTCAAATTTAAATTTAAATTGTCTTCAATTCGTAACTCAAAATTTCGAACTCCTATCGAGGCATGCCGCCAGGCATTTATAATATTATACCCCTATTTCGAACACAAAGGAAAAGGTTTCGAGTCCTAATTCGATCGTATGGAGAAAATAGCCCTTTGAACCTGGTTATTATATTAAATTCCGATTAAATTTTCAGCGCGTTTACTTATGGTGTGGCCAAACGATCACTCCAAACATTACGAAAATTGAAATCCGATAATAATACAAAATTACGGATCCAATGGAACTGGTTTCGCCGAAATCCGTGAATGTGCCTCGGAAGACTATTTTTAAATATCTATTTAAACGATAAAATTTCAAAGCTTAATAAAACACTTCCGAATCAAATTTTAACACTTTTACTCTCTTCAGTACTATCAATATAAATTTTACAAACACTTAAATTATTTTTAACAGGCTTAAAATTGAAGATTCAATATTTCACCAACTTCCAATTATTAAGTTCAATGATTTAATTATCAAATAAATAGTGATAATTGGAATTCAAGTTAAAATTTAACTTTTTAAATATTTAAAATCAATTAAATATTCCAATTTCAAATGCTCAAAAATTCTGGGTCGTCACATATTGTTTTATATATTCCTAGTCAAGATGTATTGAGATTGGATATCAATAAATCAGTTGAGACCATGTAACGCTCTCCAAATATTGGGTAGTGTATTACTCATGGCGGATGAGGGCACTAAGGTATTATGTACTATCAGTTATTGGATAAATATGGAATGACTCATTCGATAGCTCTCTATTAGTTGATATAACCATGGTCAAACAATAATTATCGATGTGATAACATTACAGGATTTTCATGACTTGAGAATACTATAAACCCAACTTTGATTATAGTTATACCATGACACACCATCCATCAAATGACTATAGTTGGGTCGAGTGGAAGCATTGAAAGTGAAACACTATTCAAAAGAAAATTCGTCGCCTTAGTGATATGGGGTTAATACCAAGTCAACTTTAAGTTAAAGTCTCTGGCTAGAGCAGTTCGGTTAATAATAATTGTTGTTATTCAACAAATGACTTTGTGTTAGGACAACAAAGTTGAATATGGATTATGTTGGAATTTTGACCATTACCAAATTCTGTAAGTTCTAATGTGATATAGTATTGACGTAGAACATTAATGTAAATAATTATCTTTACCGGTTAATGCTTAAATGAGTAGAATTAGATTTTACCAAAGCTACGCAAGTGATAAATTTGGCTACAATATTACGCCACCTGCTAAATGATGTGTGAACGTTAATATTTGAGTTATTGGACATTAATCATCGACCGAATTCACACCTAAGAGACATACAATCGAAATAAATAGTCCTCGCTTTATTTTCTAAGTTCTAAGGAAATATCCTTTGCTAAAATGCGGGTTAACACTTTCACCTCAAAGTATGCCTTTTGTATGTACGGTGAATTTTTCTCATGAACAAGTTCCATAAATCAGTCTCCACGAGTTGTGCTCTTTGCCTACTCGCTCATCTTAACCTTGGTGAATCTTCCTGTTCCTTCAGATTTTCTAGATGGCAGATTTCATTTCAGACACGGTTTAGCTAAGAACTCATACTTTTTCTTAATTGTTCCTTCTATATCATTATCATTACAATTTTATCCGGAGATATCACATATCAATGTCATCCCGTGTTCATCCAAGATTTTATCTATTTTATTATACTTACAAGGAATTCAAATCCTTTTATGAAATCTATATCCGTTCTAAGGTTCGATCTCTTTGGATCATCTTATATTTAGGTTAATGTGTGATCTCTCTAGATCTTTAGTTTAATGTGTAATCTCTACGGATTGTTTAGTGTTTAAGTTAGGGGATAACATCTTTGGATCGTTTATTGCCTAATATAGGGTTTCCATCTCTCTGAATCCTTATTGAGTCCATTTTCTCCACGATAAAGAAATCCAATGACCAAGCAAGCCCATTCCCTAACTCTTCAATAAAGGGGATAACTTTTCATACAAGCTCATTCACTCGCTATACGGAAGCTTGTACCCTACACTCTAGTCAAGTCTCTCCGGACGGACTTAAAGCGATATGTATCGTACAAGTCCACCCACTCATTTTCTGATAAGGGGACTTGCACCCTGCACTCCGGTCTTACCTCTTCGGATGCGACTTGAAGCGATCAATATTAGTCATCAAAATTAATGTGGTTTTTTTCAAAATTCAAATGATCAAATGAAAGTAAACAAGTAGAAATCAAATGTGTTCATCCCGGACGTCTGACTCAATGCGTAGCTAGATACCATTCTAGGTCTCGTACACTTATAAGAGTTCTAAAGTTATTAACGTCCTAAGTAGTCATCCCAAGCACCCGACTCGGAGCCTACCTAGGGATCATTCGGGATCCTATACATGTGTAAGTAGCCTGGGGTTATTATTATCTTTATTGTTAAATTTGAAAAGAAAAGTGAAAGAAATGAAACAAAGAAGAAAAGGACAGGAATCAGGTTCGATTACTGTTCATCTTGATCATGGGATTTCAAGTGTCGGACAAGATCCATAGTTGTTTCGTGATGCATTTACTACAGGTGGCGGTTACCGACCCCACTGTTATACATATATTATTAAAGAACATTATGAATAATGCCATCAAATAATAAGAAGATTTTGACTTTTTAAAGGAGACAAAATGTGAAATAATTATAAGCTAACACTGACACGTCATATTTACTATTTTATTTAATATTTGGAATAAAAGTTCACCTGTACAATCTAATTTAAAAGTAATAAACACATTGGTTTCTTAGAATCAGAACAGTATATCTTATATAAAATAGTCATAGATCACAAAAAAATGATATACATCATATGCACATACACAAAACTATGAGTCTATCAATAATAACACTCGACTCACATAATACGACTTCTATAAAAACATGCGAATCCTTAACTCATATATACATCTCATAACCAAACACAAGATACTAAATGAATAAATTAAAAGTCAAAAATATTTATCTCTTCGCTAGCACAACTATCCAAAGGTCTACTTGTACTGTAACCTGAAAAGACTCGGCTTGACCCAAGTATTATAAAATAAATATGTCAGACTATCTCTAAGTATGCAAAAGGGTGAGATTAAGATATTACAAAAGAATATATCACATATAAGTAAATCTAGATATCCAAGGTATAACAAGTCACATAATTAATTTAACTCGGAATTTATCTCAAGGCATGGGGTTATATATTTAGGTCACAAACACAGATTAGTCAGTAAACACAGAATTACAGAATAAAGCACAATATCTCTAACACATAGAAACCAATTCCATACCGATCACCTAGATCGTCCATACCAATCATAATGATTGTCCATACCATGGCAAAAAAATGTGTTATCACTTGTACCGATCGGATACCAAGGATCATCCACATAGTAAAATAGAATCACAACCGACCTCAAGGATCATAACAACCATGACTAGAAGGTTACATATTATTCATTAATATTATGTATTTACGATCATAACAAAAATCCATGAGTATACCTCTTATGGACATATCGATCCCCGACCGAACCCTAAAAGGAAATATAATCCAAAGTGCCAAAAACTATCGCTTTCATAAATCATAAGAACTTAACCAAACTGTCCCATATTGCCTGATTAAATTGAAGTATTAACTGGAAACTAGTAAATTTCACTCATCACGGATACCATTGTAAATCTATATTCATGTACTTATTGGTCCCACTGAACACCAAAAGAGAATAAACCTCTAAAGTGTTAAATACTTCCTAATAGCAATCACAAGAATTTAACCAAGGCATCCCATACTACCTAGTGAAATTCGATAATTTACTAATGGGCTAGCTGTAACGATCCGTAAAATTTTAATAATTTTTAATGGTTTTATTTAACGTATTTAATTTAATTTTGAGAAATTTTAAATAATAATATTTTGAAATAAAATTTTATATTTGGATTACGTCCAATTAAATATAGCAAATGGTAAATTTTCAATTAATTTTATGGAGGTTTATTTTATTAAGTAATTCTACTACATTCGAATCAGTAGTAATTGACGGTTATAAACTAATTTTCAAACATAAATATCTTTCCATAGAAAATTTCTAAATCCTCTTCTGAGTGAGACGGTATCCTTCGTTTTTCCAAATTTGGACTTATATTGCTCCGTTTATCTTAATTCTGATCAAATAACAACATTTTCAGTACCAATTATCGACTTTTGATCGGATGATCGTACCACCAATATCTGTGTACCGTTTTGATCGTCTCGTCGTTCAGATCTCAACGGTATATTTATTTCTGTATTTTGGAATTCGATGCACAACGGAAGAAATAAATTTGTTCGTTGTAACGACGCCATAAATTATGCCATCTTCACTTTTCTTTGCTTTTCAAAATTTGAACGTACAGCGGGACCACATGAATTAATTTCTTTAAACTTTCAGCTAAATTATAGATTGTGACAGTTGACTTTCCTTCAATTTCAAATGTTGAAGCACGCTATTATTTATTGCTTAAATAACTTTTGCGGATTCAAGGTCAGCCGTTACATCAATTCGTTTCAATTCATTTATTGCTGGTTTCGTGCAACATAAGTCATATTTCAAATGCCTTCAACCTTTTCCTCTCCAGCTGTTAACTGTGTTTTAAATTATGACGTAATAAATTTTACATTATCTGCTGCGCAACCATTCCCTTTTCTATTTATATGTTCGTTTCCATTTCTTTACTCGCTATTCATTTCTCTACCCACTTTCTTTCTTCCCTTCTCTTTCTTCTACTTGCTATTTCTTCCAGATCTATTCCACTTTATTCCCAAAACCCTGCCCCAATCCAGTTCGCCTCCACCCTTTATTTATTTTTTTCTACTTTTTTTCTTTTCAACTTTATATAAACTTGCTCACCGCCCCTCTCTTCTTAAAGAAATAAATTATATATATATGAAAGTTACTTGGAGCTTCTTTCTTTCCGAAGCCTTGTGCGTCCTCTCCCCTACACGCGTTCCAGATCAACCTTAGCCTCACAACCCCATGTCCGCCTCCTGATCAACCATCCCCACGGCCAGACCGAGCTGACCTTTCCCTCACCTCCGCACTGCCCACCATCTCCACCATCCAAGCCTAGGCCGTGAACCAACCCTAGCCGAGCCCAGCTTGGCCGAAGCTATCCCCACTCCGACCATGCCAGCAACCAAACCCCACCACCAACTCGAGCGCCGCGTCTCCACCCACCACCTACTCGAGCGCCGCGTCTCAAAACCTATGGCCGAACCATTGAAAGCATCTACCCGTAACTAACAGAGCCTGAAACCTTTTGATTTCTCTCCCGATGTCCTTACCGTGCAACTCGAGAATAGGTATATAGTATGGGTTTTGTTATATATGTTATATAAAAATGCGCATGCTTCTGTGTTTTTAAATATGTATATACGCGTTTGTCTTTTGTAGCACGTATCGAAGGCTTGCAGGATTTTACAAACTGCCTGTTAAGCTCAAAAGTTAGTGTGATACTAGTGTGTGTATATATATAAAATTTTGTAAGTTCTGGTCTCATAATCTCGGCCTTTCCTTTATTGCATTTTTTTCCAGTGATAGGTACTGTGGTAGGGAGTAGATAGCATGGGCAAAGAATGTATACACAATGCATATTAAAGGTCTGCATACGATTATAGTAATATTTACTTTTAAATATACTTATTAATAAATTATATACATGAGTTTATACATATTTTGATTTTAAATCTATATATTGATTTTCGAAAAATATTACTAATGTATCTTCTCGGTCTAAATATATACTGTTGTTTTAGTATACAATAGTTTCAACTTTCATATTTTATCTAATACAGTAAAGTGTGTCAAGCTACATGTTTTGTTCTCTATAGCTATATTTTAAGTAGCTCAAGTCATAAAGGTATTGTTATAATATATGGCAGTACGTTTCCTAATAGTGGTAGTATTATTAAAATATTAGTGTTACATGCGCAGGTTTAGGTGTATATAGTATATATAATATAAAAAAAAATTATACAGTTTATACTTTATAAGGTATATAAAGTTTAAAAGTTTATATATATATATATATATATGTATGTATGTATTATCCATGGGTTATTTATTCGTGTGTACAGTTGTGTTGTTACATAAGAATGCTGGTTTTATATTCTCTGTTTTCACCAGTCATGCATGCTAGTTTTATAAGTTTTCTACAAAATCAGGCGGCAGTATATATAGTCAAGTCTGCATATGTAGATATATTAGTCTGGGTCCATTTAACCTCATTTTTTTTATATTATTAAATTTAGTCTCTATATACATATATTAGTATATTAAGGAATACGACTGTACATTTGATGGGATTTATATGAGTTCACTTATGCCCATCTATCGTCATCGATCCAATTCTAATTTAACTTCGTTAACTCCTATTCATCAGCTTTTCCGTCGAAATCGTACCATCTAGCTTTGCTTTGGAAGTCGTGCTTGCATTTCGTAACTCAACTTCATTGTCTTTTCTCTCTAGCCTCGAAAGGTGAGCAATCACTCACGATTTACATTCTTTTATTTATTAAATTTGATTTCAATGGAAACGAAAATTGAAATATGTTGCTATAGTTATTTAAATTGTTATATTTATGCTATTACCTGTATCTGTTCACCTACGGGATATGACACCAATTCCTATTGTTTATACTTTATTTAATTACTGATGATATATTCTTGTTGTATATTATTATCATATCCTGCTATATTTTTGTTATCACTCTACAAGTTCCCTATAGCTTAGAATTCACTATGGGTTGAAATGATACATACCCGAACAGACTTTAGAATAGGAGAATTTCGTTATGGGTTGAAATGATAGACCCAAGTGATTTTCATTTAATTAAATTTGGGATTATGGATTGGAATGATATCCACCCGTATATATTTAGTGTACGGATTTAAATGATAAATATCCGTAACACTTGACCAGATGATAAGAAATATATACAGACACCGTGGTTCATATATAAATATTTTGGAAATAAATTCTTTGTTTGGAAAGAAATATATGGTCTTAATAAATGTTAATTCTTAAATTTCTATATATATAGATTTAATAATATTTAATTTAATTAAGCTTGATTTAATACATAGACTATGTTAATATTTATGTAAATTATATTTCAAATAGATTTTTGAAATAATTGGGATAAATTAAGATGGGGAGATAAATTTGAGTTTATGAAATGGTATCTAAATAAGGATTTATTTAATTAAATCAAATCTATAATTTTTAAATGGGAAATTTTAAAAAGGTAGGATTTTATAACTGGATTTTTGATTTAAGCGATTAAATGCATATTTCACGTTTAAGTAAATTAAAGAAAATATTGAGAAAAATGGAATTTAAGGTTAATTAAATAATCTTGAATCAAATGAGGAAGTATTTCAAGACTAAATAATAATGAGGTTAAATCGAGATCTATATGAAACGGTTAAATTGAACATTTAAATTTTCAAGCCTTAAACTATATTGGAATGGCTTAAATTTAGGATTCGGATCTGTATTTGAAATCAATATAGTTGAATTTGTTATTTAGAAACAAAATTGAATTAAAATGAAAATTTAGGTTGAACTAATTTGAATTTATTATTTAGAAAACTAAATTGAATAAGAATTTAGTTGAAACGTTGAATACTTAAAGTTTTGAAATATATGGAAATATAACGGGGTATTTTGTGATTACAAATCCGAATTTGAGATCGATAAAATTGAAGTGGTTATTTTAGGAATTGAGTTGAATTTAAATTGATAAATTAAGATTGAATTTAATTTAAATGGGAAGGTCGGGTGATGTTGAAACAATTTGTTAAGTTGAGGGAATTGAAAATATTTTACGGTATAAATTATTTAATATATCTAAATACTATTTTGGAAAATAACTATATTTGAAGTGAAATGATATTTGATTTTGAGGTATAAATTAAGATGAAAGAACCACGGTGTTATAGTGTATATTTCTACCCTGTAGATAGTTCCATGGACCCTTAGAGGATGGTTATTCCAATAATCCTTTAAGTTATTTGTATTTCAGTTGATATTTCACTTGAGTTGGATTTATTGATATAAAAATGTTAATCCTGACTCGAGTGTTTTGTGTTTTTCTTTACGCTCGGGTCAGACTGAGTGATACAACATTAGAGACTCACCTTTGGAGTTCGAAGCTTCATTTGGAGATCCGACTATCGATTCAGATTCCAGCCTTTCCAGTTGATTGATTCAGAGAAGTCATCTGTTGCATTGGAGACTTCACTGCATTTGAACTATTCGGTTGTATTTTATTTCTAACTTTGATGTATATAGTAGCTTCATGAACTACTATTCTTTATCTATTCCGCTGCATTTTTATTACTCTGTGATCTGTGATTGATTTATTTACTGTATATTTTAAGTTTTGCCAAATTTAAATTAACAACGCTGTATTTTGAAATATTCAAGTCAGACATGTATGGTTTTATTGTCGATTTGAATGGTCCAAAATAGCGGGTTGTTACAGTTGGTATCAGAGCTTTGGCTCTAGGCAAAACTTAGCATATATGGTAAATTTATTTACAGAATCACTTTCGCTGGAGTTGAATCTCTTCCTTTTGATTCGATTTCCTTTGAATTTTGGAATGTCCCTCGGTTCCGAAATTCATTCTGTCTCTCCCTATTTATATTCGTTGATTCTTGAGTATCCCATAACCATTGAATGATTTGTAAAGGGGGTGAAAACTCCTTTTCAATTGGCATTGACTCACCGAAGATTTTTGTACCCTCGGTTTACGAGGCTGCTATATCTTGTTATGCCGAATTCTATATCTCTGGCGATCAAAGGTCGAATTGCCTCAGAATTCTACACCGATCTAATTTTGGAATCACGGTTGACCGGTAAAGGTCGTCGGCGATTTATAGAAGTATATCCATCTTCTATTTTGTAATTTAATTATCTCATCTTCGATCGAGTCTATATTCGAATCAGGATTCTATTGATTGGAGTCCCTCTAAATTAAATCGCTATCTTTGTTTTGAAATCCATTCTTGAATCACCCTTCGAAAAATCGAGTATGTTTGTACTTTTGAAATTGTTTTATATATCGAAATTATTATTTTGTTAACTATGATTTTATTCTATATATAAAAAAAATGTTTTCGATAAGAATTATATACCTATATATAAAACAAATAAGAAATGTTATTCTATATATATAAAAGTTTTGAAAGGATTTGGAATTTTGAAAAAATTATAAGAAATTGATTTATATAAAAATGATTTATAACTGTAGAGTTAAATTTGAAATTCGAGAATTGAATTCCGGTATTTTCAAATTGGTTTTAAGATTTTGGAAAATATATAAAAATAATACGGTTTAAAAGCATTTTTCCGAATAAGAAATGTTTCAAATGAGTTCAAATGAATCCAAATAATATTGAAGAAATTTCAAAGAAGTTTTCAATAAAATAGAAGTCCAGGACTCACTTATGTCATTGGAAAATAATTTCGGTGATGAGTGCACGCATCATCGACATTGATTTTCGAGTTTCAGAGTGGGGGAGAGGCCACTTTACTAGCTTTGCTATGCAAGTGATTTTGTAAAACCATTTTGATTTCAAATTCCGAAGTATAATTTGATATTTTAGAAAGATATAAGTATATATTTGAAACAATTTAAAATGAGACCGGTGTTCAGTCCTCGAGTTTCGGATTAATAATTGATTTATTGACTTATTGTTGATTTTCAACTCTTGAATTGAAAATTTAATTTCCCTAACTATTTTGAATGTTCGAACACTTCCAAATCGAGATTAAATTTTCAAAGCTAAGAAATTTCGAAGAGTATAAAATGTTTGATAAAGAATATAAATTTAGTTTTGAAATGTTTTGGAAAAAAAATAGTTGAATAATGGTTTTCAGAAAGGTAAATTGAATATTTCACATAGAAATAGATAGTTTAGAAGTTTTAAAAAGGGGATAATTAAATTTGGAAACCATTTTGAGTATAATTGATTTTGGGAAAATACTTGGTTTTGAAATTAAATGTGAATAAAAAAAACAGTACTTATATGGTGATTTTGGATATGAATTTGTTTGACTTGAATTATTTTAATGTGAAAAATGGGATAATTTTCTAAACCTATTATTTTGGGAACTTTGAAGTTTAGATATTTAGTTTGGAAGAAAATTTGGTGAAATCATATATGATTTTGAAACTGAATTAATATTGAAGTGATTTGGAATTTGAAAACCTTATATTTTTAAGCACTTGATTTGGGAGTGGTCGAACTTATATAAAATGGATTGTATAAGTATTAGGTTGATTTGAAATCTATTGATTTGAAATGTACTCAATTTGGAAAGAGATTTTATATAATCGAAGTCTATGTAAGTATGATTTGATATACTATTGATTTGGAAAGTATTCGATTTGAAAAAGGAATCCTATATATAATGGACTTTATATAAGTATGATATTTGAAAGTGATTTGAAAAGGTACTATATGATATATATTTTCGAAGTAAAGATATGGAAAGTGCCTTCTGCTTGATATCCGCTTTATGGCCACATCGTGGATTCATTCTATCGATATTATTCTTTCTGATTTTTGGTTTTCCGGATGTAATACTCGAGTGTTCCCACCGTGGCGTAACCCATGGTATTTTTTTCTCTCGTGAATGCATATCGCAATTGCCTGGCTGAGTCTTGCCTAGCGGTACGGATTGTTTCCTGGGGGATCCAGGCGTAACCATTGTGTATCCTGCAATCTGTGTAGGTCGCGAATAGTAGCGCAAGTGCCTGGCTGAGTCTTGCCTAGGGGTACGGATTGTTTCCTGGGGGATCCAGGCGTAACCATTATGTATCCTGCACTCTACTAGTCATCATGGCGTAACTCGCAGGGCTGAGAAAGCTTACGGATATGGATTGTTTCCTGGGGGACCCAGGCGTAACCATTGTGTATCTGCGAACCATGATCGGACGAAGGTTTTGGTTTGGTTGTTTGTTTGGATTGTACTTTCCATATCTGTTTTTAAAAGTATTTTTCAAGTATTTTCACTAGGTGTTAAAACGGGTTTACTAAGTACTTGAAGAATTCTAGCTTTGCACCTGATCAATGCATGGCCAGAGTCTGCAAGAACGAGGATAAACTCGTTGAAACATCGAGTTATAAAAGAATTTTCGAAAAGAAAAAAATTTGTTTTGATACAAAAGTATTTTATTATAAGGGTATTTTATTATAAAAATATTTCTAACAAGAAAATTTTGTATTAATATTTGAAATTTGAAATTCTTATGGTTCTAGATTAATTATTCGTGCCCGATACTATTCCTTGCATCTACCTTATCTACTCAGTCTAGTTATTCACCTTGATTCTGTTTTCCAAATCTACCTTCCTTTCCCTTTTGAATATAATCTTTTAAATATTGCTTATTTGTGTACTACATTGTCTAATAGAAAATTTTAGTGTTATAAATATTTTTGAAGTTATTAATTAAATAAAACATATTTAAAGTAAATGATTAGTGTTAATATTTGGAAATTATCTTAAGATAAATTAATAAATTTATGAATTATAGATTTAATGTTTTCAATAGCTTCTGTGTAAATTTAACTAATTGTGTAAATAAATTATTTTCAAATAGTTTCATATATTCATTAAGTGTTATTTAAACATATTTAATCCCAATGGGTTTTGAATTTTTTTTAAATAAAATTGAATTTCAAATGAAGTTTTCAAATAAATATTTCAAGAAAAATTTATATAGTCTTAAATTAATTGTTTATCATAGACTTTCAATCTATTTATCTTTCTAGTTGTTTCTATTCTCCTACCTTCTTCATTTTCGGGGATGAAAAGTTTTGAGTGGGGGAGAGTGTAACGATCCGTAAATTTTTTATAATTTTTAATTGTTTTATTTAACCTATTTAATTTAATTTTGAGAAATTTTAAATAATAATATTTTGAAATAAAATTTTACATTTGGATTACGTCCAATTAAATATAGCAAATGGTAAATTTTCAATTAATTTTATGGAGGTTTATTTTATTAAGTAATTCTACTACATTCGAATCAGTAATAATTGACGGTAATAAATTAATTTTCAAACATAAATATCTTTCCATAGAAAATTTCTAAATCCTCTTCTGAGTGAGACGGTATCCTTCGTTTTTCCAAATTTGGACTTATATTGCTCCGTTTATCTTAATTCTGATCAAATAACAACATTTTTAGTACCAATTATCGACTTTTGATCGGATGATCGTACCACCAATATCTGTGTACCGTTTTGATCGTCCCGTCGTTTAGATCTCAACGGTATATTTATTTCTATATTTTGGGATTCGGTGCATAACGGAAGAAATAAATTTGTTCGTTGTAACGACACCATAAATTATGCCATCTTCACTTTTCTTTTCTTTTCAAAATTTGAACGCACAGCGGGACCACATGAATTAATTTCTTTAAACTTTCAGCTAAATTATAGATTGTGACAGTTGACTTTCCTTCAATTTCAAATGTTGAAGCATACTATTATTTATTGCTTAAATAACTTTTGCGGATTCAAGGTCAGTCGTTACATCCCTTGTTTCAATTCATTTATTGCTGGTTTTGTGCAACATAAGTCATATTTCAAATGCCTTCAACCTTTTCCTCTCCAGCTGTTAACTTTGTTTTAAATTATGGCGTAATAAATTTTACATTATCTGCTGCGCAACCATTCCCTTTTTTATTTATATGTTCGTTTCCATTTCTTTACTTGCTATTCATTTCTCTACCCACTGTCTTTCTTTCCTTCTCTTTCTTCTACTTGCTATTTCTTCCAGATCTATTCCACTTTATTCCCAAAACCCTGCCCCAATCCAGTTCGCCTCCACCCTTTATTTATTTTTTTCTACTTTTTTTCTTTTCTCCTTTATATAAACTTGCTCACCGCCCCTCTCTTCTTAAAGAAATAAATTATATATATATGAAAGCTACTTACAGCTTCTTTCTTTCCGAAGCCTTGTGCGTCCACTCCCCTACACGCATTCCAGATCAACCTTAGCCTCACAACCCCATGTCCGCCTCCTGATCAACCATCCCCACGGCCAGACCAACCTGACCTTTCCCTCACCTCCGCACTGCCCACCATCTCCACCATCCAAGCCAAGGCCGTGAACCAACCCTAGCCGAGCCCAGCTTGGCCGAAGCTATCCCCACTCCGACCATGCCAGCAACCAAACCCCACCACCAACTCGAGCGTCGCGTCTCCACCCACCACCAACTCGAGCGCCGCGTCTCCAAGCCTATGGCCGAACCATTGAAAGCATCTAGCCGTACCTAATAGAGCCTCAAACCTTTTGATTTCTCTCCCGATGTCCTTACCATGCAACTCGAGAATAGGTATATAGTATGGGTTTTGTTATATATGTTATATATAAATGCGCATGCTTCTGTGTTTTTAAATATGTATATACGCGTTTGTCTTTTGTAGCACGTATCGAAGGCTTGCAGGATTTTACAAACTACCTGTTAAGCTAAAAAGTTAGTGCAATACTAGTGTGTGTGTGTATATAAAATTTTGTAAGTTCTGGTCTCATAATCTCGGGCTTTCATTTGTTGCATTTTTTTCCAGTGATAGGTACTGTGGTAGGGAGCAGATTGCATGGGCAAAGAATGTATACACAATGCATATTAATGGTCTGCATACGATTATAGTAATATTTACTTTTAAATATACTTATTAATAAATTATACACATGAGTTTATACATATTTTGATTTTAAATCTATATATTGATTTTCGAAAAATATTACTAACGTATCTTCTCGGTCTAAATATATACTGTTGTTTTAGTATATAATAGTTTCAACTTTCACATTTTATCTAATACAGTAAAGTGTGTCAAGCTACATGTTTTGTTCTCTATAGCTATATTTTAAGTAGCTCAGGTCATAAAGGTATTGTTATAATATATGGCAGTACGTGTCCTAATAGTGGTATTATTATTAAAATATTAGTGTTACATGCGCAGGTTTAGGTGTATATAGTATATATAATATAAAAAAAAATATACAGTTTATACTTTATAATGTATATAAAGTTTAAAAGTTTATATATATATATATATGTATTATCCATGGGTTATTTATTCGCGTGTACAGTTGTGTTGTTACATAAGAATGCTGGTTTTATATTCTCTGTTTTCACCAGTCATGCATGCTAGTTTTATAAGTTTTCTACAAAATCAGGCGGCAGTATATATATTCAAGTCTGCATATGTAGATATATTAGTCTGGGTCCATTTAACCTCATTTTTTTCCATATTATTAAATTTAGTCTCTCCATATATATATATATATTAGTATATTAAGGCATACGACTGTACATTTGATTGGATTTATATGAGTTCACTTATGCCCATTTATCGTCATCGATCCAATTCTAATTTGACTTCGTTAACTCCTATTCATCAGCTTTTCCGTCGAAATCGTACCATCTAGCTTTGCTTAGGAAGTCGTGCTTGCATTTCGTAACTCAACTTCATTGTCTTTTCTCTCTAGCCTCGAAAGGTGAGCAATCACTCACCATTTACATTCTTTTATTTATTAAATTTGATTTCAATTGAAACGACAATTGAAATATGTTGCTGTAGTTATTTAAATTGTTATATTTATGCTATTTCCTGTATCTGTTCACCTACCGGATATGACACCATATCCTATTGTTTATACTTTATTTAATTACTGATGATATATTCCTGTTGTATATTATTATCATATCCTGCTATATTTTTTTTATCACTCTGCAAGTTCCCTGTAGCTTAGAATTCATTATGGTTTGAAATGATACTGTAACGACCCGTTAAATTCAATGATATTAAATGAATCAATTTGATATGTTTTCTAATCTAATTTAAATTGAAATGGAAGTCTTAGGATTTTTAATGGAGTAAATGTAGGGGTTAGCTAGTAACTGTAATTAAAAGTAAATAATTTAAAATGTTTATATGACATAGATTGAAATAACGAAAATTTGTGTTTGTGGTTATAAGTCATAATTAGTTGATTAAAATGGTATTAATGAAATAATAAGTGAATTTAATTGCAATATATAAACATCAGAAAAATTTAATTGGTGGATTAAATTTGTTAAAGTTCATAAGTTTTGTAATTTAGTTTAGTAGAACTTTAAATTATAAACGAAGATTGAAATAAACGATAAATTTAATTATGTAAATGGTGACTCAAGACCTAGGTTATAGGAATTGGAACATAATCCAATTTGAATTAAGTAGAAGAAGGACTTGGTTAATATGTAAGTTATTGTTCAAGGTATTGAATAAAAACTTGGAATCCAATCATAATTTAATGATAATAACGTTAGTATTAGAGAATAAATATATTTCAATGCAGTACCCGAATGAACGGAATAAAATGAATATATATTGAATAGAAATTTGTTATAGTAATTGGAATTTAAAGTAACAGTAAAATTTATGACAATAGATTTGTATAATGTAAATTGTCACATTTTGTTGAAAGTTAATTTTAAGAAACATACAAATGTTGAATCAGTGAATATTAATAAAAATATTTACTAGAATGGAATTTAATTAATATAAAATAAATAGTGACTAAATAAAAAGTGACCGTTGAATAAACCAATGCAATATGTGAAGGTAAGTAATTTTCATAAATGGTCAATAATAAACGCACTTAAAAGGGTAATAAAAATTTGTCTTGTTTAGGTGATTATGTATCAATAAGCTATAACTAAATTTGCAGTTTGGTTGTAAATGGGATATGAGAAGACAAAGGCTAGAAAGTAATAGATGGAATTCATAATAACAAGTAGTAAATTTATGCATATATTTGGGCGTTTGTCATAATTACCAAATTTTACCATTCATATAATTTATCTAATTAAAGTCTATAGCAACATTGTTGTTAATAATGTTGTTAGTGAATTTGAATATAAAAGAATGACAAGTGTAGGTTAACCATTTATTTTATTTTGTTAAGAATGGAAATAGTTTGAAATAGATCTGAATTAATTATTTTGGTTGTTAATGTGTCCAGTTAATAAAGGAGAACTTTAAGGAAATAAAATATAAATGAATGTATTTGGGAATAGAGTTCTTTTATATGTGAATAGTTATAATGTTGTTATTAAGAATGAACGTTACTTTAATTATTAATATAGTAACGGAAGTATGAATAAATTTATAGAAACATATGACTTACTTTAAGGTAATATTTGAGTGTAGACCTTTTGAAATAGATTTAATAACAATAATTATTGTTCGTTACCTATCTTATTTGTTGTCAAGTTATTTTGAAATCAATCTCAAATTTATTCACAAAATTATTGCAGTTAGCGTAGTTTTGGTTTTGTAATTGCAGTAGTTAATTCTATAAAATGAGGTTAATACTAATTTTATTTTAATTGGACCATTTGTTGATATAGGCTTTAGAAAGCAAGATTTATATTTATAATTGGAGTATTAAATTCAACAAAGGGTATTTATTCAAATAAAATGAAATTAAACGTAAATTATTACGTTATTGAATTAAAAAGGAAATTGTAGATTTTAAAGTGAAAACATAGACATGTTAAAGGGCATCTTTGTTTTGGATTTAAGTTGTGAGTATAAAGGTAAAAGATTAAATAATTGGATTTTGAGAATTAAGTTTATAATTCCTTAATATAAGGAAGCGTAGAAATGTATACTGAAATTTGGTAGACTTGTCAATCTTAATTCACAGCCAGGCTTATTAAATCATTTAAATTGACTATAAATTATATAAGCAATAAAATTTGGGCAATTATAGAGCTTTAATATAAAATTGGATTTTTATAATTTATTTAATTTATTTAATGAATATCAAAAATAGCCATTTTGGCCACGGACTCGGATTTCGACGAAACTAGTTTCATCGGATCCGTATCGGTGAATTATTATAGGGTTTCAAGTTTCGTATCGATCGGACCTGTCGTTTGATCGTTCGGACGCGAAACGCCTTGAAAATCAATTTTATTAAAATCAATTTGAAATCAATTTGGAAATTTTGTTTTCAGCATAACTTCTTCATACGATCGTATTTTGTGAGGCCCCACCTCTATACCCACGCTAGCCAAGAACACTACGGTGTAGTGCTGTCAACTAGCGCGGAGAATAAGGCTGTTGAGGAGCGACCATCCGTGTAATTTCTTATCACACGGTGGCTATAAAATGATCTTCGGAAACAAATATAGAAGTAAGCATAACATGCGAATCAATCACAGATATCCACATCACAAAGGCGGAAAGAGATATGAATATATATCACATAAAAGTGTACATCAGAGTAGTGGTCTAAAAAGATCCACGATAATACAAAAGAATAGCAACGCGTGCTATACAAAAGAATACAACTATGAGTCTATATCTCAAGTGTAAACAACAAAAGCTGCTAATCTAAACAAGTAGCCAAAAGTCTGAGTAGTGAATCACTGGGGGAGGAGTCAAGCAGTAGCACCTGTAACATCTCGGCCTGACCCGAGTATTATTTATAAGAAAATAATAAACGGATCAGTCTAGCTATAAATATCAGATTACATGATATAAAATAAAAGATATGGCATAAACATAAAATATCCATACTGACATACTACTATAAGTATGCAATTAATGATCAACAGGAGATCAACCGATAAGAGATAAATCAATATCACAAGAATCTTCTCAAAGATCCAAAGAGGGCATCATACCCTAAACTTGTACTCATGACAAGTCAAAGAGATAAATTCCAGAAATCAACACAAGAAATCCAGAAATCATAAAAAAGGGAAAGAGGCCTATCACATGACGGTCCGAAGACCATGGGGAGCTACCCCACATGTGTGAATGGAATCACACAGATTGAGGTCAGGACTAACCAAAAAGCAGAAAGGTATGTGTGAATGGAATCACACAAGTGGTGTCTAGTCTAACCTTGCAATGAAAGAGACATCGCGCAATTGCTAGTCTAATTCATAAAGCGATCATCAAGATCAACGAGAAGTGTCAATTACACTAAGCTAGTAAATATAGAAGTTTAGCTTCATGTCCCATAACCACTTGCTTAACTTAAATATTTACTAACAAACTGTAAATCTTCACTAATAAAATTGTCACAAGAGGTTCAATCGAACAAGTCCAAGAATTAACCGACGAAGTGAACGCAAGCGTTTCATACCACTTGTTTTACTAAGTCGTTTAATTAGATTTCTCATCCGAGTGAGGTAAAGGCTTGTATATACTAATAGATTGGAAAACGGTTTAAGAAAAGAGCTTTGTTATTAAAAATAGAGTTGAAATTGTTTGTTAAAAGAGTTTTGATATTTACTACTAGTATTGAAACCTTTATATTATAAAGTGACAAAACACATAAGCAAGTGTAGAAACAATCAGTCACAAAGATCGCATACGGAGATGCGAATAAAATCCAAGGAAATCAGCTCAATGTTTTTCAGATAAGATCCCCTACGGAGGGGTGGTCCAGGGGGGTGGCAACCCCCCCTAGGTGGGGGTGCGGGGGCAACGCCACCGATTACGGGGTTCGACCTGCCCGGTCAGGTCGCGGGAGTCCAGGGGGCAGCGCCCCCGGCGGGGTGCGGGGCAGCGCCTCGACCAAAACGGTACGACCTAGTGAAGACAAAATGAGGTCTAACGACCTAAGGGGAATAGGGTCGAGCGACCTAAGGGTTGCGACCTAGGGGTCCAAGGGGTCAAGCGACCTACCGGGATAAGGTCCAACGACCTATAGGGTTATAATGTCATGTGACCTATCAGTTTATAAGGTCATGCGACCTAACGAGCTATGGCCAAACGACCTAGTAATGGTAGTAGGGTTGAGCGACCTAAAGGTTTAACCGGTCAAACGACCTAAGGAAGGTAAGGTCTAACGACCTAACGCTCGCGACCTAACGGTCTAAAGGCCATGCGACCTAGAGGAAAACAAGGTCAAGCGACCTAAAACGTAACGACCAAAAACGTCGCGACCTAGCGACCTAAAAATGGAAGGCAAGGGGGTGAGCGACCTAACGAAGAGGGGGTGAGCGACCTATGGTCATAAACGAGGTCGAGCGACCTATAGAGGCATAGGATGCAGCGACCTAAAACGTCGCGACCTAGCGACCTAAAACGTCGCGACCTAGCGACCTAAGGGGATAGGGGCCGAGCGACCTAACGTTTGAACGACCTACGACCTAAGGAGATAAGGGCCGAGCGACCTAACATTCGAACGACCTACGACCTAAGAGTCGAACGACCTAAGTGTTACGACCTAAGAGTCGAACGACCTAGCGTGGAAGCGGCCTAAAAGCCAAACGACCTAACGACCTAGCGACCTAAAGCCATACGACCTAACGACCTAAGGTCCATACGACCTACGACCTAAGGTCTATATGACCTAACTCCGAAGACGTTAGAAATGGCCAGGACGACCTACGACCTAAGGTCCATACGACCTACGACCTAAGGCTCAACGACCTAATTCCGAGGCTAACGACCTAAGGAAGGTAAGGTCTAACGACCTAACGCTGCAGGGGGAATTTAAGGCCAGAAACGACCTACGACCTAAGGGTTAGGTCGCGAGCGACCTAACTCCAAACACACGAAAATGTCCAGAACGACCTAAGTGCAGAAAATTCACCAAAACGCTAAAAATTGGAGTTCTTCGCCAATCCAATCCAAACCAAATGCTAATATGCATGCAAAAGTGATAGGGAATCATTCCCAACAGTCCAATATGGTTATAGACTAGAATTGTGAGATAAAAATCTCACCTTTGCTCCAAAACCCAATGAAAATGAAGAACAAAGCTTGAAGGCAAATGGAGAAGCAACCACAAGCTTGAATCCGATGTCTTCTTCTTGAATTTGGAGTTGAATGTTGGAGTTGCAATAAAACAAAGACTTTGGAGTTTTAATTTCTCATTCCATTCACCATTTTTGTTGAAGCTTTAGTGTTAGGAAATGAAATGAAGCAATGAAGAAGAAGGGGGGTGGAACTTGGGCCTAATGGGCTAAAAGTCCAAATCAAAGGCTCGAGTGAAAAAGTGGTGAAATTCCACTAACCCCAAACATATCGATGTTTATACTTAGAAGATTGCAAACGACGTTTCGAACTCAATGGAAGTGGTCTCGAGTCCTAATTTGACCGTTTGCAAAAAGTAGCTTCGGACCAAAATCCGATTAACGATAAAATATTTAAATAAAATATTTAAATATAAAAATCGATAAATATGCGGGTTGTAACATATTTGGACGTGAAACTTCTTTCATCGCGTTCAGAATATTTTAAATTACCTATTTGGATATATAGATTTACGAAATTTCGTTCCGGAGGCATAGCGGGCTTTTTGGGCCATAGTTTATGTAACGACCCGTATTTTACGTGTCGATAAATCGTAGAATTTACAAGTCGTTAGTGTTGTTTGTGTTATCTCTAGCCTGAGTCGGTTAGGAAGTTACCTCGTGATTGAGTAAGCAAGGCTTTGAGTCGTTAACGGGTCATGGGAGTTTGAGTCTTGAGTCGTAGACAACTCATAGAGGTAGCGGCTTAAGGTGTTGGCCGAGATAAGTGATGACCGACCTAAGAGATAGTAACGACTTAAGGGTTAGAATGGTATAGCAGTTGCCGACTTAAGGTATGGCCGAGTCATGGAAGTAGCCGACTCATAACATGACCGACTCAAGGAGTGAATGGGTCATAGGAGTGTTTGATTTAGGAGCTAACGACCTAAAAGGTGGCCGAGTTAAGAGGTTGACCGACTCATAGGGTTTGCCGAGTTAAGGAGTTAACGAGTTAAGGGTGTAACGACTTAAGGTTTTGACCGACCCAAGGGGATAGGTCGTAAGGTGCTTTGGCCATGAGTCGTTGGGAACGACTTAACGATGAGTCGTGTTCAACCTATAGAGAGTTCGACCTAGTGGTTGATAGATGAGTCGTATAGTAGATAAGTCGTTGGGGCTTAGGTCGTAACTCGTGTATAGTTGTTAGGTCGCAAGAAGAAGTTAGCGACTTAGTAGATGAGTCGGTAGGGTGTTGGGTCATGTGTGTGTAGATAGGTCGGCCTTGAGTTGAGTCGGCAAGAGTTGGGTCGTGGACGACTCATGATAGGTCGTGACCGACCTAAGGGGCGACGACTCATGGTGGTTTCAGCCTATAAATAGGGGGGTTTGGCTCACTTTTTGGCACCGGTTTTTGAAGCGACGAAGTGCTGCCATTTTGGGAACTCGACTACAACATTTCTTCATCTTCTTTTCTCCATTCCAATCTAGTTATAACATTCATCCAAGATCGAAGATCAAGATCGAAGATCCAAGAGCCAAAGTTGAAGATCTTCATCCGTTCGAGCTAGATTTCATCGATTGAAGCGAGATATTGCCGGATCAAGCCTTGATCTTCGCTGTCCAGATCTGTGGTGATTAGTTTTTGAGGTGTTTGGGTGATTTGGTGAGTGGTAGTTATCTCTCACACGGACCCAAAGGAGTATATTGGATTGGTGGTTTGTTGGAGTGTTGTAGATAGTGATTTTGTGCATTTTCCTTAGATCCAAGTATAGATCCATTGTTTGTGAAGATGTCTACCTATGCAAGCTCATTTATTAAGTTATAGAAACAAAACCCATGTTTTATATTTGCTAGATCTATGCTAAAAACCCATGATTCATGTATGTTAGTTCTATGCTCATTTATTTACGAAATTGCCATTGTAGTTATGAATGCCTAATTAGATCTTGATTGAATACTTATTTGTTTGGATTAATGTTTGCCTTGATTGATTGTTGTGAATGAGCTATCTAGTTGATAGATTTGGACAAGTATGGTCAAAGATGATTCAAAAGCTACAGAAGAGGCTCTTGAATGGTGAAAGCTGCTAAAGGCATATGTGGCGGATGTGGAAGCTCATATGTATGGATTGAATGATGTTGAGATGGAACTTTGCCATGATGCGATGAGGCAAACCATGTTGTTGAGTTGAGACTTTGCTATGGTGTAATAAAGCGAAGTATGATGTGATGTAGACTTGGCGTAATCCAGGCAAGGATCATTCCAAGCATGTTGATAACTCGAGGGATGGTTCGAGTTGGTTGATAATGGATTGCTCGAGAGGTAGCTTGAGCTAGTATGAGGATAGTCGTCAAGGAGAATGACTAGGAGGCTTGGATCTCATCGTTGTTGAAGGTTCTAGCATGCTCAAAAGCAAGAGTACATGGGGTGCCCATAACGACTACAGGTAGGTAGTCGGGACAACCAAAAGACTACAGGTAGGTAGTCGAGTACTCTGGGCAAAGTAGATAAGTCCTAGGCACAAGGCAGTGTGCGGAGTTATGTCTGGAACCGGGGTTACCATTAGCCCTTGACGGATGGTCATTTAATCAACGGTGAAATCGAAGCAAGGATAACAGTGATAGCCAGAGTCATGGATGTTTGGACGTTTGGTTGTATCATCATTCGGTCTCAAGAGCGGTATTTTCTAAGTGCTTATCTGATCTTGGTTTAGGCCTTGGGGGTTTGTATTTGGAAAACATCGCCCTTGACTCGAGTGATTATTGCTTTACCTTAATTATCTGCTATGTTATGCTTAATTCTCTTTGGTGTGTATCTGGGGCTATCACTGTAGACAGAGGTGGAGTGGGATGGTTTGGTTCTTATTCCTTTTATCCTTTATGCTCTTTTGGTATGTTTGATAGTTGATTTACTGCTCACTAAGACTTTGTCTGACTCAAGGTTTTATGTCTCCTCTTATTACCTTGGGCTATTCATCCATGTTGGGATGGGCAGACTAGGTAGCAGGTGACAGGTGCTGTTCTTAGAGATCTACGCTGATGATGACGAAGACGAGCAGGAGGCTTTGCATACTAGTTTTCTTACTATATGTACTGGGTGTTCCGCTGTTATATCTGATTGAGTGTTTGTAGTGAGGCTTTGATGTATGGATGATTCATGTTTGTATAAAACTACTACGATGCTTATATGATGATTTTTCTGTTATGGAGCTTCACTATATATTTCTCTATTGTATTTTATCCATGCGCTGTGAGTTGTACGATAGAGTTTGCTGTTTTATTTTACCCTGACTATCGTCCATGGCTACCTGGCACGCCTTTCAGCGCACTATTCCATTGTTTTGGTGCGGGAGTCATGGGCGGTCGTCACATTTGGTATCAGAGCCAGGTTAATCGATTTTAGCCAACGCTCGCTGACGCAACTACGTATGAGAGACGTAATTGTATTTTGATGGATGATTACTATATATAATATAGTAGCTTAGAAGGATTTGAACTCCTTATGCAGTTGTTTCTTAAGGTGTTCTAATCATTCTTATTGCAGATATTAAGGATGAGTCGAAGAGGGAGACCAGCTGCAAGGGAAGGCCGTGCTGATGAAGGGGCTGTTGATTATGGAACTATGTTCGAAGCGATGATGACTTCGATCATGAGAAGGATACCAGCCTCGGGATCATCAGTGGATGTGGGAGTTCAAGTCCAAGCTCCAAGGCCGGTGGATTTTGCTAAGCTTTGTAAGGATTATACTGCTCTTGGAGGAAAAGCTTTCTTGGGGACGGAGTCGACCATTGAGGTGCAGAGATGGATTGATGCATGTCGAAGAATCTTTGGTGACTTAGGGATTGAGGATGCAACTAAGAGGAAGCTTGCATCGAGACAGCTTCAGGGAAGAGCTGCTGATTGGTGGAATTCTATCACCATCGATACTCCAGAAGAAGAGATCACTTGGGAGCAATTCCAAGTTAGATTTGAAGCCAAGTTCATCTCTACGGCTCAGAAGTCTGTTTTGTTCAAGAGGTTTGTAGAGCTCAAGCAAGGTGGGAGACCAGTTCTTGAGTATATTTCTGAGTTTGAAGCTTTGTCCAAGTATGCTAGATCGTATATTGATTCTCCTTATCAGAAGAATGAGAAGTTTGTGACTGGTTTGGATGCTTATCTTGGGAGGCAGTTGGTGGATCATCTGGACGATCCATTTGAGAAGCTTGTGGAGAAAGCCCTCAGGCATGAGAGTTTGTTTCCTAAGGAAAGTTCTGTTGTTGCTGTAACCAGGGAAGGATCTAAACCACACCAGAGTGGCAATAAGAGGAGGAAGCAGCAGCAGCAGAAGGGTAAGGATGGCCAGAAGAAGCCGAAAGGCGAAGTGACTTGTTATAACTGCCAACAGAAGGGCCATCTTTACAAAGATTGTAAGAATCCCAAGGTGCCGGGAAAATGTTATAACTGTGATAAGTTGGGACATATCAAGAAGGATTGCCCAGAGCCGAGGAAAGATAGGCAGATTGTGCAAGCTTATGCTTTGGGAGTTGTGCCGTCATCTTCAAAAGCTCCTACTGCTGAAGAAAAGGGGAAGAGTGTGGTGGTTCAAGGTACTCTTTCTATCTGTGGTGTTCCAGTTAGAGTGTTGTTTGATACTGGAGCGTCGCATTCTTTTGTTTGTAATGATTTGGTAGGCCGGTTAGGTTTGAAACCGGATATTGTTGATAGGCCATTGGTTGTGACTAATCCGGTTGGGGGTTCGTCATGTTTGTGTATGATATGCCGTGGTCTGGTTGTGTCGAGTCATGATTGCTCGTTTGATTGTGATTGCTTTGTTCTGAACTTTGCGGGGTTCGGAATTATTTTGGGTATGGACTGGCTTAGGAAGTATGCGGCTAGGATTGATTGTGAGAGGCTTGAGGTGACAGTCGGGAATGTGGAAGGGCGAAAGGTTGTGATACGATGCAAGCATGAGGAAGGCGTCTTCATGAGCTTCATGTATTCGTTGGTTGTTCCACGGGATGGACTGTCATCAGTGCCTATTGTGAATGGATTCGAGGATGTCTTTGACGAAGTCAAAGGGTTGCCGCCGCATAGGGAGATCGAGTTTCGTATCGATCTAGTTGAGGGAGCCAGACCTGTTGTGATGCCTCTTAGGCGGATGGCGCCTAGGGAGCAGCTAGAGTTGAGGGTGCAGGTTGATGACCTTTTGCAGAAAGGATTCATTCGGAGAAGTGTGTCCGAATGGGGTGCACCAGTTGTGTTCGCAACCAAAGCGGATGGATCGTTGAGGTTGTGTGTGGATTATCGTGAGCTGAATAAGTTGACTAGGAAGAACAAGTATCCATTGCCGAGAATAGATGACTTGTTTGATCAGCTTCACGAGGCTAAGGTGTTTTCTCAGATGGATTTGGCAACGGGATTTCACCAGTTGAGAGTGGCGAAGGATAGTGTGCCGAAAACTGCTTTCAGGACACCATCCGGTTTTTATGAGTGGCTGGTAATGCCGTTTGGATTGACTAACGCGCCAGCATATTTTGTGGATCTTATGAATAGGGTGTTCAGAGATCAGTTGAATAAGTTCGTGCTTGTGTTCGTGGATGATATTTTGGTTTACTCCAGAACCGAGGAAGAGCACAAGACGCACTTGAGAATTGTTTTGGAAATCTTGCGGAAACATCAGCTGAAGGCTAAGTTTTCGAAATGTCACTTCTGGGAGAGTGAAGTGAGGTTCTTAGGCCATGTTATCTCTGGAAATGGAATAGCGGTTGATCCCGCTAAGGTGGCATCAATCCAGGATTGGGTTAGACCTAAGAATGCATCTGATGTGAGAAGTTTTCTTGGATTAGCAGGATATTATCGTCGGTTTATCAAAGACTTTTCCAAGATAGCTACACCGTTGACAGGATTGACGAAGAAGAACCAAGTGTTCAGATGGGATGACAAGTGTGAGCAAGCTTTCGTAATCCTGAAAGAGCGACTGACAAGTGCTCCTGTTTTGATTATTCCAAGTGGGAATGAAGAGATGGTGGTTTACACCGATGCATGTGGCACTGGACTTGGAGCAGTGCTAATGCAGAAGGATAAAGTTGTTGCGTATGCTAGTCGACAATTGAAGCCGCATGAAAAGAATTATCCGACTCATGATTTGGAGTTAGCGGCGATTGTGTTTGCTTTGAAGATATGGAGACACTATCTATTGGGAGTTAGATTTGAGTTATTTACAGATCATAAGTCGTTGAAGTATCTGTTCTCCCAAAAGGATTTGAATCTTCGACAGCAAAGATGGCTAGAGTTCTTAGCATCTTATGATTTTGGTATAGCCTATACTCCGGGAAAAGGTAACGCGGTGGCTGATGCGTTAAGTCGAAGACATGCAGGTTTGGGAGCCATGTTTTCGGAATGGAAGAACCTTGAGTATTTGGCTGGATTTGATTTCAGGCCCAGATGTGAGTTGGAACCTGAAATGTTGGCAAACTTATCGATAAGACCTACTCTTGTGGAAAGGATTGGCGAGAACCAAAAGAGAGATGATAGGCTTGTTAAGATTATCCGAGATTTGGAATCCGGATTGGACCCAGAGAAGAATAAGGGATTTGAGGTCGATCGAGAGGGTTGGCTTCGGAAGCAAGGACGATTGGTTGTTCCCGACATTGATGGATTGAGAGATGAAGTTCTGAGGGAAGGTCATCACTCGAAGTTGACAATTCATCCAGGTGGAAATAAGATGTATCGGGATATGAAGAGAACTTACTACTGGGAAGGCATGAAGAAAGATGCTGGAAATTTTATTTCCAAGTGTATGAACTGTCAGTTAGTGAAAGCTGAGCAGAAGAAGCCCAGTGGATTACTTCAACCATTAGAAGTTCCTACATGGAAGTGGGAGCAAGTGTCGATGGACTTTATCGATGGTCTACCTAGGACAAGAGCAGGAAATGAAGGAATTTGGGTCATAGTAGATCGTTTGACCAAGAGTGCAAGGTTCATTCCTGTTCGATCAACTAGGACTGCATCGAAGTTGGCTGAGTTGTATGTTAAGTGGATAGTTCGATTCCATGGTATTCCGAAGAGTATAGTGAGCGATCGAGACCCATTGTTCACTAGTAGATTTTGGAAGAGCTTCCAGGAAGTTTTGGGAACTGAGTTGTGTTTGAGTACAGCTTATCACCCTCAAACAGATGGTCAGACTGAGAGAGTTAACCGAGTTTTGGAAGATCTTCTCAGAGCTTGTGTTTTGGACTTCGGAGGATCATGGGAAGATCATCTTCATTTGGTGGAGTTTGCATATAATAACAGTTATCAGTCGAGTATTGGTATGGCACCATATGAGGCATTATATGGAAGACTGTGTAACTCTCCGACATGTTGGTTGGAAACTGGAGAAAAGCTGATACTTGGGCCAGAGATGATTCGACAGACTTCGGATTGTATAGAGATCATTCGGCAACGAATGAAAGCAGCCCAAGATCGTCAGAAGAGTTATGCCGATAATCGTCGAAAGGATTTGGAATTCGACGTAGGTGATATGGTTTTTGTGAAGATTTCTCCTTTGAAGAGTGTTATTAGATTCGGGAAGAAAGGGAAATTGACTCCGAGATTTGTTGGACCATTCCAGATTATCGAGCGGATTGGAGAGCTCGCTTATAGATTGGAGTTACCAGAAAAGATGGCGGGTGTGCACAATGTTTTTCATGTATCTTATCTACGGAAGTATGTGCATGACCCAACTACGGTGGTTTCTGCTGATAGCTGTGAAGACTTGAAGGTTGATCCAGTGTTTAGAAGACCTCGTAAGCCGCTTCGTATTGTTGAAACCGATACGAAACAGCTTAGGAGGAAGACGATTACGTTGCTCAAGGTACAATGGAGTGATGATGTTAACGACTGTACATGGGAGGAGGAAGAGAGGATGAAGGCAGCTCATCCCGAACTCTTCAAGGTATGGCCCTAAAGTGTCGTGACATCTCATGAATTTGTAGCTTGTTCTAAGTCTTGGAATTATGCATGCTAGGCTAGAATTGGATGCATGGTTTGTTGATTGCTATGGATGATAGGCATGCGGAATAATTTTGATTGCTGTTGGTTGCTTGGAATTTCGGGGGCGAAATTCCTAAGGGGGAGAGAATGTAACGACCCGTATTTTACGTGTCGATAAATCGTAGAATTTACAAGTCGTTAGTGTTGTTTGTGTTATCTCTAGCCTGAGTCGGTTAGGAAGTTACCTCGTGATTGAGTAAGCAAGGCTTTGAGTCGTTAACGGGTCATGGGAGTTTGAGTCTTGAGTCGTAGACAACTCATAGAGGTAGCGGCTTAAGGTGTTGGCCGAGATAAGTGATGACCGACCTAAGAGATAGTAACGACTTAAGGGTTAGAATGGTATAGCAGTTGCCGACTTAAGGTATGGCCGAGTCATGGAAGTAGCCGACTCATAACATGACCGACTCAAGGAGTGAATGGGTCATAGGAGTGTTTGATTTAGGAGCTAACGACCTAAAAGGTGGCCGAGTTAAGAGGTTGACCGACTCATAGGGTTTGCCGAGTTAAGGAGTTAACGAGTTAAGGGTGTAACGACTTAAGGTTTTGACCGACCCAAGGGGATAGGTCGTAAGGTGCTTTGGCCATGAGTCGTTGGGAACGACTTAACGATGAGTCGTGTTCAACCTATAGAGAGTTCGACCTAGTGGTTGATAGATGAGTCGTATAGTAGATAAGTCGTTGGGGCTTAGGTCGTAACTCGTGTATAGTTGTTAGGTCGCAAGAAGAAGTTAGCGACTTAGTAGATGAGTCGGTAGGGTGTTGGGTCATGTGTGTGTAGATAGGTCGGCCTTGAGTTGAGTCGGCAAGAGTTGGGTCGTGGACGACTCATGATAGGTCGTGACCGACCTAAGGGGCGACGACTCATGGTGGTTTCAGCCTATAAATAGGGGGGTTTGGCTCACTTTTTGGCACCGGTTTTTGAAGCGACGAAGTGCTGCCATTTTGGGAAATCGACTACAACATTTCTTCATCTTCTTTTCTCCATTCCAATCTAGTTCTAACATTCATCCAAGATCGAAGATCAAGATCGAAGATCCAAGAGCCAAAGTTGAAGATCTTCATCCGTTCGAGCTAGATTTCATCGATTGAAGCGAGATATTGCCGGATCAAGCCTTGATCTTCGCTGTCCAGATCTGTGGTGATTAGTTTTTGAGGTGTTTGGGTGATTTGGTGAGTGGTAATTATCTCTCACACGGACCCAAAGGAGTATATTGGATTGGTGGTTTGTTGGAGTGTTGTAGATAGTGATTTTGTGCATTTTCCTTAGATCCAAGTATAGATCCATTGTTTGTGAAGATGTCTACCTATGCAAGCTCATTTATTAAGTTATAGAAACAAAACCCATGTTTTATATTTGCTAGATCTATGCTAAAAACCCATGATTCATGTATGTTAGTTCTATGCTCATTTATTTACGAAATTGCCATTGTAGTTATGAATGCCTAATTAGATCTTGATTGAATACTTATTTGTTTGGATTAATGTTTGCCTTGATTGATTGTTGTGAATGAGCTATCTAGTTGATAGATTTGGACAAGTATGGTCAAAGATGATTCAAAAGCTACAGAAGAGGCTCTTGAATGGTGAAAGCTGCTAAAGGCATATGTGGCGGATGTGGAAGCTCATATGTATGGATTGAATGATGTTGAGATGGAACTTTGCCATGATGCGATGAGGCAAACCATGTTGTTGAGTTGAGACTTTGCTATGGTGTAATAAAGCGAAGTATGATGTGATGTAGACTTGGCGTAATCCAGGCAGGGATCATTCCAAGCATGTTGATAACTCGAGGGATGGTTCGAGTTGGTTGATAATGGATTGCTCGAGAGGTAGCTTGAGCTAGTATGAGGATAGTCGTCAAGGAGAATGACTAGGAGGCTTGGATCTCATCGTTGTTGAAGGTTCTAGCATGCTCAAAAGCAAGAGTACATGGGGTGCCCATAACGACTACAGGTAGGTAGTCGGGACAACCAAAAGACTACAGGTAGGTAGTCGAGTACTCTGGGCAAAGTAGATAAGTCCTAGGCACAAGGCAGTGTGCGGAGTTATGTCTGGAACCGGGGTTACCATTAGCCCTTGACGGATGGTCATTTAATCAACGGTGAAATCGAAGCAAGGATAACAGTGATAGCCAGAGTCATGGATGTTTGGACGTTAGGTTGTATCATCATTCGGTCTCAAGAGCGGTATTTTCTAAGTGCTTATCTGATCTTGGTTTAGGCCTTGGGGGTTTGTATTTGGAAAACATCGCCCTTGACTCGAGTGATTATTGCTTTACCTTAATTATCTGCTATGTTATGCTTAATTCTCTTTGGTGTGTATCTGGGGCTATCACTGTAGAAAGAGGTGGAGTGGGATGGTTTGGTTCCTATTCCTTTTATCCTTTATGCTCTTTTGGTATGTTTGATAGTTGATTTACTGCTCACTAAGACTTTGTCTGACTCAAGGTTTTATGTCTCCTCTTATTACCTTGGGCTGTTCATCCATGTTGGGATGGGCAGACTAGGTAGCAGGTGACAGGTGCTGTTCTTAGAGATCTACGCTGATGATGACGAAGACGAGCAGGAGGCTTTGCATACTAGTTTTCTTACTATATGTACTGGGTGTTCCGCTGTTATATCTGATTGAGTGTTTGTAGTGAGGCTTTGATGTATGGATGATTCATGTTTGTATAAAACTACTACGATGCTTATATGATGATTTTTCTGTTATGGAGCTTCACTATATATTTCTCTATTGTATTTTATCCATGCGCTGTGAGTTGTACGATAGAGTTTGCTGTTTTATTTTACCCTGACTATCGTCCATGGCTACCTGGCACGCCTTTCAGCGCACTATTCCATTGTTTTGGTGCGGGAGTCATGGGCGGTCGTCACAGTTTATTCCGCACGTTCATTCTACGGTCTATCTACGCTGCCTCTAACCCTCTATATAAACCTAGCTACAAGCCCTAGCCTCCACCTAATTTCTTTTCATCTGCGCGTATACTTTCTTCAAGCTCCTCTTCTTCTTCAATGGGGGCTAACCCTAGATCCAGTCAGTTCAAAAAAAAAAATTCAAATTAAAAAAAAAAAAAAAAAAATTTTGGATCTGCAGCAGCTTCTAGTCGCGCTTCGGGTTTCAGGGGAGAAAACCCTAGAGCAACTTCGGGTCAGGAAGAAAATGACTCGGGTCGCTCCGGGTCGTTTTGGCGAAAACTCCAAGCAAGCACCGGGGAATTGAGACGGCGCACCGAAGTCGAACCCGAAGTCGACCCAGGACCAGAATTTTTCATTTTTCAAATTTTCATAACTTTTGCATACGAGCTCGGATTCGCGCGCGGTTTGTTTTGATGGGATCGTATCGGAATTTCTGACGTTTTGACGCAGGTTTGGACAAATTCTCAGACCGTCAAAATTTTGGATTTAAATTGGATTTGAATTCAATTTAAATTCAAAAGGTGAGTGTTTTTAACCCACTCACAACTACTAGAAGCTTTTATGTTTGTTAAATTAATTTTAAAAATGAATAGAAATTTATTTATGAGTATTTGGCATGTTTATTTCACTCATATTTGTTGAATTGCATTTATTAAATTTAACTGTTAATTTAATTTATTTATTTCGTATTAATTGATAGTTAGAATATATTTGTTTGCCTATAAACTGATAGTTAACAGTTATATAGATTATTACTGAATATAAACTGTTAGATTAATAGTTGTTAAATTTAATCTGAATAAAATTGCCAGTTATTACCTGTTATATATTATCAAATATAAATTGTTATTGATTGATATTGCTTGATGATTGTGATTGGATGATGGGTGATGTTGATGGATGTTTTATTGTATTTCATAAAATTGCAAATTATCATGCATATTTCATTTCATTCGGGATTATGGTTTGAAATGATATATAACCGCAAATTTTTATATCTTTTAAATTGCGGATTGAAATGATAAATATCCGTATCACTTGACCATAGGATAGAAAATTATATACAGGCACCGCGGTCTATATATAACTATTTTTATGTGATTTCTATGGTTTGGATGGAATACGGTTTATAATAATCTTAAATTTTATATTGTATAAATATTTTTCTTCCATATATATATACATATGAAGTTGAAAATTTTGAAATTAAAAGGTGTATAAAAATCTTTATTAAAAATGGAAGAAAATAAGAAAATGGAGTTTAATAATTTATATCATATGTTTAAATGTTAAGTTTGGAAATTTTAAGATATGATATTTATAATTGGATTTTTCCCAAAATAAATTAAAATGAATATTCTAGTATAATTTGAATTGGGAAAATATATATATTTTATTACTAGAAACTGAAGTCTTATTATTTATGGATTTTATGTGAATATTCAAGACTAATTAATAGAACAATTGATCTGTTGAAAGAATAAAATCCAATTTTAGTTTGAAATATTGTTACTCAAAATGGATATACGTATATATATATATAAATTGAAGTGGTTTTGGAACTTGAGAGAGATAATACAAATTTTGGGTTAGACTTTAATAAAGAAATGTATTTGTAAAGCCATGAGAACTATTTTCTTTACAAAGTAACATTTAAGTTAAACCTTTTAATTCATATACCGTTGAATATCCAAACCATTGAAGTTTTAAAAGTTATGGTTTTAAATTATGAATTTCGAAATATTATGCTTTGAAAGGATATTTGGCTTTCATACGTTATAAATTTTAAAGCATTTGGATTTTTGAAAAGGTTTATATTTGGGAAAAAGGATATCATTTTGTTTTGGGTTTTAAAATGATATCGTATTCATAATTTTAAAATGGAAATGTTTATTCTGGTTTTAAAGTATGAGCTATTTTTAAATGACCGCGGTGTTATAATAACGATGGGTTGGCAAAGAGACCGGGATCGGATATGGACATACTCTCTGTCGATACCGAAAACCACTTTGACTAACCGTGTACGCGGTGGAGATTCCAGAATGAAGTAGGTGATGGCGACGTTTCCTGTAAGGTAAATACGTGGACCCGACTCCCGTGAGTTGGCATAAGGTGGCTAAAACAGGAGCGATTCTCAGGCCAATGAGGTCATTCCTCTGATCGGACCCTCCTCTTCGATATTATACTTTGATTTTGGATTGATTCAGTGGCCACTTCTATATTTTGATTTTGAGGAGTTAGTCCGAGGTGGGCGGTAACTGCGGCTACGCGTTTCCACCAGCCTGGATAGCAATTGGTATATCTACCCTGGCATTGCCTAGTTGTGCCGTGTCACCTACCATACCGAGCCTTTACTACGAGTTTCTATTTGTGTCGTACCTATGGAGTATCCTCTGGTAGCTTCCCGATCAGGAGGTATTACGGTACTGTATAGACTATTGGCATTATTTGTGTTAAGGGCTATATGGGTAACCCCTTAACGCTATTAAAAAGTAAGTTTATTTTATAAATAGACACTATTATAATAGCGCAATATACTACATAGTAAATAGTTTAACGGATTCTTAGGAGATGTAAATCCCGAGCATCTCTTGAGTTACTGCACTCATATTTATTTCTGTTAATTTAACTCACATAAGATCTTTTAGTTCTGACTCGAGTGTTTTTGTCTTTTCAAATTCGCTCGGGTCAGTCCGAGCGTTTCAGGATCGAAGACTTTAGCTTTGGAGGACGAAGACGAAGAATCCGTATTATTATTATTTATAGTATGCACCACACTCTTTCTATTCCGCTGCATTGTGTGTATTGGTATGTGTAAATCTGATATTTATTGTATAAAGAAGAATTAACTGTTTTGTAACCATTTATGAACTGTATATTTATTATTATATTTTATCCTTCCGCCGTGAGATTCTATTTTGTTTTATTTCTTCTCTGTTGTTTTCTTATTTACCCCATAACAATCCGCCCTTGCGTATGCTTTTAATTGGCACGTGTGTCGGTTTAAAGTGTGCGAAAAAGGCGGGATGTTACAGTTGGTATCAGAGCTTTGGTTTAGCGACAAACCTTGGCTTTGTGGGGTTTGACTCTTTGTTAATAGGGTAGTAATACCCTATGGGAGTCGCTGAGAGTATATATATGAGAGAGCGTATTTGTTAGTTTTATAAAAAGATTTTGATATTGTGTTAATCTGTTCCACTTTGTATTTATAAATTCTGGTTGATGCATGGGACGCTATGTCATCAATAGGGATTTCTAAATACTTAATTAGGACAGACCGACATAATATTTGTTTTAATATAGGTGAATGAAATAATTTTGCCTACTATATTTTCTATATATAAAAATATTTTTATAAAGATATATATATTTGGTTGCTATAGATTGGGTGTTAGGTAATAAAATATTTATAATAATTGAAGCTAAGCTGAAATTATAATAAATCAAATTGGAGATTTTTGAACTTAAGTCCGGGATTTTGAAATCTGCTTTCAAAGGATTTATGAAATATAATGATTTGGTTTATAAATATTTTCTTATATAAATATTTAGTATAATTCGAAAGAATTGGTTTAAAGAGGATTTTGAAGAAAATAAGTTTGTACTTTCCTCTCTGTCGCTGGAAAATAATTTCGGTGATGACGGCCGCATCATCGACTTTCATTTTCGAGTTTCGAAGGGAAAGGCCACTGTAGTAAGTTCTACTGCAGATTTGTTTGAAAATATTTAAAATTTTAATTGTTTAAAGGTAATTAGAGATATAAAAGTTGTAAGAAATTAATTATCTATTATTTTAAAGTAATTTTGGAATTTGACCCGGTATTAATTCTTGAATTTCCATTAATTAGTTGTAAAAAAAAAAAAAAAAATTTGAGGTTAGTAAAATAAAGGTTAAGTAATCAATGAATTAAAAGGGTTGAGATTAAACATGTATAAGTTCTTTTGCTTTTTCTTTAACATAAATAACTTACCAAGTATAAAAAGTTGAAATGTAAATTAAGAGTGGAATAGAATATTATGCAAGTAGAATTTTTGGAAATAATGAAGTATTCAATAAATTACTGTTATAAATAAGAATTTAATGGTATTAACTTAAGTGATGATTGGAATTTTACTAAAATTAAAGGTTGTATTATTAATAGGTGATTTTAACCGTAAGAAAGTAAAAATGAAATTCCTTAATTTATAAAGTTTGATTGTAGGGTTATTAACTTAAGTACGCCTTAATTTCCCCTATTCTAATATAATAGAAAGTAGGAAAAATATAAATGACTGCAATCCATAGTTAATGAATGAGTAAAATCTTTCACTTATAGGAATGCAAGTTATAAGGTTAATAAATTAAGTGTAAGTAGAGGGTTACTGTAATTAAATATAATGGAAACTTCAACATTAAATAAATGAATGAGATTAAAGGTAAGTTGAAATTGTAGGTTACAAAACAAATATATATTAATTAAAGGAATGAAAAGAAACTTGTAAATTTTCACTTACATTCTTAAAATATATATAACTTACCATAAAATAAAAGTTGCAATTGCTAGTAAGAAAGTGTAAAGGGAAATCTTACAAGTGAAGCTTGAAATAATTAAAGTATTCAATTAATTGCTGTTAAAACTTAAGATAAATCGGAAATTTTACTATATAAGAAAGGTAAGTAGAATAAATGGGTGATATAAACTTTAGTCAATAAATTGGAACACAAATATGATAATTTTGTAATAAATGGAAAATGAAAAATTTTAAGAAATAAAGAAATCCCTCCATAAATGATAGAAAGAAAATCAAACCACTGAAGCATGAAATAAATGTATAATAAGCTAATTTGGTTGTTGGTTGAATTGTTATTGTTGATTTATGTTTGTTGGGTAAGGAATTTTGAAGTTGTTGGATGAATAAATAATCTATCTTTGTTCCATCTAAGACTGTTGAGTAAGGGATGCACTTGATAGTTAGTTTCATTTCATACAAATTTCAAGTTTGAACCCAAACAACTATTTGTTTGATGGATTAAATGGTTGCTTTGTTTTTGTATGTATGTTGTTTGCAAGGTTGATGGTTGTTGAATTGTTTGGTTGATTAATGATTGAATCCACTTGAATAGTTCACTTTAAAATAAATATTTAACCTTTAAGATTATATAAGTGAATACAGGTGATGGAAGCAACTGCTACTGCTTTCGGTTCCAAAATAATAAGCGTATATTGCCCGACAAATAGGTACGTTTTCGGATTACGTTTAAAGCGCTATTTTTCCCGTGTTGGGATATAATATTTTGATAATATTCGTATATATTTGTTATATTTTGATATTATATTTTCTCCAGAGTCTCTCCGTACAAAGGAGACTCTGCCAAAATTTTCCGTAAATTTTGGACTTAGAATTTTGTTGAATATTTTCCAAACTTTAATGACTTAAGTATAAAAGGTTGTAACGATTATAAACGGGTATATTTCATTAAAGGAAATTGATCCAGTAAATTATTGTTTATAAGTTAATATTTGAAATAAGATGTACTGTTTATTCTTCCTTCTCCCTTCTTTTTCCTTTTCGGGGACGAAAAGTTTTGAGTGGGGGAGAGTGTAACGACCCGTTAAATTCAATGATATTAAATGAATCAGTTTGATATGTTTTCTAATCTAATTTAAATTGAAATGGAAGTCTTAGGATTTTTAATGGAGTAAATGTAGGGGTTAGCTAGTAACTGTAATTAAAAGTAAATAATTTAAAATGTTTATATGACATAGATTGAAATAACGAAAATTTGTGTTTGTGGTTATAAGTCATAATTAGTTGATTAAAATGGTATTAATGAAAGAATAAGTGAATTTAATTGCAATATATAAACATCAGAAAAGTTTAATTGGTGGATTAAATTTGTTAAAGTTCATAAGTTTTGTAATTTAGTTTAGTAGAACTTTAAATTATAAACGAAGATTGAAATAAACGATAAATTTAATTATGTAAATGGTGACTCAAGACCTAGGTTATAGGAATTGGAACATAATCCAATTTGAATTAAGTAGAAGAAGGACTTGGTTAATATGTAAGTTATTGTTCAAGGTATTGAATAAAAACTTGGAATCCAATCATAATTTAATGATAATAACGTTAGTATTAGAGAATAAATATATTTCAATGCAGTACCCGAATGAACGGAATAAAATGAATATATATTGAATAGAAATTTGTTATAGTAATTGGAATTTAAAGTAACAGTAAAATTTATGACAATAGATTTGTATAATGTAAATTGTCACATTTTATTGAAAGTTAATTTTAAGAAACATACAAATGTTGAATCAGTGAATATTAATAAAAATATTTACTAGAATGGAATTCAATTAATATAAAATAAATAGTGACTAAATAAAAAGTGACCGTTGAATAAACCAATGCAATATGTGAAGGTAAGTAATTTCATAAATGGTCAATAATAAACGCACTTAAAAGGGTAATAAAAATTTGTCTTGTTTAGGTGATTATGTATCGATAAGCTGTAACTAAATTTGCAGTTTGGTAGTAAATGGGATATGAGAAGACAAAGGCATTTAGAAAGTAATAGATGGAATTCATAATAACAAGTTGTAAATTTATGCATATATTTGGGCGTTTGTCATAATTACCAAATTTTACCATTCATATAATTTATCTAATTAAAGTCTATAGCAACATTGTTGTTAATAATGTTGTTAGTGAATTTGAATATAAAAGAATGACAAGTGTAGGTTAACCATTTATTTTATTTTGTTAAGAATGGAAATAGTTTGAAATAGATCTGAAATAATTATTTTGGTTGTTAATGTGTCCAGTTAATAAAGGAGAACTTTAAGGAAATAAAATATAAATGAATGTATTTGGGAATAGAGTTCTTTTATATGTGAATAGTTATAATGTTGTTATTAAGAATGAACGTTACTTTAATTATTAATATAGTAACGGAAGTATGAATAAATTTATAGAAACATAAGACTTACTTTAAGGTAATATTTGAGTGTAGACCTTTTGAAATAGATTTAATAACAATAATTATTGTTCGTTACCTATCTTATTTGTTGTCAAGTTATTTTGAAATCAATCTCAAATTTATTCACAAAATTATTGCAGTTAGAGTAGTTTTGGTTTTGTAATTGCAGTAGTTAATTCTATAAAGTGAGGTTAATACTAATTTTATTTTAATTGGACCATTTGTTGATATAGGCTTTAGAAAGCAAGATTTATATTTATAATTGGAGTATTAAATTCAACAAAGGGTATTTATTCAAATAAAATGAAATTAAACGTAAATTATTACGTTATTGAATTAAAAAGGAAATTGTAGATTTTAAAGTGAAAACATAGACATGTTAAAGGGCATCTTTGTTTTGGATTTAAGTTGTGAGTATAAAGGTAAAAGGTTAAATAATTGGATTTTGAGAATTAAGTTTATAATTCCTTAATATAAGGAAGCGTAGAAATGTATACTGAAATTTGGTAGACTTGTCAATCTTAATTCACAGCCAGGCTTATTAAATCATTTAAATTGACTATAAATTATATAAGCAATAAAATTTGGGCAATTATAGAGCTTTAATATAAAATTGGATTTTTATAATTTATTTAATTTATTTAATGAATATCAAAAATAGCCATTTTGGCCACGGACTCGGATTTCGACGAAACTAGTTTCATCGGATCCGTATCGGTGAATTATTATAGGGTTTCAAGTTTCGTATCGATCGGACCTGTCGTTTGATCGTACGGACGCGAAACGCCTTGAAAATCAATTTTATTAAAATCAATTTGAAATCAATTTGGAAATTTTTTTTTCAGCATAACTTCTTCATACGATCGTATTTGGACGTGAAACTTCTTCCATCGCGTTCAGAATATTTTAAATTACCTATTTGGATATATAGATTTACGAAATTTCGTTCCGGAGGCATAGCGGGCTTTTTGGGCCATAGTTTATTCCGCACGTTCATTCTACGGTCTATCTACGCTACCTCTAACCCTCTATATAAACCTAGCTACAAGCCCTAGCCTCCACCTAATTTCTTTTCATCTGCGCGTATACTTTCTTCAAGCTCCTCTTCTTCTTCAATGGGGGCTAAACCTAGATCCAGTCAGTTCAAAAAAAAAAATTCAAATTAAAAAAAAAAAAAAAAAAAATTTTTTTTTTGGATCTGCAGCAGCTTCTGGTCGCGCTTCGGGTTTCAGGGGAGAAAACCCTAGAGCAACTTCGGGTCAGGAAGAAAATGACTCGGGTCGCTCCGGGTCGTTTTGGCGAAAACTCCAAGCAAGCACCGGGGAATTGAGGCGGCGCACCGAAGTCGAACCCGAAGTCGACCCAGGACCAGAATTTTTCATTTTTCAAATTTTCATAACTTTTGCATACGAGCTCGGATTCGCGCGCGGTTTGTTTTGATCGGATCGTATCGGAATTTCTGACGTTTTGACGCTGGTTTGGACAAATTCTGAGACCGTCAAAATTTTGGGTTTAAATTGGATTTGAATTCAATTTAAATTCAAAAGGTGAGTGTTTTAACCCACTCACAACTACTAGAAGCTTTTATGTTTGTTAAATTAATTTTAGAAATGAATAGAAATTTATTTATGAGTATTTGGCATGTTTATTTCACTCATATTTGTTGAATTGCATTTATTAAATTTAACTGTTAATTTTATTTATTTATTTCGTATTAATTGATAGTTAGAATATATTTGTTTGCCTATAAACTGATAGTTAACAGTTATATAGATTATTACTAAATATAAACTGTTAGATTAATAGTTGTTAAATTTAATCTGAATAAAATTGCCAGTTATTACCTGTTATATATTATCAAATATAAATTGTTATTGATTGATATTGCTTGATGATTGTGATTGGATGATGGGTGATGTTGATGGATGTTTTATTGTATTTCATAAAATTGCAAATTATCATGCATATTTCATTTCATTCGGGATTGTGGTTTGAAATGATATATAACCGCAAATTTTTATATCTTTTAAATTGCGGATTGAAATGATAAATATCCGTATCACTTGACCATAGGATAGAAAATTATATACAGGCACCGCGGTCTATATATAACTATTTTTATGTGATTTCTATGGTTTGGATGGAATACGGTTTATAATAATCTTAAATTTTATATTGTATAAATATTTTTCTTCCATATATATATACATATGAAGTTGAAAATTTTGAAATTAAAAGGTGTATAAAAATCTTTATTAAAAATGGAAGAAAATAAGAAAATGGAGTTTAATAATTTATATCATATGTTTAAATGTTAAGTTTGGAAATTTTAAGATATGATATTTATAATTGGATTTTTCCCAAAATAAATTAAAATGAATATTCTAGTATAATTTGAATTGGGAAAATATATATATTTTATTACTAGAAACTGAAGTCTTATTATTTATGGATTTTATGTGAATATTCAAGACTAATTAATAGAACAATTGATCTGTTGAAAGAATAAAATCCAATTTTAGTTTGAAATATTGTTACTCAAAATGGATATACGTATATATATATATATATAAATTGAAGTGGTTTTGGAACTTGAGAGAGATAATACAAATTTTGGGTTAGACTTTAATAAAGAAATGTATTTGTAAAGCCATGAGAACTATTTTCTTTACAAAGTAACATTTAAGTTAAACCTTTTAATTCATATACCGTTGAATATCCAAACCATTGAAGTTTTAAAAGTTATGGTTTTAAATTATGAATTTCGAAATATTATGCTTTGAAAGGATATTTGGCTTTCAGACGTTATAAATTTTAAAGCATTTGGATTTTTGAAAAGGATTATATTTGGGAAAAAGGATATCATATTGTTTTGGGTTTTAAAATGATATCGTATTCATAATTTTAAAATGGAAATGTTTATTCTGGTTTTAAAGTATGAGCTATTTTTAAATGACCGCGGTGTTATAATAACGATGGGTTGGCAAAGAGACCGGGATCGGATATGGACATACTCTCTGTCGATACCGAAAACCACTTTGACTAACCGTGTACGCGGTGGAGATTCCAGAATGAAGTAGGTGGTGGCGACGTTTCCTGTAAGGTAAATACGTGGACCCGACTCCCGTGAGTTGGCATAAGGTGGCTAAAACAGGAGCGATTCTCAGGCCAATGAGGTCATTCCTCTGATCGGACCTTCCTCTTCGATATTATACTTTGATTTTGGATTGATTCAGTGGCCACTTCTATATTTTGATTTTGGGGAGTTAGTCCGAGGTGGGCGGTAACTGCGGCTACGCGTTTCCACCAGCCTGGATAGCAATTGATATATCTACCCTGGCATTGCCTAGTTGTGTCGTGTCACCTACCATACCGAGCCTTTACTACGAGTTTCTATTTGTGTCGTACCTATGGAGTATCCTCTGGTAGCTTCCCGATTAGGAGGTATTACGGTACTATATAGACTATTGGCATTATTTGTGTTAAGGGCAATATGGGTAACCCCTTAACGCTATTAAAAAGTAAGTTTATTTTATAAATAGACACTATTATAATAGCGCAATATACTACATAGTAAATAGTTTAACGGATCCTTAGGAGATGTAAATCCCGAGCATCTCTTGAGTTACTGCACTCATATTTATTTCTATTAATTTAACTCACATAAGATCTTTTAGTTCTGACTCGAGTGTTTTTGTCTTTTCAAATTCGCTCGGGTCAGTCCGAGCGTTTCAGGATCGAAGACTTTAGCTTTGGAGGACGAAGACGAAGAATCCGTATAATTATTATTTATAGTATGCACCACACTCTTTCTATTCCGCTGCATTGTGTGTATTGGTATGTGTAACTCTGATATTTATTGTATAAAGAAGAATTAACTGTTTTGTAACCATTTATGAACTGTATATTTATTATTATATTTTATCCTTCCGCTGTGAGATTCTATTTTGTTTTATTTCTTCTTTGTTTTTTTCTTATTTACCCCATAACAATCCGCCCTTGCGTATGCTTTTAATTGGCACGTGTGTCGGTTTAAAGTGTGCGAAAAAGGCGGGATGTTACAGATACATACCCGAACAGACTTTAGAATAGGAGAATTTCGTTATGGGTTGAAATGATAGACCCAAGCGATTTTCATTTAATTAAATTTGGGATTATGGATTGGAATGATGTCCACCCGAATATGTTTAGTGTACGGATTTAAATGATAAATATCTGCAACACTTGACCAGATGATAAGAAATATATACAGACACCGTGGTTCATATATAAATATTTTGGAAATAAATTCTTTGTTTGGAAAGAAATATATGGTCTTAATAAATGTTAATTCTTAAATTTCTATATATATATATATAGATTTAATAATATTTAATTTAATTAAGTTTGATTTAATACATAAACTATGTTAATATTTATGTAAATTATACTTCAAATAGATTTTTGAAATAATTGGGATAAATTAAGATGGGGAGATAAATTTGAGTTTATTAAATGGTATCTAAATAAGGATTTATTTAATTAAATCAAATCTAAAATTTTTAAATGGCAAATTTTGAAAAGGTAGGATTTTATAACTGGATTTTTGATTTAAGCGATTAAATGCATATTTCACGTTTAAGTAAATTAAAGAAAATATTGAGAAAAATGGAATTTAAGGTTAATTAAATAATCTTGAATCAAATGAAGAAGTATTTCAAGACTAAATAATAATGAGGTTAAATCGAGATTTATATGAAACGGTTAAATTGAACATTTAAATTTTCAAGCCTTAAACTATATTGGAATGGCTTAAATTTGGGATTCGGATCTGTATTTGAAATCAATATGGTTGAATTTGTTATTTAGAAACTAAATTGAATTAAAATGAAAATTTAGGTTGAACTAATTTGAATTTATTATTTAGAAAACTAAATTGAATAAGAATTTAGTTGAAACGTTGAATACTTAAAGTTTTGAAATATATGGAAATATAACGGGGTATTTTGTGATTACAAATCCGAATTTGAGATCGATAAAATTGAAGTGGTTATTTTAGGAATTGAGTTGAATTTAAATTGATAAATTAAGATTGAATTTAATTTAAATGGGAAGGTCGGGTGATGTTGAAACAATTTGTTAAGTTGAGGGAATTGAAAATATTTTACGGTATAAATTATTTAATATATCTAAATACTATTTTGGAAAATAGCTATATTTGAAGTGAAATGATATTAGATTTTGAGGAATAAATTAAGATGAAAGAACCACGGTGTTATAGTGTATATTTCTACCCTGTAGATAGTTCCATGGACCCTTAGAGGATGGTTATTCCAAACATCCTTTAAGTTATTTGTATTTCAGTTGATATTTCACTTGAGTTGGATTTATTGATATAAGAATGTTAATCCTGACTCCAGTGTTTTGTGTTTTGCTTTACGCTCGGGTCAGACTGAGTGATACAGCATTAGAGACTCTCCTTTGGAGTTCGGAGCTTCATTTGGAGACCCGACTATCGATTCAGATTCCAGCCTTTCCAGTTGATTGATTCAGAGAAGTCATCTGTTGCATTGGAGACTTCACTGCATTTGAACTATTCGGTTGTATTTTATTTCTAACTTTGATGTATATAGCAGCTTCATGAACTACTATTCTTTATCTATTCCGCTGCATTTTTATTACTCTGTGATCTGTGATTGATTTATTTACTGTATATTTTAAGTTTTGCCAAATTTAAATTAACAACGCGGTATTTTGAAATATTCAAGTCGGACATGTATGGTTTTATTGTCGATTTGAATGGTCCAAAATAGCGGGTTGTTACACTAGCAAGTTCCACTCAAACATTCTATTCAATAAGCTGTACAATATTCGATAAAGTGTTATTCTAGGGCATTTAAACCAGTCGGCAACACTAAATCGATTATTAACACTCCTCATATTATAGAACTAATGCTCTCAAAACATTTTGCTCTTTGAGTTTATAATTTAGAAATATAATACTATAATTTTCCGTAAATTACATTTTTTGTCTTTATAAATTTATCTCTATTTGATAAAATCTTCCGTGAATCCGAATTGTTCCAAAATTGCTCTTTATATACACAACGTTGCCTCAAATTTCCATACAAGATACATAGTTAGAAAACCTGCTTTAAAAACCTACGTATGTATGAATGTATACATGTATAAGTCCATTTATCTTATAAAACCATATTTCTTATTCTTCCGGATCTATTTTGATATGTATAACTGTTTTATTTAGAAATAAATAAGATTAGTATTTTGAAATCTGTGACCACTTATACTAGTAATACTCAATACACACATATATATATATACATACATGTACATGTATATATATATGTATATAGATTTGTTAAAATAATTTTTAAAGGAAAGTAGAATAATTTAGAAACAAGTTTGATATTTGCAAACTTAAATAAAATCTCTTATATAAAATTATTTATATAAATAAAGTAGATAGATATAAGTTCATAAAATTCTAAACTTTTGATTCAAATTCCATAACACAAGAGAATACCCTACTACACATTATAATATCATAATAACAAATTGGTTCATAGGCTTCTGTAATGGCCCAGAATTTTTGGCTCTGAAAATTCTAGATTGTTAGAGAAAAGAAGAAAGAGAGAGAGAAGAGGAAGAAGATGCATAAACACCAAAACACAGATTCTCACATTCACAGCGGATCAAAATATAGTATCAAATAAAATAGCAGTTACACAAAGGAAAACGGTTGTAACGACCCGTATTTTACGTACCAATAGATCGTAGAATTTACAGGTCGTTAGTGTTGTTTATGTTGTCTCTAGCCTGAGTCGTATGGAGAGTAACTCGTGTGTTTAAGTGTCGAGTTGTGACCGACTCATAGGCTTAGCCGAGTTAGGTCGTGCACGAGTTACAACTTTAGTACGTTGACCGAGTTAAGATGGTGACCGACCTATAGTAAGTCATAGACGACTTTAGTAAGTGGCCGAGTTAGTCAGTTGCTGAGTTATGACCTATAGGTTTGAACCGAGTCAGGGTAGTTAACGACTCATAGAAACTGGCCGACCTAGGAGTTACCGGGTTAAGAAATGAATTGGACGAGCTAGCGAGATAGAGGAGTTACGACTTAAGGTTTGGACCGACCTATAGGGTGACCGACTTAAGGGTTAACGACCTAGAGGGTTAGGTCGTATGATAGTTAGGTCGGTAAGGTTTTAGGCTGCTGAGTCATATGACCGAGTTAAGGGGAAAACGACCTAAGGCTTGGGTCGGCAGAGTGTGTTATCCCATGTGTAGTTAGGTCGGCAGTTTGAATAGGTTGTTAGGTCGTCACCTAGTTAGGTCGGCAAGTACCCAGTATAGCTTAGTGTAGTTGAGTCGGCATGTTAATTGAGTCGTGTGTGTTGTTAAGTCGGCAGGGGCTTGAGTCGTTAGCATGCTGTGCCGTGTTTGGTTGGGTCGGTAGGTCGTGTGACCCTGTGTGTGTGTTGTGTAGTGTCTTGGGGTTGAGTCGTATAGGTCGTGAGCCGTGTTGAAGCATGCTGTGTTGAGTCGGCAAGTGGCATGAGTCGTAAGTTTTAGGTCGGGGGCGACTCAGGGAGATGAGTCGGCAACGACTTAAGAGCGGCCGAGTCAGGGAGATTTCAGCCTATAAATAGAGGGCTTTGGCTCACTTTTTGGTACTGATTTTTGAAGCGACGAAGTGGTGCCATTTTGAGAGCTCGACTACAACATTTCTTCATCTTCTTTTCTCCATTCGAATCTAGTTCTAACATCCATCCAAGATCGAAGATCGAGATCAAAGACTCAAGGACCAAAGTTGAAGATCTTCATCCAACGAAGTTAGATTTCATCGTTTTAAGCGAGATTTCGCCGGATCAAGCCTTGATCTTCGCTGTCCAGATCTGAAGTGTTTAGTTTTGAGGTGTTTAGGTGATTTGGTAAGTGGTAGTTATCTCTCACGCGGACCCAAAGGAGTATATTGGATTGGTGGTTTGTTGGAGTGTTGTAGATAGTGATTTTGTGCATTTTTCTTAGATCCAAGTGTAGATCCATTGTTTGTGAAGATGTTTACCTATGCAAGTTCATTTATTAAGCTATAGAAACAAAACCCATGTTTTATATTTGCTAGATCTATGCTAAAAACCCATGATTCATGTATGTTAGTTCTATGCTCATTTATTTACGAAATTGCCATTGTAGTTATAAATGCCTAATTAGATCTTGATTGAATACTTAATTGTTTGGATTAATGTTTGTCTTGATTGATTATTGTGAATGAGCTATCTAGTTGATAGATTTGGACAAGTATGGTCAAAGACGATTCAAAAGCTACAGAAGAGGCTCTTGAATGGTGAAAGCTGCTTAAGGCATATGTGGCGGACATTGAAGCTCATATGTATGGATTGGATGATGTTGAGATGGAACTTTGCCATGATGCGATGAGGCAAACCATGTTGTTGGGTTAAGACTTTGCTATGGTGTGATAAAGCGAAGTATGATGTGATGAAGACTTGGCGTAATCCAGGCAGGGATCATTCCAAGCATGTTGATAACTCGAGGGATGGTTCGAGTTGGTTGATAATGGATTTCTCAAGAGGTAGCTTGAGCTAGTATGAGAATAGTCGTCGAGGAGGATGACTAGGAGGCTTGGATCTCATCGTTGTTGAAGGTTCTGGCATGCTCAAAAGCAAGAGTACATGGGGCGCCCATAACGACTACAGGTAGGTAGTCAGGACACCCAAAAGACTACAGGTAGGTAGTTGAGTACTCTGGGCAGAGTAGGTAAGTCCTAGGCATGGGTCATGATGACGTGCAGAGCTATGCCTAGAACCGGGGTTACCATTAGCCCTTGACGGATGGTCATTCAATTAACGGTGAAATCGAGGCAAGGATAACAGTGATAGCCGGAGTCATGGATGTTTGGATGTTTGGTTGTATCATCATTCGGTCTCAAGAGCGGTGTTTTCTAGGTGCTTATCTGATCTTGGTTTAGGCCTTGGGGGTTTGTATTTGGAAAACATCGACCTTGGCTCGAGTGATTATTGCTTTACCTTAGTTATCTGCTAAGTTATGCTTGTTTTTTTCCTTAGTGTGTGTCTGGGGGCTATCACTGTAGAAAGAGGTGGAGTGGGATGGTTTGGTTCCTATTCCTTTTATCCCTTATGCTCTTTTGGTATGTTTGATAGTTAATTTACTGCTCACTAAGACTTTGTCTGACTCAAGGTTTTATGTCTCCTCTTATTACCTTGGGCTGTTCATCCATGTTGGGATGGGCAGACTAGGTAGCAGGTGACAGGTGCTGTTCTAGGAGATCTACGTTGATGATGACGAAGACGAGCAGGAGACTTTTGCATATTATTTCTTATTATATGTACTGGGTATCCGCTGCTGTATTTGATTGAGTGTCATGTAGTGAGGCTTTGATGTATGGATGATTCATGTTTATATAAAACTACTACGATGCTTATATGATGATTTTCTGTTATGGAGCTTCACTATATATTTCTCTATTGTATTTTATCCATGCGCTGTGAGTTGTACGATAGAGTTTGCTGTTTTATTTTACCCTGACTATCGTCCATGGCTACCTGGCACGCCTTTCAGCGCATTATTTCCTTGATTTGGTGCGGGAGTCATGGGCGGTCGTCACATTTGGTATCAGAGCTTTGGTTAATCGATTTTAGCCAACGCTCGCTGACGTAACTACGTATGAGAGACGTAATTGTATTTTGATGGATGATTACTATATATAATATGGTAGCCTAGAAGGATTTGAACTCCTTATGCAGTTGTTTCTTAAGGTGTTCTAATCATTCTTATTACAGATATTAAGGATGAGTCGAAGAGGGAGACCAGCTGCAAGGGAAAGCCGTGCTGATGAAGGAGCTGTTGATTATGGAACTATGTTCGAAGCGATGATGACTTCGATCATGAGAAGGATACCAGCTTCAGGATCATCAGTGGATGTGGGAGTTCAAGTTCAAGCTCCAAGACCGGTGGATTTTGCTAAGCTTTGCAAGGATTATACTTCTCTTGGAGGAAAAGCTTTCTTGGGGACGGAGTCGACTATTGAGGTGCAGAGATGGATTGATGCATGTCGAAGGATCTTTGGTGACTTAGGGATTGAGGATGCAACTAAGAGAAAGCTTGTATCGAGACAGCTTCAGGGAAGAGCTGCTGATTGGTGGAATTCTATCACCATTGATACCCCAGAAGAAGAGATTACTTGGGAGCAATTCCAAGTTAGATTTGAAGCCAAGTTCATCTCTACGGCTCAGAAGTCTGTTTTGTTCAAGAGGTTTGTAGAGCTCAAGCAAGGTGGGAGACCAGTTCTTGAGTATATTTTTGAGTTTGAAGCTTTGTCCAAGTATGCCAGATCGTACATTGATTCTCCCTATCAGAAGAAAGAGAAGTTTGTGACTGGTCTGGATGCTTATCTTGGGAGGCAGTTAGTGGATCATTTGGACGATCCATTTGAGAAGCTTGTGGAGAAAGCCCTTAGGCATGAGAGTTTGTTTCCTAAGGAAAGTTCTGTTGTTGCTGTAACCAGGGAAGGATCTAAACCACACCAGAATGGCAATAAGAGGAGGAAGCAACAGCAGCAGAAGGGTAAGGATGGCCAGAAGAAGCCGAAAGGCGAAGTGACTTGTTATAACTGCCAACAGAAGGGCCATCTTTACAAAGATTGTAAGAATCCCAAGGTGCCGGGAAAGTGTTATAACTGTGATAAGCTGGGACATATCAAGAAGGATTGCCCAGAGCCGAGGAAAGATAGGCAGATTGTGCAAGCTTATGCTTTGGGAGTTGTGCCGTCGTCTTCAAAAGCTCCGACTGCTGAAGAAAAGGGGAAGAGTGTGGTGGTTCAAGGTACTCTTTCTATCTGTGGTGCTCCAGTTAGAGTGTTGTTTGATACTGGAGCGTCGCATTCTTTTGTTTGTAATGATTTGGTAGACCGGTTAGGTTTGAGACCGGATATTGTTGATAGGTCATTGGTTGTGACTAATCCAGTTGGGGGTTCGTCATGTTTGTGTATGGTATGCCGTGGTCTAGTTGTGTCGAGTCATGATTGCTCGTTTGTTTGTGATTGCTTTGTTCTAAACTTTGCGGGGTTCGGAATTATTTTGGGTATGGACTGGCTTAGGAAGTATGTGGCAAGGATTGATTGTGAGAGGCTTGAGGTGACAGTCGGGAATGTGGAAGGGCGAAAGGTTGTGATACGATGTAAGCATGAGGAAGGCGTCTTCATGAGCTTCATGTATTCGCTGGTTGTTCCACGGGATGGACTGTCATCGGTGCCAATTGTGAATGGATTTGAGGACGTCTTTGACGAAGTCAAAGGGTTACCGCCGCATAGGGAGATCGAGTTTCGTATCGATCTAGTCGAGGGAGCCAGACCTGTTGTGATGCCTCTTAGGCGGATGGCGCCTAGGGAGCAGCTAGAGTTGAGGGTGCAAGTTGATGACCTTTTGCAGAAAGGATTCATTCGGAGAAGTGTGTCCGAATGGGGTGCACCTGTTGTGTTCGCAACCAAAGCGGATGGGTCGTTGAGGTTGTGCGTGGATTATCGTGAGCTGAATAAGTTGACTAGGAAAAACAAGTATCCATTGCCAAGAATAGATGACTTGTTTGACCAGCTTCACGAGGCCAAGGTGTTTTCTCAGATGGATTTGGCAACGGGATTTCACCAGTTGAGAGTGGCAAAGGATAGTGTGCCGAAGACTGCTTTCAGGACACCATCCGGGTTTTATGAGTGGCTGGTAATGCCGTTTGGATTGACTAACGCGCCAGCATATTTTGTGGATCTTATGAATAGAGTGTTCAGAGATCAGTTGAACAAATTTGTACTTGTGTTCGTGGATGATATTTTGGTTTACTCCAGAACTGAAGAAGAGCACAAGACGCACTTAAGGATTGTTTTGGAAATCTTGCGGAAACATCAGCTGAAGGCTAAGTTTTCGAAGTGTCACTTCTGGAAGAGTGAAGTGAGGTTCTTAGGCCATGTTATCTCTAGAAATGGAATAGCGGTTGATCCCGCTAAGGTGGCAGCAATCCAGAATTGGGTTAGACCTAAGAATGCATCTGATGTGAGGAGTTTTCTTGGATTAGCAGGATATTATCGTCGGTTTATCAAAGACTTTTCCAAGATAGCTGCACCGTTAACAGGATTGACGAAAAAGAACCAAGTGTTCAGATGGGATGCTAAGTGTGAGCAAGCTTTTGAAATCCTAAAAGAGCGACTGACGAGTGCTCCTGTTTTGACTATTCCAAGTGGGAATGATGAGATGGTGGTTTACACCGATGCATGTGGCACTGGACTTGGAGCAGTGCTAATGCAGAAAGATAAAGTTGTTGCGTATGCTAGTCGGCAACTGAAGCCGCATGAAAGGAATTATCCTACTCATGATTTGGAGTTAGTGGCAATTGTGTTTGCTTTGAAGATGTGGAGACATTATCTATTGGGAGTTAGATTCGAGTTGTTTACAGATCATAAGTCGTTGAAGTATCTGTTCTTCCAAAAGGATTTGAATCTTCGACAGCAACGGTGGCTAGAGTTTCTAGCATCTTATGATTTTGGTATAGCCTATACTCCGGGAAAAGGTAACGCAGTGGCTGATGCGTTAAGTCGAAGACATGCAGGATTGGGAGCCATGTTTTCGGAATGGAAGAGTCTCGAGTATTTGGCTGGATTTGATTTCAGGCCCAGATGTGAATTGGAACCTGAGATGTTGGCAAACTTATCGATAAGACCTACTCTTGTGGAAAGAATTGGCGAGAGCCAAAAGCGAGACGATAAGCTTGTCAAGATCATCCGAGATTTGGAATCTGGATTGGACCCAGAGAAGGATAAGGGATTCGAGGTCGATCGAGAGGGTTGGCTTTGGAAGCAAGGACGATTGGTTGTTCCCGATGTAGATGGATTGAGAGATGAAGTTCTGAAGGAAGGTCATCACTCAAAGTTGACAATTCATCCAGGTGGAAATAAGATGTATCGGGATATGAAGAGAACTTACTACTGGGAAGGCATGAAGAAGGATGTTGGAAATTTTATTTCCAAGTGTATGAACTGTCAGTTAGTGAAAGCTGAGCAGAAGAAGCCCAGTGGATTACTTCAGCCATTAGAAGTTCCTACATGGAAGTGGGAGCAAGTGTCGATGGACTTTATCGATGGTCTACCTAGGACAAGAGCAGGAAATGAAGGAATTTGGGTCATAGTAGATCGTTTGACCAAGAGTGCAAGGTTCATTCCTGTTCGATCAACTAGGACTGCATCGAAGTTGGCTGAGTTGTATGTTAAGTGGATAGTTCGATTCCATGGTATTCCGAAGAGTATAGTGAGCGATCGAGACCCATTGTTCACTAGTGGATTTTGGAAGAGCTTCCAGGAAGTTTTGGGAACCGAGTTGTGTTTGAGTACAGCTTATCACCCTCAAACAGATGGTCAGACTGAAAGAGTCAACCGAGTTTTGGAAGATCTTCTCAGAGCTTGTGTTTTGGACTTCGGAGGATCATGGGAAGATCATCTTCATTTGGTGGAATTTGCTTATAATAACAGTTATCAGTCGAGTATTGGTATGGCACCATATGAGGCATTATATGGAAGACCGTGTAACTCTCCGACATGTTGGTTGGAAACTGGAGAAAAGTTGATACTTGGGCCAGAGATGATTCGACAGACTTCGGATTGTATAGAGATCATTCGGCAACGAATGAAGGCAGCCCAAGATCGTCAGAAGAGTTATGCCGATAATCGTCGAAAGGATTTGGAATTCGTCGTAGGTGAGATGGTTTTTGTGAAGATTTCTCCATTAAAGAGTGCTATTAGATTCGGGAAGAAAGGAAAGTTAACTCCGAGATTTGTTGGACCATTCCCGATTATCGAGCGAATTGGAAAGCTCGCTTATAGATTGGAATTACCGGAAAAGATGGCGGGTGTGCACAATGTTTTTCATGTATCTTATCTACGGAAGTATGTGCATGACCCAACTACGGTGGTTTCTGCTGATAGCTGTGAAGATTTAGAGGTTGATCCAGTGGTTAGAAGACCTCGTAAGCCGCTTCGCGTTGTTGAGACCGACACGAAACAGCTTAGGAGGAAGACGATTACGTTGCTCAAGATACAATGGAGTGATGATGTTAACGACTGTACGTGGGAGGAGGAAGAGAGGATGAAGGCAGCTCATCCAGAACTCTTCGAGGTATGGCCCTAAAGTGTCGTGACATCTCATGAATTTGTAGCTTGTTCTAAGTTTTAGAATTCTGCATGCTAGGCTAGAATTGGATGCATGGTTTGTTGATTGCTGTGGATGATAGGCATGCGGAATAATTTTGATTGCTGTTGATTGCTTGGAATTTCGGGGGCGAAATTCCTAAGGGGGAGAGAATGTAACGACCCGTATTTTACGTACCAATAGATCGTAGAATTTACAGGTCGTTAGTGTTGTTTATGTTGTCTCTAGCCTGAGTCGTATGGAGAGTAACTCGTGTGTTTAAGTGTCGAGTTGTGACCGACTCATAGGCTTAGCCGAGTTAGGTCGTGCACGAGTTACAACTTTAGTACGTTGACCGATTTAAGATGGTGACCGACCTATAGTAAGTCGTAGACGACTTTAGTAAGTGGCCGAGTTAGTCAGTTGCTGAGTTATGACCTATAGGTTTGAACCGAGTCAGGGTAGTTAACGACTCATAGAAACTGGCCGACCTAGGAGTTACCGGGTTAAGAAATGAATTGGACGAGCTAGCGAGATAGAGGAGTTACGACTTAAGGTTTGGACCGACCTATAGGGTGACCGACTTAAGGGTTAACGACCTAGAGGGTTAGGTCGTATGATAGTTAGGTCGGTAAGGTTTTAGGCTGCTGAGTCATATGACCGAGTTAAGGGGAAAACGACCTAAGGCTTGGGTCGGCAGAGTGTGTTATCCCATGTGTAGTTAGGTCGGCAGTTTGAATAGGTTGTTAGGTCGTCACCTAGTTAGGTCGGCAAGTACCCAGTATAGCTTAGTGTAGTTGAGTCGGCATGTTAATTGAGTCATGTGTGTTGTTAAGTCGGCAGGGGCTTGAGTCGTTAGCATGCTGTGCCGTGTTTGGTTGGGTCGGTAGGTCGTGTGACCCTATGTGTGTGCTGTGTAGTGTCTTGGGGTTGAGTCGTATAGGTCGTGAGCCGTGTTGAAGCATGCTGTGTTGAGTCGGCAAGTGGCATGAGTCGTAAGTTTTAGGTCGGGGGCGACTCAGGGAGATGAGTCGGCAACGACTTAAGAGCGGCCGAGTCAGGGAGATTTCAGCCTATAAATAGAGGGCTTTGGCTCACTTTTTGGTACTGATTTTTGAAGCGACGAAGTGCTGCCATTTTGAGAGCTCGACTACAACATTTCTTCATCTTCTTTTCTCCATTCCAATCTAGTTCTAACATCCATCCAAGATCGAAGATCGAGATCAAAGATTCAAGGACCAAAGTTGAAGATCTTCATCCAACGAAGTTAGATTTCATCGTTTTAAGCGAGATTTCGCCGGATCAAGCCTTGATCTTCGCTGTCCAGATCTGAAGTGTTTAGTTTTGAGGTGTTTAGGTGATTTGGTGAGTGGTAGTTATCTCTCACGCGGACCCAAAGGAGTATATTGGATTGGTGGTTTGTTGGAGTGTTGTAGATAGTGATTTTGTGCATTTTTCTTAGATCCAAGTGTAGATCCATTGTTTGTGAAGATGTTTACCTATGCAAGTTCATTTATTAAGCTATAGAAACAAAACCCATGTTTTATATTTGCTAGATCTATGCTAAAAACCCATGATTCATGTATGTTAGTTCTATGCTCATTTATTTACGAAATTGCCATTGTAGTTATAAATGCCTAATTAGATCTTGATTGAATACTTAATTGTTTGGATTAATGTTTGTCTTGATTGATTATTGTGAATGAGCTATCTAGTTGATAGATTTGGACAAGTATGGTCAAAGACGATTCAAAAGCTACAGAAGAGGCTCTTGAATGGTGAAAGCTGCTTAAGGCATATGTGGCGGACATTGAAGCTCATATGTATGGATTGGATGATGTTGAGATGGAACTTTGCCATGATGCGATGAGGCAAACCATGTTGTTGGGTTAAGACTTTGCTATGGTGTGATAAAGCGAAGTATGATGTGATGAAGACTTGGCGTAATCCAGGCAGGGATCATTCCAAGCATGTTGATAACTCGAGGGATGGTTCGAGTTGGTTGATAATGGATTTCTCAAGAGGTAGCTTGAGCTAGTATGAGAATAGTCGTCGAGGAGGATGACTAGGAGGCTTGGATCTCATCGTTGTTGAAGGTTCTAGCATGCTCAAAAGCAAGAGTACATGGGGCGCCCATAACGACTACAGGTAGGTAGTCGGGACACCCAAAAGACTACAGGTAGGTAGTTGAGTACTCTGGGCAGAGTAGGTAAGTCCTAGGCATGGGTCACGATGACGTGCGGAGCTATGCCTAGAACCGGGGTTACCATTAGCCCTTGACGGATGGTCATTCAATTAACGGTGAAATCGAGGCAAGGATAACAGTGATAGCCGGAGTCATGGATGTTTGGATGTTTGGTTGTATCATCATTCGTTCTCAAGAGCGGTGTTTTCTGGGTGCTTATCTGATCTTGGTTTAGGCCTTGGGGGTTTGTATTTGGAAAACATCGACCTTGGCTCGAGTGATTATTGCTTTACCTTAGTTATCTGCTAAGTTATGCTTGTTTTTTTCCTTAGTGTGTGTCTGGGGGCTATCACTGTAGAAAGAGGTGGAGTGGGATGGTTTGGTTCCTATTCCTTTTATCCCTTATGCTCTTTTGGTATGTTTGATAGTTAATTTACTGCTCACTAAGACTTTGTCTGACTCAAGGTTTTATGTCTCCTCTTATTACCTTGGGCTGTTCATCCATGTTGGGATGGGCAGACTAGGTAGCAGGTGACAGGTGCTGTTCTAGGAGATCTACGTTGATGATGACGAAGACGAGCAGGAGACTTTTGCATATTATTTCTTATTATATGTACTGGGTATCCGCTGCTGTATTTGATTGAGTGTCATGTAGTGAGGCTTTGATGTATGGATGATTCATGTTTATATAAAACTACTACGATGCTTATATGATGATTTTCTGTTATGGAGCTTCACTATATATTTCTCTATTGTATTTTATCCATGCGCTGTGAGTTGTACGATAGAGTTTGCTGTTTTATTTTACCCTGACTATCGTCCATGGCTACCTGGCACGCCTTTCAGCGCATTATTTCCTTGATTTGGTGCGGGAGTCATGGGCGGTCGTCACAACGGTATTAGTTAATTTAAATCAATACATCAGAGTTACAACATTTACACAACACTGGACAGTTAAAATCAACATGTCCCAGATAAATTACTGATACCCGACCCCAATCTCTTAGAATCCAATGTCATTCTTAACCCAAGTATTCAAGTGAATACAATACAAATTTTAAATACAAGATGCCACTTACATAGCAATTCATCATCGATAGATAACCACATTATCACCGTACAACCCAACGTATCATATCACAAAACATTTTATATTGGTGATATCAACCAATTCAAGGCATATTCCGTATAATCCAATCATCCATAAGCATGATTAATTAGTCACACCATTTCTAATTAATTTAAATAAATTAGATTAATTACTTTAATTACCTTTAAATCATGCTCACTTAACATTAATTAATTACAAATAAATTAATTAATCATCCTTTAATTATCATCTTTAATTACATAAAGTAATTAGCCTTTAATTAATTACACATTTTAATTTATTTTATCCATTCACACTAATTACATTTACCCTTATTTAATTACGTAAATTAATTATCATTTCATCACTTGCATTGATTAATTATCCTTTAATTAATCATACTCATTAATTGACTAACCCATAATTATTTTCCTAAATTAATCAATCCTTTAGTTAATTACACCGAGTAATTATTCCTTAATTACTTCCATAAAGTAATTACCCTTAAATTACTTTCATCAAATAATTATCCTATTGGTTAATTATCCTCAATTAATTAACCTCTGGTCATTAATTAATTTAACCCTTAATTAATAAGTAAATTAATTAACCCCTAACAAATTAATAATTTAATTACTTACATTAAGTAATTAATCAGTTAATTAATTAATTACTCTTAATTAATTACTTAATTACTCCTTTATCATTAATTAATTACATTAATTAATTATACTCAATTTCTTTATTAACTTAATTAATCTCAAGTAATTAAAAATCTTAATTAAATAAAAGATAAAACATTGTCTTTATTAATGACTTAATTATCATTTACATATTTAAACCATTTTATCTTTAACTAACAAGTACTTCTATTTAAAAAAATTAAGTTTTAAAAATACTTAAGCATTTAACAAATTTAAGTTAAAAATTCATATAACTTCTTTAAATCAAACAATTTAGAAAAAACAATTATGATAAAATAGTTTAAACTAGATTTAAAAACATCTTATCTTGATTTACACTTAATTATATTACTAAATTAAGTTTAAAATAACAAAAAAAATTTAACTTAACAAATTTAAGTTAACCAAATATATAGCTACTTAAAACAAAAGTTAAAAAAATATTTATAAAAGAATTTTATTTAAGAAATTTTTTAAACCAAATTATTTAAATTTCAAAACTTGTTTAATTTTTTTTAAACTATTTTTAAAACTACTTCGGGTCGAACCCAAACTCCACCCGAGAGCCACCCCGAGTTTCCCTTCTTCTCTTCCGTTTTTAAATAACATAGTTTATTTTAAGTTATAATCCTGAAGCATGTTATCACTCACGAATCTACTCGAGTTCCTACTCGAGTCACCAACCCAAGCACTCGATCTTTCCTTCGAGTCAATCCCACAACTCAACCTACAAATACGGCCGATATCCTCTGTAATGTCCCGCCTTTTTGTACAATTTAAATCGACGATAAACCATACATGTCAAACTTAAACCATACAGAAGGGTGGATTGTTATGGGGTAAATGAGAAAAAGCAGAGAAAGAAAAAAAAAAAAAAAATCTTGCAGCTGAACGATAAAATATAATAATCAAATAAACAGCTCGTGAAGTTGTTTTACAAAACCACTTGATTATACTTATACAATATATCATAGTTACACATACCGGAGAATAATAAATAATGCAGCGGACAATGTGATGTAGTGGAATAAAATAAGTAATAGTAATACAAATCTTCGTCTTCGCCCACCAGAGATAAAGTCTTCAAATCCTGAAATGCTTAGGTGTAACAACCCGCATATTTATCGATTTTATATTTAAATATTTTCTTTAAATATTTTGTCGTTAATCGGATATTGGTCTGAAAAGCTACTTTTTGCAAACGGTCAAATTAGGACCCGAGACCACTTCCATTGAGTTCGAATTGTCGTTTACAACCTTTTTAAGTATAAACTTTGATATGTTTGGTGTTAGTGGAATTTCACTAACTTTTCCCGCTTTGGACTTTGGGTTGGTTTAGCCTATTAAACCTAAGTTCCAACCCCTTCTCCTCATCTCTTCATAAATTCCTACCTAACTCTAGTTTTAACATTAATGGTGAGTGGAAAGGGAAATTAAAATTCCAAGCCCAAGTTCATTAGCAAATTCAACATCCAACTCCAAAATCAAAGTAAAGACATTGGATTCAAGCTTGTAGTTGCTTCTCTATTGACTTCAAGCTTCTTCTTCATTGAATTTGTGCAATGGTGAGATTTTTGTCTCACAATTCTAGTCTATAACTATATTGGACGGTTGGGTATGATTCCCCATCACTTTAGCATGTACATTTGCATTTGGTTTGGATTGGATTGGTGAAAACCCTAATTTTTGGTGTTTTAGGCGAAAAACTGCAGTTAGGTCGTTCTGCCTATGCTAGGTCGTTCGCATGGAAAAGTCTCAGCGTGGATATTTCGTTCGCCCTTAAGTCGTAGGTCGTAGGTCGTAAGTCGCTCGGCACTAGGTCGTAGGTCGTAGGTCGCTCGGCACTAGGTCGTAGGTCGTAGGTCGTAGGCCGTTTGGCCTTGAAATGCTCGGTCTAGTTCGATTTAAGTCGGCCTTCAGATAGGTCGCCCGACTGAGTTAGGTTGCATACCCCTTTTAGATCGCGTGTTCCACTATGTCGCGTGGACCCTTAGGTCGTTGTACCTTATTTACTATAGGTCGTTGGACCTTTAACCCTCTAGGTCGTGTGACCCTATTTCCCTTAGGTCGTTAGACCTTAATACCGTTAGGTCACATGACCTTTATACCTTTAGGTCGTGTACCCTGTTAGGTCGCGAGTTTAATTAGGTCATTTGGCCTTAAAATGTTAGGTCACTTGGCCTATGTTTTTGTTAGGTTGCGAGTCCCTTAAGTCGCTCGCCTCCGTTAGGTCGCTCGGTTTTGCTAACTAGCAAACACCCCTAGGTCGCAACCAATAGCTCTCTCGATCCTATCCTCCCTTACGTCTTCACTAGGTCGTACCGTTTTGGACGGGGCGCTGCCCCGCACCCTGATGGGGGCGTTGCCCCCTGGACCCCCTCGACCTGACTGGGTAGGTCGAACCCCGTAGCGGGGGTGTTGCCCCCGCACCCCCGCCTTGGGGGTTGCCACCCCCTGGACCCCCCTCCGTAGGGGATCTTATCTGAAAAACATTCAACAGAACTTGCTTTGTTGAGATGCTGAGTTGACCATTGTTCGAGACAAACTATCTTTGGCTTCTCGGTCGATTTTATGGTATCACGGCCTTGCTAAAAAGGCGGGATAACAACTTTAGAAATATGAAGGTTTCAATACTAGTAGTAAATATCAAAACTCTTTCAACAAAATTATTTCAACTCTATTTTCAATAAAAAAAGCTCTTTTATTAAACCGTTTTCCAATCTACTAGTATATACAAACCTTTACCTCACTCGGATGAGAAATCTAATTAAACGGCTTAGTAAAACAAGTGGTATGAAACGCTTGCGTTCATTTCGTCGGTTAATTCTTGGACTTGTTCGATTGAACCTCTTGTGACAATTTTCTAGTGAAGATTTACAGTTTGTTTGTAAATATTTAAGTTAAGCAAGTGGTTATGGGACACGAAGATAAACTTTTATATTTACTAGCTTAGTGTAATTGACACTTCTCGTTGATCACGACGATCATTTTATGATTTAGACTAGCAATTGTGCCATGTCTTTTTGTTTGCAAGGTTAGACTAGACCTCATGGGTATGATTCCGACTCACACATATCTCTTTATCCGCAAGGTTAGTCTAGACACCATTTGTATGATTCCACTCACACATACCTTTTTGTTGCGAGGTTAGTCTAGACACCATTTGTGTGATTCCACTCACACATACCTTTTTTTGCGAGGTTAGGCTAGACACCATTTGTGTGATTCCACTCACACATACCTTTTTGCTTTTTGGTTAGCCTAGACCTCATCTGGGTGATTCCGACTCACCCATATGGGGTAGCTCCCCATGGTCTTCAGACCGTCATGTGATAGGCCTCTTTCCCTTTTTATGTGATTTTTGGATTTCTTGTGTTGATTTCTGAAATTTATGTCATTGACTTGTTATGAGTATAAGTTTAGGGTATGATGCCCTCTTTGGATCTTTGAGAAGATCCTTGTGATATTGATTTATCTCTTATTGATTGATCTTCTGTTGATCATCATTTGCATACTTATAGTAGTATGTCAGTATGGATATTTTATGTTTATGCCATATCTTTTATTTTATACCATGTCATCTGATATTTATAGCTAGACTGATCCGTTTATTATTTTCTTAAATAATACTCGGGTCAGACCGAGATGTTACATTAGGCAGACCCGAGCGAATTGAAAAGACAAAACACTTGAGTTAGAACTAAAAGATCTTATGTAAGTTAAATCAATGATAAATATATGAGTGGAAAGGCGTCAGAGATTTTTACGGGATTTTGACATCTCCTATCCAGTGTCTAACGCGAGTGTTGTAACTTACGAGATGCTCGGGATACACATCTCCTAAGGATCCGTTAAACTATTTACTACGTAGTAATATTTTGCTATTATAATAATGTCTAATAGTAAAATAAACTTACTTTTAAATAGCGTTAAGGGGTTACCCATACAACCCTTAACACGTAATAGTGCCAATAGTCTATACAGTACCTGTATATCTCTTGATCGGGAGACTACGAGAAGATACTCCATAGGTGCGACACAAATCAAATTCGTACAAGGCGCGCTAGGGTAGGTGACATGCCATAACTAGGCAATGCCAGGGTAGATATACCAATTGCTATCCGGGCTGGTGGTAACGCGCACCTACCGCCCACCTCGAACCATACCCCCAAATCAAAAGTGGCCACCGAATCAATCCAAAAGTCATAGTATAATGTCGAAGGGATGTGTCCGATAAGAGGGGCTACCTCCTTAGCCCGAGAATCACTCCTTTTTTAGCCACCTTATGCCAACTCATGGGAGTCGGGTCCACGTATATACCTTAATAGAACGTCGCCACTAACATACTTCATTCTGGAATCTCCACCGCGTACACGATTGCTAAAGTGGTTTTCGGAGTTGGCAAAGAGTATAACAACTTCCAATCCCGAAATCTTTAACAACCAAACGTTATTATAACACCGTGGTAGGTTCAAAATAATTATGTTTCAAAACCCGGATATAACATAGGTTTCAAAACCATATAAGTATGAAACCCTTTTCATTTTATAAAAAATCAATATGATATCATTTTAAATCATAGTATTTCAAAGTTATAAAATTTCGAAACCAAAGATTTAAAATTATAATACTTCCAAAACGTAGTACTTTAAAATTTACAACTTTGAACACAACTTCCACCCCTTACACGGTTTAAATATTAAAATATTATATAAATTAAACTAGCTTCTTAAATTTCACAAATCAATTCCAAAACAACCCGAATTCCTAAATTTTAAATTTAACCAAATCCACAAATCATACATTTCAATTCAATTAGGTTTTCAAGTAGACCATTCCAAATTATATCGATTTCAATCAGATTTGATCCACAAAATAAACCATTTCAAATTCAATATATTGCAAAGCTTAAATATTCAATATCTCAAAACTAAGTTTGATAGTTCCAATTTTGCAATTCAATTTTCTATTATTTAGTTTTGAAATATTATACTTAATAAATCCAATATCATTTAAACACAACCCAAATTCCAATTAACTGAATATTTCCTTTAATTTATTTATACTTGGAATATTTATTTAATTCACCTTAACCAAAAATCAAATGATAGAATCATACCTTTTTAAAATTTCAAATTTAATAATTTCACATCAAACCTATTAGAGTTTTATCCTTAAATACATTCAATTTCAAATAAATTTCAAACTTTTCTGCCACCTTAAATTTTATTTAAATCATTATACACTCTATATATATCAAAATATAATTTAAATGCTGATGCATGTTAATATTTAATAAAATCAAACTCTATTATTAAACTTATTTTTTATTTCTTTAAAACAGTTTATACATATCATAAAACCTAGAATTTAATTATACATAAAATAATATTTATAAAATATCCAAATTGATATCTCAAAAAACCATATAATCCTTTACAAAACCATAGAAAATCATTTAAAAATATTTTTATATATAGACCACGGTGCTTGTATAAAATTTTCTACTGTATAGACAAGTGATAAGGATATTTATCATTTCAATCCGTAATTTAAAATAAAAATAGGGTTATATATTATTTCAAATCGCAATCCTGCATGAAATAAAATGCATAACAACTTACAGTTTATAACAATATAAAATATGGCAATGATTCACCCAATATCGATCATCAACCATTTATCACAAAAAACATTCAATTCAAACAATAATATCAATACATAACAGATAATAAACAACAGGTAATTACTGGCAGTTTATATTCAATAATAAATTAATTTAACTATCAGTTTATATGCAAAAATAATTTGAATAACAATTTAATTCAATAAATTCAATTTAACTGGAATAATGATAAAAATATACCAAACAGCAATAAATAAATTCATAATCATATCAAAAATTAATTTAACATACATAAGAAATTTTAGAAGTTGTGAGTGGGTTAAAACACTCACCTTTTGAATTTAACTTGAATTTAAATCGAATTTAAATCCAATTTAAACCCAAAAATCGAATAGTCTCCAGATTCGTCCAAACTAGCGTCAAACTGTCCGGAATTCCAATATGAACCTAGCGGATGAAACCGCGCGTAAAACCGACCTCGTATGCACAAGTTATGATAATTAGAACGATTCAAAATCAAATTTAAATTAAAATAAAAAGAGAAACAATACTCACACCCTAGGTCCACGTCATTGAATCTCTTCCCACACTACAGGCATGCGCATCACGGAACCCACGCACGATATAGTAAACAAAACCCTAGCCTGGAAAAACGAACGAATGAACGAGCAAAACCACCTCGTCAACACCGTTGACTGCCCCTACGTCGCCCTACCTACCGCCGCATGACTCGCCGCCACAGCCACGCGTCTCGCCCACCAGGCCGAACCATCCCCTAAAGCCAGCCGCTGCCGCCAATACTCGTTAACCCTAATGAATTTTAGCGTGAGATCTAGCCATTGTTTTGACAAACGAACTGCACCGATGAAGAACATGTGCTCCCCTCCACTCGATGGTACCCCCGATTCGACAATCCACTGAAGTTGATCAAAGCCCGATGAACGGCCATGAATTGATTCATGAATTCTGGGAAAACGGTGTACCAAATTGGTAAATGAATCATGCCAGATGATTACGCTCTTCGAGAGCTTCAGATTGATATAAAATTTGATAGGGTTTGGAGAGTTTCAATTTTTGGCTTTGGATTTGATTTAGAATTGCATTTGGGAATAAGGGTTTGCAGCCATTGAAAAGAGGAGCTAATAGATCGTACAGAAATGAGGAATAAGAAATGAATTAAGGTTTATAACAGGGTATTTATAGACGAAGCAGAAATAAGAATGTACCGGATCGATTGGATATACGCGTTGACCGATAAAATTGCCCGTAAAGGCCCGTTCTAACTCCAGGACGAAATTCAGTCATCCATATATCAAAATAGATGTTTTAAAATATTTTAAAATCGATGGAATAGGTTTCAGGTCCAAATTCCATCATATGAAGAACTTACGCAAAAATTAAATTATTTCAAATTGATTTCAATTAAACTGATTTCAAGGCGTTTCGAGTTCGTACGATCAAACGACAAGTCCGATCGCTACGAAACTTGAAATTCTACAATAATTCAACATTACGGATCCAATGAAATTGGTTTTATCGAAATCCGAGTCATTGATTAAATGGTTATTTTCCAGTTAATTAAATAAATTAAAAATTAATTAATTAAAATAATTTTTTAATTTCAGTTCTATAATTGACAAATTTTATCACTTTTATATTTCTTTATCATTTACAACGATCTGAACAAATTTAAATGTCAATTTATAGTTTATTTATTTATCAATTTCAGTGTTAGCCCCAATTCATTAAATTCAGAAATTATTGATATAATTCCCAATAATCCCATTTAATTAATTTAATCAATAATTATTCCATTTATTATTGTCAAATAGATGGATTTAACATTGGATTCAAAATTATAACATAAATTTTCTTATATTCCATCTTCATTTCAAATAACGTAATATTTAGATATTTTAATTTCATTTAATTGCAATTAATCCAATTATTGAATTTTACATTTCAATTAAATAAATAAAATCTTGATTTCCATTCCTTAAATCAACCAATTGTCATATTATAAATAGAATTAATATTATTTCCTATTATTTCCTTAATTTATACTAACATAACTTCTAATTTAGAATTATTGCAATCGATTACCGGTTTTAATTTAATATACTAACTAATTAGTTAACTCATACTAATTGTTACCATTAACGTTTAATTTCACTTATAAGCTATGATTAACAACAAATACTGTAATCGATTTTGATTCAATCCAATAGATTAAATAAATGGGTAAACAATTAATAATTATCACCATTTGCCTAATTTAATACCATTCATACTTTATTATCAAACAAAAATTATTATAATTACTTTCTAGCATTGATTCTATGGAACTGCAATTTATTACGTATTATTTCATCAATTAATATAACTTTTGAATTTATTCCCCAATTCCCTAATTCCAATCAATTATGACCTTACAATTTGTTTCAATTAGTGAGTACTGCACTATATTAGTTACTTATCAACTTGCATAAACCTTATTACATTAATTTACATTTAGTTACTATTAATCAATATATTATTCTATTGGATGATTCAATACTCTTACTCTTATTCATACTTTTATAAGTTTTCATTTCCAAACAATATTATAATCACTTACAGGACATTAATTTTATTCAATTACTAATTATTATTATTAGTTCATTAACTAATTCACTATTTAACTTTGTTTTCTTATATTCAATTCTTAGCCTAGTAATACAATTTACATTACTTCAATTAATCATAATTTCATTTCAATTGTTAGTACTTAGCTTTAATTTCCATGGTTGCATTTCACTTTTAACATTTGCTTTATTATAAATTATAAAAATTTATTTCTTTCTAAATTTAATTACAAAAATCTTATTAATTTAACTAATTTTAATCACTGAAATTTACGAGTCGTTACGCTCTCCCCCACTCAAAACTTTTCGTCCCCGAAAAGGAAAAGAAGGGAAAAGAAGAATTAGGAAATCAATATATCTTACTGAAAACATTAAATTTATAAACAAATAAATTTTTACAAAATTAATTAATTTAAATAAAATATACCAATTTATAACCATTAAATCTTTTTATACTTAAATTTATAAAGTTTGAAAGCATTTTCAAAATATTTTCTAAGTCCAAAATTTACGGAAAATTTTGGCAGAGTCTCCTTTGTACGGAGGGGCTCGGGACAAAAAATAATATCAAATATAACAATATACAACATAGATTTTTTGAAATAATATATCCCTACAAGGGAAAAACAATATAATAGCGCTATAAAACCGTAATCCGAAAATGTACCTATTGGTCGGGAAATTAACGCTGATTTATGAAACTATAGCAGTAGCAATTTCTTCCATAACCTGTATTTCACTTATATAATCCAAAAAGAGTTAATAATTATATAAAATGAAATGTTTAAAATTGCCTCAACCATAAACAAACAAATCAATACAAACAACAATCACTTGCAACAAGGCATACAACCATCACATAAGATCAACACAAATCAATCATTCGCTCATATCAACAACAAATAGTTGTTTGGGTTCAAACTTTACATTGCACAGAATGGAAAATAAACTATTAGTGCACCATTTACTCAACAGTCTTAGATGAAGCTAAATAGATTATTCATTCATCTAAACAATTTTAGAGTATCCTTGCCTAACAACCATAACTAAACAACAACAATTTCAAACAATAGATTAAGTTTATCCTTATTAATTCCATTCATACATTTGTTGTTTGATTTCTCTTTTTCATTCATATAATGGTTTATCTTTTTAATTTACATTTATTTCTTACAATTTTACTTAGAAATAACTTCCACTTATTTACTTAAGTTTAAAATTTCTTACTTACTATACCTGCCTTCTATTATATTAATTAGTAGTATTTCAATTATACTTAAGTTTATAACAACTACAACACTAAATTCTTATTTATTAAAGAATTTTATTAATTACTTTCATTACCTCAAGTTTATTACTTGTATAATATCTATTACATTTTCTTATTAACATTTCAATTTTTTATATCTTTTGGTAAGTTATATATATGCCTTTAAGAATGTAATTGAAAGTTATAAAAGTTTATCTTTATTTATTTTAATGAATCAAATGTTCAATTATCATATCTTCCGTTTTTATAGGTTATATATTTCAACTTCCTGGAAATTTCATTTACAACCTAGCAGTTAATCTCTTATTTTAAATTAGAGTTTCCAATTATTAATTAGTTACCTTCCATTTCACTATAATGATTGAAACTATTAATTAACGGAAACTTAAGAATTTAAATACCAGGTTTTATTTCAAATCATTTTAAAATAATAGATAAATGTATACCTATAAATTATATATCCAATTATATTGAAAAAAATTAAAAATTTATATTTGTTTATCAAAATAAATCTGCAGTAAAACTACTACAGTGGCCTTCCCACTTCGAAACTCGAAAATGAATTTTGATGATGAATGCACTCATCACCGAAATTATTTTCCAGCGACAGAGCGGGGAGTACAGAACTAATTTCATTTCAAAATTTCTTTAAAATAATTCTTTCAAATCATATTGAAATATTTATATTAGAAAATACTTCTAACAATATTACCATTATATCCCAAAATTATTCGAAAGAAAGTTTCAAAACCCCAGAACTTTAGTTCTAATTTCCTATTTCATTTATTTTATTTTCAAATCCTACTTTACTAATATTTATAGATTACACTACCTAACAACCAATATATTACAACCAAATATAACCATTATAAAATATTTATTTTATATATAGAAAATATAATTGGCAAAATTATTTCATTCACCTATATTCAAAACAAATATTGTGTCGGTCTGTCCTATTAAGTGATTAGAAATTCCTATTGATGTCATAGCGTCCCATGCATCAACCAGAATTTATAAATACAAAACGGAACAAATTAACATAATATTAAAACCTTTTCATAACACTAACAAATACGCTCTCTCATATATACACTCAGCGACTCATCGTAGGTATTATTATCCTATTGATAAAGAATCAGACCCCACAAAGCTAAGGTTTATCGCTAAACTAAAGCTCTGATACCAGAGGTAATGTCCCGCCTTTTTGTACGCTTTAAATCAACGATAAACCACACACTTCAGACATAAACCATACAGAAGGACGGATTGTTATGGGGTAAATAAGAAAAAGCAGAGAAAGAAAAAAACAAAATAGAATCTTGCAGCGGAACGGTAAAATATAATAATTAAATAAACAGTTCATGAACTGTTTTACAAAACCATTTGATTATACTTATACAAAATATATCAAAGTTACACATACCAAGAATAATAAATAATGCAAGGGATAATGTGATGTAGTGGAATAAAATAAGTAATAGTAATACAAATCTTCGTCTTCGCCCACTAGAGATAAAGTCTTCAAATCCTGAAATGCACAGGCTGAAACGAGCGAATAGAAAAGACAAAACACTTGAGTCAGAACTAAATGATCTTATTTAAGTTAAACCAATGATAAATATATTAGTGGAATGGCCCCAGAGTTGTTTATGAGATTTTGACATCTCCTATCCAGTGTCTAACATGAGTGCAGTAACTTACGAGATGCTCGGGATTCACATCTCCTAAGGATCTGCTAAACTATTTACTATGTAGTAACATTTCGCTATTACAATAATGTCTAATAGTAAAATAAACTTAATTTTAAATAGCGTTAAGGGGTTTCCCATATAGTCCTTAACACGTAATAGTGCCAGTAGTCTATATAGTACCTGCATATCTCCTGATCGGGAGAGTACAAGAAGATACTCCATAGGTACGAAACATATCAAACTCGTACAAGGCGCGCTAAGGTAGGTGACACGACACAACTAGGTAATGCCGGGGTAGATTTGCCAATTGCTATCCGGGCTGCTGGTGACGCGTAGCGCGCAGCTACCGCCCACCTCGAGCCATACCCCCAAATCAAAAAAATCAAATGCGGCCACTGAGTCAATCCAAAAGTCAGAGTATAATGTCGAAGGGATGTGTTCGATAAGAAGGGCTACCTCTTTGGCCCGAGAATCGCTCCTGTTTTAGCCACCTTATGCCAACTCACGGGAGTCGGGTCCACATATATACCTAAATAGAACGTCGCCACCATCCTTCTTCATTCTGGAATCTCCACCGCGCACACGGTTGTTAAAATGGTTTTCGAAGTTGGCAGAGAGCATGAAAACTTCCGATCCCGGTCTCTTTAACATCCAAACGTTATGATAACACCGCGGTCTTTTCAAAATAATTATACTTCAAAACCCGGATATAGTATTCATTTCAGAACAATATAACTATGATACCCTTTCGTTTTTAAACCAAATCAACATGATATCATTTTAAATCATAGTATTTCAAAGTTATAAAATTTTGAAACCAAAGACTTAAAATTATAATACTTCCAAAACGTAATGATTTGAAATTTAAAACTTTGAACATAACTTCCACCCCTTACATGGTTTAAATATTAAAATATTTTATAAATTAAACTAGCTTCTTAAATTTCACAAATCAATTCCAAAACAACCCGAATTCCTAATTTTCAAATTTAACCAAATCCCCAAATCAAACATTCCAAATTAAACCGATTTGATCCACAAAATAAACCATTTCAAATTCAATATATTACAAAGCTTAAATATTCAATATCTCAAAACTAAGTTTGACAGTTCCAATTCAGCAATTCAATTTTCTATTATTTAGTTTTAAAATATTACTTAATAAATCCATTATCATTTAAACATAACCCAAATTTCGATTAACTGAATATTTCCTTAAATTAATTTATACCTGAATTATTTATTTAATTCACCTTAACCCAAAATCAAATGATAAAATCATACATTTTTAAAATTTCAAATTTAATAAATTCGCATCAAACCTATTAGAGTTTAATTCTTAAATACATTCAATTTCAAATAAATTTCAAACTTATCGGCCACCTTAAATTTTATTTAAATCATTTTACACTCTATATTAAAATATAATTTAAAAACTTACGCATATTATTATTTAATAAAATCAAACTCTATTATTAAACTTATTTTTTTATTTCTTTAAACCAGTTTATACATAGCTTAAAACCAAGAATTTAACTATATATAAAATAATATTTATAAAATATCCAAATCAATATGTCATAAAATCATATAATCCTTTACAAAACCATATAAAATCATTTAAAAATATATTTATATATAGATCACGGTGCCTGTATAAAATTTTCTGCCCTATGGACAAGTGATACAGATATTTATCGTTTCAATCCGTAATTTAAAATAAAAATACGGTTATATATTATTTCAAACCGCAATCCCGAATGAAATAAAATGCATAACAACTTGCAGTTTATAATAATATAAAATACAGCATCCATTCACTCAATATCAATCATCAACCATTTATCACAAACATCATCCAATTCAAATAATAATATCAGTAAATAACAGATAATAAACAATAGGCAATTACTGGCAGTTTATATTCAATAATAAATTATTTTAACTGTTAGTTTATACGCAAAAATAAATTGAACAACAATTTAATTCAATAAATTCAATTTAACTGGAATAATGATAAAAATATACCAAACAACAATAAATAAATTCCTAATCATATCAGAAAATAATTTAACACACAAAAGAAATTTTAGAAGTTGTGAGTGGGTTAAAACACTCACCTTTTGAATTTGAATGGAATTTAAATCCAATTTAAACCCAAAAATTGAATAGTCTCCAACTTTGTCCAAACTAACGTCAAACTATCCGGAATTCCAATACGAACCTAGCGGAAAAAACCGCGTGTAAAACCGACCTCATATGCACAAGTTATGATAATTAGAACGATTCAAAATCAAATTTAAATTAAAATAAAAAGAGAAACAAGACTCACATCCCAGGTCCATGTCACTACATCTCTTCCCACCCTATAGGCACGCGCATCAGTGAACCCATGCATGACACAATAAAAAAAACCCTAGCCTGGAAAAACACACGAACGAACGAGTAGAACCACCTCGTCAACACCGTTGAACCCCCTACGTCGCCCTACCTGCCGCCGCATGGCTCGTCGCCACAGCCACCTGTCACACCCACCCAGCCGAACCATTCCCTAAAGCTAGCCGCTATTGCTCGTTAACCCTAATGAATTTTAGCACGAGATCTAGCCGTTCTTTTGACAAACGAACTACACCGACGAACAACGCATGTCCCATTCCACGCGATGGTACCTCCGGTTCGACAATCCACTGAAGTTGATCAAAGCCCAATGAACGGCCATAAATTGATACCCGAATTCTGGGTAAACGGTGAGCCAAATTGGAAAACGAATCATACCAGATGATTACGCTCTTCGAGAGCTTCAGATTGATATAAAATTTGATAGGGTTTGGAGAGTTTGAATTTTTGGCTTTGGATTTGATTTGGAATTGCAATTGGAAATTAGGGTTTGTAGCCATTGGAAAGAGGAGCTAATAGAACATACAGAAATGAGGAACAAGAAATGAATTAAGGTTTATAACAGGGTATTTATAGACGAAGCTGAAATTAGAATGGACCGGAGCGATTGGATGTACGCGTTGAACGATAAAATGGCCCAAAAAAGCCCATTCTGACTCCAGGACGAAATTGGGTCAACCCATATATCAAAATAGATGTTATAAAATATTTTAAAATCAATGGAACAGGTTTCAGGTCCAAATTCCATCGTATGAAGAAGTTATGCTAAAATCAAGTTATTTCAAATCGATTTCAATTGATTTTAATTAAATTGATTTCAAGTCATTTTGAGTTCGTACGATCAAACGACAAGTCCGATTGATACGGAACTTGAAATTCTACAATAATTCACCGTTACGGATATGATGAAATTGGTTTTATCGAAATCCGAGTCAGTGGCCAAAATGGCTATTTTCTAGTTAATTAAATAAACTAAAAATTAATTAATTAAATCAAAATTTTACTTTCAATTCTGTAATTGGCAAATTTTATCACTTTTATATTTCTTAATTATTCACAATGATCCAAAAAAAATTTAAATGTCAATTTATAGTTGATTAATTTATCAATTTCAGTGTTAGCCTCAATTCATTAAATTCACAAATTATAAATATAATTCCCAATAATCCCATTTAATTAAATTAATCAATAATTATTCCATTCATTATTGTCAAATAGATGGATTGAACATTGGATTCAAAACTATTACATACATTTTCTCATATTCTGCGACGACCAACTTTCTACTCCCAGAAAATCGCATCATCAATTAAGAAAGAAAGGGATAGAAGAAGAAAAGAAAGAAGAGAAAGAAGAAACAACACAAGAATCTCAACAGCGGAACAAATAAATTATATTAATAACATAAGTATTTACACAATATATAATATCAATCAGAGATACACATCATACACCTCACATATACTAGACAGTTATAAACACCTGTCTAGTATTTACAACTCAATACAATCACGACACAGAGAACACACAGCGGAACTATATATCTACAACGCAGAAGCCTCCTGCTCCATTGCTCCTCCATTATTCGTCAAAGCTAACCTGAATCCCTTGACTACTCGTAAAAATTTGAGTACCCAAGAGTTTAAGAAAACAAAGATAAACTCCGGGTCAGACATGGGTCTGGTGTGAGTAACAGGTTAAGGTTGCTTAACTTTAAAAACCTTTGAAAAGAAAGGTATCACGTAAGACTTCCCACACATAAACATGGAAAAGTTTTTACCTTACGCTAGCCAAAACATTTGAAAGGAAATTCGGTGATATTATAATAGTGGCTAGGGTTTTCAAGTAAATATGAAATAGCCAAAATTGTTACTTGATTAAATTCTAGCTACTAGCCACAAAAGTGTGTAATACAATCAAAACCGTTGGCACTTATTGGATTGTGGATTCCATACATTGGTAGGGCTACTGGGGTACCGCCCGTCACAGTACGTGGCCTAGATCACCGTACCGAGGAGCCACCCTACACAAAGCCGGAACCATTCCTTACTGAACAGTTCCAAACAAGACAACACCGTAGTTGTTTGCAACCAACTGCCCACACAGCCGAATATAAAGGGACTTCTAGACAGGGGTAAATCTCGCTCTCCAGTGGGAGCTACCCACGAAGCCTTGCTGCACCTCCCTTGTTTTAGCCATTCCCGGTTGATGAGGCTTGAGGCTACGATTACCTTTAGAGAACACATCTCTTAGAATGCTCATCGTCCACCTGACGATGTTCTGAAAGCATTCAATCCATATAAGTTTGTTCCGGGTTCGAACGAAACCGAAGACATTATCTCGTTACACTCATTTTGGATTCACCCTCAGAGTTAACGACGATAACCCTTGCACTCTGAATCTTCATCTTGAACCTATAAGAACTAGTTCCGTCAATCTCATCACGGAATCACCCCCAGAGTTATACTGAAGTATAGTCCTTACACCTCGAGTCCTCACTCTTCACATAAGATTCACGACCTATCGTTAATTTGGATCGATGTAATTTTCGTATATCCAAATATGGAAACCCGATCTCGGTCTCATCGAAATCCAAAACGTGTCTTTTAGGTCTAAGTTGTTTTAAAATTTAAAACAATTCACTTTAATATTATGTATATACACACAGATAGATAATTCACAACATCATAATAGATAATCAATATTAGCATCACAACAGATAATCTATATTATTACCTCAAACAGATAATTCATATCATCAACTCAATGCAACCATAGCATCCAAATCATACAACATCATTTATCTCATATTTGAGATCTCAACCACATAGGGTAATCAGTTACTAAACAACATTCACAAGCAATGACTTAAAAATCTCCATTCTATAATTAATTTAAAATGAATTAAATTAATTACTTCTTCCTTAATTAATTTAAAATGAATTAAATTAATTACTCATCCATATAAATCTTGCTTACACATCAATTAATTACTCTTAACAAGTTACCCTAATTAATCCTCTTGATTAATTACCCTTTAATTATATTCAGGTAATTAACCTCTAATTAATTTCACAAATTAATTATTCCAAACCAAACCTGTAATTAACCTGTAATTACTTCATTAATTAATCCTTAATTAATTACATTAATTAATACCTTCATTGGTCAATTGTTCTTATTAATCAATCCTAAATCACATCATTAATTATTTAAATTAATGATCCCAAATTATTTTATTTATAAAATTACCCTATTGAATTAATTATCAATTATCCATATTTGATAAATCATTCTTGATTAATCACATTAAGTAATTACATTAAATTAATTACATCTATTTATTTTCTTCAAATAATTCAATTATCAAAACCCTAAATTAATTACACTAAGTAATTAATTATTAATTACTTACTTAAGTAATTATTCTGTATACTAATTACATATTAATTACACAAAGTAATTAATTTCCAAAACTCCATTATCCAAGTATCCTTATATTAAATTACATCAAGTAATTTATCTTCTTAATTACTTTACTAAGTAATTATCCATTTTTAATTACATTTGTAATTATCTCTCAAATCAATCAGTGATTAATTTAAATTAATTAAACTTAATTAACTTAATTAATCAACATAAACTCAATTAATTAAAATTAGTAATTGATTTCTTTAATTACTTCCATCAAGTAATTTCACTTAAATAATTCAAATGATTATTCTAAATTAGTAAATACACTTAATTATTAAAATTATTCACATTAATTAATTATAAAATAATTCTATGTTAATGACCTCCATTAACCAATAACAAAACTTTAATTACTTTTCTAAAGTAATTAACTGAATTAATCAATATTAATTCTTAATTTATTTATAAAACTCATTAATCAATTTCTAATTATTAAATTAATCAAGTGATAATTAAAAACTTAATTAATTATTAATTACTTGATTAATAAATTCAATTCATTAATTAAATTAATCATCTTATTTAATTAATTGATTTCTAAATTACACTTTAATCAAGTTTAATTAACTTACTTAATCCTTTTAATTAATTAAATAAAACCCTTAATTATTTAATTAATACCCTAATTATTAATTAATTAAATTAATTAATTATAAACTTAATTACCTTGATCAGATAATTATTAAGTTCAAAACAATTTAATGAAAATCATTAACCTCATTAATGATTTAATTATCATTATCAAAGTAATTTAAAAACAAATTGCTTTTAAATTTTTCTAAATTCCATTTTAAATTAAAATTAAAATGAGATTAAATTCAAACTTAAACAAGATTTTAATTATTTAAAAACTCTTTAGTTTTCATTTTAAAGGATCACTTATCTCTTAAAGCAATTTTAGAAGAATAATTTAACTTTAGCCCATATTTAATTTAAATAAAAATTACCTTAAATATTTCAAATGATATTGAAACATTTATACTCAAATCTTATTTATATTACAACCAAAATTCAAATCATGCTTTCAGATTTAGATTCAAAGATTTAAATTTAAAACCCTGTTTTAAATTTCATTACATATGTTATAAAATTCTAAAATGTTCAACTTGATTATAACATTTGAATGTATAACTTGTTTTTATTTGAAACTTTCGGATTCAACTTCTAATTTGAATTCAGGATTTCAAATTCAGATTTGACATAGAAATTTAAATCTTGTTTTAAAATCTTATTTTCAGATTTAAAAATCACTTTATATAAAAACTGTGCAGGTTTCAGTTTTTAAATATTTCATTTTCTGCAAATCTTGTTTATTCAAAATATGAAATTCAAACCTATTTGAATTCATAATTTAAACTTGCTTCAACTTTTGTTTTAAATCTTACTTTGCTTTCTTCTATTTAAATTTAGTTTAAATTTAAACCTGCACACAGTCAGTTTTCAGAAAAACCTGAAAACAAAACCTATAAACTTTAAGTTTACCCTAGCTCACTCTGATTTTTTTTCGAGACATAACCTCAATTACTTTGAGTAAAAGCTTGAACTACCCGAGACATACTCGAATACACTTCAGCAATGTTAAAACCTATTTCCCCAGAAAACATTAGTGCACAGTGCACATGCACCGTGACTTTGATCAACTACGACATCTCTCTAATCCTCCATCTCATCGGCAACTACCCACTCATCATCTCGCGATCACCAAAATTCCACCATCCACCTAAAATCAAAATCCAGTCTCTACTCCCAAACCTAGAAACATCGAACTTACCAAACGCAAACCTGTCAACGGCCCAATTTCCATCCTCCGACCACCGTTAGTGCTGAAATTCCGGCCATACCCTAGTCATTGACCCAACTACCCATGCTCAAAGTCCCATCATGCTCGATCAATCCTAGAGATCGAGGTGATCAAATTTCTAACGTGATCAAAAATTAGGGTTATAGAACTCAATCCCTCCCTGCTGCTACCCTAATGGATTATCCATCAGTTTGAAAATTTACCCAAGGCACCTGCTCACTCCACTACCTCCAGTAACCACCCTGACCATCCAGATCTCTCCATTCACCAGAAAACACACCAATCACCATTTCCAAATAAATGTGAACTGCTCCCAAAATCCCAAATTAACAATTAAGATATTAGTTTCAAACGTCATGTTTTTGCTTATGTAATCAGTTTACGATACTGAATTTATGATTTAAACAGTTTGGGTTTTTTTTTATTATATGCACTGGAGTTTATAATTTCAGAGACAAACATGCTTCAGTTTTAACCTACCTAAAATTTTTAAACATTAATCCATGATGGAACTCAACTTTAGTTTAATAATCAATCTTATCAAAAGCAAGATTTAGTAATAAGAGATTTAAATCAATTTTTTGAGCTTAAGAACCACACAGAGGAAAGCATACATATATACGCAGCATGTATTCTTTAAATAATCATATCAAATTTTCACTTGTATATCCATGCAATATTCATTTCAAACATATTAACATGCAACCAAATTTATGTTTTAAATTCTAAAAAGTTATTCACTTGGTTTACAGAAGAACAGAGCATAATTTTCCAGATCTTGAACCTGCAATGCTTTTGCTCCCTATCCAAAATTTCATGCTTGCAGGCTTCCAGGTTTTAAAAGAGATGCAGGTCATTTTTAAAGTTTATATCAGAGATGAATTGCAAAGATCTTCAGGTTGTAAAAATGCAGACTTCATTATGAATTTGCAGGAACTTATTTTACAGGTTTGATATTTTGGTTTGAGGAGTGATTTAAATCTTAAATTTGCTTTTTGAAATGAATTTGCAGATTTTGTTTTTGATGGATTTTCAGATTTTTAAGTGAAATGTCTTCTTTGATTTTGAAAAGAGGATGAATGAAAAAAAATAAAAATGGTTAAGGGCTGAAAATATTTTAATTAAAATAAAGAAAAGATTAAAATCAAATGACACTTGTCATTTTATTTGTTTTACAACTTAACACATGTAGCTTAGATTTGTTAAATTGTTAACATTTGTCTTTATTTAATTAAGTTATATTTTTAAATGTTTAAAAAGAGTTTTCTTTAATTTATTTTATGTTTATGTAAATATATATGAATTTCCTATTAAAAGTAAATGTAAATAAAACAATTTATAAATTAAAACTTATACAAATATTTTAAAGAATCAATTAATTTAATTTAAAATGATAACACTATTTCCTTATTTTAATTCCTTTTTTATTTATGAAAAATAGTATATTTATTAATATGGATTTAAAATAACAATTTAACAAATTTTATATGATTTATAAAGAAATTATAAATCACTTTTATATTTAAATGAATTTAAATCATAGGCTATTTTATATTTAGACTTATATAAAATATTTCTAAATCATATAAAATCAAATAGTATTTTAAAATAAAAATAAAATCAACCTTTATTTAAATTTAAAGCAAAAATTAAGCTAAGATAAATTTTAAACAATTAAATATTTATTATAAATATTACAAACCATATAATTACTAGTTAAAATACATTTTAAAAAGCTTAATATTAATTTAAAACATAATTTCCTAATTACTAAATATTTTATTAGAATTTAAAAACAAAACTTCATTTATTTATTAAATTCCAAAATAAAGATTATCTAATACATATACAAATAGATATATACATTATAATTTAAAACACTTATTTTAGCTTTTAAAAGGTAAATCACTAATTAGATATTTATTTATTATGATTATTAAACCAAATCATATTATTAATCAATATTGTCAATATCAATTTAATTTTATATAAAGATTATTAAATTGATATTGTCTAAAATTCCAGGATATCACATTCCTTCCCCTTAAAAGAATTTCGTCCCCGAAATTTAAAACAAAGGTAATTTAATAACCTATTTAAGATTTTAAATTTTAGAACCAAGCATATGTCAAACATATGCTAACAACCATAGCAATCAATTCATCCAATCAAACAAAATGAACTATCCAGACAAAATTCTGGATAGAGTTTCCTCGAGTTTCCCAAGTAAACACCGGGTTACTCGTTCTATAAAACCCAAACAATCAACATTACTAAGCTACAGAACTCCTACTCATCTATATCTATAACTGAACAAGACATCAGACTATAGACAAGATTTACTCAATTACCAAATCTTCCAGAACAGTTGATTCCAAAACCATAAATAGATCATACACGTACTCCTTCAGAGATACGTGAAACATATCGAATTCCAGTTGTCCAAACTAGCAATTCAATCCAGAAAATTAAACACTTATCCAAAACAGAACACAGAAGAAATTCAAAACATCTCGGAGTTAGCTTACCCAACCTTACCAAAATTTATAGCTCCTAAAACTGAGAAACTTATCCAAAATCAGATCTCCGACTTCAGATCCACAAAACTCTTCGGACTATCCTGAGCTGTCTACTTCCTACTTGATCAGCTCAATCCTTGCTGATTGTCTCAAGAAACAAACTAGACCAATCCCAATCCACCAGAATGATCCTCCCCGATCAACCAAGATCAAGAACAACTTCCACTTACAACAATCAGAAGAAAACAAACTTCTCCTATCCGGAAAAGAAAAGAAGATGCACTCCCAAACTACTTCCGCTGCACAACTCTGATCTGGAGTAGAGAAGAATGCTGATAAAGAACACAAGCACAACTGGACAGCATAACCAATAAGATCTCTGATAACCCAGAGAAAACTCAGAAGTTCCTCAAAACCTGAGTTGCTTCAACAAACTCCATCTCAAGAAACCAACCTTCAACTAGTTGAACCACCGGTACCACTAAATCTCTAGATGAAGACAACTCTTGACTTTCAGAAAACGTCCAGAAAATACCCAAAAATACAAGAGAACACTAAATCATCGCAAGTCACTTTTGCGATCAATCCAAATTAAAATCCAAAGAAAGCTGTTCTCTCTTTACCAATCGGAACAGCTTATGCTGGTCTTGCCAATCCATTGAAGAATTGGATTCTACTCTACTGCTTCTTAACTCCATCTCCAGAAAACTGCTAAGCCAGAAAACTCTGCCGACACATAGAACACTCCGATCTGCACTACTAACACCAAGGCTAAAGAATTTCCAATCCAAATCTCTTTGAAAAACTCGGACTTCAAACCAAACAGAAACATCCTGATAAATCCAGCCACAACACCGAAGCAAACTCATTTCCTTAAACTTGTTCCAAAGAAATTATCTTCGGAAACATCCATAGTCACTGCATCTCATCACGCAGCTACTACTTCCCTGAGGTATCAAGGTACCATTACTCGCTTCTTCTCAGCCAACAGATCAAAACTCTACTCATCCAGCTTCAAAGATAAACCCCGAACCTTAACAGGTTACCTTCAGAGATCAATGAAGTCCTTCCACCACTTCAAAACTCACTCGAGACGGTATTTGGTCTACAGTCTCGACAGATACACTTCCAACCTCAAACATACAAACTCCAACCAATCGGTAGTTGTGTTACACACACCACTACCTCAATCTACCTTTATAAACTATATTGGAAAACCCGAACAGGTAACCCAATAGATAGGTAGAAATATAATAAATATATATATAGTAATATATAAAAATTACAAATACGCTCTCTCAAGATAGACACCACTCCAGAGCCTAGGTATTCACTCAACCTAATGCTCTGATACCAGCTGCGACGACCGACTTTCTACTTCCAGAAAATCGCATCATCAATTAAGAAAGAAAGGGATAGAAGAAGAAACAACACAAGAACCACAACAGCGGAACAAATAAATTATATTAATAACATAAGTATTTACATAATATACAATATCAATCAGAGATACACAGCATACACCGCACATATACTAGACAGTTATAAACACCTGTCTAGTATTTACAACTCAATACAATCACAACACAGAGAACACACAACGGAACTATATATCTACAACGCAGAAGCCTCCTACTCCATTGATCCTCCATTATTCGTCAAAGCTAATGTGACGCCCCACCTCTATACCCACGCTAGCCAAGAACACTCCGGAGAAGTGCTGTCAACTAGCACGGAGAATAAGGCTGTTGAGGAGCGACCATCCATGTAATTGCTTATCACACGGTGGCTATAAATAATCTTCGGAAACAAACATAGAAATAATCATATCACAAATCAGTCACAGATATCCATATCACAAAGGCGGAAGAAGATATGAATATATAACTAACACATGAAAGTGTACATCAGAGTAGTGGTCAATAAGATCCACGATAATACAAAAGAATAGCAACACGTGCTATACAAAAGAATACAACTATGAGTCTATATCTCAAGTGTATACAACAAAAACTGCTAATCTAAACAGTTAGCCAAAAGTCAGAGTGATGAATCCCTGGGAAGAAGTCAAGCAGAAGCACCTGTAACATCTCGGTCTGATCCGAGTATTATTTAAGAAAATAATAAACGGATCAGTCTAGCTATAAATATCAGATGACATGATATAACATAAAAGATATGGCATAAACATAAACATCCATAACGACATACCACTATAAGTATGTAAATAATGATCAACAGAAGATCAATTAATAAGAGATAATCAATATCACAAGAATCTTCTCAAATATTCGAAGGGGCATCATACCCTAAACTTGTACTCATAACAAGTCAATGACATAAATTCCAGAAATCAACACGAGAAATCCAGAAATCATAAAAAGGGAAAGAGGCCTATCACATGACGGTCCGAAGACCATGGGGAGCTACCCCACATGTGTGAGTGGAATCACACAGAATGAGGTCAAGACTAACCAAAAAGCAGAAAGGTATGTGTGAATGGAATCACACAAGTGGTGTCTAGTCTAACCTTGCAATGAAAGAGACATCGCGCAATTGCTAGTCTAATTCATAAAGCGATCATCAAGATCAACGAGAAGTGTCAATTACACTAAGCTAGTAAATATAGAAGTTTAGCTTCATGTCCCATAACCACTTGCTTAACTTAAATATTTACGAACAAACTGTAAATCTTCACTAATAAAATTGTCATAAGAGGTTCAATCGAACAAGTCCAAGAATTAACCGACGAAGTGAACGCAAGCGTTTCATACCACTTGTTTTACTAAGTCGTTTAATTAGATTTCTCATCCGAGTGAGGTAAAGGCTTGTATATACTAATAGATTGGAAAACGGTTTAAGAAAAGAGCTTTGTTATTAAAAATAGAGTTGAAATTGTTTATTAAAAGAGTTTTGATATTTACTACTAGTATTGAAACCTTTATATTATAAAGTGACAAAACACATAAGCAAGTGTAGAAACAATCAGTCACAAAGATCGCATACGGAGATGCGAATAAAATCCAAGGAAATCAGCTCAATATTTTTCAGATAAGATCCCCTACGGAGGGGGGGTCCAGGGGGGGTGGCAACCCCCCAAGGTGGGGGTGCGGGGGCAACGCCACCGCTTACGGGGTTCGACCTGCCCGGTCAGGTCGCGGGGGTCCAGGGGGCAGCGCCCCGTCCAAAACGGTACGACCTAAGTGAAGACAAGCGGCCTACGACCTAAAGCAAAATGAGGTCTAACGACCTAAGGGTTCACGCGGCCTAACACAATGGCCGAGCGACCTAACTGGAGTTAAGGGAGGCAAGCGACTTAAGGTCCAACGACCTACGACTCAAGCAAGCCGAGCGACCTAGTGTGGAGGGGTCGAGCGACTTAAGGAAGGCGAACGACCTAAGGTCTAACGACCTACGACTTAACAGAGTCGAGCGACCTAAGGTCTAACGACCTACGACTTAACAGAGTCGAGCGACCTAAGGTAAATGGTCCAACGACCTAACTCGAACGACTTATCTGGAGCTTAGGTCGGAGACGACCTACGAGATAAAGCAGGCCGACTTAACGTTTGCCTGGAGATTATAGGTCGGAAACGACCTAAGACTTAAAGCTTAACTCGCGAGCGACCTACGGCTTAAGGCCTAACTCGTGAGCGACCTACGACTTAAGGCTTAACTCGCGAGCGACCTAACTCCGAAGTGCCAATACTTCCAGAATGACCTAAAGCCCTGCGACCTATGGTACTAACTCGCGAGCGACCTAACGACTTAACTCGTGAGCGACCTAATTCCGAAGTGCCAATTCTCCCAGAACGACCTAAAGTTAACTCGTGAACGACTCACGACCCATGGACGAACGACTTAACTCCGAACGACCTAAAAATGGCCAGAACGACTTAGGGGTTAACTCGTACGCGACCTACGACCTAAGGTCCACACGACCTAACTCCGAGCGAGCTAAAAACGGCCAGAACGACCCAAATGCAGAAATTTCTCCCAAACACCAAAAATCGGAGTTTTTCGCCAATCCAATCCAAACCAAAAGCAAATATGCATGCTAAAGTGATAGGGAATCATTCCCAACAGTCCAATATAGTTATAGACTAGAATTGTGAGATAAAAATCTCACCTTTGCACTAAAATTTTATGAAGATGAAGCTTGAAAGCAAGGAGAAGCAATCCAAAGCTTGAATCCAATATCTTCTACTTGAATTTGGAGTTGAATGATGGAGTTGCAATTGAATTTGAGCTTGGAGTTTTAATTTCCCATTCTCTTCACCATTAATGCTAAAGCTTGAGTTAGTTAGGAAATTTATGAAGAGTGAGGAGAAGAGGGTTGGAACTTGGGCTTAATAGGCTAAACTAACCCAAAGTCCAAAGCGGGAAAAGTTAGTGAAATTTCACTAACTCCAAACCTATCGGTGTTTATACTTAAAAAGTTGTAAACGACATTTCGAACTCAATGGAAGTGGTCTCGAGTCCTAATTTGACCGTTTGCAAAAAGTAGTTTTTCGGACCAAAATCCGATTAACGATTTAATATTTAAATAAAAATATTTAAATGTAAACTCGATAAATATGCGGGTTGTTACAGCTAACTTGAATCCCTTGACTACACGTAAAAATTTGAGTACCCAAGAGTTTAAGAAAACAAAGATAAACTCCGGGTCAGACATGGGTCTGGTGTGAGTAACAGTTTAAGGTTGCTTAACTTTAAAAACCTTTGAAAAGAAAGGTATCACATAAGACTTCCCACACATAAACATGGAAAAGTTTTTACCTTACTCTAATCAAAACATTTGATAGAAAATCCGGTGATATTATAATAGTGTCTAGGGTTTTCAAGTAAATATGAAATAGCCGAAATTATTGCATGATTAAATTCCAGCTACTGGCCACAAAAGTGGGTAATACAATCAAAACCGTTGGCACTTATTGGATTGTGGATTCCATACAATGGCAGGACTACTGGGGTACCGCCCGTCACAGTACGTGGTCTAGATCACCGTAATGAGGAGCCACCCTAACTCCCCTTCAACACAAAGCCGGAACCATTCCTTAATGAACAGTTCCAAACAAGACAACTCCGTAGTTGTTTGCAACCAACTTCCCACACAGCCGAATATAAGGGGACTTCTAGACAGGGGTAAATCTCGCTCTCCAGTGGGAGCTACCCACGAAGCCTTGCTGCACCTCCCCTGTTTTAGCCATTCCCTGTTGATGAGGCTTGAGGCTACGATTACCTTTAGAGGACACATCTCTTAGAATGCTCATCGTCCACCTGACGATGTTCTGAAAGCATTCAATCCATACAAGTTCGTTCTGGGTTCGAACGAAACCGAAGGCATTATCTCGTTACACTCATTTTGGAATCACCCTCAAAGTTAACGACAATAACCCTTGCACTATGAATCTTCATCTCGAACCTATAAGAACTAGTTCCGTCAAACTCTTCACGGAATCACCTCGAGAGTTATACTGACGTATAGTCCTTACACCTCGAGTCTTCACTCTTCACATAAGATTCACAACCTATCGTTAATTTGGATCGATGTGGTTTTCGGGTATCCAAATATGGAAACCCGATCTCGGTCTCATCGAAATCCAAAACATGTCTTTTAGGTCCAAGTTGTTTTAAAATTTAAAACAATTAAATTTAATATTATCTATATACACACAGATAGATAATTCACAACATCATAATAGATAATCAATATTAGCATCACAACAGATAATCTATATTATCAACTCAAACAGATAATTCATATCATCAACTCAATGCAACCATAGCATCCAAATTATACAACATCATTTATCTCATATTTGAGATCTCAACCTTTCAGGGTAATCAGTTATTAAACAACATTCACAAGCAATGACTTAAAAATCACCATTCTATAATTAATTTAAAATGAATTAAATTAATTACTTTTTCCTTAATTAATTTAAAATGAATTAAATTAATTACTCATCCATATAAATCTTGCTTACACATCAATTAATTACTCTTAACAAGTTACCCTAATTAATCCTCTTGATTAATTACCCTTTAATTATATTCAAGTAATTAACCTCTAATTAATTTCACAAATTAATTATTCCAAACCAAACCTGTAATTAACTTGTGATTACTTCATTAATTAATCCTTAATTAATTACCTTAATTAATACCTTCATTGTTTAATTGTTCTTATTAATCAATCCTCAACCACATCATTAATTATTTAAATTAATGATCCCAAATTATTTCATTTATAAAATTACCCTATTGAATTAATTATCAATTATCCATATTGATAAATCATTCTTGATTAATCACATTAAGTAATTACATTAAATTAATTACATCTATTTATTTTCTTCAAATAATTTAATTATCAAAACCCTAAATTAAGTACACTAAGTAATTAATTATTAATTACTTACTTAAGTAATTATTCTGTATACTAATTACATATTAATTACACAAAGTAATTAATTTCCAAAACTCCATTATCCAAGTATCCTTATATTAAATTACATCAAGTAATTTATCTTCTTAATTACTTTACTAAGTAATTATCCATTTTTAATTACATTTGTAATTATCTCTCAAATCAATCAGTGGTTAATTTAAATTTATTAAACTTAATTAATTAACTTAATTAATCAAAATAAACTCAATTAATTACAATTAGTAATTAATTTCTTTAATTACTTCCATCAAGTAATTTCACTTAAATAATTCAAATTATTATTCTAAATTAGTTAATACAATTAATTATTAAAATTAATCACATTAATTAATTATAAAATAATACTATGTTAATGACCTTCATTAACCAATAACAAAACTTTAATTACTTTTCTAAAGTAATTAACTGAATTAATCAATATTAATTCTTAATTTTTTTATAAAACTCATTAATCAATTTCTAATTATTAAATTAAATAAGTGATAATTAAAAAATTAATTAATTATTAATTACTTGATTAATAAATTTAATTCATTAATTAAATTAATCATCTTATTTAATTAATTGATTTCTAAATTACACTCTAATCAAGTTTAATTAACTTACTTAATCCTTTTAATTAATTAAATAAAAACCTTAATTATTTAATTAATACCCTAATTATAATTAATTAAATTAATTAATTATAAACTTAATTACCTTCATCAGATAATTATTAACTTTAAAACAATTTAATGAAAATCATTAAACTCATTAATGATTTAATTATCATTATCAAAGTAATTTAAAAACAAATTGCTTTTAAATTTTTCTAAATTCCATTTTAAATTGAAATTAAAATGAAATTAAATTCAAACTTAAACAAGATTTTAAGTATTTAAAAACTCTTTAGTTTTCATTTTAACGGATCACTTATCTCTTAAAGCAATTTTAGAAGAATAATTGAACTTTAGCCCATATTCAATTTAAATAAAAATTACCTTAAATATTTCAAATGATATTGAAACATTTATACTCAAATCTTACTTATATTACAATCAAAATTCAAATCATGCTTTCAGATTTAGATCCAAAGATTTAAATTTAAAACCCTGTTTTAAATTTCATTACATATGTTATAAAATTCTAAAATGTTCAACTTGATTATAACATTTGAATTTATAACTTGTTTTTATTTGAAACTTTCAGATTCAGCTTCTAATTTGAATTCAGGATTTCAAATTCAGATTTGACATAGAAATTTAAATCTTGTTTTAAAATCTTATTTTCAGATTTAAAAATCACTTTATATAAAAACTATGCAGGTTTCAGTTTCTAAATATTTCATTTTCTACAAATCTTGTTTATTCAAAATCTGAAATTCAAACCTATTTGAATTCATAATTTAAACTTGTTTCAACTTTTATTCTAAATCTTACTTTGCTTTCTTCTATTTAAATTTAGTTTAAATTTAAACCTACACACAGTCAGTTTTCAGAAAAACCTGAAAACAAAACCTGTAAACTTTAAGTTTACCTGAGCTTACTCTGATTTTTTTCGAGACATAACCTCAATTACATCGAGTAAAAACTTGAACTACCCGAGACATACTCGAGTACACTTCACCAATGCTAAAACCTATTTCCCCAGAAAACAATAGCGCACGGTGCACATGCACCGTGACTTTGATCAACTACGGCATCTCTCTAATCCTCTATCTCATCGGCAACTACCCACTCATCATCTCGCGATCACCAAAATTCCACCATCCACCTAAAATCAAAATCCAGTCTCTACTCCCAAACCTGGAAACACCGAACTTCCCCAAACGCAAACCTGTCAACGGCCCAATTTCCATCCTCCGACTACCGTTAGTGCTGAAATTCCGGCCATACCCTAGTCATTGACCCAACTACCCATGCTCAAAGTCCCATCACGCTCGATTAATCCTAGAGATCGAGGTGATCAAATTTCTAACGTGATCAAAAATTAGGGTTATAGAACTCAATCCCTCCCCGCTGCTACCCCAATGGATTATCCATCAGTTTGAAAATTTTCCCAAGGCACCTGATCACTCCACTACCTCAAGTAACCACCCTGACCATCCAGATCTCTACATTCACCAGGAAACACACCAATCACCATTTCCAAATAAATGTGAACTGCTCCAAAAATCCCAAATTAACAATTAAGATATTAGTTTCAAAAGTCATGTTTTTGCTTATGTAATCAGTTTACAATATTGAATTTATGATTTAAACAGTTTTGGTTTTTTTATATGCATTGGAGTTTATAATTTCAGAGACAAACAGGCTTCAGTTTTAACCTACCTAAAACTTTTAAACATTAATCCATGATGGAACTCAACTTTAGTTTAATAATCAATCGTATCAAAAGCAAGATTTAGTAATAAGAGATTTAAATAAAAATTTTGAGCTTAGGAACCACACAGAGGAAAGCATACATATATACACAACATGTATTCTTTAAATAATCATATCAAATTTTCACTTGTATCCATGCAATACCTATTCATTTCAAACATATTAACATGCAACCAAATTTATGTTTTAAATTTTAAAAAGTTACTCACTTGGTTTACAGAAGAACAGAGCATAATTTTCCAGATCTTGAACCTGCAATGCTTTTGCTTCCTATCCAAAATTACATGCTTGCAGGCTTCCAGGTTTTAAAAGAGATGCAGGTCATTCTTAAAGTTGATTCCAGAGATGAATTGCAAAGATCTTCAGGTTGTAAAAATGAAGACTTCATTATGAATCTGCCGGAACTTATTTTACAACTTTGATATTTTGGTTTGAGGAGTGATTTAGATCTTAAATTTGCTTTTTGAAATGAATTTGCAGATTTTGTTTTTGAGGGATTTTCAGATTTTTAAGTGAAATGTCTTCTTTGATTTTGAAAAGAGGATGAATGAAAAAAAGTAAAAATGGTTAAGGGATGAAAATATTTTAATTAAAATAAAGAAAAGATTAAAATCAAATTACACTTGTCATTTTGTTTGTTTTACAACTTAACACATGTAGCTTAGATTTGCTAAATTGTTAACATTTGTCTTTATTTAATTGAGTTATATTTTTAAATGTTTAAAAAGAGTTTTCTTTAATTTATTTTATGTTTATGTATATATATATGAATTTCCTATTAAAAGTAAATGTAAATAAAACAATTTATAAATTAAAACTCATACAAATATTTAAAGAATCAATTAATTTAATTTAAAATGATAGTACTATTTCCTTATTTAATTCCTTTTATATTTATGAAAAATAGTATATTTATTAATATGGCTTTAAAATAACAATTTAACAAATTTTATATGATTTATAAAGAAATTATAAATCACTTTTATATTTAAATGAATTTAAATCATAGGCTATTTTATATTTAGACTTATATAAAATATTTCTAAATCATATAAAATCAAATAATATTTAAAAATAAAAATAAAATCAACCTTTATTTAAATTTAAAACAAAAAATATGCTAAGATAAATTTTAAACAATTAAATATTTATTATAAATATTACAAACCATATAATTACTAGTTAAAATAGATTTTAAAAAGCTTAATATTAATTTAAAACATAATTTCCTAATTACTCAATATTTTATTAGAATTTAAAAACAAAACTTCATTTATTTATTAAATTCCAAAATAAAGATTATCTAATATGTATACAAATATATATACATTATAATTTAAAACACTTATTTTAGCTTTTAAAAGGTAAATCACTAATTAAATATTTATTTATTCTGATTATTAAACCAAATCATATTATTAATCAATATTGTCAATATCAATTTAATTTTATATAAATATTATTAAATTGATATTGTCTAAAATTCTGGGATATCACATATTCCATCTTCATTTCAAAAATAACATAATATTTAGATATTTTAATTTCATTTAATTGCAATTAATCAAATTATTGAATTTTACATTTCAATTAAATAAATAAAATATTGATTTCCATTCTTAAATCAACCAATTGCCATATTATAAATAGAATTAACATTATTTCCAATTATTTCCTTATATTATACTAACATAACTTTTAATTTAGATTTGTTGCAATTGATTATCGGTTTTAATTTAATATACTAACTAATTGGTTAACTCATCCTAATTGTTACCATTAACGTTTAATTTCACTTATAAGCTATTATTAACAACAAATGTTGCAATTGATTTGGATCTAATCCAGTAGATTAAATGAATAGGTAAATAATTAATAATTATCACCATATTCCTAATTTAACCCCATTCATACTTTATTATCAAATAACAATTATTATAATTACTTTCTATCACTGGTTCTATAAAACTGCAGTTTATTACGTATTACTTCATTAATTAATATAACTTCTGAATTTATTCCCCAATTCCCTAATTCCAATCAATTATAACCTTACAATTTGTTTCAATTAGTGGGTACTGCACTAAATTAGCTACATATCAACTTGCGTAAACCTTATTACATTAATTTACATTCAATTACTATTAATCAATATATTATTCCATTGGTTGATTCAATACTCTTACTCTTATTCATACTTTTATAAGTTTTCATTTCCAAACAATATTATAATTACTTACAAGACACTGATTTTATTCAATTACAAATTATTATTATTATTAATTCATTAATTAATTCACTATTTACCTTTGTTTTCTTATATTCAATTCTTAGCCTAGTATAACAATTTGCATTACTTCAATTAATCGTAATTTCATTTCAATTGTTAGTACTTATCTTTAATTTCCATGGTTGCTTTTCATTTTTAACATTTGCTTCATTGTCAATTATAAATATTTTATTTCTTTCTAAATTTAATTACAAAAATCTTATTAATTTAACTAATATTAATCGTTGAAATTTACGGGTCGTTACATCCTCGTGCACATGCACCGTCGGCCGAGGCTATTCCGACCATCGACGACTCCTCCAGCATATCGACGATCAACCCTTCATCAGTTCTCGACCATACAAACACTAGCACAAGCCTCAAATCAAAATCAAGGCACTCAGACAAAATGGAACCAAAACATACGCTAGAAAAATCCCTCGTCCAAACGATTCCGACCACTAGAGGTCGAGCAACCTCATCCCAAGCTTCGCCAGTCTTCCACGCTACCCATGCCCAATGTCCGATGCCTCTTGATCAACCAGAGGCTTCGCGGTGACCCCAATTCCAACCACCACATAAACTAGGGTTAAAAACCTAACTCGACCTGCCTCCGCCGCCACGGTGACGAAGAAAAACTTCCCCCATTTTTCCTAACATTGCCGATCAGCATTCAAGCTTCGATAAAAACCCCAACTTCCCTGAGTTCGTTAATCACTAGAATTAACCCAAAAACCATATTTGTAACAACCTTGTATTTTGTAATTATTTTATTGTATATTTTTATTATTTTTATTTTAAGATTTTGATTTAAAAACTTATTTTACTTATTTGAAATGATTAAATTTATTATTTAAATATAATCTTGATTTTTATATGAGTTATAATTCCAAACTTGTGTAAGTTGAATATTTTCCTGAAATGCTGATTTTGGTCAAAATAGTCAAACTGTGACTTTCAACTTAAAATTTTAAAAGTTTAAAATTTTAATTTTTTTTTCTTTTATTATGAAAGTACATAAAATTCTAAGAGCACCACTTTTCGTTTCGTTGAGTTTGGATGTAAATTGTGAAAGTTATACCCTTTACAATATTGTGCGTATATAGGGTTATTTAACAATGACTATTTTAAATTGTATAAGTTACTTCTTCTTGGTTATATTTTATTTTAATATGTGATAATATGTTATATTATGTATATTTTGACTTTTAAGTATTTAGAAAATGATAATATAATTTTTCTAAAGTTTATTTGAATTTATTTCAATTTATAAAGCCTAGTTGGTATTTAGTGCATTTTTCTTTATTTAACTTTCTATTTAATAAAAAATAAATTATTATTTTACCTTGAAAATGTTTTAAAACCATTTTTAATTCAAATTTTGTTTTATAATATTTTTTTTGTGAAGTAATAAATTTTCCAAAGTCATTGGAGATTTTCTTGTAATTTTTATGTCAGGGTTGCTATTTTTAAGCAATTTCTTATTTCCTTTTTCTATTTTACTTAAAATAAATTATTTATTTTATTTTATTCTTACTTAGTTTCGGTTTTAAATAACATTTCTGAGTTTATCTTGTTTTTATAAAATTAAAAAGAAAAGGAAATGCAGAAGGTTTAGAAAGTTAAGAGATCTTAAGAGCCTGAAACGTAAAGACGTTTTATCCGTTTCCTTTTGCAATTAATACATCAATTTATCTTAGCCATTCCTTTCCTCATCCTTTGCAGCCGACTCCCTCATATTATTCACGAATTTTCAAGCTCCAAAACCCTAAAAATCACGGCCTCCATCTTGAGGAAAAAAATCTGCTAATGGCTACATCTTTTTCTACCTTTTTCTTCTCATTTTCTATGTATTTTGCCTAGTTTTCTATGCTTTCTGGATTGGCCTCTACCACCCACCATCACCACCATACTCTCCACCATCCCCTACCACTCTTCCTTGGCATCATCTCCCGCCATCATTTCAGATCCATCCATGGCCACACCTCCCTTGGTGACAAAACTCCACAAAATTGCAAATAATGTCCAAAACAATGCCCTAGCCACCACTATTACTTCACCACCTTCATACTTCACCATGGCCACCACCTCTAGCCACGACCACCACCTTGCTACCACCACTACTCTTCATCTTAGCCTCTTTCTAGATCTGAAATTGACATGGACAAGAATCCATGAACCAAAACTCCACAAAAAAAAAACACTGCATAAAGCCTTGAAACATTCATGATAGCCACCCTATCACTTCATATCTTCATCCACCACCTTGGCCACCACCATAGGCCGCCGCCACCACCTTTTCCAGACCTCCCCACACCCCTCCATCTACTGTCCAAACCTGTACAAGTATGGCCAAGCCCCACTTGACCCAAGGCCGAGCCTTGTTGTGCTCAAAAACTTCATATATGTTGCCTTGACCAATTGTACGCTTCATGTTATAACCCTACCACTCCATACTCCTTGTAGCCGTGAGTTATGGTGCCAAACCTAAGATATATCATCATCATGGCGGAACCCAAGAACCTCCTAGGCCAAGCATTTGAATGGTTAAAGCAAGGTCAAGTAATCTATTCCTTTGTTGCTTCGTATTTTCATTGTTTCAACATTGTTTTGCGTTGAATATTTATGTGTGTATTGTCTTCTTTTGGTTATTGTTTACATGACAAATATCAAGGCTCTCCATTCATTCAAATCAAAAGTCGTGCTGTATCGTTCTTGTCATACTTTTGGAACCGCTCTTGTGTTTGTTGTTTTGGCCTTCAGCTTGAAAATGTGAGTCTTTCTCACTCTGACATTTATACTTATGAAAAGTGAATTGATGACAAGTGTTTAGTAATATAAAATGTCTATGCAAGTTAATGATGATCATATGATATGCTATGCCATGTTATTACCATGTTAAAACTGTTAATTTTCACCTGACATCTGATATATGACTGTATATTGTGATATTGACATTGTTTATATTATTCCTGTATATGATCACACTGCAAGTTCCCTCTTAGAATAGAAGCGCTATGGGCTGAAATGATAGGCCTGAGTTATTTTATTTAATTTATTTTAACTTGGGATTGCGGGTTTGAAATGATAAAACCCGGATTTTCTTTGTAAATTACGGGTTGAAATGATATATTACCTGTATCACTTTACCTAGCGTAGAAAATTATATACAGGCCCGTAGTTAAAATATGTTTTTCTAAAATTTTAAATATTTTAAAATTTTAATTATTATAATATTTTGATTTTAAATTTAAAAAAAAAAGGATTTTTGTAAATTATTATTGATTTTCTGAATAATTATAAGTGAAATGAATTAATGAAAAAGTTAGAAATTTTGAACGTGGGTTATTTTGGAAATTTTGATTTAATTATAATTTGAAATTTAACTGAATATGAAATTATGATAAATTTATGATAATTTGAATTTAAATGAATTTAAAGTGATTTTTATATCATATTAATGATTTTAATAAAGGTGAAATGTGAAATGAATAAATATTTTAAGTTGAAATTTTGAATATAATTAAAATTGGAAATTTATGAAATTGACTTAAAAGTGAACTTTTAGTTAAGTAAATAAAAATAAATTAAGTTATATTTGAGAATTTGAACTTAAGTGTTAAGTTGAAATTTAATGTAATGGATTTAAAATTCAACATTGCATTTTAATAAGTGAATTATTATTAAATCTTGATTTTTGAATGGAAATTTAACTTTATAAAATCATGAACTTAAGGAAAATTTAATGATGTTATAAATGTGAAAATGTATGATTTTATAAGTTAAAAATGTTTTAAATAAAAATATAATTGGTTGAGAAATTTTATTGAATATTTGAAGTTAATTGGCTGTATTTTTGAAATGCTATTAATTACAATGTAAATGATATTACAGCATTTGTAAACGCTGTAGTTGATGATAATGAACTAAAAAGCTAAGTTGAATTAAAAGCTATTATAGCAATCTTTGTAGGTGTTATAATTTTTGAATATAATCGAATTTAAGTAAACCTATTATAACATTTTAAAATGCAGTCTTTTGTTAAATTGAACTGTTTTGAATGTAACTTTCCGTATAAGTTTTCTAAATGATGCGAAAAGTGAATTTTCACGGTTTTGATAAACTTAAGTGAATAAATAAACTTTGGAAGTTGAAATTTTTGGAAATTTAATAATTTAATTATTAAACATAATAACTTCATTGAAATGATAAAAAAGAATTTTAGGAATATAAACTGTTTTGAAATATGAATTGAAATGGTATTTTAGATTTAATAAAATGAATAATGATTTGAAATGAATGAAGTTTGAAAAGATACGATATTTTGATATATTAAAATGATTTGAAACGAATTTTTGAAAGGATATGATATTTTGATATATTAAAATGATTTGAAACGAAGTTTTGGAAGATATGATATTTTTGATATTAAATGATTTGAAAAACGGAGTTTGAAAGATAGGACATTTTGATATTAACATGATTTAAAAAGAAGTTCTGAAAGATATGATATTTTGGAACTGAAGCTTTGAAAGGTTATGATATTTTGATATATTAAAATGATTTGAAAGGTAGTGTTGAAAGGGTATGAAAATTTAATATATTGAAATGGTTAGAAATGACTTGATAATTATTTTGATAAATATTTGAATTGAAAGATATTCTACGATGATATATTGAAATGGTTTTGGAAATGATTTAATCTTTATTTTGATAAAGATTTGGATTGAAAAGGATATTTTATTTTGAAGTATAAAATATTGTTTTAAAGCTATAACTACGGGTTATAATAACGATTGGTTGTTAAAGAGTCCGGGATCGGATATTGTCTTATAGCCGGCCAATACCGAAAACCACTTTAACAAGTGTGTACGCGGTGGAGTTTCCAGAATGAAGTAGGATGGTGGCGATGTTCTCGAGGTATATTACGTGGACCCAACTCTCGTGAGTTGGCATATATGACTTAAAAAGGAGCTATACCGGGCTACACAAAGGGTCGCACCCTTTCATCGAGCATGCTCCATCGGAAACCATTCTATTACTTTTGTGATTCGATATGTGGCTCCATTTTGATTCGGGGGTATTGTTCGAGGCAGGCGGAAGCTGCTGGCTTGCCGTCACCACCGGTCCGGAAGTGCAAACGGTGTATCCACCCTGGCATTTCCTTGCGTGTCGTGTCATATCCTTATATCGACCCCACTATGATTTTGGTTTTAAAGATCCGACCGCGTTAAGGTTCACCATCCCCTTAACGCTATTTTCTATATGATTATACTTTACTGATTAGACACTACCGTATATAGCGTATATTACTACATAGTAAATAGTTTAACGGATCCTTAGAGGATGGGTGGTCCCAAGCATCCTTTAAGTTACTGATGCATTTTGTTACTGTTCACTTGAGTTGATTTACAGTTTATAAGTACTTATGTCCTGACTCGAGGGTTTTGTATTTTGCTTTACGCTCGGGTCAGATTGATTGAGTTAGCATTCAAGATTCACCTTCGGCGTTGGAGCTTTCCTTGAAGATCCAGCCATCTATTTTGTTTCAGTATCCAGTGGTTCAGTGATGTATCTGATTTGTACCTGATGTATCCTGTTACTCTTCTGTTGTATCTTATTTAACTCTGATGTATCTTATATTTTATATAGTAGCTTCATGAACTACTATCTCTTTTTCTTCCGCTGCATTTTTATATACTCCGTGTCTGAGATCTGTGATTTTTATTTACTGTATATTCTGAGGTTTGCCAAAATTTTATTTACAACATGGTATTTTAAGCAATTCAATTCCGGCATGAGTGTCTGCCTATGTACTTATAATGGATGCGAATGGTTGAAAATACCGAGTCGTTACAGTTGGTATCAGAGCTTTGGTAGCTCTAGGCAAAACTCAGCATATGGAGTAGATGTAATTACATAATCACTTTCATTCGAGTTGAATCTTTTTATTTTGACTCGATTCCTTTGAATTTTGGAACGTTCCCTTCAGTTCCAAAATCCATTCGTATCCCTCACTATTCATCTTCTTTTGAATCTGGAGCATTCCATAACTCCGCTTCGAATGATCTTTCTAGTGAGTCGGTGGTTACGCCAATTTCAAATTGAATTGAAAAAAAGGGGAAAACTCCTTTACAATTAGCATCGATTCACTAGAGATTCTTATCTATCCTTGGTTTAGATGCTAATATCTTTTGTTATTCCAAACTCTAACTCTTGGGGTCGAATGTAGATTTACTCTAGAAAATCCACATCGATCTTATTCTTTAAGTCACGGTTGACCCGGTTAAGGTTGCCCGTGATTTATATAAGCTTATCCATCTTCCTATTCTGTTATTTAATCATGTCATTGTAACAACCCACATATTTAACGATTTTATATTTAAATCAAACATTTAAATAATAAATCTGACGCCCCACTCCGAGAGCCTCGCTAGCAAAGAGTATTACATAGATAATACTGTCGGCTAACGCGGACAATAGAGTATAATGGAAGCGACCGTGTGTAATCTTACCTTAACTATTCACTGAATACGCCGAAAAGTAGAATCACATTAAAATTCGACCTATTCAATAAATATTTAAAGCAAAACTACAATGGCTATAGGATCTATCAGAAGAAAATATAACAACTCGAATATAATTCCCATCACAGAACAGTCGATCATAATATACACATAAACAGATACACAACAAAGTATACAAAATAATACACGTCAAGTGGTACAGGAGACCACAATATACAGACGAGACGAAAAAGTATAAATATCAGAGTTACAATAGATAAGGACCACAAAAGACGCTATAACAAAAAGAAGCTAGCGAATAGTCCATGCGGAAGAAAAATAGGCTAAGTCTCAAAGCACCTAACCTGAAACATCTCGGTCTGACCCGAGTATAAAATACACGGGTCAGTCTAGATAACAAATCAGTTAGATAAACCGAACAATAATAAACCTGCATGGTCATACAGTATAATAAATATCTCTAGGGGAGATAACACAATCATCAACGAGAGATGAATCATATAGAACAAGCCTCATATCATCGGCAACATATAGAAACAAAGGATACAAATATCCCAAAACAAGCCAAAAGGCAAATAACAAATACCAATAAGGTATACAAGTTCCACAAGGCAATCGCTATACTCCATGCGGCTCGAAAAGACCAACACCGAAGGGCGATACCAAGGGAATATACATATCAATGAAACATCATAAAATTGCTCGAGCTTAGTGCTGTACAAACAAGGATCCATGAGCCCGAAGACTCCAAACCCAAGTATCACCCATGCGGCACATAAGGCCAACATCAGAGCGAAACTATATAGGGCAACAAACCCGAAGGCACACACCCGAAGGCAACATACCCGAAGGCAACAAACCTAGGGAGACAGTCCGAAGACACTATCCCAGAGGCAACAAACCGTAGTGGTGAAGGTCGAAGACCCAGTACTGGACACCACTAACTGGCGGAATGTGTCACAACTCTCGAAAAGGAATCCAAAAAGTGTTAACGTATGTCCCATAACCACTCGTTCGCACTAAACGGTTTACTATCCGTCAGTCACTTTCACACTCAAAGCAGTACAAATTTACCTCATATCATCGGTAAACTAAACCCGAAGGTCAAAACGATCAATCGAATAGGTCGGGGATTAATCGGAAAGATAAACGCACAGATTCATGGTCCGTGTTTTGCCCAACCATTTAATCATCCTTCCACTTCGCTCGAAGTGCGTAAGTGTGTGTTTTAAATAGAATTTATAAATTGGAGAAACGAGCTTTTAAATGCGATTCGAGAGATTATTTTATAAAAATCCGTGGATGAAGTCAAGAGTAAGTTATCAAAGTCAAATATGCAATAACAACCACCAAAAAGCAACTTGAATCGATAAAATCCGAAAAAATCAATCAAATATGCAAAATAGGCAAAATAGGCAAACATGTGCAGGTCAGTCGACCGGACTACAGGGCTCGGTCGGCCGTCCAGATGCAGGAAACAAGATTTTTGCTCGGGGTAGCAGGTCGGTCAACCGGCCCAGGGAGCTCGGTCGGCCGAACCTGACGAATTTGCAATTCCAGCCTTTTTCAATGAAATGCAAATCCTTTCCAAATCCAAAACAATGGCACATGCATAATTGTTAAGAATTCATACCCAACACCCATGAAATCAAGAGAAGTAGATGTGAGTTCAAAACTCACCTTTTTACACAAAACAAAGAAGATGAAGAAGCACAAATGCAAGGAATCAACCAACAACACTCCACTTCAACACTACAAGCTTCAACCTAGAATCAAAGCAAGTATTTCCTAAGTTAGGGTTAGGAATTTACTGAAATTGAAGAGGAGAAGAGATGGAGAAGATGGAGATGAACTTACCAATGGATTCTCTATGATTTTGGAGCAAGAAATCAAGATGCAAGAAGAAACTAGGGCTTGCTAATTTCTATTTCCAATTCCTTTCCCCCATTTCAGTTTTAGCTTGAGAATAAAATGAAAAGGAGATGAAATGAAGAGAAGGGGTTGAGTTAGAGGGTTAATTAAGCTAGTGGGCTGAACCCAAACCCAAACCCAATAGAAAAAGTAGCCAAAATTCCACAAACTCCAAACATATCAAAGATTATACTCAAAAAGATCGCAAACGCCATTTTGGAACCAATGGAGGTAGTTTCAAGTTCCAATTCGGCCATTTGCAAAAAGTAACATTTCGGACCCCAAAAATCCGAATAACGACGCTATATTTAAATCAAACACTTAAATATAAAATCGTTAAATATGCGGGTTGTTACAGTCATCCTTGTTTCCAACTTATTTTTAAATCATAATCTCCTTTGATTTGTGTTAATCAAAAAAATTTGAATCTCTATCCTTCTTTGAAAATCTATTAATGTATAGTGTATTTGTAAACTAGTATTTAAAATTTAAAATGTTTTATATATTGTGTTGTTTGAGTTGTTGATGTTGAGTTGGGTTTCCGATCGATATGTCTGATCAGCGCTATCGATAAGATTTCCAAAACACTTTGACAGAACAAACGGACACAATATATTTAAAAAAAAAATTGTTAATGAAATAAATTTTGATATATAAGTAAATTTATGGAACTTAATGAAATGAATTTAAAACAAGAATTTGAGGATTTAAATCCCGATTATTTCGAACTTTGGTTTAAAGTTTTAAAAGGTTATATTATTTAAAGTATTTTGAATAGAATTTGTTTTCAAAGAATTTTTAAAGGTTTAAAATTAGTGCTTTTCTCTTTGTCGCTGGAAAATAACTTCGGTGATGATCGCGACATCATAGACGTTCATTTTCGAGTTTCGAAGTTAGGAGACTGTTCTGTAGTCTTGCTACAGCTTTGTTTTGGGAAATTAAATTGATTTGAATTTCTAAAATATGACTTGATTTATAATATATATATATAGATATATGATTGAAATTTGATTTGACATATTATATATGTATATAAATTATTACTTATCTCTAAATGGTTTGAAGAAATCGGAAATTTAATTCTTAAATTTTATTTTAAAGAATAATTCCAAAAAAAAAAAAAATCAATCTATCAAAATTTTGGATGAATGTCAAGCATGAAATGATTTAATTGGAAGGTTTATTTGTATAATACAATTGCATTCAAATATAACTTACCAAAATTTCAGAAGTTAAAAATGTAAATGGATAATATACAATAAAAAAAAGATGTATAAATAAAATTTGAGTGGTTATAATAAATGTTATACACTTAAATTTTATGTTATAAAACGATTAACAGAGTTAAGAATAATAAAGGGTAATTGAATAACTTACAATAAAACAATGTTAGAAGAACTAAGAATAAAATAAAGCAGTTATAATAAGTGTAAGTATATTTAACATCAGTGATGAATATATTGAGAGGATTAAATTTAAGTTTAATTAGGAATAAAGAAGAACTAAATTTATTAAGTACAATGTGAGTGTAATAAATGATTATTTTTCAAACCCATGGTTTTAAAAATTGTTAATTTAAGATGATTGGATAATAAGATAATGAAATTTGGGGTAGCTAAGATTTATTTAACTTGTGTAAAGATTTATTCTCTATTTAAGTTGAAAGTTCCATGCTTTCAAATTTATTTCCTTATTTTGTTTTTCAAACTATCTTTTGGTTGTCCTTATTATCCTTATCTTGCTATAGACCGGTATAGGCATCTTTCTATAATCTTTCTATTTAGAAATCTTTCTATAATCTTGATAGACCTTTGGTAATCATTTTGAATCCACCTTTTTCGTGCTTGTGTTCTTGATGCTGGAGGATCTTGGAAAGATCACCTCCACCTTGTTAAACTTACCTATAACAACAGTTATCAGGTATAACTTCAATCTTCTTGTCATCTTATCTTAATCCTATTTCACTCTATCTTTTCTGTTCCCTTCCATACCTCATTCCTTTTCGGGGACGAAAATTTTTGAGTGGGGGAGAGTGTAACAACCCTGTATTTTGTAATTATTTTATTGTATATTTTTATTATTTTTATTTTAAGATTTTGATTTAAAAACTTATTTTACTTATTTGAAATGATTAAATTTGTTATTTAAATATAATCTGGATTTTTATATGAGTTATAATTCCAAACTTGGGTAAGTTGAATATTTTCCTGAAATGCTGATTTTGGTCAAAATAGTCAAACTGTGACTTTCAACTTAAAATTTTAAAAGTTTAAAATTTTAATTTTTTTTTCTTTTATTATGAAAGTACATAAAATTCTAAGAGCACCACTTTTCGTTTCGTTGAGTTTGGATGTAAATTGTGAAAGTTATACCCTTTACAATATTGTGCGTATATAGGGTTATTTAACAATGACTATTTTAAATTGTATAAGTTACTTCTTCTTGGTTATATTTTATTTTAATATGTGATAATATGTTATATTATGTATATTTTGACTTTTAAGTATTTAGAAAATGATAATATAATTTTTCTAAAGTTTATTTGAATTTATTTCAATTTATAAAGCCTAGTTGGTATTTAGTGCATTTTTCTTTATTTAACTTTCTATTTAATAAAAAATAAATTATTATTTTACCTTGAAAATGTTTTAAAACCATTTTTAATTCAAATTTTGTTTTATAATATTTTTTTTGTGAAGTAATAAATTTTCCAAAGTCATTGGAGATTTTCTTGTAATTTTTATATCAGGGTTGCTATTTTTAAGCAATTTCTTATTTCCTTTTTCTATTTTACTTAAAATAAATTATTTATTTTATTTTATTCTTACTTAGTTTTGGTTTTAAATAACATTTTTGAGTCTATTTTGTTTTTATAAGATTAAAAAGAAAAGGAAATGCAAAAGGTTTAGAAAGTTAAGAGATCTTAAAAGCCTGAAACGTAAATACGTTTTATTCGTTTCCTTTTGCAATTAATACATCGATTTATCTTAGCCATTCCTTTCCTCATCCTTTGCAGCCGACTCCCTCATATTATTCATGAATTTTCAAGCTCCAAAACGCTAAAAATCATGGCCTCCATCTTGAGAAAAAAATCTGGTAATGGCTACATCTTTTTCTACCTTTTTCTTCTCATTTTCCATGTATTTTGCCTAGTTTTCTATGCTTTCTAGATTGGCCTCTACCACCCACCATCACCACCATACTCTCCACCATCCCCTACCACTCTTCCTTGGCATTATCTCCAGCCATCATTTCAGATCCATCCATGGCCACACCTCCCTTGGTGACAAAACTCCACAAAATTGCAAATAATATCCAAAACAATGCCCTAGCCACCACTATTACTTCACCGCCTTCATACTTCACCATGGCCACCACCTCTAGCCACGACCACCACCTTGCTACCACCACTACACTTCATCTTAGCCTCTTTCCAGATCTGAAATTGACATGGCCAAGACTCCATGAACCAAAGCTCCACAAATAAAAACACTACATAAAGCCTTGAAACATTCATGATAGCCACCCTATCACTTCATATCTTCATCCACCACCTTGGCCACCACCATAGGCCTCCGCCAACACCTTTTCCAGACCTCCCCACACCCCTCCATCTACTGTCCAAACCTGTACAAGTATGGCCAAGCCCCACTTGACCCAAGGCCGAGCCTTGTTGTGCTCAAAAACTTCATATATGTTGCCTTGACCAATTGTATGCTTCATGTTATAACCCTACCACTCCATACTCCTTCTAGCCGTGAGTTATGGTGCCAAATCTGAGATATATCATCATCATGGCTGAACCCAAGAACCTCCTAGGCCAAGCATTTGAATGGTTAAAGCAAGGTCAAGTAATCTATTCCTTTGTTGCTTCGTATTTTCATTGTTTCAACATTGTTTTGCGTTGAATATTTATGTGTGTATTGTCTTATTTTGGTTATTGTTTACAAGACAAATATCAAGGCTCTCCATTCATTCAAATCAAAAGTCGTGCTGTATCATGCTTGTCAGACTTTTGGAACCGCTCTTGTGCTTGTTGTTTTGGCCTTCAGCTTGAAAACGTGAGTCTTTCTCACTCTGACATTTATACTTATGAAAAGTGAATTGATGACAAGTGTTTAGTAATATAAAATGTTTATGCAAGTTAATGATGATCATATGATGTGCTATGCCATGTTATTACCATGTTATTACCATGTTAAAACTGTTAATTTTCACCTGACATCTGATATATGACTGTATATTGTGATATTGACATTGTTTATATTATTCCTGTATATGATCACACTGCAAGTTCACTCTTAGAATAGAAGCACTATGGGCTGAAATGATAGGCCTGAGTTATTTTATTTAATTTATTTTAACTTGGGATTGCGGGTTTGGAATGATAAAACCCGGATTTTCTTTGTAAATTACGGGTTGAAATGATATATTACCTATATCACTTTACCTAGCGTAGAAAATTATATACAGGCCCGTAGTTAAAACATGTCTTTCTAAAATTTTAAATATTTTATAAATTTAATTATTATAATATTTTGATTTTAAATTTAAAAAAAAAGGATTTTTGTAAATTATTATTGATTTTCTGAATAATTGTAAGTGAAATGAATTAATGAAAAAGTTAGAAATTTTGAACGTGAGTTATTTTGGAAATTTTAATTTAATTATAATTGAAAATTTAATTGAATATGAAATTATGATAAATTTATGATAATTTGAATTTAAATGAATTTATAGTGATTTTTATATCATATTAATGATTATAATAAAGGTGAAATGTGAAATAAATGAATATTTTAAGTTGAAATTTTGAATATAATTAAAATTGGAAATTTATGAAATTGACTTAAAAGTGAACTTTTAGTTAAGTAAATAAAAATAAATTAAGTTATATTAGAGAATTTGAACTTAAGTGTTAAGTTGAAATTTAATGTAATGGATTTAAAATTCAACATTGCATTTTAATAAGTGAATTATTATTAAATCTTGATTTTTGAATGGAAATTTAACTTTATAAAATCATGAACTTGAGGAAAATTTAATGATGTTATAAATGTGAAAATGTATGATTTTATAAGTTAAAAATGTTTTAAATAAAAATATAATTGGTTGAGAAATTTTATTGAATATTTGATGTTAATTGACTGTATTTTTGAAATGCTATTAATTACAATGTAAGTGATATTACAGCATTTGTAAACGCTGTAGTTGATGATAATGAACTAAAAAGCTAAGTTGAATTAAAAGCTATTATAGCAATCTTTGTAAGTGCTATAATTTTTGAATTTAACTAAGTTATTCGAATTTAAGTAAACCTATTATAACATTTTAAAATGATGTCTTTTGTTAAATTGAACTGTTTTGAATGTAACTTTCCATATAAGTTTTCTAAATGATGCGAAAAGTGAATTTTCATGGTTTTGATAAACTTAAGTGAATAATTAAACTTTGGAAGTTGAAATTTTTGGAAATTTAATAATTTAATTATTAAACATAATAACTTCATTGAAATGATAAAAAAGAGTTTTTGGAATACAAAATGTTTTGAAATATGAATTGAAATGGTATTTTAGATTTAATAAAATGAATAATGATTTGAAATGAATGAAGTTTGAAAAGATACGATATTTTGATATATTAAAATGATTTGAAACGTAGTTTTGAAAGGATATGATATTTTGATATATTAAAATGATTTGAAACGAAGTTTTGGAAGATATGATATTTTTGATATTAAATGATTTGAAAAACGGAGTTTGAAAGATAGGACATTTTGATATTAACATGATTTAAAAAGAAGTTCTGAAAGATATGATATTTTGAAACTGAAGCTTTGAAAGGTTATGATATTTTGATATATTAAAATGATTTGAAAGGTAGTGTTGAAAGGTTATGAAAATTTAATATATTGAAATGGTTAGAAATGACTTGATATTTATTTTGATAAATATTTGAATTGAAAGATATTTTACGATGACATATTGAAATGGTTTTGGAAATGATTTAATCTTTATTTTGATAAAGATTTGGATTGAAAAGGATATTTTATTTTGAAGTATAAAATATCGTTTTAAAGTTATAACTACGGGTTATAATAACGATTGGTTGTTAAAGAGACCGGGATCAGATATCGTCTTATAGCCGGCCAATACCGAAAACCACTTTAACAACTGTGTATGCGGTGGAGATTTCAGAATGAAGTAGGATGGTGTCGACGTTCTCGAGGTATATTACGTGGACCCAACTCCCGTGAGTTGGCATATATGACTTAAACAGGAGCAATACCGGGCTACACAAAGGGTCGCACCCTTTCATCGAGCATGCTCCATCGGAAACCATTCTATTACTTTTGTGATTCGATATGTGGCGCCATTTTGATTCAGGGGTATTGTTCGAGGTGGGCGGAAGCTGTTGGCTTGCCGTCACCACCGGTCCGGCAGTGCAAACGGTGTATTCACCCTGGCATTTCCTTGCGTGCCGTGTCATATCCTTATATCGAGCCCACTATGATTTTGGTTTTAAAGATCCGACCGCGTTAAGGTTCACCATTCCCTTAACGTTATTTTCTATATGATTATACTTTACTGATTAGACACTACCGTATATAGCGTATATTACTACATAGTAAATAGTTTAACGGATCCTTAGAGGATGGGCGGTCCCAAGCATCCTTTAAGTTACTGATGCATTTTGTTACTGTTCACTTGAGTTGATTTACAGTTTATAAGTATTTATGTCCTGACTCGAGGGTTTTGTATTTTGCTTTACGCTCGGGTCAGATTGATTGAGGTAGCATTCAAGATTCACCTTCGTCGTTGGAGCTTTCCTTGAAGATCCAGCCATCTATTTTGTTTCAGTATCCAGTGGTTCAGTGATGTATCTGATTTGTACCTGATGTATCCTGTTACTCTTCTATTGTATCTTATTTAACTCTGATATATCTTATATTTTATATAGTAGCTTCATGAACTACTATCTCTTTTTCTTCTGCTGCATTTTTATATACTCTGTGTCTGAGATCTGTGATTTTTATTTACTGTATATTCTGAGGTTTGGAAAAATTTTATTTACAACACGGTATTTTGAGCAATTCAATTCCGGCATGAGTGTGTGCCTATGCACTTATAATGGATGCGAATGGTTGAAAATACCGAGTCGTTACAATATTCTGAACATCTTCGAACCGCACCATCAATACTCAACTAAAAATCGAGATTTTGATTTCAAAAATTCTAGTTTGCAAAGGGGATTCAGGTTATATACTTGAATTAATAAATCATTGAGTTTGATTTCAACCCATTCCTAAGTTTTCCACTGTTTTCCCCATTTTCCAAAAAATTTCAAATTTGATTCGTATAATTAAGATTATAAAAACTTAATTATGTTAGAATAAACAAAATTTGTTTGAATACATCTGCCTAACAAAGATTACATGAAGAAAATTTTATTTTTGTTCAATATTGAGCCTATTAGAAAATAAACAGAGCTGATCACAAACATGCATACCTATATATATATATATTCATATAGACATGTATTCAGATTTTAATAAGCATGCATACATAAATTTAAACATGCATCATGAGATTCACATCAAACACTACACATACATCAAATTAAAACAGATTTATGGTTTAAGTTTACTCAATTTGAATTTAGTAGAGAAGCTTGTGTTTTGAAATCTAGAAATGCTGAAGAAAATAAAGCTTGTTTTACAGGAAACTTGATGTTGAAATGATTAGCTTTCAAAACTGAATTGATGTTGCTTTGATAAGGTTGAAGCTTGTTTACTGATCTTTCGTTACAGGCTTTTACTTGAGAAGGTTGTTTTGATATTCCAGGTTTGATAATTTGTTACAGGTTTTTGATTTTTTATTTTCTTGTGCATAGAATAATGTTTTTGGTTTGTAAAGTTTTGCAGGTTTAAGTTTCTTGAGTTTTATAAATGAAGAAAGAAAAAGAAATGGAAAAGAGGAGATGTCTGCCCATATGAACTAAATTATGATTTATAAAAATCTAAAGAAAATGAAAATAAAATAGAAATGACACTTGTTCAGTTCAACAACATTTGTCAATACGCTTATTAATCACATTACACATGTTATCACATGCTTTTATAATTAAAGACTTGTAATCATTCATTTTATTATTATTATTAAATGTTAAATTAAAGCTTTTATATTTATTTTCCTATATAATAAATACTTTTCTAAATTTATATAAATAAAACCCTTTAAAGAAAATAAAAATAAAAACCTTCTAAATAAAATCATATATTTAATTGCAAAATATATTTAAGATATATATCTTTTCAAATTAAAATTTAAATCCAAATTCAAATTGAATTTAAAAATCCAATTTAAAACCAACTGAAAAATATATATACATATATTTAAACAAACACAAATTAAATTTATAAATTTTAAGTAATTACATTAGGAGATCAAATAAATATCTATCCAAATATTTAAAATCCAGCATTTATTATAGTTCAGATTCTTCTACATACATATTCATATATATATATATATATATATAAGAATTTCATTTGTTCAATTTACAAATGAGTATTTTAATAAATTTTATCATGTTAATTTCCAATTAACAGATGCCCAAAAAAATTTTGGGTTATCACATTACTCTCCCTTTGAATCTTTTCGTCCTCGAAAAACAAAGCCAGAACGTATTAAAATACTAAATATCAGTTAAATCACTTTTTGATCATTTTTAAAACACTTTAGAAATGTATATAATATTACCAGAATGGTTTTATCAAAATACTTTTTATATCTCGATGTCTTAACCAGTCCATCCTTGTTCTCACAGAAATTCGGTCATACGTTGATCAAGCGTAGGACTGAAGATCTATGAGTACTTAGCAGACCCGTTTTCAACACCCAGTGAAAATACTTGGAAAAATATTTTATTGAAAATATAAAAAACATTTTTGAAAATAGAGGAAACATTTTTGGTGAGAATGCTCTGGAAATCATCAACCCCATCCACGGTCGTAGTTAACCCGATGGTTGCATTGCCATCCCGACAAAATCCATAGATAACTATAGGCACTCCACGCCTCCCAATTACGCTATGAAACCCGTTACAGATCGCAGCTACATCTGGGGTTACGTTGCTATCATAGCAAAAACCCTTATAGCTGTAGGCATCATCGCCCTTGAATTTGGCTGCCAAAAGAATGAAACTTCTCCCCTCGACCATAAATCGCAGTCTACCGATGTTACGTTGCCTTACCAGCAAAATCAAATGTAGACCGTTGACACTCACCTCCACACGATTTCCGCTATGGTCCACAGTAGATCGTAGCGACATCAAGTTACACTGCCGTCACCGCATAATCCAAATGCCTCTATAAGCATAAGCGCTCTCCACTTTTGCTACCCAATAATCCTCATGAACTTTAGTTTATCCGGACTTCCTCACAGGATCCACTTTAGAGCCTCCTCCCTTTAGGGCTCAAGGCAGTACCAACCTATGGTACTCTTGAGAAGTTCATTTCAAGGGAGCACCTTTTTCTCCAGTGCCATTTTCTAAACACTTTATACTATACACATATAGTATCTTCCAAATCATACACCTAGTATGAATCCCATATAAATCCCCTTTTCCCAAAATCGGTTATTCCAAAATCAATAATTCTCAAACTAGGCTTTTCAAATTTCCAAAATTGATTTTTCCCAAAAATCAAAAACCTTTTCGAAATCCATAGGTTCCATAACCTTTTTGCAAAATCATTCTCATAAGATCCTTTATATATGTGTGTGTGTGTGTGTATGTATGTATGTATATATATATAACTTTGAAAATCTTTGGATCACTTCATACTTGTATAAATTCCCCTTTTATACTTCATATATTTTCAAAACCCATTTTCTTCTAGCTAAAGATTCAACAAGGGGAGTTTATCATATAAATAACAATGATATATAACTTTGTTTATTTCAAATCAAATATTCAAATTTGATTACTCTTTTATAAAGTTACTAACCATATTACTTTTCTGTAAAATGAGTTCTAATCATAGAAATATCTAATTTCCATTTTATTCCAGATACATATTCTCAAAACATACTTCTCTTTTCAAAAATCATCTTCCATTACTTTTCTTCATAAAGTGAACCTTTAATCATAGAAATATCCAATTTCCACTTTATTTCATCATATATTTTACAAAATTTAATTTCCATTTCAAAAATTACTTATAGTTCTTATCCTCAAATTTTCAATATCAATATAATTCAAACCCGTACTGTAACGACCCGCTATTTTGGACTATTCGCATCCGCACATGTCGGACTTGAATAATTCAAAATACCGAATTGTTAATTTAAAATTTGGCCAAACTCAGATATACAGTAAATAAATAATCACAGAACACAGACACAGTGTAATAATATGCAGCGGAAGTAAAGGAGATAGTAGTTCATGAAGCTACTATATAAATATATAAGATACATCAGAGTTTACAACAAAAGAGAAATACGATACATCAAGTACGAATCAGAATACATCACTGGAATCATCGAATACCGAAAGCAGAATAGATGGCTGGATCTTCAAGAAAAGCACCAACTCCAAAGGTGAGCTTTGAATACTGGTACACTCAGTCTGACCCGAGCGTAAAGCAAAACACAAAACACTCGAGTCAGGATTAATATTCTTATATCAATAAATCCAACTCAAGTGAAATAACAATCGAAATACAAGTAACTCAAAGGATGTTGGAATCACCATCCTCTAAGGATCCGTTAAACTATCTACTATGTAGTAATATACGCTAAATAGATAATGTCTATCAGTAATATAAGTATCAAAATAGTGTTAAGGCGTTACATTATCCCCCTTAACACATTTTATAAGTGTTATAGTCTATACACCACTATAAACTCCACCGTAAACTGGTGGGCTATCAGGGAGTACTCCATAGGTATAACACAAAACAAATTCGTAGTGGTCGCGTATATATGGATACAAGTATGACAAGGCACATGAGGCAATACCCAAGGTAGTGAAACTATCGTTCGCCTGATCCGGACTGGTGAGAACGCATCGCCGCAACGATCGCAACACCACGAAACAACACTCCTGAAATTCCGAGGGTGCACCAATCAATAACAAGTAATGAGTAGTAGTTACGAAGAAGTGTGTTCGCTCGAGGTGGCTAACCCCATTTGGCCCGGCACGGCTCCTGATTTTAGTCATTTCCAATTTGACACAAGTGTCAACGCTATCCATTATCGTTCTCTTTCTTCAGTCATCACGTACATCATTCCAACCACTTCATTCTGGATCATCACTCTGCGTATAGTTATTAAAGTGGTTTTCGGTTTAGATAGAGAGTATATCCATAACCGATTCCGGTCTCTTTAATAACTTCCGTAATTATCACACCGATTGGTCGTTTAGTAAATTTCAAAGCCAAATCAATTTCATTTTTAATTAGAATTTATAATCAACATTTCATTTGTCTTTTACTATCAATTTCCAAAGTTTACATTTCAAAACTACCAAATAACCATTTCGAAGTCTTACAATTCAATTTCAATTTTTTTATTTAAAACAATTCAAATATTAATTCAAGTTCGTATATAGGTTTCATTCCGAAATCATTTAAAATGGTTTAATTTTCATTCAAGTCAATTTAAATTCATTTATCGATTTCATTCAATATTCGCTAAGTAAATTTATCCTTCAAAACAACTTCTATCTAAATTCCAATTCATTTAAATCAGTTACTTACGTTCAGCTTCATTATATCAAAACTTAAACTGAAATAAATGAAATACATCAAATCAATTCTTTAAATTACAAGTCTTACGTTATTTCAATAAATCTCATTCATTTCAATAAATCACATTTTATTTCTTGTTAAAGAAATTCAATTTTCACTTATTTATTGACTTCGTTATAAATTTCAAACTCAATTAATAAAGAACTAAATTTCATATATTCGAGAAGTTTAATTTCACTTATTAACTTACTTAAATTTTCCAAAGCTTAATTAATAAATAAGAAACTCAATTTCATTTGTTATCGAAGTTCAAATCCACGTATTCAAAAGTTCAATTTCTCTTATCAAAGAATTCAAATTTTTATTCAATTATCAAATAATTAAATCTCATTCAATTATTAAATAATTTCAATCTTAATTATTAATAATTTCAAAACTTAATAATTACAAACTTGATTGTAATTTCAAACTTAATTATTAAATCATTTCCACTTAATTATGAATTCAAACTTAATTATCAAATCATTTCAACTCAATTATAAATTCAACTTGAAAATTTCAAACTTAATTATAATTCCAACTTAATTATAATTTCAAATTTGATTATTAAATGATTTCAACTTAATAATTTCAAAAACTCAATTATTACTAATTCCAAATTATTTATTAATAATTCCAAATTTAATTATTAAATAATTAAATTTCAAACAACGTTCTTTCATCAATTACTACGTTAATACTTTTCAGATTTCAATCTTACATTTTCCTTTCATAAAATTCAAATTCCAACTTCATTTCAAAACTTATTCTTTACTCGAATAAAATCATTATTTTTTTTAAATCAATTTATTGACCAATCAGATTTTATTTAATTCTCTTTCCTAAGTCAAGTTCATTGGGTATTTATCATTTCAACCCGATTCCATTTCCAATTCAAAATTCAAAGCATAGCAAAAGGGAACTTGCAGTGTGATAATAGGGATGGTGTCAAAGTAAATAAACAAGCAATAACAACAATCAATAACCATCCAATAATTAATTCAAATAATTCCGAAATAATCGTATTAATTCACATTGTTGTTTGTGCGAATTAATATAATTTTTCTAGAATCTACATTATCATTTCATGTAGATTAAAGATTATTACATTACGGTTTTCACTTGTCGTTCAATTTCAAATTTAATATTAATACTACAATAATTAATCCAATACACGTTCAAGGATTCAAAGTGTAATTATCACTATTCTATGTGTCAATTAATTTAACAATTAAAAGGGGTCATATTTAACTAATCAAATGCAATACATATGTCGATTCAAATTTTAATTATCCTACGACAAGTTCAATTTCGACATATTAAACGCTACAAACATTAAAATTTAACATCCAATATAAACAACAAACAATTAATTAATTATCAACCAAATTGGATTATCATCACATAAATAATTAACAGGTAATGGTGTCAGATGTCATAGGTGAACAGATACAGGTAATAGCATATGAAACAGTGTAATTAACTAATAGCAGCATATTTCAATTGTTGTTTCAATTGAAATCAAATTTAATAAATAAAAGAACATCAATCATGAGTGGTTGCTCACCTTTCGAGGCTAGAAGAATTTGACGACTCGACAAGATACGAACTGGATCACGATCCAGACCGTCGAACAATCCAACAACAACTCAAAGCAAAGTAAGCTGAAAGCGGATTTTTTTTTGATGGACAAAGCTGAAAGATAGGGGTTGATGGAAACGAATCAGAATTATCAAAACAAAATGTATGTTATAAATTTTCTTTTAAAACATATATTAAAATAAGAGGTATATGCATATGTTATACTTATTTTCAAATCAAAATAAATTTAAACGCAAATTGAAATAATATATATATATATATATATATATATATATTTCAATAACAGTGAAAACCGACATTATGTAACTACAAACTCTTACTTTTATATATATATAAAAATAATATACAGCTATATGTGTAGAGTACAAGTAATGCAGACAAGACTCTATGTCACTAATATAGATATAAATATATCATCTATATAACTTCATTCACTTTGTACTCTAATATACGATACTAACACTATGAATTTGAAGAACAGGCCTGACTTATATTTAAAGACTTTATAACCACTGTATATATTGGTTGTTACCAAATCAGACAGAATATAAAATAAATTTGTAAGTATTTTAAAGCATGCTAAAAAAAATAAGGTAGCAAAGCAGGCTATACAATAGGGACTAATTAATATATATACATATCCCTTTTAAGCACATACGATATTTCCTTAAAATCTAATATACAGTACAAAACTCATATAACTTAAAGTCACGAAATATTTCTAGTTCCAGACAATACTTATATAACCAGCTAACATAACATATGTACTTCAAAGCTAACAAATCTTATAATATATTACTGTTATAACTTACATACATATTTATAAACAATACGTACAACCAACTAAACTATTTAACAATCGATAACTATATATCTGTAAATTGTTGAAAATTGGATATATAAATGCTAACTAAATCATATAGCAGACAACTTATTTATATAACATATATAATATATATATATAGTCTTGACACACAAAATATTGTAAAATTTTATATTAAAAGAAGTATATACAATTTAAACATGTAATATGTAACAAAATAGCTTATTTATTAAAACATAATATACCTATACATATTATATCACATAACCGAGCAAAATATTTATCATATTAATAAAATTTAAACCCAACAGATTCGAGCTTTAAAGCATAATATATATACGAACAGTTAAATTATACGTTGATATGATATAATATAAATAATGTACCTCTACATGAAAGTGTATGAGAAGCTAGAGAAGAACACATATTTGCAGATATATATACATGCGTATATATATAACGCATGCAAGCTGTAGAGATCGGCTACAAATAAGGGCGAACGTGCTTGATATAGAACATCTTCAGTTGGCTATAGATCGGCTAGAAGGCTGTCATTGGTTGACGTGATCGGTAGGCCGCTTCAATGGAAGGGGCGGAAACGAAAGCTGTTTTTTTTAATGGCGAGACAGGGAAAATGACAGGGTGTGCTCATGTGGAAAGTGAAGGCCGACAGTGGAGGAGCTAGTGGCGTTGCTGCGTGATGGCACAGGTGGTAGGGGACGTGAGGTCGAACGGCGGGCCTGGCGGTGGTTGGATGGCCTTGCGTGATAGAGGAAGTGGGAGTGGTTGGAGCTTGGCTGTGGGGTGAGGCGGAGGAGCATCAAACTGGGTGGTGGCCATTGTCAGGGAAGCTTCAATTTCATGGTGGCGCGTGAGGAGGAGATGTGGGCAGTAGAGATGAACGGCAGCAAATTTTAATTTTTTTTTTATAGAAAGTAAAAAAAAAGAATAGGAAGAGGGGAGAGAGTATTTGTGGCTGTTGTTTGGTGGAGAAGGGTGAAAGACGTGCAGGCTTGGCTCTTTTCCTTTTTTTCAAAGAATAAGGAGGCTAAAGCATGTGAACTGATGTGTGAAAGAATATAGTGGGAATATGAAAACTAATACGTTGAATTTTTTTTTAAAAAAATTTATTGCTAATGACCGTTGGTTAATAGACTTGGAATGGGAAATGTCAGAGAATACCAAAAGTTTCAATCACCAATGGATATATACCTTTAGCCGTTGAAATGAATGGGTACAGCAAGTTCTAGAAACTCGGAACTAGTTCGACACGATAACTGTTTCGCTAGTTCAACTATGTATCGGAAGCCGAATTTAACAATAAAATGTACCGTAGAGATCAGCACGACAAGACGATCAAAACGGTACACAGATATTAGTGGTATGATTAAATTATAAAAATTCGAATTTTTCTACTACGAAAAATGCATAAAAATCACAGAAAATAAGATCGACGGAGTCAAAGATGTCCGAATTTGGAAAAACGACAAACTGACTACTTTCTCAAAAGATGGTTTAGAATTTTTTTATGTAAAAATATTTTGATTTTGAAAACGTTTTATTTCCATCGCTTTTTAACTGATTAAATTGAAGTAAACTTACGCGCGAAATAAACTTTCATATTTTCCGACGAAAATTTACCGGTTGCTATGTTTAACTAGACGTATTCCAAATATCAAATTTATATTTCAAAATTTTATCGTTTAAAATTCCACAAAATTCAATTAGTAACGTTATTAAAAACGGTTAAATTTACGGGTCGTTACATTCTCCCCCACTCAAAACTTTTCGTCCCCGAAAAGGAAGGAAGTAGGAGAATAGAACAACCAGAAGAAATAGACTTGAATTACATAGTAAACAATTAATTTAAACCATATAAATTTCCAATTTATATTCAACAACTTGTTTTTAAATTCAAAATTTTCATTAAATTGATTTGATTTCACATTTATTAATGTAAGGTACAAAAGGTTTCTTTCAAATGAAATTCAATTTAAGTTCAACTAATTCAAGATACTATCTTAAGTTGATTTAAGTCAATTTATTAACTTTCAAAACAAAAATTTCTTCTATTAATCACACCTATTATTTATTTAACTTATTATTCTATTTATCTCCATAAACATTTTATAATAAAAATTTAAGGGTAAAACATTTATTATACGCACTCATAGTTTATTTATAAAGACAATTTATATTGTATATTATCCAATTTCCTTAAGTCAACAATTTCAAAGATCATAAATTTGAATAGTCATTTATTATAATCATACTTCATTCGACAAATTTAATTCTTCTTTATTAAATTTATTCTACTTAATATATCCATATATGTGTGATAAGATATATTAAGTATATTTACATTTATTATAACTACTCAAATTTATTTAACAATTCCTTTGATATCATTTATATAGTATAATATTCAATTACATAGTTAACTTTTGAAAATTTAGGTAAGTTATAAATAATGCAATTGAGTATTATCCAAATAAAATTTTATAATTCAATTATCTCACGTTTACATATTAACTCAAAATTTTGGTTTCATTTATAATTAAAATCATCCTTTACCCAAATTTTAAGAATTAAATTTCCGATTAACTTCAAACAATTTAGAGATAATTATGTATATACTATATATATCAAATCATATCAAATTTAAAATTACATACCTATATATATAAATCAAATCATACTTAAGAAATTTAAATCGATTTAATTTCCAAAACAAAACTATAGCAAAGCTACGAATTCGTCTCTCCACTTCGAAACTCGAAAATGAATGTCGATAATGCGGCCGTCATTACCGAAATTATTTTTCAGCGACAAAATAAGAGAGCACTGATTTTTAACGTCTAAAATTCTTTGAAATAATTTCTATTTGAAAATATTTTATATACATTACACTCTAAAACATCAAATCGAAGTTTGAAATCACCGGGAATTAAATTCTCGAATTCTTGATTTAAATTCATTTAAACTCCAAATCAAATTATAACCAAAGTTATAAATTTTCATTTATTTATATCATGAAATAGTCAATGTTTTATAAACAATAAATGAAAATTAAATTTTAACATTTTGAACAACAGATTCATTAACATTTTTAATTTCATAAAAATTTATCCTTTTATATAACATAATCATTCAAAATTATTTTTATTTACTAAATTTGAAAACAATATTGTGTCAGTTTGCTCTGCTCAAGTGTTTTAGAAATTCTATCGATAGCGTTGATCAGATGAATCGATCGAAAATCCAAATCAACATCAACAACTCAAACAACACAATATATATAAGACACTTTAATGTTAGTTTACAAATACATTTCTTTGCTCAACGATACAGGAATGAATTTCAAAATAAGGATAGGGTTCAAATTTTGATGAATTCACATTAAAGAGAATTCAGATTCGAATTCCAGTTCGAAAGAAAAGATAAGATGATTCAATTAACCGAATCGGGAGATGGATAAGCTTATTTAATTCACGAGCAATCTTACCCGGGTCGACCGTAAGTTCAAGAATAAGATCGATGCTGAATTCCGAGGTAAATCAACATTCGATCGCAAGGGATAGAATTCAGGTATAGCAGGAGATAGATAGCATCGTAAACCGAGGATAAAGAAATTTCCGGTAAATCAATGCCTATTATAAAGGAGTTTCACCCCTTTACAAATCATTCGAAGATTGGCGAGACCTCCAATTCATTATAAAGATCATTCGAAACGGAGTTATGGGATACTCCGGAATTCAGAAGAATGCGAATAGTGAGGGACAAGAATGAATTTTTGGAACCGAGGGACGTTCCGAAAATTCAAAAGAATTGAGTTAAAAGGAAGAGATTGAAACTCGAATGAGAGTGATTCTGTAAATACATTTACCCTATATGCAAAGTTTTGCCTAGAGCTACCAAAAGCTCTGATACCAACTGTAACGACCCGCTATCTTGGACTATTCGCATCCGCACATGTCGGACTTGAATAATTCAAAATACCGAATTGTTTATTTAAAATTTGGCAAAACTCAGATATACAGTAAATAAATAATCACAGAACACAGACACAGAGTAATAATATGCAGCGGAAGTAAAGGAGATAGTAGTTCATGAAGCTACTATATAAATATATAAGATACATTAGAATTTAAAACAAAAGAGAAATACGATACATCAAGTACAAATCAGAATACATCACTGGAATCATCGAATACCGAAAGCAGAATAGATGGCTGGATCTTCAAGCAAAGCTCCAACTCCAAAGATGAGCTTCGAATACTGGTACACTCAGTCTGACCCGAGCGTAAAGCAAAACACAAAACACTCGAGTCAGGATTAATATTCTTATATCAATAAATCCAACTCAAGTGAAATAACTATCGAAATACAAGTAACTCAAAGGATGTTGGAATCACCATCCTCTAAGGATCCGTTAAACTATCTACTATGTAGTTGTAACGACTCGGATTTTGCCCGCTCAAAAATCGACATCCATACTTCAAATCGTACTCGAATGTCATAGATTCGACCGTTCAAATCCGATTCGCCGGAGCTTATAACAATCATTAAGTAAACAACACAGCGGAATAAAAGAATAATACATTGATATACAGCTTTGATACAATATCTGATACAATAGATGATCCAATATATCAATATACATCAGAGATATGATACAATAAAATAGCAGCGGAAAAGAAAATAGATGACATTTAACAGCGGAACAAATAACTCTAAGATAGTCTTCAACGAAGAACTCCAAATCGGAACTGTAACTCCATTTCCAAGAATCAATCCAGCAGTAGCTCGAACTCCCAGTAACATATCACCAAGCTCAGCAAGACTGGTGTGGTCCAAAGACTGAACCAACTCCAGATAATCCACTATATCTAACTATCTGAAAAACCAAACTCTAGACTGCTTGTGTAGAAATATAATGAGCACCCAGAGTTTAGGAAAGAAACAATAAACTCCGGATCAGTCGTGGGACTGGTGTGAGCAACAAAACAGTTTATCTATTAAAAACATTCAACAAAAGATTTTCAAAGTCAATTCGCAATGCTTTTGAAAAATGAGACTACCATAAGGCCTCCCGCACGCACACACACAATGCAAACGCAGAATCGGAGGAGATTTCTCCTTATGATAGTCAAAGATGCTTGATACGCATTTAAAATAACATTTGATATTATTACTAGTGCGTAGTGTAGAAGAAATTCATTTCGAAAGTAGAATATAAATCTTAGCCAACATACGACCATTATCGTATGCCTACTATAGCTACCATCCAAACAGTGTTGCGACACCATAAGTGAATGATAGGTTCTACAACTAATACCGTACAAGTTTCGTATTGTTTCTTTGGATTTCCAATAAATGGTCAGGCCAAGGAACTTCCCATTGCCACATGAGAATGCCTCTGGAAAGACATCCCCGAGAACCAAACCGGAACTCTGCCAACACAAGGCCGGGTTACCCCTAACTGGGTAACTACTGACACGAGCACGCCATTCCCCGATCGTAAACGACCTTTCTCACGGGATCCCGAAAACCAACAACCACAAAGTAATAAATTCGTAGTAACCACATAGGTTAAATATCTGGGCTCCATACCATGATACCACCTCTATCCAGAAGGAAATGTACATACCCTAAAGGGTGCTACCCCTCATAACCTTGCCGCATCTTTCCTGTTTTGACCATTTCCGCGGTGTGAGGCTCGACGAAGTCACGTCCACAAAACATACTTTATACAAAAGCCATGCTTTGGGTCAACAAATGATCAACACAATGATCACCAAGATAGACGATCAAATAAATGATCCTATCACAAATAATCAACACAATGATCATTTACATCAACACTCAGCATGTCACATTACCAAATTGAGAATATATCGCTGATAACCTTCAACTATATAACCTCTGATCTCGTACGTCTCAGAGAAGGGTGTTAAGCTAAAAGAATAAATTCTTCGCCACCAACAGAAATATATTTGAAAGAAATCGGCTTTATACCTCACTTTGTAATGCCAGACATACAATCCATACAAGTCTATTCTGGGTTCGAACAGAACCGAAGGCACTTACAAAGAAGTCCTTGCAACCCGGATATTCACAATCCCGATCGGATTTTCCCATCACTTAGGGAGTTTCTATACCGGCGCGACTCGGTGCAGAAACAATCGATAGGTCATCCTATCGCTTTCACAAATACCCGGTCTTCATCACCGGCCTTCAATAGCTATCCATAACGACGTATCACATATTCGGAATGGGTTATACGACACAAAGGTCCTTTCCCGGTTAAACCGAATAGTGAGCGAAAATATTTTCAAAACATATGGATATGGGATTTCAATTAAGTCACAACTTAATAATTCAAACTTTCTTTCAAATGGTTTAACAAATTACCATTTTCAATCTTTAAACAAAAAGATTCATTTTCACAACCTTTAACGGTTTAAACAATTTTCACATTTAAATCTTTTAAACAAAAGATTCATTCACATATTTTCCAAATCAATTTTCATTTCAATTTGATTTAACTCGTTAAATCTTTAAATCAAAGATTTAACTTATAGCCTTCAAAACAATTTCATTTCAATTTGATTTAAACAAATCATCAATTTAAATCTGTTAAAAATAAACAGATTTAATTCATAGCTTTCAAAAAGAATTCATTTATAACTTAGGAAAATCATTTCTCTATTCAATCTTGAAATTCCCCTAATTAACTGGAATCTCAGTTCTTATCTAAAAGTGTTTATCATTTGAAAACAACAGTTTTCATTTTGGAAATCTGATTCATTTATACGAGTTGAAATCCTTGAGTTAAATTCAAATTCCCAAAAATAATACTTTAAAAATGGTTTAACTCATAATGACTAGTATAATATCATTAATCCCTAATTTCAAATTACTGAATTCAATTTCAAGTATTGAATTTAAATTTAAACCAACTTATTTAAATTCCAAAACTTAATCAAGTAATTTAAAAAATAATAAATTCTATTTTGAAATTCCATTCCAAAAGCTTTTCACATTTATTCCGATTCCATTTCCAAAACATTTGAATTTAAAAATTCAAATTTAACTATTTCACAAATCTGCGACTTAAATCGATTTCCTCGTGAAATCCATATTTGTGTGTGTACGGTGTGGTCCAGGGGTTCAACTCAATAGTGCACAACCATTCAATCATCACAGATCAAAACACAGAAATATAATTGATAAGCGATATAAACAATAACGCTTATCATATATTCACAGATTCACAGATAATATACAAATGTATCATCCATAAATGAACAAATTATACATACCACAATCTACAGAACAAAATATCACAGATCAGATAGGAAAAACAATTCAAGGCAACTCATACAATACAATTATTCATAAGTAAGGTCAGGCATTTGATAATCATTCATAAACAGGATTAATAAATCGTTTAATCCTAATTAATTCAAGTTATTTCCAATTTAATTAATTACTTATGAATAAATTATCCATTTATTTTTTTCTCTAAGTAATTACCTTTCCAAAATTATCGAGTGATTATTCTGAATTAATTAAATTAAGAATTTAATTTAAACAGATTTGATTAACCCAATTAATTATATTGAATAATTTATTTCTAAATTACTGTTATTAAATAATTATACTTAATACAATCCACAAATTAATTTATCACATTAATTATCAAGATTAATCACATTAATAAATTATCAAATAAATCTCAAGTAAATGATCCTTATTAACTATTCATAATTATTTAATTACTATTCTTAAGTAATTGAACTCAATTTAATTATTGTTAATTACCCTTTAAATAGCCTTTGAAATCATATAATTAATCACTAATTATTTAATTAACCATTAATTCTCAATTAATTAATCATTTAATTCTCAATTAAATTACTAAATTAATTAACTGTTAATCATTCATTTGTTAACTTAAGTAGTTAATTGCAAATTCATTTATTACCCATCATCCATTACTAATTACAATTCAAAATTTAATTAACCAATCTTTACCCACCGTTATGAAGAAATTTATATAAGAGTTTAAACCCAATTATTCAATTTCAAATCATTTTATGAAATATACGTGAACATTCTAAAGTTGTTTAAATACTTTAAATTTTTATAAACTTCATTTATTTCAAACTAGAATTCAAGAGTTAATCTGAATTCCATCTTGACTTCAATAAACATTTTAAAGTTATTAAACAAGTTTGAATTAAAACAAAATTTTATTCTATTCAAAATCTAATTGTACAATCTAAATTTGAATTTGTATTTAGACCTTTTATTTAAACTTGTTTTAAATCCTAGATTTCAAATTTTAAAACCCTTATTAAATTTGCTTTAAACATTTAAAATGGTTTAAATGTTTATATTTTATAAACTGGTTTTATTTCAAATTTGCATCTTAAAATTTGCTTTTAAACCCAGGTTTTAAAACTTGTCTTAAACTTCAGTTTTAAAACCTTACTTCAGTAAACAAACACATATTTAAAAACAAAACAAAACAAACAGGTTACTGTAAAACCTGTACTTCAACATTCACTCGAGCCTACCCCTCAGGCAACTCAACCTATTTCTCGAGTCGCTCACGCAAAAACTCGAGCAACGTCCCGAGTTTTCTTCTTCAAAACAGAACAACCCAGGTACACGCGACGTCACAGTGCACGTGCACCGCCCCACGACGAACTTCTGGCGATCGACGATCCCTCCAGCAAGTCGTGTTCGACTATGTCAACAACCTCAAATCGAATCATAACCCATATCTGCCCTTGATCGAATTCGAGCATAGCTCGAGAACCTCGAACCCAGACACCCAACACAAACTCGCCTCGCCATCGCAACATCCATCACCTGTCGCCGCGAGCTTCCAGCCATGGCTTCACTACTCACCATACCTCCTTCACCCAAAATTTCGTACAGCTCGGTCATCCCTAGACGATGAACGAAGCGAAAACCCAACCTTCAGTAAAACTAGGTTTACCAGGGGAAACTCGACGCCGCTGCTACCTCCGACCTCGCGACCACTTTCCATTATTTTTCCCATCACCGTGGTACGCTCCTCCACCACCAGCCCAAGCCCCGACCCCTCTGATCAACGAGACCGACCTCGGCGACTCGAAATGGAAAAATCAAACAAACCCAAACCACTCTCATACCACACCATTTAAAATCATCAAATTAGGTTTAAAAATCATGTTATTGCTTACTGATTCAGCTTGCATAACTGAATTTGAAAATTAAAAGATTCGAAAATGGACAAATCTTGAGTTTGTTCAGATGGTTTGGGTTTCCAGAGACCATCTTAAGTTGCTTCCATTTTAAATAAATTTTTAAACTTAGATTATGGTAATACAAACATCTTTCGTTTGAATTTGAAGTTCAATCATCAATCAGAAAGGGAGTTAATGATTTTTTTCCAACAGTTTGGGTTTTAAACTGGAAACAGATGCAAGTTTTAAAACAACAGCCTGTATTCTACTTCCAATTTACCCATATACATGGATGATTATATACGCACAAACATACATACATATATGTATATATATATATATATATATATATATATATCCACAGATTCAAACCCCAAAAAAGGAAAATAAAAGAATGTTACTCACTTGTTTGAAGAAGAAAGACAGAGATGCTTTGCATTTGATTTTAGATCTTCATCTCTAGGTTTTGAAAAGTTTTCCAGGTTTGAAGACTTTAAATTACTTTCAGATCTGTTGCTTGCCTTCAGACATTAGTTTCCAGTCTTGAATTCTTGTTTGAGTTGAAGCTTTTATTTAAGTTTTATTTGATATTCATTTTAGTTACTTTGCTTAGTTTGATGGAACTAGCTGAAGTGAAGAGGAAGGCTGGTGTATAAAATGTGAAGTTTACAGGCTATCTTTATTTTATTTATACAATAGGGTATGGGTGAATATGCTTGCTTGTACTTGTTTATACAGGTTGCTTTTGTTTGGTCTGAAGAACAAGTGTATATGGATGGGTATGTACCTATATGAATGTATAAATAAAGGAACAGGTTTGTACAGAGAGGTATTTCTTTTGTGCTTACAATATTGCCTACTTATTTACAGGCTGCCTATTTTCATTTGTTTATAGGCTGAGATTTTAAATCTGATTTTTGCATTTGTCGTTGTTTGCTGGTTTCACATTTGAGCATATTTATATTTTATTTGTTTGTACATAATTATTTTGTATGTAGATATTTGAACATATTTATTGGTTTACTTGTTCTTTACATAAGTACATAACAACTTTGTTCCATTATTTCTTGCTTGCCTATTGTATATGTATTTCATTTGTTATCATTTTATATTTTCTCTTTCTATAAAATCTAACTTTGTTTCGCTTTAGCCATTTCATACTTGAATATATATTGTATTGTCTTTTTATTTGCTTTTTTACTTGTTTCATTTTTATTTTATACTTATGCTTGTAGTTTATTTTACTTATGTATTGAATTCTAATTAACTTTAACATTTATTTCTAATCATAAATTTATTTGAAACATTTATTGCTAATACTTTTTTTTTACTTTGTTCATATATCTTACTTTGTTTTGTTTATGTTTATTTTATTTTATCTACTTACTTTAAAATATAATTGAAATTCTATAACTTTGTTTTGTACATAGATGTTTTATATATTAATTTGGTTTATTCTATTTTAACTTAAATATTTACTTCAAGAACTTTTTATATGTTCATTTCATAATTTATATAACTATAAATTTACTGAAATATTTGTTTAACATCAATACAAACTTTATTTCCTTGTAAAGTTTAACTATCGACTGTTTTTATAATTTTCAAATACTCGATTATTAAAATTTTACTAACATTTTGTATAAATTACCAATTATTACACAATTTTTATTCAAGAGTTAAATTAATTGTCGAATTAAAATAAATTAAAATTCGGGATCGTTACAGACTTCCCCCCTTAAAAGAATTTCGTCCTCGAAATTCGCAAGCACGAAAACAACACAGAGATAGACAGATTCGATCTCTTATAATTCTTCAAACACAAGATATGGATTCCAAATTCAAGTCGGAAAATTTCAGAATACATACCAATTTGTCCCTCTTCGGACTTTGGTATTCACAATAAATTGCAATAGAATTTCAAAATTGGGTTTCAAACGAAATTGCTTTACCAATACAATTCAATTTATCCTTCATATTTTATTAATCAATTTAAAATCAATTTAAAATTTCTAATTTATTTAAAATTCTCAATCTCTATTTTCCAACTTATATTCATTAAAGTTTAAATCGAAAAAAAACTGATAAGAAACTGATGAGGATACGAAGTAAGAATTTCCTACAACGATTCGTAGAGCATCACCACACCGAAACTTCTTCTTGTAGCTGGTACGAAGCAATCAAAAGAATTTAGAAAGGAATCAAAGAAATTTGATAAGAAAGATGTTCCCACTGTTGTTACAGAGTTTTGACTAATTATAGTCGTATTTCCCTATCCCCTATCTCGTTTCCTTCTTGCACTCATACTCACTATCAGTAGATAGTAAGAGAATTTACTGAGGCATTCAAACGGATATCTTAAGGATTACTCATTCTAGGATTTACTTCACCCTATCTGTAATGAGTTACTCAATGTATTATACTCCTGAGCTAAAGTTCAACCTTAGCTCTGATACCAAATGTAACGACTCGGATTTTGCCCGCTAAAAAATCGACATCCATACTTCAAATCGTACTCGAATGTCATAGATTCGTCCGTTCAAATCCGATTCGCCGGAGCTTATAACAATCATTAAGTAAACAACACAGCGGAATAAAAGAATAATACATTGATATACAGCTTTGATACAATATCTGATACAACAGATGATCCAATATATCAATATACATCAGAGATATGATACAATAAAATAGCAGCGGAAAAGAAAATAGATGACATTTAACAGCGGAACAAATAACTCTAAGATAGTCTTCAACGAAGAACTCCAAATCGGAACTGTAACTCCATTTCCAAGAATCAATCCAGCAGTAGCTCGAACTCCCAATAACATATCACCAAGCTCAGCAAGACTGGTGTGGTCCAAAGACTGAACCAACTCCAGATAATCCACTATATCTAACTATTTGAAAAACCAAACTCTAGACTGCTCGTGTAGAAATATAATGAGCACCCAGAGTTTAGGAAAGAAACAATAAACTCCGGATCAGTCGTGGGACTGGTGTGAGCAACAAAACAGTTTATCTATTAAAAACATTCAACAAAAGATTTTCAAAGTCAATTCGCAATGCTTTTGAAAAATGAGACTACCATAAGGCCTCCCGCACACACACACAATGCAAACGCAGAATCGGAGGAGATTTCTCCTTATGATAGTCAAAGATGCTTGATACGCATTTAAAATAACATTTGATATTATTACTAGTGCATAGTGTAGAAGAAATTCATTTCGAAAGTAGAATATAAATCTTAGCCAACATACGACCATTATCGTATGCCTACTATAGCTACCATCCAAACAGTGTTGCGACACCATAAGTGAATGATAGGTTCTACAACTAATACCGTACAAGTTTCGTATTGTTTCTTTGGATTTCCAACAAATGGTCAGGCCAAGGAACTTCCCATTGCCACATGAGAATGCCTCTGGAAAGACATCCCTGAGAACCAAACCGGAACTCTGCCAACACAAGGCCGGGTTACCCCTAACTGGGTAACTACTGATACGAGCACGCCATTCCCCGATCGTAAACGACCTTTCTCACGGGATCCCGAAAACCAACAACCACAAAGTAATAAATTCGTAGTAACCACATAGGTTAAATATCTGGGCTCCATACCATGATACCACCTCTATCCAGAAGGAAATGTACATACCCTAAAGGGTGCTACCCCTCATAACCTTACCGCATCTTTCCTGTTTTGACCATTTCCGGGGTGTGAGGCTCGACGAAGTCACGTCCACAAAACATACTTTATACAAAAGCCATGCTTTGGGTCAACAAATGATCAACACAATGATCACCAAGATAGACGATCAAATAAATGATCCTATCACAAATAATCAACACAATGATCATTTACAGCAACACTCAGCATGTCACATTACCAAATTGGGAATATATCGCTGATAACCTTCAACTATATAACCTCTGAGCTTGTACGTCTCAGAGAAGGGTGTTAAGCTAAAAGAATAAATTCTTCGCCACCAACAGAAATATATTTAAAAGAAATCGGCTTTATACCTCACTTTGTAATGTCAGACATACAATCCATACAAGTCTGTTCTGGGTTCGAACAGAACCGAAGGCACTTACAAAGAAGTCCTTGCAACCCGGATATTCACAATCCCGATCGGATTTTCCCATCACTTAGGGAGTTTCTATACCGGCGCGACTCGGTGCAGAAACAATCGATAGGTCATCCTATCGCTTTCACAAATACCCGGTCTTCATCACCGGTCTTCAAATGCTATCCATAACGACGTATCACATATTCGGAATGGGTTATATGACACAAAGGTCCTTTCCCGGTTAAACCGAATAGTGAGCGAAAATATTTTCAAAACATATGGATATGGGATTTCAATTAAGTCACAACTTAATAATTCAAACTTTCTTTCAAATGGTTTAACAAATTACCATTTTCAATCTTTAAACAAAAAGATTCATTTTCACAACCTTTAACGGTTTAAACAATTTTCACATTTAAATCTTTTAAACAAAAGATTCATTCACATATTTTCCAAATCAATTTTCATTTCAATTTGATTTAACTCGTTAAATCTTTAAATAAAAGATTTAACTTATAGCCTTCAAAACAATTTCATTTCAATTTGATTCAAACAAATCATCAATTTAAATCTGTTAAAAATAAACAGATTTAATTCATAGCTTTCAAAAAGAATTCATTTATAACTTAGGAAAATCATTTCTCTATTCAATCTTGAAATTCCCCTAATTAACTGGAATCTCAGTTCTTATCTAAAAGTGTTTATCATTTGAAAACAACAGTTTTCATTTTGGAAATCTGATTCATTTATACGAGTTGAAATCCTTGAGTTAAATTCAAATTCCCAAAAATAATACTTTAAAAATGGTTTAACTCATAATGACTAGTATAATATCATTAATCCCTAATTTCAAATTACTGAATTCAATTTCAAGTATTGAATTTAAATTTAAACCAACTTATTTAAATTCCAAAACTTAATCAAGTAATTTAAAAAATAATAAATTCTATTTTGAAATTCCATTCCAAAAGCTTTTCACATTTATTCCGATTCCATTTCCAAAACATTTGAATTTAAAAATTCAAATTTAACTATTTCACAAATCTGCGACTTAAATCGATTTCCTCGTGAAATCCATATTTGTGTGTGTACGGTGTGGTCCAGGGGTTCAACTCAATAGTGCACAACCATTCAATCATCACAGATCAAAACACAGAAATATAATTGATAAGCGATATAAACAATAACGCTTATCATATATTCACAGATTCACAGATAATATACAAATGTATCATCCATAAATGAACAAATTATACATACCACAATCTACAGAACAAAATATCACAGATCAGATAGGAAAAACAATTCAAGGCAACTCATACAATACAATTATTCATAAGTAAGGTCAGGCATTTGATAATCATTCATAAACAGGATTAATAAATCGTTTAATCCTAATTAATTCAAGTTATTTCCAATTTAATTAATTACTTATGAATAAATTATCCATTTATTTTTTTCTCTAAGTAATTACCTTTCCAAAATTATCGAGTGATTATTCTGAATTAATTAAATTAAGAATTTAATTTAAACAGATTTGATTAACCCAATTAATTATATTGAATAATTTATTTCTAAATTACTGTTATTAAATAATTATACTTAATACAATCCACAAATTAATTTATCACATTAATTATCAAGATTAATCACATTAATAAATTATCAAATAAATCTCAAGTAAATGATCCTTATTAACTATTCATAATTATTTAATTACTATTCTTAAGTAATTGAACTCAATTTAATTATTGTTAATTACCCTTTAAATAGCCTTTGAAATCATATAATTAATCACTAATTATTTAATTAACCATTAATTCTCAATTAATTAATCATTTAATTCTCAATTAAATTACTAAATTAATTAACTGTTAATCATTCATTTGTTAACTTAAGTAGTTAATTGCAAATTCATTTATTACCCATCATCCATTACTAATTACAATTCAAAATTTAATTAACCAATCTTTACCCACCGTTATGAAGAAATTTATATAAGAGTTTAAACCCAATTATTCAATTTCAAATCATTTTATGAAATATACGTGAACATTCTAAAGTTGTTTAAATACTTTAAATTTTTATAAACTTCATTTATTTCAAACTAGAATTCAAGAGTTAATCTGAATTCCATCTTGACTTCAATAAACATTTTAAAGTTATTAAACAAGTTTGAATTAAAACAAAATTTTATTCTATTCAAAATCTAATTGTACAATCTAAATTTGAATTTGTATTTAGACCTTTTATTTAAACTTGTTTTAAATCCTAGATTTCAAATTTTAAAACCCTTATTAAATTTGCTTTAAACATTTAAAATGGTTTAAATGTTTATATTTTATAAACTGGTTTTATTTCAAATTTGCATCTTAAAATTTGCTTTTAAACCCAGGCTTTAAAACTTGTCTCAAACTTCAGTTTTAAAACCTTACTTCAGTAAACAAACACATATTTAAAAACAAAACAAAACAAACAGGTTACTGTAAAACCTGTACTTCAACATTCACTCGAGCCTACCCCTCAGGCAACTCAACCTATTTCTCGAGTCGCTCACGCAAAAACTCGAGCAACGTCCCGAGTTTTCTTCTTCAAAACAGAACAACCCAGGTACACGCGACGTCACAGTGCACGTGCACCGCCCCACGACGAACTTCTGGCGATCGACGATCCCTCCAGCAAGTCGTGTTCGACTATGTCAACAACCTCAAATTGAATCATAACCCATATCTGCCCTTGATCGAATTCGAGCATAGCTCGAGAACCTCGAACCCAGACACCCAACACAAACTCGCCTCGCCATCGCAACACCCATCACCTGTCGCCGCGAGCTTCCAGCCATGGCTTCGCTACTCACCATACCTCCTTCACCCAAAATTTCGTACAGCTCGGTCATCCCTAGACGATGAACGAAGCGAAAACACAACCTTCAGTAAAACTAGGTTTACCAGGGGAAACTCGACGCCGCTGCTACCTCCGACCTCGCGACCACTTTCCATTATTTTTCCCATCACCGTGGTATGCTCCTCCACCACCAGCCCAAGCCCCGAGCCCTCTGATCAACGAGACCGACCTCGGCGACTCGAAATGGAAAAATCAAACAAACCCAAACCACTCTCATACCACACCATTTAAAATCATCAAATTAGGTTTAAAAATCATGTTATTGCTTACTGATTCAGCTTGCATAACTGAATTTGAAAATTAAAAGATTCGAAAATGGACAAATCTTGAGTTTGTTCAGATGCTTTGGGTTTCCAGAGACCATCTTAAGTTGCTTCCATTTTAAATAAAATTTTTAAACTTAGATTATGGTAATACAAACATCTTTCGTTTGAATTTGAAGTTCAATCATCAATCAGAAAGGGAGTTAATGATTTTTTTCCAACAGTTTGGGTTTTAAACTGGAAACAGATGCAAGTTTTAAAACAACAGCCTGTATTCTATTTCCAATTTACCCATATACATGGATGATTATATACGCACAAACATACATACATATATGTATATATATATATATATATCCACAGATTCAAACCCCAAAAAAGAAAATAAAAGAATGTTACTCACTTGTTTGAAGAAGAAAGACAGAGATGCTTTGCATTTGATTTTAGATCTTCATCTCTAGGTTTTGAAAAGTTTTCCAGGTTTGAAGACTTTAAATTACTTTCAGATCTGTTGCTTGCCTTCAGACATTAGTTTCCAGTCTGGAATTCTTGTTTGAGTTGAAGCTTTTGTTTAAGTTTTAGTTGATATTCATTTTAGTTACTTTTCTTAGTTTGATGGAACTAGCTGAAGTGAAGAGGAAGGCTGGTGTATAAAATGTGAAGTTTACAGGCTATCTTTATTTTATTTATACAATAGGGTATGGGTGAATATGCTTGCTTGTACTTGTTTATACAGGTTGCTTTTGTTTGGTTTGAAGAACAAGTGTATATGGATGGGTATGTACCTATATGAATGTATAAATAAAGGAACAGGTTTGTACATAGAGGTATTTCTTTTGTGCTTATAATATTGCCTACTTATTTACAGGCTGCCTATTTTCATTTGTTTATAGGCTGAGATTTTAAATCTGATTTTTGCATTTGTTGTTGTTTGCTGGTTTCACATTTGAGCATATTTATATTTTATTTGTTTGTACATAATTATTTTGTATGTAGATATTTGAACATATTTATTGGTTTACTTGTTCTTTACATAAGTACATAACAACTTTGTTCCATTATTTCTTGCTTACCTATTGTATATGTATTTCATTTGTTATCATTTTATATTTTCTCTTTCTATAAAATCTAACTTTGTTTCGCTTTAGCCATTTCATACTTGAATATATATTGTATTGTCTTTTTATTTGCTTTTTTACTTGTTTCATTTTTATTTTATACTTATGCTTGTAGTTTATTTTACTTATGTATTGAATTCTAATTAACTTTAATATTTATTTCTAACCATAAATTTATTTGAAACATTTATTGCTAATACTTTTTTTTTTTACTTTGTTCATATATCTTACTTTGTTTTGTTTATGTTTATTTTATTTTATCTACTTACTTTAAAATATAATTGAAATTCTATAACTTTGTTTTGTACATAGATGTTTTATATATTAATTTGGTTTATTCTATTTTAACTTAAATATTTACTTCAAGAACTTTTTATATGTTCATTTCATAATTTATATAACTATAAATTTACTGAAATATTTGTTTAACATCAATACAAACTTTATTTCCTTGTAAAGTTTAACTATCGACTGTTTTTATAATTTTCAAATACTCGATTATTAAAATTTTACTAACATTTTGTATAAATTACCAATTATTACACAATTTTTATTCAAAAATTAAATTAATTGTCGAATTAAAATAAATTAAAATTCGGGATCGTTACAGTAGTAATATACGATAAATAGATAATGTCTATCAGTAATATAAGTATCAAAATAGTGTTAAGGCGTTACCATTATCCCCCTTAACACATTTTATAAGTGTTATAGTCTATATAGCACTGTAACTCCACCGTAAACTGGTGGGCTATTAGGGAGTACTCCATAGGTATAACACAAAACAAATTCGTAGTGGTCGCATATATAGGGATACAAGTATGACAAGGCACATGAGGCAATACCCAAGGTAGTGAAACTACCGTTCGCCTGATCCGGACTGGTGAGAACGCATCGCCGCAGCGATCGCAACACCGCGAAACAACACTCCTGAAATTCCGAGGGTGCACCAATTAATAACAAGTAATGAGTAGTAGTTACGAAGAAGTGTGTTCGCTCGAGGTGGCTAACCCCATTTGGCCCGGCACGGCTCCTGATTTTAGTCATTTCCAATTTGACACAAGTGTCAAGGCTATCCATTATCGTTCTCTTTCTTCAGTCATCACGTACATCATTCCAACCACATCATTCTGGATCATCACTCCGCGTATAGTTATTAAAGTGGTTTTCGGTTTAGATAGAGAGTATATCCATAACCGATTCCGGTCTCTTTAAGAACTTCCGTAATTATCACACCGATTGGTCGTTTAGTAAATTTCAAAGCCAAATCAATTTCATTTTTAATTAGAATTTATAATCAACATTTCATTTGTCTTTTACTATCAATTTCCAAAGTTTACATTTCAAAACTACCAAATAACCATTTCGAAGTCTTACAATTCAATTTCAATTTTTTTTATTTAAAACAATTCAAATATTGATTCAAGTTCATATATAGGTTTCATTCCGAAATCATTTAAAATGGTTTAATTTTCATTCAAGTCAATTTAAATTCATTTATCGATTTCATTCAATATTCGCTAAGTAAATTTATCCTTAAAAACAACTTCTATTTAAATTCCAATTCATTTAAATCAATTACTTACGTTCAGCTTCATTATATCAAAACTTCAACTGAAATAAATGAAATACGTCAAATCAATTCTTTAAATTACAAGTCTTACGTTATTTCAATAAATCTCATTCATTTCAATAAATCACATTTTATTTCTTGTTAAATAAATTCAATTTTCACTTATTTATTGACTTTGTTATAAATTTCAAACTCAATTAATAAAGAACTAAATTTCATATATTCGAGAAGTTTAATTTCACTTATTAACTTACTTAAATTTTCCAAAGCTTAATTAATAAATAAGAAACTCAATTTCATTTATTATCGAAGTTCAAATCCACGTATTCAAAAGTTTAATTTCTCATATCAAAGAATTCAAATTTTTATTCAATTATCAAATAATTAAATCTAATTCAATTATTAAATAATTCCAATCTTAATTATTAATAATTTCAAAACTTAATAATTACAAACTTGATTATAATTTCAAACTTAATTATTAAATCATTTCCACTTAATTATGAATTCAAACTTAATTATCAAATCATTTCAACTCAATTATAAATTCAACTTGAAAATTTCAAACTTAATTATAATTCCAACTTAATTATAATTTCAAATTTGATTATTAAATGATTTCAACTTAATAATTTCAAAAACTCAATTATTACTAATTCCAAATTATTTATTAATAATACCAAATTTAATTATTAAATAATTAAATTTCAAGCAACGTTCTTTCATCAATTACTACGTTAATATTTTTCAGATTTCAATCTTACATTTTCCTTTCATAAAATTTAAATTCCAACTTCGTTTCAAAACTTATTCTTTACTCGAATAAAATCATAATTTTTTTTAAATCAATTTATTGACCAATCGGATTTTATTTAATTCTCTTTCCTAAGTCAAGTTCATTGGGTATTTATCATTTCAACCCGATTCCATTTCTAATTCAAAATTCAAAGCATAGCAAAAGGGAACTTGCAGTGTGATAACAGGGATGGTGTCAAAGTAAGTAAACAAGCAATAACAACAATCAATAACCATCCAATAATTAATTCAAATAATCCCGAAATAATCGTATTAATTCACATTGTTGTTTGTGCGAATTAATATAATTTTTCTACAATCTACATTATCATTTCATGTAGATTAAAGATTATTACATTACGGTTTTCACTTGTCGTTCAATTTCAAATTTAATATTAATACTACAACAATTAATCCAATACACGTTCAAGGATTCAAAGTTTAATTATCACTATTCTATGTGTCAATTAATTTAACAATTAAAAGGGGCCATATTTAACTAATCAAATGCAATACACATGTCGATTCAAATTTTAATTATCCTACGGCATGTTCAATTTCGACATATTAAACGCTACAAACATTAAAATTTAACATCCAATATAAACAACAAACAATCAATTAATTATCAACCAAACTGGATTATCATCACATAAATAATTAACAGGTAATGGTGTCAGATGTCATAGGTGAACAGATACAGGTAATAGCATATGAAACAGTGTAATTAACTAACAACAGCATATTTCAATTGTCGTTTCAATTGAAATCAAATTTAATAAATAAAAGAACATCAATCGTGAGTGGTTGGTCACCTTTCGAGGCTAGAAGAATTTGACGACTCGACAAGATACGAATTGGATCACGATCCAGACTATCGAACAATCCAACAACATCTCAAAGCAAAGTAAGCTGAAAGCGGATTTTTTTTTGACGGACAAAGCTGAAAGATTGGGGTTGATGGAAACGAATCAGAATTGTCAAAACAAAATGTATGTTATAAATTTTCTTTTAAAACATATATTTAAATAAGAGGTATATGCATATCTTATACTTATTTTCAAATCAAAATAAATTTAAACACAAATTGAAATATATATATATATATATATATATATATATATATATATATTTCAATAACAGTGAAAACCGACATTATGTAACTACAAACTCTTACTTTTATATATATATATATATAAATAATATACAACTATATGTGTAGAGTACAGGTAATGCAGACAAGACTCTATGTCACTAATATAGATATAAATATATCATCTATATAACTTTATTCACTTTGTACTCTAATATACGATACTAACACTTTGAATTTGAAGAACAGGCCTGACTTATATTTAAAGACTTTATAACCACTGTATATATTGGTTGTTACCAAATCAGACAGAATATAAAATAAATTTATAAGTATTTTAAAGCATGCTAAAAAAATAAGGTAGCAAACCAGGCTATACAATAGGGACTAATTAATATATATACATATCCCTTTTAAGCACATACGATATTTCCATAAAATCTAATATACAGTACAAAACTCATATAACTTAAAGTCACGAAATATTTCTAGTTCCAGACAATACTTATATAACCAGCTAACATAACATATGTACTTCAAAGCTAACAAATCTTATAATATATTACAGTTACAACTTACATACATATTTATAAACAATACGTACAACCAACTAAACTATTTAACAATCTATAACTATATATCTGTAAATTGTTGAAAATTGGATATATAAACACTAACTAAATCATATAGCAGACAACTTATTTATATAACATATATATATATATATATATATATATATATATATATATATATATATATAGTCTTGACACACAAAATATTGTAAAATTTTATATTAAAAGAAGTATATTCAATTTAAACATGTAATATGTAACAAAATAGCTTATTTATTAAAACATAATATACCTATACATATTATATCACATAACCGAGCAAAATATTTATCATATTAATAAAATTTAAACCCAACAGATTCGAGCTTTAAAGCATAATATATATGCGAACAGTTAAATTATACGTTGACATGATATAATATAAATAATGTACCTCTACATGAAAGTGTATGAGAAGCTAGAGAAGAACACATATTTGTAGATATATATACGTGCGTATATATAAAACGCATGCAAGCTGTAGAGATCGGCAACAAATATGGGCGAACGTGCTTGATATAGAACATCTTCAATTGGCTATAGATCGGCTAGAAGGCTGTCATTGGTTGACGTGATGGGTAGGCCGCTTCAATGGGAAGGGGCGGAATCGAAAGCTGTCTTTTTTTTCTTTTTCTTTTCTTTTTGTTTTTTTTCGAAATGGCGAGACAGGGAAAATGACTGGGTGTGCTCATGTGGAAAGTGAAGGCCGACAGTGGAGGAGCTGGTGGCGTTGCTGCGTGATGGCACAGGTGGTAGGGGACGTGAGGTCGAACGGCGGGCCTGGCGGTGGTTGGGTGGCCTTGCGTGATAGAGGAAGTGGGAGAGGTTGGAGCTTGGCTGTGGGGTGAGGCAGAGGAGCATCAAACTGGGTGGTGGCCGTTGTCAGGGAAGCTTCAGATTCATGGTGGCGCGTGAGGAGGAGATGTGGGCAGTAGAGATGAACGACAGCAAATTTTAAATTTTTTTTTATAGAAAGTAAAAAAAGAGCAAAGAATAGGAAGAGGGGAGAGAGTATTTGTGGCTGTTGTTTGGTGGAGGAGGGTGAAAGACGTGCAGGCTTGGCTCTTTTCATTTTTTTCAAAGAATAAGGAGGCTAAAGCATGTGAACCGATGTGTGAAAGAATATAGTGGGAATATGAAAACTAATACGTTGAATTTTAAAAAAAAAAATTATTATTGCTAATGACCGTTGGTTAATAGACTTGGAATGGAAAATGTCAGAGAATACCAAAATTTTCAATCTCCAATGGATATATACCTTTAGCCGTTGAAATGAATGGGTACAACAAGTTTTAGAAACTCAGAACTAGTTCGACACGATAATTGTTTCGCTAGTTTCACTATGTATCGGAAGCCGAATTTAACAATAAAATGTACCGTAGAGATCAGCACGATGAGACGATCAAAACGGTACACAGATATTAGTGGTACGATTAAATTACAAAAATTCGAATTTTTCTACTACGAAAAATGCATAAAAATCATAGAATAATAAGATCGACGGAGTCAAAGATGTCCGAATTTGGAAAAACGACAAACTGCCAACTTGCTCAAAAGATGTTTTAGAATTTTTCTATGTAAAAATATTTTGGTTTTGAAAACGTTTTATTTCCATCGCTTTTTAACTGATTAAATTGAAGTAAACTTACGCGCGAAATAAATTTCATATTTTCGAACGAAAATTTACCCGTTGCTATATTTAAATAGACGTATTCCAAATATCAAATTTATATTTCAAAATTTCATCGTTTAAAATTCCACAAAATTCAATTAGTAACGTTATTAAAAGCAGTTAAATTTACGGGTCGTTACACGTACGATGTACACATATCATCCGTACGTAGTATCAAATCTGATCACTCACTCGATCACATGATTTTACTTCTGAACTCGTACCGTCCATTCGACTTTCTTTTGCAGACTCAGATCTGGTTTCTTGGTCAGAAACCGTCATTCTCCTTGCATAGTCATAATTATGGTATAGTATTTCCAGTACCAATTAAAAATCCATATCCAGGTTCGCCGTCGAAAATCGAGTGAAAAATCCCAACTCGGATCGATATACTATCTTGAAATTCTATGCTCGAATCTAGATCAAATCACTATGAGATTTCAATAATATACGTACATCCTTCGTATCTATCTTCAATTATTATTAACTAAATCAATTTCTCCTTTCTGTTCACATTCCCTTAGATTCTTATTCATTTATTCACAATTGCCTCAATCCCCATTTGGATCATCACCTCAATTCTTATCTCAAATGGATATTTAATCATAAATAGTTTGCACTCTGACCAACTTAAATTTAGAACATAACATGAAAAGTTTAAAATAGATAAGTAGTTGCAAAATAATTATTAGTTTGTAAAATAGCTGTAAAATAGCTAAGCGGTTATAAAATAATTGTAAAGTAGTTAGATAATTGTAAAATGGTCGTAAAATAGTAATTAGTTATAAGATAGTTATAAAATAGAAATCAGTTTATAAAATAGTTTTAAAATTGTTAAACAGTTCCAAAATAATTGTGAAATAAGTAAGATGGTTTGGATTTTTTAAAAAGAAAGATTTTATAGTAAATAGCTTGGAAAAAATAGATTTAAGAAAGCTTATATAAAAATGATTTGTTTTGAAAATACTCCAAAGCCAAAGTGTTCCATTTCCAATCTCCATTTCCATCAATTTCTCATCCATTAAATTGATTCAATCCCAATTCAAGTTGAATTAACCTCAGTTTCTTTCCAAATTCAAATCAAATTCCATTTTAATTTACTTATTCAACTTTATTCAAAATTCCAAATCATTCAAATCAAATTTTAATTTGAACTAACTTCAAATTCCATTTCACTTAAACCATCTCGAATTATATAAATTCGAGTTAAATTTCAAATGTTGATTTAATTTCTTTAAATCAAATTAAACTTTACTTTTAAATTAACAACTTATATCTTTAAACCATTTAATTCTGACTCCAATCTTAAAATTCCAATTTAAATTATCTTATTAACTTATTTCAAAGTTCAAATAAGAGTTCAAAAACAATTTACTTTTCAGATTCTAATTTGTTACCCTATTTTATCTTCCAACTTTGAAACCGATTCTTAAACAATTTTAATTTACAAATTCAATTCTTAACATTCAAATCTTAAGTTCAAAGTAATTCCATATCCTTAATTTCAAAGTAAAGTTTAATTTCCCTTTTATCTCTATAATGGATACATTACCACGATCCATTTCTTCATTCATTTAAACAAATCCAATTCACAGTTTAAAGATTATTAATAAAAATAGGATAATATTATTCAAATTATTTTAAAACATCCATCCATTTCCAGTTTCTAGATCTCAAACCCATTTTGAGATCACACAAACTCCCAATTCAAATCCACAATTTAACTTCCCAAGTTAAATCTCAATTTCATCTTGAAATTTCCAATTCAGGTTGTTTGTTCTAAAACTTATTTAATTTCCCAAAAATTAAATTCACTTAAATTTAATATAGACAATTTTACCCAATTTGAGTTACCATTTCAAATTTTAAACTTCATATTAATAATCTTCTCACTTAAGTTCAAAAATTATTTCGCTTTGGGTTTTCACATCACATTCCAAGGAAAATTCAAAACTCAACCTTAGAGTTTATTTTAAATATACATATTTATTTCCTTTACACACCAAGTTACTTTAAATTTTAAACCACCTTTGGTTCTAAATTCAAAACAAATTCCATTAAAATTTTCCAGACATCTCTTATTTTAAAATAAGATCGCATTCAAAATAGTCTGAATATTATCATTTCTTTTAACATTTTGAAAAAAATTTCAAAAGTTCCAAGGCTTTGGATTCAAAACTTCAAAATTTGAAACACACTTTAAATTATAAGTTATACCCGTCTAAAAGTTTTCTTCCCTAAAACTTTTTCATTTTGCTTTATCAATGTTTACTAGAAAACAACATCCCATTATTAAACAAAGTACCATTCCATATTCTTGTTTGAAGCTAATTCTAATTCATTTTATCTGTATAGTTGTAACAACCCATAAATTTTTGAACGGCTTTTGTGAAGCCCCGCCTCTATACCCACGCTAGCCAAGAACACTACGGTGTAGTGCTGTCAACTAGCACGGAGAATAAGGCTGTTGAGGAGCGACTATCCATGTGATTGCTTATCACACAGTGGCTATAAATAATCTTTGAAAACAAACATAGAAATAAGCATAACACAAATCAATCACAGACATCCATATCACAAAGGCGGAAGAAGATATGAATATATAACTAACACATGAAAGTGTACATCAGAGTAGTGGTCAAAAAGATCCACAATAGTACAAAAGAATAGCAACACGTGCTATACAAAAGAATAAAACTATGAGTCTATATCTCAAGTGTATACAGCAAAAACTGCTAATCTAAATAGTTAGCCAAAAGTCAGAGTAGAAAATCCCGGAAGAAGTCAAGCAGAAGCACCTGTAACATCTCGGTCTGACCCGAGCATTGTTTAAGAAAATAATAAACAGATCAGTCTAGCTATAAATATCAGATGACATGGTATAAAATAAAAGATATGGCATAAACATAAAATATCCATACTGACATACTACTATAAGTATGCAAATGATGATCAACAGAAGATCAATCAATAGGAGATAAATCAATATCACAAGAATCTTCTCAAAGATCCAAAGAGGGCATCATACTCTAAACTTGTACTCATAACAAGTCAATGACATAAATTCCAGAAATCAACACAAGAAATCCAGAAATCACAGAAAAAGGGAAAGAGGCCTATCACATGACGGTCCGAAGACCATGGGGAGCTACCCCATATGGGTGAGTCGGAATCACCCAGATGAGGTCTAGGCTAACCAAAAAGCAAAAAGGTATATGTGAGTGGAATCACACAAATGGTGTCTAGCCTAATCTCGCAACAAAAAGGTATGTGTGAGTGGAATCACACAAATGGTGTCTAGACTAACCTTGCGGACAAAGAGATAAGTGTGAGTCGGAATCACACCCATGAGGTCTAGTCTAACCTTGCAAACAAAGAGACATCGCACAATTTCTAGTCTAAATCATAAAATGATCGTCATGATCAACGAGAAGTGTCAATTACACTAAGCTAGTAAATATAAAAGTTTATCTTCGTGTCCCATAACCACTTTCTTAACTTAAATATTTACGAACAAACTGTAAATCTTCACTAGAAAATTGTCACAAGAGGTTCAATTGAACAAGTCCAAGAATTAACCGACGAAGTGAACGCAAGCGTTTCATACCACTTGTTTTACTAAGTCGTTTTCTCATTCGAGTGAGGTAAAGGTTTGTATATACTAGTAGATTGGAAAACGGTTTAAGAAAAGAGCTTTGTTATTGAAAATAGAGTTGAAATCATTTTGTTGAAAGAGTTTTGATATTTACTACTAGTATTGAAACCTTCATATTTCTAAAGTTGTTATCCCGCCTTTTTAGCAAGGCCGTGATACCATAAAATCGATCGAGAAGCCAAAGATAGTTTGTCTCAAGAATGGTCAACTCAGCATCTCAACAAAGCAAGTTCTGTTGAATGTTTTTCAGATAAGATCCCCTACGGAGGGGGGATCCAGGGGGTGGCAACCCCCTAAGGTGGGGGTGCGGGGGCAACACCCCCGCTACGGGGTTCGACCTGCCCGGTCAGGTCGCGGTGGTCCAGTGGGCAGCGCCCCCGGCAGGGTGTGGGGCAACGACCCGTCCAAAACGGTACGACCTAGTGAAGACCTAAGGGAGGATAGGATCGAGCGACCTAATGGTTGCGACCTAGGGGTGTTCGCGAGATAGCAGAAGCGAGCGACCTAACGGAGGCGAGCGACTTAAGGGGTCATGCGACCTAACTGGAGCAACCTTGTGGTCATGCGACGTAACTGAAATGGCCAAGCGACCTAACAAACCAGGCAAGGTCGAGCGACCTAACGACCTAATGGAGCAAGCGACCTAAAGGAAGTGAGGTTGAGCGACTTAAAGTGGTAAGCATGCGGCCTAGGTGGACGCGACCTAATGGTCATGCGACCTAAAGGGATGAGCGACATAAGTGAGCGACCTATTCATTTGAGGTCGAACGACCTATTTAACCCGCGGCCTAACACGTCTAACACGCGAGCAACCTAAGGGTTTAACACGCGAGCGACCTAAGGATTTTAACATGCGAGCGACCTATCGGTTTTAACACGCGAGCGACCTAAGGGTTTAACATGCGAGCGACCTAAGGATTTTAACATGCGAGCGACCTATCGGTTTTAACACGCGAGCGACCTATCGGTTCAATAAGCGAGCGACCTAAGGATTTTAACACGCAAGAGACCTATCGGTTTTAACACGCGAGTGACCTATCATCCCAAGGTCTAACGACCTAACTCCGAACGAGCTAAGGCCAGAACGAGCCAAATGAAGGTGAGACTTTTCCTAGGCGAACGACCTAAAGGTCTAGAACGACCTAACTGCAATTTTTCTCCCAAAACACCAAAAATTGGAGTTTATCACCAATCCAAACCAAATGCAAATGTACATGCTAAAGTGATGGGGAATCATTCCCAACAGTCCAATATAGTTATAGACTAGAATTGTGAGATAAAAATATCAACTTTGCACAAATTTAATGAAGAAGAAGCTTGAAGTCAATAGAGCAGCAACTACAAGTTTGAATCCAATGTCTTTACTTTGATTTTGGAGTTGGATGTTGAATTTGCTAATGAGCTTGGGCTTGGAATTTTAATTTCCCTTTTCGCTCACCATTAATGCTAAAACTAGAGTTAGGTAGGAATTTATGAAGAGATGAGGAGAAGGGGTTGGAACTTAGGTTTAATAGGCTAAACCAACCCAAAGTCCAAAGCGGGAAAAGATAGTGAAATTCCACTCACCCCAAACATATCAAAGTTTATACTTAAAAAGATTGTAAACGGCATTTCGAACTCAATGGAAATGGTCTCGGGTCCTAATTTGATCGTTTGCAAAAAGTAGCTTTTCGAACCAATATCCGATTAACAACAAAATATTTAAATAAAATATTTAAATATAAAATCGATAAATATGCGGGTTGTTACAGCTTTTAATATCGTATTTAATTGAATTTTTGAGAAATTTTAAATAATAATATTTTGAAACAAAAATTTAATGTTTGGATTTCGTATAATTAAATATAAGTAGTCAATAAATAAGAAAACATATAAATTTAGATTACGTTACTTGTTAACTAATTTGGGTGTACGTTCGTTTTAATTATTGAATCTATTGTACGCACTCTTTGATTTCATATCTTAGCTGTTAAAAATCAAATCAGCACGTGCATTTTAAAAAAAATGAATTAAAACCCTACCTCCAATCAACGTGTAAAACTTTCCACTTTCATTTGTGTCTCCGTATTTAATAGGAATAAAAATCTTTGATTTCCTGACCGTTTCAAAGTTTCTTCCCATCTTCATTTTTTGCAACGCGGTTCGGATCTGGAAAAAAAAGGGTAATGGGTATCGATCCGAAATTTTAGACCAATTTAAAATTCTAATTTTTTTAAAATATTGAATAGAATTTGGTAGAAACAAAAATGATGGAAATAATAATAGTTTATAAGAAATTTACAATTTGAATTAAAAACAACAAATGTTAAGAATTTAATAATAATCTTTAATCGTAAATATTGATCAATTGAATAAAATTTAAGAGGAAACAATAGTTTAATTATATTGTTGTAATTCAAGTAAGTTAACCTCTAACAAATGAACTAAAATTGATAGCCAGTGGATATGTTAAGTTATGTGAAATTATTTAGTTGAATTAGATTTTTATTTGATTTTAATACGAAATTAATATTTGTATTTGTTGAAATCATTCCATTAAGGATAGAGAATGTATTAAAATGAACATTTAATATGGTAGTTAACATAATAATATTTTATTTATAAGTTTTAAAAGAGAAAATTATTTCAAAATGTTTTCCAAATATAATAATTATTATAAGAAAGATATTTTGAAATAAAAGTAATAGGTTGTATTATATGAATTTACAATTTTTTTATTTACTATAAAGAAGTAGATAGTTGTTATTATCTTATATGTTAATTTAATGATCTAAAAGTTAATATGGTTTCAATTGGGAATAATATTCATTTTGGCGTTAAATAATAAATTTATCTGTAGCCTTGCATTCCAAGTGGGAAAGAAATCATTTCCATAGACGTTCAGTTTCTTTTAAATCTAGTTTTGCTAAGTTACGTGTAAATTTCTACGCTTCCCTTTTTCCTCATTTTGTAATAGGAATAAAAATTCACGTAGCAGTTTTAAGCAAATTTATTTCTCTTTAGATGTTCAAAATCCGTTTCAAGATTGTTTGAAATTCACGTTTATAAGTGTCTCTTCTTTTCCATTTACTCCTTTATAATTAATAGGAACAAAACCTTTGATTTACTTTACCATTCAAACGAAATTCTTTTATTACCATAATGTTCCTATACCATTAATTAGTACATTTCTTTGTTTAATCTATCCAACGCAATTATCTCCTAAATCAAATATCACGCGTAAATTCTTCCTGACAGGAATTATTTCCTGTCGTTTCTCCAAGCAATCAATACTAGTTTGATTTAAATACTCAACCTTGTATGCAAACAATTTTCACCACCTTCCCATTTTATAAATATTTCTTGAGTTTTAATCAATGCATTTTCTTCCTAATAAATTTTAAACATGTACAAAATGTTTGCCAAAGATTTCTTGCAGTTTCCTTTTGCTAAATACACGCAATCAATACCACTGTAAAATATTCGCTCAAATCTTTCTTGCCTATATTCTCTCACCTCAATCAATGTAATCGTATATAATTGATAAATTTATTTCTTGCCTATATTCTCTCACTTCAATCAATGCAATCGTGTATAAATATAAGCCTCGTACACAAATAGTTTTCAATTGCATCTCTACATTTTCATCATTTCTTCTTGCTTGCGTGAGCTCTGAAGGTACGGCCTCCATTTTATTCTTTTTATTTTACATATTTTTTTCCCATGCTTTGCTTCTCCCCTCCCTGTCCTCTACTTCCAATATATTTGACAAATCCATCTTTATATTTCAACTCGCATTCACAAATTTTCACATTTTAACAGTCTCCATTTAATTGATATTTTAGCATAAACTATATCTACATATTTTTTTATGTTTAATGCGTATGTGAGTTTTAAGCCAAGCTTTTCAGAGACGTATACATACGTTAGTCTTATATCTTATTTGTCATTATAAAATATTAGCAATATACATATTTTGAAAATATAATTAGATTTTTATTCCTCTTTGAATATAACATATTTTAGTATGGCAGCTGAGTGTTATAAAAGCATTAGTGATTTATGTTGTAAAACTAAAAATTTAAACGTATAATTTTCATCTCGATTCTAGTGTATATATATAAAGTATGTTTTGTTTTTTTTCTCTTTTCTATAGTGCTTTCATAATGTATGGCCTATATATATAGATTGATTTTCTCAGTATATGCTTTGAATTTTTAGTAAACTGTATATAAATATGTTATTTTAAAATGCGTGTTTTAAATAAGTGATGACTTTTATATATATTATGCCTATATTTTATTTTGTGTGTGTGTTTAAATGTAATATTGATTTAAGAGGAAAAACGTTTATGTGTTTAAATTTAAGTATTGATTTTTCAATAATATGATGATGTTTTGTTTTAATATGTATTTTAAATTTAATATCAATTTCAAACAATGTGAATATTTTATTTGAATATCCGTCTTAAATAAATTTATTGAGAATTTAAGGAAATTTAAATAATACATATAATATATACTCTGTTTATATCAAACCGATTGATTTTTTTTTCATCGATTTCTATCTATCAGCTATGTCATCAAATTGATGCCAATTTTGCTTTGCTTCAAAGTTCGTATTGGGATCCATAACTGACCTCATTATCGTTCTTCTCTAGCCTCGCAAGGCAAGCAATCACTCACGATTAACGTTCTTGTATTTTATTAAATTTGATTTCAACTGAAACGACAATTGAAATACGATGTTGTAGTCATTTAAATTGTTATATATATGCTATTTTCTGTAACTGTTCACCTGTGGGACATGACACCATATCCTGTTGTTTATATTATATTTTTATTGACGATATATGCTTATAATTTTATTGTATTATCTGTTATCACCTACAAGTTCCATGTAGTTTAGAATTCACTATGGGTTGAAATGATACATACCCGAACGGACTTTTGGATAGGAGAATTTCGTTACGGTTGAAATGATAAACCCAAGCGATTTTCAATTAAACCGAATTTTGGATTGCGGGTCGAAGTGATATCTACCCGTATATTTAAATTTCGGATTGAAATGATAAATATCCGTATCCCTTGACCATAGCATAGGAAATTATATACAGACATTATTGGTCCATATATATATAAAAGTTTTGAAAATAATTTCTATGGTTTGGGAAAGAAAAATATAGTTTTAATAAAGACTGATTCATAGAATATTATATGTATAAAAATGAAAATTTTATGTATAGACCTAATAATAATATTTAATCTAATTGAGATTGATTTAATACATATAATATGTTTAAGGATTCATTTAAATTTACATTTCAAATTAGATTTGGTAAAATTTTGAATAAGCTAGAGTTGAGAAGATAAAGTTGAATTAATTGGAAATGGTATTTAATTAAGAATTATATTCAATAAAATCGATTTGAAACTATTGAATTCACGATTTAATATATGATTTTATAACTTGGTTTTGGTAAAAGGGGATTAAATGGATATTTTAAGTTTAAATAAATTTAAGGAAATATTTTGTAAAATGAAATCTAAGGCTATTTAAATGATATTGAACTTGTTAAGTGGATATTTCCTGACTAAATAATAATGATGATGCTAAATCATGATCTATATGAAACTGTTAGATTTAACTTTAAAATATTGAATATTAAAGCTTTGAATATAAATAAAGTTTAAATAGTTATTGGGAGCTGAATTGAATTAATGAATTGAGTTTTGAATAAGTAGAATTTGGAATTTGAGTTGATTAGAATTAATTTGTGTAGTTGAGGAAATTTCAAATACTTTACTTTATAAATTATTTAATATATATATATACACACTATCTTGGAAAATAGATATATTTGAAAGGGAAATGATGTTTTGATTTTGAAGTCTAAATAAAATTGAATGACAACGGTGTTATAGTGCATATTTCTACCTTGTAGACAGTTCCATGGACCCTTAGAGGATGGTTATCCCAAACATCCTAAAGTTATTTGTATTTCAGTTGATATTTCACTTGAGTTGGATTTATTGATATAAGAATATTAATCCTGACTCGAGTGTTTTGTGTTTTTTCTTTACGCTCGGGTCAGACTAAGCGATACAGCAATAGAGACTCACCTTTGGAGTTTGGAGCTTGTTTGTGGATCCAACTATTGATTCAGCTTTCAGCTCTTTCAGTTGATTCGTTCGGAGAGGTCATCTATTCGTACTGGTGACTTCACTATATTTGAGATATTCTGTTGTATTTTTATTTCTAACTCTATTATTTATATAGTAGCTTCATGAACTACTATTTGTCTATTCCGCCGCATTATTTTATATTACTCTGTTTCTGTGATTCTGTGGTTGATTTATTTACTATATATGCTGAGTTTTGCCAAATTTTAATTAACAGTTCTGACTTATTCAAGTCAGACATGTATGGTTTTATTGTCGATTTGAATGGTCCAAAATAGCGGGCCGTTACAGTTGGTATCAGAGCTTTGGCTCTAGGAAAAACTTAGCATATATGGTAAATTTATTTACAGAATCACTTTCATTCGAGTTAAATCTCTTCCTTTTGACTCGAATTCCATTGAACTTTGGAACGTTCCCTATGGTTTAAAAATTCATTCTTGTCTCTCTCTATTTATATTCTTTTGATTCTGGAGTATCAAATGACTCCACTGAATGGTTTGTAAAGGGGTGAAACTCCTTTACAATTGGCATTGATTCACCGGAGATTTATGTATCCCTCGGTTTAGATGCTACTATCTCTTGTTATTCCGAATTATATCTCTGGCGATCGAATGTCGAATTTCCTCAGAATTCTGCACCGATCTAATTTTGGAATCACGTTTGACCGGTAAATGTCGCCCGCGATATATAGAAGTATATGCATCTTCTATTTTGTAATTTAATTATCTCATCTTCGGTCGAGTCTATCTTCGAATCAGGATTCTATTGATTGGAGTTCCTCTAAATTAAATCTCTATCTTTGTTTTAAAATCCATTCATGAATCATCCTTTGAAAATCGGGTTTTGTTTGTATTTTAAAATTGTTTTATATGCCGAAATTTTTATTTGGGTAACTATGATTTTGTTCTATATATAAAAGAGAGAATGTTTTCGATAAGGATTATATACCTTTAAAAAAACGAGAATTTGAAGTTTCGAAGAGATTTGAAATTTTGAAAATATTTAAGAAAATTTATTTATATAAAAATGATTTATAACTGAAAGGTTTTGAATTTGAAATTCGAGAGATTGGACTCCGGTATTTTTGAAAATTGGTTTTTTGAAATATATAATAATAAGATTTGAAAGTATTTTCTAAATAAGAAATGTTTCAAATGACTTCAAATGAGTTCTAAGGATGTCGAAAAAAAATTCAAAGATGTTTTCAAGAAAATAGAAGTCCAGAACTCACTTATGTCGCTGGAAAATAATTTCGGTGATGAGCGCACGCATCATCGACATTGATTTTTGAGTTTCAGAGTGGGGAGAGTCCACTTTAATAGCTTTGCTATGCGAGTGACTTTGCGAAACCAATTTTGATTTCAAATTCCGAAGTATGGTTTGATATTCGAAAGATAAAGGCATATATATTTGAAATAATTTAAAGCAAGCCGGTGTTCAATCCTCGAGTTTTCAATTTGATTTAGTATAACTCTATTTATGAAAAAAAAATTAATTTACTAATTTGTTTGTAACGTCCTGCCTTTTCGCACACTTTAAACCGACACACATGACGATTCAAACCATACGGAAGGGCGGATTATTATGGGGTAAATAAGAAAAACAGAGAAGAAATAAAACAAAATAGAATCTCACAGCGGAAGGATAAAATATAATAATCAAATATACAGTTCATGAAACTGTTTTACAAAATATTTTATTTTACTTGTATAATGAATATCAGAGTTACCCATACCAATACTATCAATGCAGCGGAATTAAATGGTGTAGTGAAATAACATAGTAGATACTAGTAATACAAATCTTTGTCTTCGTCCTCCAGAGCTAAATCCTCAAATGCTGAAACGCTCGGACTAACCCGAGCGAATTTGAAAAGACAAAAACACTTGAGTCAGAACTAAAAGATCTTATGTGAGTAAAATTAACAGAAATAAATATGAGTACAGTAACTCAAGAGATGCTCGGGATTTACATCTCCTAAGGGTCCGTTAAACTATTTACTATGTAGTGTATTGCGCTATTATAATAATGTCCGTTTATAAAATAAACTTACTTTTTAATAGCGTTAAGGGGTTACCCATATAGCCCTTAACACGGAATATATTCCCATAGTCTATACAGTACCGTAATATCCCCCGTAATGGGCGTCGTCAGAGGGCACTCCATAGGTATGGTACAAAACAAAACTCGTAGTAAAGGCTCGGTATGGAGGTGACACGGCACAACTAGGCAATGCTAGGGTAGATATACCAATTGCTATCCGAGCTGGTGGACACGCGCAGCGCGCAGCTGCCGCCCACCTCGAACAAACTCCCCCAAAATGAAAATAAAAGTGGCCACTGAATCAATCCAAAGTCAAAGTATAATATCGAAGAGGAGTGTACGATCAGAGGAATGACCTCATTGGCCCGAGAATCGCTCCTGTTTTAGCCACCTTATGCCAACTCACGGGAGTCGGGTCCACGTATTTACCTTACAGGAAACGCCGCCACCAACCTACTTCATTCTGGAATCTCCACCGCGTACACGGTTAGTCAAAGTGGTTTTCGGTATCGACAGAGAGTATGTCCATATCCGATCCCGGTCTCTTTGCCTACCCATCGTTATTATAACACCGCTGTAACAACCCGCATATTTATCGATTTTATATTTATTTTTATTTAAATATTTTATCGTTAGTCGGATTTTAGTCCGAAAATCTACTTTTTGCATACGGTCGAATTAGGACTCGGGACCACTCCCATTGAGTTTAAAATGCCGTTTGCGACCTTTTTGAGTATAAGCTTCGATATGTTTGGAGAAAGTTGATTTCTGCTACTTTTTACTTTGGGTTTGGTTTTTGGGCTCAGCCCTATGTTAACTTATACTCCAAATCTGAGCCACTCTTCCCCACTCACCCTCATTCTCTTCTCATTTCAGTTTTTAGAGTATTAATGGTGGGAGAGATTGGAAATTAAAACTCCAAAACCCTAGTTTCCCTTGCAAATCAAATTCCTAGCTCCAAACTCAAGAAGAACCCATTGGTAAGCTTCTCTTCTTCTTCTCCAACTTGTTCTCTTACCAATTTCAGAAATTCCTAAACCTAATTTTGGGAATGTTCTTGTTTTTAGCATAGATTCAAGCTCATTTGGGTTGTGTTGAAGAGTGGTTGATTCTCCATTTGCTTTCAAGCTTCTTCTTGTTTGATTTTGAGAAAAGGTGAGATTTTTATCTCACATCTATGACTATAATTATCTTTGGTTGTTGGGTATGAATTCCTAACACTTATTCATGTGCATTTGCTCTTGATTTGGATTGGTTTTGTGAATACTCCAATTTTTGGGTTTTTAAGTCAAATTTGTGTGAAATCCTTTTATGGATGTTTGATCATGCTTTTGGTGATGCACCGAGGAGCATATAGGGCCGGGTTGCCGATTGGCATAAACCCTTAGAGCCAATGTTCGTCCGGTTGCATTTTGGAAGAGTTTGCTCTTCATTTGAATAAGGCTGAAAAACAGCCCAGGCATGATTCAGTCGACTGAAAACTCTGTTCAGTCGACTGAACCTGAAACCCGAGAGTTTCCAGGCATGATTCATTCGACTGAAAAACTCTGCACAGTCGACTGAAACTGGAAACAGAAAGTTTCCTGAACCTAGAAAATTTCCAGGTACAGGGTCAGTTGACTGAAAACTCTGTTCAGTCGACTGAACCTGCTGTTTGAGTCCAATTTGCCTTTTTGGATTGAAATTCCAATTTAAATCGATTCGTGATAATCCTATTTGTTGTTATCATCTATTATGACTTTGATGACTCTTTTTAGGGATTTTTGAATATCCATTTCGATGGATCCTTTATTGATTTCTTTGGATTTTATTCACGTCTTCGTATGTGAATTTTTGTGATTGATTGTTCTTACAATCTTCTTCGTGATTTGTCACTTTAAAAATATAAAGGTTTTCTATACTGGTAGTAAATATCAAAACTCTTTCCTCAAACGATTTTAATACTATTTTAATACCAAATTCGTTTATAAAACCGTTTTCCAATCTATTAGTATATACAAACCTTTACCTCACTCGTATGAGAAATCTAATTAAATGGCTTAGTAAAACAATTGGTACGAAACGCTTGCGTTTACTTTGTCGGTTAATTCTTGGACTTGTTCGATTGAACCTCTTGTGACAATTTTCTAGTGGAGATTTACAGTTTGTTCGTAAATATTTAAGTTAAGCAAGTGGTTATGGGACATGAAGCTAAACTCATATATTTACTAGCTTAGTGAAATTGACACTTCTCGATGTTCATGACGATCATTTTTGTGATTTAGACTAGCAGTTGTGCGATGTCTCTTTGTCTGCTTTGTGGAGTTTCGACTCAAATTTGGTGGGGTAGCAACCCACGGTCTTCGGACCATTCGTGTGTCAGGTCTTTGGACCATTCGTGTGTCAAATTAATGGCTAGCTACCATGAGATAGCTTCTCGTTCATGTGTTACAGCTGTTGGTGAGTTTTCATGCTCCCGTTCATGTGATAGGCCTCCCCCCTTTATCTTGTGAAATTTCTGGATTTCGTGTGTCGAATTCTGGAGTTTATACTTCACCTATTTTTGTGATTTCTATTGATATGATTTATCAATTCTTGTGCATAGGTGAATTTGTGTGTCATTGACTGGATTTCTTGTGTTGATTTCTGGAATTTATGTTTCGCCAACTTTGTAATTTCTATTGATATGACTTATCAATTCTTGTGCATAGGTGAATTCGTGTGTCATTAACTTGTTGTGAATACAAGTTTTGGGTATGATACCCTTTTTGGATCTTCGATAAGATTCTTTGATATTGATTAATCGTTTGTTGATTATCATTTACATACTTATAATAGTATGCCATTATGGATATTATACGCCTATGCCATATCTTATATGTCATTTATTGTGGCTTGGAGAATGAAATTAGGAGTATGACATTCCTTTTTATCTTGAGTAGATTATCGTGATATTGATTAATCTCTTGTTGATTTTCAATTACTTATATATATATCACAGCTTGGCATTGTGATTATTATGTGTTTAGTCAAATCTCCTATTCTATATCATGTTATCTGATATTTATAGTTAGACTGATCCGTTTATTATTTTCTTATAAATAATACTCGGGTCAGACCGAGATGTTGCAGGTGCTTCGACTTGACTTCTCATCCGGGATTAACTCCATGACTTTTGGGTTAACTACTTAGATTAGTAGTTATTTTGTTGTATACATTTGAGATATAGACTCCTTAATGTATACTTATTCTTTTGTGTAGTTCGTGTAACTATTTTTCTTGTGATATTGTGGATCTTTTTAGACCACTACTCTGATGTACACTTCCAAATGTAATATTCATATCTATTTTCCGCCTTTGTGATATGAATTGTCTGTGACTGATTTGTGTTATGCTTATTTCTATATTTGTTTTCCGAAGGATTTATATAGCCACCGTGTAGTAGCTTTGAGTTTGTGTCGGTATGTCGGATTTCCTCTTGAAATAGAATGCATGTTAAATTATCTGACATATCGGTGCTCGCGCAAAGAAATTACACGGATGGTCGCTCCTCAACAGCCTTATTCTCCGTGCTAGTCGACGGCATTCACCGTAATGACATTGGCTAGCGTGGGTATAGAGGTGGGGCGTCATAGCTTGGTATCAGAGCCAAACTTCGGAACAATATGGAATATTATAACAAGGATCATCGTCCTAAGTCTTTCTTAGGAGTCGTGCTTTAGGATTTAATTCGAGTCTTCGTACCGATTCATCCTATTTTCCTTATGATTCCTTATTTATCTATCAAGATTGCTTGATATTCAATTTGGTGAATAACCTTTTCTTCTTCTTCTTTCTTTCTAAAGGAAGAGAAATGTCTAGACCAGGCCGCCCCAGAGCCGTACCATCTAGCACTCCACCCCAAGATGGAGTTTTTATGACTGCTCAACAGCTTCTTGATTTGGTAACAAATGCTCAAGCAGCTGGAGCTAACCCGGAACCTACTCACCCAAAGTCGGGATTTGCACGCTTGTGTAGCGATTACACTAATTTGGGTGGGGAGCCATTCAAAGGTTCCGAAACTGTTATTGAAGTACAGGCTTGGCTAAGAACATGCGATCGCATCTTTTCGCGCATGAATCTTATTGACCTTCACCGAGTTCAGGTGGCCTCTAGTATGCTCCGAGAAAGAGCATTGGATTGGTACGAGCTTCTTATTTCTGAGATTAATGAAGCGGATCTCACCTGGGAGAAATTCAGAGAACGCTTCGAGTTGAAATTCGTACCAGAAGCAGAAAAAGTGACATTGGCTCGACGATTTATAGACCTTGTTCAAGGTGAGTCCTCCGTGACTGATTACGTCGCCTCCTTCAAGTCACTTTCCAAATATAGGGTTGAATACATCAACACCCCTCTGAAGAAGAATCAGAGATTTGTTTTTGGCTTAAACAAAAGTCTCAAGAAGCCATTACTCCTAAAATTAGAAGTTTCTTTCGACCAACTCGTTGATATCGCTCTTCATCTTGAAGAGGCGGATAGGGAGAATGATGTTGAAGTGGTGGGTTCCAAACCAAACTTCAACAACTAGAAGAGGCCAAACAAATTCAAAGGTCCTTATCCCAATAAGAAAGGGAGACAAGAAACTCCTGCTGAAAAGACCTTTTCCTCTACTCAAGGGAAATGCTATAATTATGGTTCGAAAGACCATTTTGCGAACAAGTGTTCAAAGCCTCCTACTTGTCGCTATTGCAAAAGCCCGGACCATTTTATGCATGTGTGTCCCAAACTTCAAAATAGGAGGGAGGGAAAGTTAAATGTTGCTCAAGCCCCTGGCAACACATCTCGTGGCCAAGGTATTTCTCATTCTATTCTAGATGGAATTATTTTGTTTAGTGATCATCCTATTCGAGTTCTTTTTGATACGGGTGCGTCCCATTCTTTTATATCAAAAGAACTTGTTGATACTTTTTCTTTGGATGTTTTGTGTTTAATGACTTCTTTGAGAATTGCGAATCCGGTTGGTGGATCCGCAACAATCAGTTTATTGTGTAAAGATGTCGAGATTATTTTGTGTGATTTTTCTTTCCGAGCCGATTTGCATGTCATGCGTTACTTAGGCTTTGGAATGATTTTGGGAATGGATTGGCTTAACCATTATGAAGCTCATATCCTATGTCCTGAGCGGACTATTCATCTTCGACATCCTCAATCTGTTAATCAGGTTTCTGTTATTCTTAAAGATTCAGATTCTGCTTTGGTTGCATCTTTATATTCTTTAAATCCTCGTGATGACGATGATGATGATGAGGGTGATATTATTTCTCTTATTCATGTCGTTTGTGAATTTTCCGACATATTCGAGCCCGTTTTAGGATTACCACCTAAGCGAGCAATTGAGTTCAGAATTAACCTTATTCCGGGATCTCAACCTATCACTCGTCCTCCTTATCGTATGTCCAATAAAGAAAACGAGGAGATGCGCAAACAATTATCTGAATTGGAAACGAATCAATTTATTCGCTCTAGTTCCTCGCCTTGGGGAGCTTCAGCTATTTTTGTGAAGAAATCCGATGGTACACTTAGGCTTTGCGTTGACTACCGCAAGCTTAATGATCTTACTATCAAAAATAAATATCCTTTACCTCGGATTGATGATCTATTCGATCAACTTACTGGTGCTAGAGTCTTTTCACAATTGGACTTGGCTACCGGTTTTCATCAGCTTCGTATTGCAGAGGATAGCATTCCTTTGACATCGTTCCGTACTCGGTATGGATCTTATGAATGGCTTGTTATGCCATTTGGGTTAACAAATGCCCCGGCTTATTTCGTTGACTTAATGAATCGAGTTTTTAAAGACTTTCTCGACCGGTTTGTTCTCATCTTTATCGATGATATTCTTGTTTATTCTAAAACCGAGGAGGAGCATGAAAAACATCTTCGGATTGTGTTGGAAACTCTTAGGAGTAATCAATTAAAGGCAAAATTTTCTAAGTGCCACTTTTGGCAATCTCGTGTGAAGTTTCTCGGTCACATTATTTCTGAATCCGGAATTTCCGTGGATCCTTCAAAGATTGAAGCGATTCAAGATTGGAAGAGACCGGAGAATGTGACAGAGATTCGTAGTTTTCTTGGATTGGCGGGCTATTACCATCGTTTTATTAAGGACTTTTCTAAAATTGCCGTGCCTCTCACTAGCTTGACGAAGAAAGGTGTTAAATACATTTGGTCAGACAAATGTGAAGCTTCTTTTCAGAAATTAAAAGAACTTCTTTCTGATGCTCCTATTCTTGTTATTCTCGAAGGGAATCAAGATTTCGTTGTTTATAACGATGCTAGTCGCATTGGTTTGGGTGCCGTTCTTATGCAAAAGGAACGCGTTATTGCTTATGCTTCTAGGCAATTAAAGCCTGCTGAGACTAGATATGCCACTCATGATTTAGAGCTCGCGGCTATTGTTTTTGCTCTTCGGATTTGGCGTCACTATCTCTTAGGAGAGAAATTTGTTCTTTACACAGATCATAAGTCTTTGAAATATTTATTCTCTCAAAAGGAACTTAATTTGCGTCAACAGCGTTGGCTCGAATTTCTTGCACCATATGATCTTGATATTCTTTATACTCCCGGTAAGGGTAATCTTGTCGCCGATGCTCTTAGCCGTAAACAACAAGCTGTTGTTTCTATGATGATATCCGAATGGAACGATCTCGAGATTTTATCCACTTGCAAAATTCGAGACCGTGTTTCCGATTTATGCTCATCATTTGTTTTATGTAGCCTTGAGGCTCATCCATCTCTTTTAGACCGCATTCTTGAAGCTCAAAGGCTAGATACTGAATTGGTTCTTCTTGGCCAAAATATTAAGGATAAAATTGATATTGAAGGTTTGAAAGACTTTAATATCGATTCTCGTGGCGGCATTCGGAAATTTGGTAGACTTATTGTGCCAAATGTTATGGATCTTCGTAAAGATATTTTAGGAGATTCTCATCACTCTAAATTTACCATTCATCCCGGTAGTAGTAAAATGTACGCGGATATGAAGCGACTTTATTATTGGGAGGGAATGAAACTTGACATCGCTAACTTCGTTAAACGTTGCATGACTTGCCAACTCGTTAAGGCCGAACATCAAAGGCCCGGAGGGTTATTGCAACCTTTAGAAATTCCAGTTTGGAAGTGGGATCAAATTTCCATGGATTTTATAGATGGCCTTCCCCGTTCTCGATCGGGTTATGATAGCTTATGGGTAATTGTTGATAGACTTACTAAATCCGCCCATTTTATTCCCGTTCGGTCTAACCGAACCGTTCCTCTTTTGGCCAAAATATTTATCAAAGAAATTGTTAAATTGCATGGTGTTCCTACTTCTATTGTTAGTGATCGTGATCCATTGTTTACTAGTGGATTTTGGAAGAGTCTTCAAAAAGCTTTAGGAACGAGGCTTAATTTTAGCACCGCTTATCACCCCCAGTCCGATGGACAAACTGAGCGTGTGAATCAAACTCTTGAAGATCTTCTTCGTTCTTGTGTGCTTGATTTTGGTGGAGGTTGGGAAGATCATATTTCACTTGTTGAATTTTCCTATAATAATAGCTTCCAATCTAGTATTGGCATGGCACCTTTCGAGGCACTCTACGGAAGGCCATGCCGATCTCCTTCTTGTTGGCTTGAGGCCGGTGAGAAGCTGGTTTTAGGTCCAGATTTTATTCGGGATTCTACAGAAAAGATTGATCTTATTCGTCATAGGATGAAAGAAGCCCAGAGTAGACAAAAATCCTATGCCGATAACCGGAGAAGGAAGTTAGAATTTTCTGTGGGAGATCTTGTGTTCATTCGTGTTTCACCTATGAAAGGTGTTGTACGTTTTAGTCGATCGGGAAAACTTGCGTCTCGATATATTGGGCCATTTCCTATCACCGAACGTATTGGTTCCATGGCTTATCGCCTTTTATTACCGGCTCAGTTTTCTGCTATGCATGACGTGTTTCACGTTTCTCAACTTCGAAAATGTCTTCGAGATTCCGATTCTATTCTTGCGCCCGGTGTTGTGGAAGAGATTGAAGTTTCGCCTAATTTAACTTATGAGCAACATCCTATTCGTATCGTTGCTTCGAAAGTCAAACGACTTCGAAATAAAGATGTTCCGCTTGTTAAAGTTCAATGGTCTTCAAATCCTAAGGATTGTTCTTGGGAATCTAGAGAGTACATCGAGCGTACACATCCGGACTTACTTTCTCGTGCTCTTTGAGGTGAACTTCTTATTTCAAACTTCTTTTGTGTTGAATATGCTTTTATGGTTGTTACTATATATCTTCTGCTTGTAATATTGCGAGGACGCAATTTCTTTAAGGAGGGGAGTCTGTAACAACCCGCATATTTATCGATTTTATATTTAAATATTTTATTTAAATATTTTATCGTTAGTCGGATTTTAGTCCGAAAAGCTACTTTTGCATACGGTCGAATTAGGACTCGAGACCACTCCCGTTGAGTTTAAAATGCCGTTTGTGACCTTTTTGAGTATAAGCTTCGATATGTTTGGAGAAAGTTGATTTCTGCTACTTTTTACTTTGGGTTTGGTTTTTGGGCTCAGCCCTATGTTAACTTATACTCCAAATCTGAGCCACTCTTCCCCACTCACCCTCATTCTCTTCTCATTTCAGGTTTTAGAGTATTAATGGTGGGAGAGATTGGAAATTAAAACTCCAAAACCCTAGTTTCCCTTGCAAATCAAATTCCTAGCTCCAAACTCAAGAAGAACCCATTGGTAAGCTTCTCTTCTTCTTCTCCAACTTGTTCTCTTACCAATTTCAGAAATTCCTAAACCTAATTTTGGGAATGTTCTTGTTTTTAGCATAGATTCAAGCTCATTTGGGTTGTGTTGAAGAGAGGTTGATTCTCCATTTGCTTTCAAGCTTCTTCTTGTTTGATTTTGAGAAAAGGTGAGATTTTTATCTCACATCTATGACTATAATTATCTTTGGTTGTTGGGTATGAATTCCTAACACTTATTCATGTGCATTTGCTCTTGATTTGGATTGGTTTTGTGAATACTCCAATTTTTGGGTTTTTAAGTCAAATTTGTGTGAAATCCTTTTATGGATGTTTGATCATGCTTTTGGTGATGCACCGAGGAGCATATAGGGCCGGGTTGCCGATTGGCATAAACCCTTAGAGCCAATGTTCGTCCGGTTGCATTTTGGAAGAGTTTGCTCTTCATTTGAATAAGGCTGAAAAACAGCCCAGGCATGATTCGGTCGACTGAACCTGAAACCCGAGAGTTTCCAGGCATGATTCATTCGACTGAAAAACTCTGCACAGTCGACTGAAACTGGAAACAGAAAGTTTCCTGAACCTGGAAAATTTCCAGGTACAGGGTCAGTCGACTGAAAACTCTGTTCAGTCGACTAAACCTGCTGTTTGAGTCCAATTTGCCTTTTTGGATTGAAATTCCAATTTAAATCGATTCGTGATAATCCTATTTGTTGTTATCATCTATTATGACTTTGATGACTCTTTTTAGGGATTTTTGAATATCCATTTCGATGGATCCTTTATCGATTTCTTTGGATTTTATTCACGTCTTCGTATGTGAATTTTTGTGATTGATTGTTCTTACAATCTTCTTCGTGATTTGTCACTTTAAAAATATAAAGGTTTTCTATAATGTAGTAAATATCAAAACTCTTTCCTCAAACGATTTCAATACTATTTTAATACCAAATTCGTTTATAAAACCGTTTTCCAATCTATTAGTATATACAAACCTTTACCTCACTCGCATGAGAAATCTAATTAAACGGCTTAGTAAAACAAGTGGTATGAAACGCTTGCGTTTACTTTGTCGGTTAATTCTTGGACTTGTTCGATTGAACCTCTTGTGACAATTTTCTAGTGGAGATTTACAGTTTGTTTGTAAATATTTAAGTTAAGCAAGTGGTTATGGGACATGAAGCTAAACTCATATATTTACTAGCTTAGTGAAATTGAAACTTCTCGATGATCATGACAATCATTTTTGTGATTTAGACTAGCAGTTGTGCGATGTCTCTTTGTCTGCTTTGTGGAGTTTCGACTCAAATTTGGTGGGGTAGCAACCCACGGTCTTCGGACCATTCGTGTGTCAGGTCTTCGGACCATTCGTGTGTCAAATTAATGGCTAGCTACTATGAGATAGCTTCTCGTTCATGTGTTACAACTGTTGGTGAGTTTTCATGCTCCCGTTCATGTGATAGGCCTCCCCCCTTTATCTTGTGAAATTTCTGGATTTCGTGTGTCGAATTCTGGAGTTTATACTTCACCTATTTTTGTGATTTCTATTGATATGATTTATCAATTCTTGTGCATAGGTGAATTTGTGTGTCATTGACTGGATTTCTTGTGTTGATTTCTGGAATTTATGTTTCGCCAACTTTGTGATTTCTATTGATATGACTTATCAATTCTTGTGCATAGGTGAATTCGTGTGTCATTAACTTGTTGTGAATACAAGCTTTGGGTATGATACCCTTTTTGGATCGTCGGGAAGATTCTTTGATATTGATTAATCGTTTGTTGATTATCATTTACATACTTATAGTTGTATGCCATTATGGATATTATACGCCTATGCCATATCTTATATGTCATTTATTGTGGCTTGGAGAATGAAATTAGGAGTATGACATTCCTTTTTATCTTGAGTAGATTATCGTGATATTGATTAATCTCTTGTTGATTTTCAATTACTTATATATATCACATCTTAGCATTGTGATTATTATGTATTTAGTCATATCTCCTATTCTATATCATGTTATCTGATATTTATAGTTAGACTGATCCGTTTATTATTTTCTTATAAATAATACTCGGGTCAGACCGAGATGTTGCAGGTGCTTCGACTTGACTTCTCATCCGGGATCAACTCCTTGACTTTTGGGTTAACTACTTAGATTAGTAGTTATTTTGTTGTATACATTTGAGATATAGACTCCTTAATGTATACTTATTCTTTTGTGTAGTTCGTGTAACTATTTTTCTTGTGATATTGTGGATCTTTTTAGACCACTACTCTGATGTACACTTCCAAGTGTAATATTCATATCTATTTTTCGCCTTTGTGATATGAATTGTCTGTGATTGATTTGTGTTATGCTTATTTCTATATTTGTTTTTCGAAGGATTTATATAGCCACCGTGTAGTAGCTTTGATTTTGTGTCGGTATGTCGGATTTCCTCTTGAAATAGAATTACACGGATGGTCGCTCCTCAACAGCCTTATTCTCCGTGCTAGTCGACAGCATTCACCATAATGACATTGGCTAGCGTGGGTATAGAGGTGGGGCGTCACAACCGCGGTCATTTAAAATAGTTTATACTTTAAAACCAGTATAAAAATTCCATTTCAAAACTATGAATATGATATCATCTTAAAACCCAAAACAATATGATATCATTTTATCCAAATATATTTCTTTTCCAAAATCATACTGCTTTAAAATTTAAAATATCTGGAAACCAAATATTTGACTTATACTTTCAAAGCATAATATTTCGAAATTTATATATTTTAAAACCATAACTTCTAAAACTTGAATGGTTTGGATATTCAACGGTATACGAAATAAATGGTTTAACTTTAAGGTTACTTTGTAAAGAAAATAATTTCCATGGCTTTACAAATATATTTCTTTATTTAAAGTCTAAACCAAAATTTTAAATACCACTTTCAAGTTCCAAAACCACTTCAATTTCTATATATATATATATATATATATATATATCCATTTGGAGTATTAATATTTCAAAACTAAAGTTGGAATTTATTCCTTCAAGAAAATTAAATGTTCTATTATTTAGTCTTGAATATTTACATAAAAATCCATAAATAAAACTCCAATTTCTAGCAATTAAATATTTTCTTCAATTAAATTATACTAGAATATTCATTTTAAATTTATCTTGGAAAAATCCAGTTATAAATATCATACCTTAAAATTTTCCAAACTTAAACATATAATATGAATTATCAAATTCCATTTCTCAATTTTCCCATTTTTATTAAATAGGTTTATACACAGCTTAAATTCAAAAATTTTAACTTCATATGTATATATATAGAAGAATAACATTTATAAAATATCAAAATTAAAAATTTTTATAAACCGTATCCCATCCAAACCATAGAAATCACTTTAAAATAATTTATATATAGACCACGGTGCCTGTATAAAATTTTCTATCATATGGTCAAGTGATACGGATATTTATCATTTCAATCCGCAATTTAAAAATAAAATTTTGCGGTTGTATATCATTTCAAACCACAACCCCGAATGAAATGAAAATGCATGATGACTTGCAGTTTATACAATATAATTATAGCATTCATTCATCCAAATATCAATCATCAATCATCAATTGCAATCATCATCCAGTTTTAAACAATCATTGATACATAGCATATGAATTATACAGGAATTAATAACAGATTATTAACTAACAGTTTCTATTCCATAATAAATTTAATGACTGTTAACTAACAGTTTATGTGCAAAAATAAATTCTACCTGTCAAATTTTATGCAATAAATAAACTAAATTAACAGTTAAGTCAAATAAATGCGATTTAACAGATATGCTGAATAAAACACGCCAACAGTCATAAATAAATTTCTACTCATATTTAAAATAAATTTAACAAACATAAAAACTTTTAGAAGTTGTGAGTGGGTTAAAACACTCACCTTTTGAATTTAAATTGAAATTAAATTCAATTTAAACTCAAAAATTCGACGGTCTCCGAATCAGTCCAAACCAGCGTCAACAGATCTAGAATTTAATTACAATCCTAACGAAAAAAAATTCGTGTGAAACTGAGGTCGTATGTAGAAGTTATTAGATTTAAACGATTTGAAAACAAAATTAAATTAAATAAATAACCAAACATCTACCTTAACAAATACATCTGAGCCACGTCACTAATCACGCAACAGCAACCGTTCCTTTCCTCCCTTCAGAAACGCGACCGAGACAGCATGCATCCACGAAAACTCCCACCGTTGACCGCCTCTAGCCCACGCGTAGGGCCCCCATACGTCACGCCACTACCACCGCCACACTCCTCTTCTCCGGCCGCACCCAAGGCCTAAGTCCGACCTCCCAATTCGTTGCCGGCCGCCGCGCTAATTTAAACCCTAAATTGCAAAATCCGGTCGCCACGGCCAACAATCGATGATGCGACCACTACCAAACAACTCCAGGTGCTGACCTCTCCAAAACCCAGAAAGCAATTGCTCGATTGTTGCCCCAATCGAAAACGCCCAATCTCGCTTAGGGTTTCGAATTTTAACAGCTTTGACTGAGATTTTCGATTGATTTGAAAACTATTACAAAAAACGAATCACACCATAAGGTTACGCTCTTCGAGGGCTACAACATATATTTTTCTAGAATTTTTCTGGAGGGTTTGAATTTTTATTTGAAATTTTGAACTGAAATAGATCTAGGTTTGCATCCATTTGAGGAGGAGAAGGAACTGAAGAAAAGAACGTACAGACAAATGATAGAAGATGAAGGCTAGGGTTTATGATCGTCTATTTATAAGTAGGGTTGGATTGGAGTAGATAGACCAGATAGATGAACGTACGGAACAAACTATGGCCCAAAAAGCCCGTTCTAACCCCGGAACAAAATTTATTAAACCCATATATCCAAATAGGTATTTTAAAATATTCTGAGCGCGATGGAAAAAGTTTCACGTCCAAATTTGATTGTATGAAGAAGTTATGCTGAAAACAAAATTTCCAAATTGATTTCAAATTGATTTCAAATTGATTTTAATTAAATCAATTTCAAGGGGTTTCGCGTCCGTACAATCAAACGACAGGTCCGATCGATACGAAACTTGAAACCCTACAATAATTCACTGATACGGATCCGATGAAACTGGTTTCGTCGAAATCAGAGTCCGTGGCCAAAATGGAAAATTTTTATATTCATTAAATAAATTAAAATAAATTATAAAAATCCAATTTTAAAATAAAATTCTAAAATTGGCCAAATTTTATCGTTTATATTACTCATAATCAATTTAAATGATTTAACAGGTTTAGATGTGAATTAAAAGTTGATAAGTCTAAAAATTTCAGTGTTAATTCCTCTGCTTCCTTATAATTAGAAATTATAAATTAAATTCTCAAAAACCCATTATTAGGTTTTCAACTTTTATATTCTCAACTTTTATCCAAAATAAGGATGCCACTAACATTGATTCATGATTTCACATTATTTTCCTCAAAGTCCATTTTAAATTTCAATAACGTACTATTCAACCATTAAATTCCATTTTACTGTGCAATAAATGCAATTGTTGAATTTGATACTCTAATTAAATTTATAAATCCTGCTTTCTAAAATCTATATCAACAAATGGTCCAATTATAAATAGAATTAGCATTAACTTCATCTTATAGAATTAACTACTTCAATTACAAACAAATCTACGCTAACTGCACAATTTAAATCAATTAATTGTGATTAAGTCTACATTAAATGTTATAAATTATACATTTGAACCTCAATAAATTCGTTTATTGAATAAAAATCTTTCTATTCAGTAAATAGACATTTTATGGGTATAAATAACATTTGAATTATAATACATTTCATTAGTGCATGTTTTATTTCCTATAAATTCCCCTTTATTTACTAGAACACATTAACACAACAAAATAATTAATTTAGATTTATTTCAATCGATGTCCATACTTAACTTAATATACTCAATAAATGGTTAACTTAAAAAAATTGTTACCCTTTTATATTCAAATTCACTTACAACATCAATAACAACAATGTTGCCATAGATTTAGATTCAACTAAATAAATTAGATGAATGGGTAAAATTTTGTAATTATCCCCAATGCCAAATATATTTATGCATTAATTACTACTTATTATTATGAATTCATTTATTAATTTATTAGTTGCCTTTGTCTTCTTATATCCTATTTACTACCAAACTTCCTACATAGTTATAGTTTATCAATATATACATACCTAGGCAAATCAAGTTCTTGTCCTTTCTGTTATTTCAATTAAATCCGGTATGCACAAATAAATTATTAATTAACCTATTCCTACAAAATTATTTACATACATTCAGTTTCAAATTTTTTTATAGAATTAAATTCTAATTACTTACAACTTAATCCATCAATTACATATTCTATCCAAACATGCATTTAAATCTTTTTATTTTAAATAAATTTATTCAATGTTGACATCCACTAAATAAAATTTACTTTCATTTATATAGTTGCAATTCAATTCAGTTATTATTTCATTAATACTATTTCCGATTTATATCCTCCAGTATTAATTTCACAAACCAAATTAATCAACATATTATAACTTATAACCACAAATGCCATTTTACGTTATTTCAGTCTATTGCCATATAAACATTTAAATTGTTAACCTTTAATTACAGTTACCATATCTAATTCCTACATTTACTCAAATAAAATCTTAAGACTTTTATTTCATTCTAAATTAGATTAGAAATCATATTAAATTAACTCATTTAATATCATCAAATTTAACGGGTCGTTACACTCCCCCCCACTCAAAACTTTTCGTCCCCGAAAAGGAAAAAGAAGGGAGAAGGAAGAATTTAATAAATAGTACATCTAATTTCAAATATTATCTTATAAACCATAATTTACTAAATTTATTACCTTAAATAAAATATACCCGTTTTATAATCATTATATCCTTTTATAGTTAAATAATTAAAGTTTGGAAAGCATTTTCAACATAATTCTAAGTCTAAAATTTACGGAAATTTTGGCAGAGTCTCCTTTGTACGGAGAGGCTCGAGAGAAAATAAAATATTTAATATAAAAAATATCATATATAATATTCAAACTTACTATATCCCAACCCGGGAAAAATATACAAAATAGCCCTATAACCCGTAATCCGAAGCGTACCTATTTGTTGGGCAATTTACGCTTATTATTATGGAACCAAAAGCAGTAGCAGTTGCTTCCATAACCTGCATTTTACTTATAAAAATCCAAAGGTTTAACAATTTATCACAAGTGAAATATTTAAGTGGTTACAATCACTAACAACAAAGAATACAACGACCATCAATTTCAACAAACCGCATACACAACAAAACAAACAATCATTCAATCAAACACGCAAATAGTTGTTCGGGTTCAAAACTTGAAATGGTACGGAATGAAAAATAACTATCAAGTGCATCATTTACTCAACAGTTTTAGATGGGACAAAATAGATTATTTATTCATCCAACAACTTCAAATTTCCTTACCCAACCAACCCTAAATCAAACAATAACAATTAAAACCAACAAATCAAATTAACTCATTATAAATTTTTATTTCATACATTAGCTGTTTGATCTTCTCATTCATATAACAGTTTATCTTTTATTTTCATTTATTTTCACTCATATACCACATAAATTATCTTTTTATAATCTACATTTATTTCTAACAACTTTTAATTTTATTTACTCATCAGTGGTTGTTTCCTTTATTTTTACTTATTACTTACAGTTATTCATTTTTATTTATTCAGGTTATGTAAGTTTCTTTTATTTGTATTACATTTAATGCACTTCTCAATTTAAATCATTTATTCTATGCTTACATTTATATTATATTATATTATAGCAACCCTTTTTAATTTCACTTAAATTCTTAACCTTATAACATCCATTCTTATAAATAAAGGATTTTATTAATTCATTAACTAGGGTTTGCAGCCATTTATTATATTACCTACTTTTATTATTAACTAGTAGCCTTTATATCATACTTAATTTTATAACCCTACACATCAATCCTTATTTATTAAAGTATTTCATTTTATTTACTTAAGTTTAAATCACTTATTTATAATACTTACCTTTAATTTTAGTAAAATTCCAATCATAACTTAAGTTTATACCATTAAATTCTCATTTATAATAGCAATTCATTGAATACTTCATTATTTCCAAAATTTTCTGCTTGTATAATATTCTATTCCAATCTCTACTTTAACATTTCAACTTTTCATATGTGGTAAGTTATATATATTAAAGAAAATGCAAAAGAACTTATACAAGTTTTATCTCATCTTTTAATTAATTTAATGTTCAATAAATCTTTAATTTTTCCCTTATAAGTTAAAAATTTAACTTCCTTTATAGCTTAGCATTTTAGTATCTTATTTTATTTAGGGTTTCAATTATTAATTAAATTCTGTTTCACTACCATAATTGAAATAATTAATTAATGGAAATTAAGAATTAAATTTCGGGTTAAATTTCAATAGATAAGTATATTTTTATAACTTATATACCTCTAATTATATTTAAAACAATTAAAATTTAGATATTTTCAAAATAAATCTGCAGTAGAATTTACTACAGTGGCCTTTCCCCTTCGAAACTCGAAAATGAAAATCGATGATGCGGCCGCCATCACCGGAATTATTTTCCAGCGACAGAGAGGAAAGTACATAACTTATTTTCTTCAAAATCTTCTTTAAAACAATTCTTCCGAATTATAATGAAATATTTATGTCGGAAAATATTTATAAACAATATTATTATACTTCAAAATCCTTTGAAAGCAAATTTCAAAATCCCGGACTTAAGTTCGAAAATTTCCAAATTTCATTGATTTTAAATTCAATCTTATTTACCTATTATATATAAATTTTATTCCTAACAGCCAATCTATTGCAACCAAACATATATATATATATATATATATATAATATCATTTAAAAATTTATTTTATATATAGAAAATATAATAGGCAAAATTTATTTCATTCACCTATATTAAAAACAGATATTATGTCGGTCTGTCCTATTAAGTGTTTAGAAATCCCTATTGATGTCATAGCGTCCCATGCACCAATCAGAATTTATAAATACAAAACGGAACAGATTAACACAATATCAAAATCTTTTTTATAACACTAACAAATACGCTCTCTCATATATATACTCTCAGCGACTCCCATACGGTATTACTACCCTATTAACAAAGAGTCAAACCCCACAAAGCCAAGGTTTATCGCTAAACCAAAGCTCTGATACCAACTGTAACGTCCCGCCTTTTCGCACACTTTAAACCGACATACATGACGATTCAAACCATACGGAAGGGCGGATTGTTATGAGGTAAATAAGAAAAACAGAGAAGAAATAAAACAAAACAGAATCTCACAGCGGAAGGATAAAATATAATAATCAAATATACAGTTCATGAAACTGTTTTACAAAATATTTTATTTTACTTGTACAATGAATATCAGAGTTACCCATACCAATACTATCAATGCAGCGGAATTAAATGGTGTAGTGAAATAATATAGTAGATACTAGTAATACAAATCTTTGTCTTCGTCCTCCAGAGCTAAATCCTCAAATCCTGAAACGCTCGGACTGACCCGAGCGAATTTGAAAAGACAAAAACACTCGAGTCAGAACTAAAAGATCTTATGTGAGTAAAATTAACAGAAATAAATATGAGTATAGTAACTCAAGAGATGCTCGGGATTTACATCTCCTAAGGGTCCGTTAAACTATTTACTATGTAGTATATTGCGCTATTATAATAATGTCTATTTATAAAATAAACTTACTTTTTAATAGCGCTAAGGGGTTACCCATATAGCCCTTAACACGGAATATATTCCCATAGTCTATACAGTACCGTAATCTCCCCCGTAATGGGCGTCGTCAGAGGGCAATCCATAGGTATGGTACAAAACAAAACTCGTAGTAAAGGCTCGGTATGGTAGGTGACACGGCACAACTAGGCAATGCCTGGGTAGATATACCAATTGCTATGCGGGCTGGTGGAAACGCGCAGCGCGCAACTGCCGCCCACCTCGAACAAACTCCCCCAAAATCAGAAATAAAAGTTGCCACTGAATCAATCCAAAGTCAAAGTATAATATTGAAGAGGGGTGTCCGATCAAAGGAATGACCTCATTAGCCCGAGAATCGCTCCTGTTTTAGCCACCTTATGCCAACTCACGGGAGTCGGGTCCACGTATTTACCTTACAGGAAACGCCGCCACCAACCTACTTCATTCTGGTATCTCCACCGCGTACACGGTTAGTCAAAGTGGTTTTCGGTATCGACAGAGAGTATGTCCATATCCGATCCCGATCTCTTTGCCAACCAATCGTTATTATAACACCGCGATCATTTAAAATAGTTTATACTTTAAAACCAGAATAAAAATTCCATTTCAAAACTATGAATACGATATCATCTTAAAACCCAAAACAATATGATATCATTTTATCCAAATATATTTCTTTTCCAAAATCATACTGCTTTAAAATTTAAAATATCTGGAAACCAAATATTTGACTTATACTTTCAAAGCATAATATTTCGAAATTCATATATTTTAAAACCATAACTTCTAAAACTTGAATGGTTTGGATATTCAACGGTATACGAAATAAATGGTTTAACTTTAAGGTTACTTTGTAAAGAAAATAATTTCCATGGCTTTACAAATATATTTCTTTATTTAAAGTCTAAACCAAAATTTTAAATACCACTTTCAAGTTCCAAAACCACTTCAATTTCTATATATATATATATATATCCATTTGGAGTATTAATATTTCAAAACTAAAGTTGGAATTTATTCCTTCAACCAAATTAAATGTTCTATTATTTAGTCTTGAATATTTACATAAAAATCCATAAATAAAACGCCAATTTCTAGCAATTAAATATTTTCTTCAATTAAATTATACTAGAATATTCATTTTAAATTTATCTTGGAAAAATCCAGGTATAAATATCATACCTTAAAATTTTCCAAACTTAAACACATAATATGAATTATCAAATTCCATTTCTCAATTTTCCCATTTTTATTTAATAGATTTATACACAGCTTAAATTCAAATTTTTTAACTTCATATGTATATATATAGAAGAATAACATTTATAAAATATCAAAATTAAAAATTTTTATAAACCGTATCCCATCCAAACCATAGAAATCACTTTAAAATAATTTATATATAGACCACGGTGCCTGTATAAAATTTTCTATCCTATGGTCAAGTGATACGGATATTTATCATTTCAATCCGCAATTTAAAATTAAAATTTTGCGGTTGTATATCATTTCAAACCACAACCCCGAATGAAATGAAAATGCATGATGGCTTGTAGTTTATGCAATATAATTATAGCATTCATTCATCCAAATATCAATCATCAATCATCAATTGCAATCATCATCCAATTTTAAACAATCATTGATACATAGCATATGAATTATACAGGAATTAATAACAGATTATTAACTAAAAGTTTCTATTCCATAATAAATTTAATGACTGTTAACTAACAGTTTATGTGCAAAAATAAATTCTACCTGTCAAATTTTATGCAATAAATAAACTAAATTAACAGTTAAGTTAAATAAATGCGATTTAACAGATATGCTGAATAAAACACGCCAACAGTCATAAATAAATTTCTACTCATATTTAAAATAAATTTAACAAACATAAAAACTTTTAGAAGTTGTGAGTGGGTTAAAATACTCACCTTTTGAATTTAAATCGAATTTCAGTTCAATTTAAACTCAAAAATTCGACGGTCTCCGAATCAGTCCAAACTAGCGTCTACAGATCTGGAATTTAATTACGATCCTAACGAAAAAAAATTCGTGTGAAACTGAGGTTGTATGTAGAAGTTATTAGATTTAAACGATTTGAAAACAAAATTAAATTAAATAAATAACCAAACATCTACCTTAACAAATACATCTGAGCCACGTCACTAATCACGCAACAGCAACCGTTCCTTTCCTCCCTTCAGAAACGCGACCGAGACAGCATGCATCCATGAAAACTCCCACCGTTGACCGCCTCTACCCCACGCGTAGGGCCCCCATTCGTTACGCATCTACCACCGCCACACTCCTCTTCTCCGGCCGCACCCAAGGCCTAAGTCTGGCCTACCAATTCGTTGCTGGCCTCCGTGCTAATGTAAGCCCTAAATTGCAAAATCCGGTCGCCACGGCCAACAATCGATGATGCGACCACTACCAAACAACTCCAGGTGCTGACCTCTCCAAAACCCAGAAAGCAATTGCTCGATTGTTGCCCCGATCGAAAACGCCCAATCTCGCTTAGGGTTTCGAATTTTAACAGGTTTGACCGAGACTTTCGATTGATTTGAAAACTATTACAAAAAACGAATCACACCATAAGGTTACGCTCTTCGAGGGCTACAACATATATTTTTCTGGAGGGTTTGAATTTTTATTTGAAATTTTGAATTGAAATAGATCTAGGTTTGCATCCATTTGAGGAGGAGAAGGAACTGAAGAAAAGAACGTACAGAAAAACTATAGAAGATGGAGGCTAGGGTTTATGATCGTCTATTTATAAGTAGGGTTGGATTGGAGTAGATAGACAAGATAGATGAACGTACGGAACAAACTACGGCCCAAAAAGCCCGTTCTAACCCCGGAACGAAATTTAATAAACCCATATATCCAAATAGGTATTTTAAAATATTCTGAACGCGATGGAAAAAGTTTCACGTCCAAATTTGATTGTATGAAGAAGTTATGCTGAAAACAAAATTTCCAAATTGATTTCAAATTGATTTTAATCAAATCGATTTCAAGGCGTTTCGCGTCCGTACGATCAAACGACAGGTCCGATCGATACGAAACTTGAAACCCTACAATAATTCACCGATACGGATCCGATGAAACTGGTTTCGTCGAAATCCGAGTCCGTGGCCAAAATGGCAAATTTTTATATTCATTAAATAAATTAAAATAAATTATAAAAATCCAATTTTAAAATAAAATTCTAAAATTGGCCAAATTTTATCGTTGATATTACTCATAATCAATTTAAATGATTTAACAGGTTTAGATGTGAATTAAAAGTTGATAAGTCTAAAAATTTCAGTGTTAATTCCTCTACTTCCTTATAATTAGAAATTATAAATTAAATTCTCAAAAACCCATTATTAGGTTTTCAACTTTTATATTCTCAACTTTTATCCAAAATAAGGATGCCACTAACATTGGTTCATGATTTCGCATTATTTTCCTCAAAGTCCATTTTCAATTTCAATAACGTACTATTCAACCATTAAATTCCATTTTACTGTGCAATAGATGCAATTGTTGAATTTGATACTCTAATTAAATTTATAAATCCTGCTTTCTAAAATCTATATCAACAAATGGTCCAATTATAAATAGAATTAGCATTAACTTCATCTTATAGAATTAACTACTTCAATTACAAACAAATCTACGCTAACTGCACAATTTAAATCAATTAATTGTGATTAAGTCTACATTAAATGTTATAAATTATACATTTGAACCTCAATAAATTCGTTTATTGAATAAAAATCTTTCTATTCAGTAAATAGACATTTTATGGGTATAAATAACATTTGAATTATAATACATTTCATTAGTGCATGTTTTATTTCCTATAAATTCCCCTTTATTTACTAGAACACATTAACACAACAAAATAATTAATTTAGATTTATTTCAATCGATGTCCATACTTAACTTAATATACTCAATAAATGGTTAACTTAAAAAAAATTGTTACCCTTTTATATTCAAATTCACTTACAACATCAATAACAACAATGTTGCCATAGATTTAGATTCAACTAAATAAATTAGATGAATTGGTAAAATTTTGTAATTATCCCCAATGCCAAATATATTTATGCATTAATTACTACTTATTATTATGAATTCATTTATTAATTTATTAGTTGCCTTTGTCTTCTTATATCCTATTTACTACCAAACTTCCTACATAGTTATAGTTTATCAATATATACATACCTAGGCAAATCAAGTTCTTGTCCTTTCTGTTATTTCAATTAAATCCGGTATGCACAAATAAATTATTAATTAACCTATTCCTACAAAATTATTTACATACATTCAATTCCAATTTTTTTTATAGAATTAAATTCTACTTACTTACAACTTAATCCATCAATTACATATTCTATCCAAACATGCATTTAAATCTTTTTATTTTAAATAAATTTATTCAATGTTGACATCCACTAAATAAAATTTACTTTCATTTATATAGTTGCAATTCAATTCAGTTATTATTTCATTAATACTATTTCCGATTTATATCCTCCAGTATTAATTTCACAAACCAAATTAATCAACAAATTATAACTTATAACCACAAATGCCAATTTACGTTATTTCAGTCTATTGCCATATAAACATTTAAATTTTTAACCTTTAATTACAGTTACCATATCTAATTCCTACATTTACTCAAATAAAATCTTAAGACTTTTATTTCATTCTAAATTAGATTAGAAATCATATTAAATTAACCCATTTAATATCATCAAATTTAACGGGTCGTTGCATTGTTGCTCATTTCCAACTCTTGGATTTGAAATTTGATTTCACCGACTATTTTGAAGGTTCGAGCAATTCCAAATCAAGGTTTAAATTTTTAATACTAAGAAATTGCGAAGAGTATAAAATATTTGGTAAAAAATATAAGTTTAGTTTTGTATGTTTAAAGTATGAAGAGTATGACTTAAGTAAATTTGAAACTTTTGTTAAATGAATAATTTGAAAAAGGAAAATTGGATTTTTCATATAGAAATAAATAGTTTAAAGGTTTTAAAGGGATAATTATAAATTTAGAAACCATTTTGAGTATAATTGATTTTGAGAAGAATATTTGGTTTTGAAATTAGATTGGAATTAAAACCAGTACTTATATGGTGACTTTGGAAATGAATTTTTTTGACCTAAATTTTGTTGATTTGGAAATTTGGATAATTTTCTAAACCTATTGTTTAAGAAACTTTGAAATTGAATATATTTAATTTGGAAGAAAATTTGGTGAAATCATATATGATCTTGAAACTGAAATGTTATTGAAACGAGAAAAAATTTGAGAACCTTGATTTACTAAACACTTGATTTGGGAGTTATCGAACTTATATAAAACTGTATAGTACGAAATTGATTTGAAACCTATTGATTTGAAAGGTACTCAATTTGGAAAGAGAAATTTTATACAATCGAAGTCTATATAAGACTGATTTGATATACTATTGATTGGGAAAGTATTCGATTGAAAATGGAATCCTATATATAATGGGCTTTATGTAAGTATGATATTTGAAAGTGATTTGAAAAGGTACTATATGATACATATTTTCGAAGTGAAGGTATGGAAAATGCCTTCTGCTTGATATCCGCTTTATGGCCACATTATGGATTCATTCTATCGATATTATTCCCTCTGATTTTTGGTTTTCCGGATGTGATACTCGAGTGTCCCACCATGGCGTAACTCATGGTTTTTTTTTCTCGCGACTGCATAGCGCAACTGCCTGGCTGAGATGGCCTAGGGGTACGGATTGTTTCCAGGGGGATCTAGGCGTAACCATCGTGTATCCTGCAATCTATGTAGGTCGCATTAGTAGCGAAACTGCCTGGCTGAGACAGCCTAGGGCTACGGATTGTTTCCTGGGGGATCCAGGCGTAACCATTGTGTATCCTGCACCCTACTAGTCATCATGGCGTAACTCGCAGGGCTAAGAAAGCTTACAGATACGGATTGTTTCCTATGGGATCCAGGCGTAACCATTGTGTATCTACAAACCATGGTTAGACAAAGGTTTTGCTTTGGTTATTTTGTTTGGATTGTACTTTCCATATCTGTTTTTAAAGGGTTTTCAAGTATTTTTACTGGTTGTTGAAACAGGTCTACTAAGTACTTGAAGAATTCTAGCTTTGCGCCTGATCAACGCATGGTCAGAGTCTGCAAGAACGAGGATAAACTTGTTGAAACATCGAGTTATAAAAGTATTTTCGAAAGGAAAATTGGTTTCGACATAAAAGTATTTTTTTTGATAAGGTATTTTATTATAAAAGTATTTCCAACAAGAAATTTTGTATTAATCTTTGAAATTGAAATTCTTTTGGTTTGAAATTAACTATTCGTGCCCGATACTATTCTTTTGAATCTACCTTATCTGCTCAGCTTTAGTTATTCACCTTGATTCAGTTTTCCAAATCTACCTTCTTTCCTTGTTGGATATTTCCTTTTTAAATATTGTTTATTTATATACTACATGGTATAATAGAAAATTTTTAGTGTTTCAGAAGTTATTAATTAATTATAACATATTTAAAGAGAATGATTATTAATTTATCTATAATGTTGGAAGTATCTTGAGATAAATAATTTTTTGTTATAAATTTTGGATTTAATATTTTCAATAGCTTCATTGTAAATATAAGTAATAATGTAAATAATTGTTTTCAAAGTAGTTTTGAAAAGTATTAAAGTATTAAAGAAAATTAAATTTCAAATGAAGTTTTTAAATGAATATTTCAAGTAAAATTTGTATAGTTTTAAATTAATTGTTTATCTTGTACTTCAATCTATTTTTTCTTTCTATTTGTTGCTATTCCCCTACCTCCTTCCTTTTCGGGGACGAAAAGTTTTGAGTGTGGGAGAGTGTAACAACCTATAAATTTTTAAACGAATTTTAATAACGTATTTAATTGAATTTTTGATAAATTTTAAATAATAATATTTTGAAATAAAAATTTAATATTTGGATTTCATATAATTAAATATAAGTAGTGAATAAATAAGAAAACCTATAAATTTAGATTACATTACTTGTTAATTAATTTGGGCGTACGTTCGTTTTGATTATTGCATCTATTGTATGCACTCTTTGATTTCATATCTTAAATGTTAAAAATCAAATCAGCACGTGCATTTTTTAAAAAAAAGAATTAAAACCCTACCTCCAATTCACTTGTAAAATTTCCACTTTCATTTGCGTCTCCGTATTTAATAGGAATAAAAATCTTTGATTTCCTGACCGTTTCAAAATCTCTTCCCATCTTCATTTTTTCAATGTAGTTCAGATTTGGAAAAAAGGGTAATGGGTATCGATCCGAAATTTTAGACCAATATAAAATTCTATTTTTTATAAATATTGAACAAAATTTGATAGAAACAAAAATAATGGGAATAATAATAGTTTATATGAGATTTACAATTTGAATTAAAAAAGCAAATGTTAAGAATTTAACAATAATTGTTAATTGTAAATATTGATCTATTGAATAAAATTAAAGAGGAAACAATAGTTTAATTGTATTGTTGTAATTCAAATAAGTTAACCTCTAACAAATGAACTAAAATTGATAACTAATGGATATGTTGAGTTATTTGAAATTATTAAATAATGTTTGATTTATTGTTAATAAAAAGAAGTAGTTGAATTAGATTTTTATTTGATTTTAATACGAAACTAATATTTGTATTTGTTGAAATCTTTCCATTAAGGAAAGATAATGTATTAAAATGAACATTTAATATGTTAGTTAACATAATAATATTTTATTTATAAGTTTTAAAAGAGAAAATTATTTCAAAATGTTTTCCAAATATAATAATTATTATAAGAAAGATATTTTGAAATAAAAGTAATAGGTTGTATTCTGTGAATTTACAATTTTTTTATTTACTATAAAGAAGTAGATTGTTGTTATTATTTTATAGGTTAATTTAATGATTTAAAAGTTAATATGGTTTCAATTGGGACTAAAATTTATTTTGACGTTAAATAATAAATTTTACTGTAGCCTTGCATTTTAAGTGGGAAAGAAATCATTTCCATAGACGTTCAATTTCTTTTAAATCTAGTTTTGATAAGTTACGTGTAAATTTGTACGCTTCCCTTTTTCCTCATTTTTATAATAGGAATAAAAATTCGCGTAGCAGTTTCAAGAAAATTTATTTTTCTTTAGAAGTTCAAAATCCATTTCAAGATTGTTTGAAATTCACGTGTATAAGTGTCTCTTCTTTTCCATTTACTCCTTTGCAATTAATAGGAACAAAATCTTTGATTTTCCTAACCATTCAAACGAAATTCTTTTATTTCCTTAATGTTCCTATACCACTAATTAGTACGTTTCTTTATTTAATCTATCCAACCAATTATCTCCTAAATCAAATATCGTGTGCAAATTCCTCATGACAGGAATTATTTCGTGCCGTTTCTCCAAGAATCGATACTAGTTTCATTTAAATACTCAACCTTGTATGCAAATAATTTTCACCACCTTCCCATTTTATAAATATTTCTTGCGTTTTAATCAATGCATTTACTTCCTAATCAATTTTAAACGTGTACAAAATGCTTGCCAAAGATTTTTTGCAGTTTCCTTTTGCTAAATTCACGCAATCAATACCACTGTAAATATTCGCTCAAATCTTTCTTGCCTATATTCTCTCACCTCAATCAATGCAATCGTGTATAATTGATAAATTTATTTCTTGCCTATATTCTCTCACTTCAATCAATGTAATCGTGTATAAATATAAGCCTCGTACACAAATAGTTTTCAATTGCATCTCCACATTTTCTCCATTTCTTCTTGCGTGCGTGAGCTTTGAAGGTATGGCCTCTATTTTCTTCTTTTTATTTTACATATTTTTTTCCATGCTTTGCTTCTCCCCTCCCTGTCCTCTGCTTCCAATATATTTGACAAACCCATCTTTATTTTTCAACTCGCATTCACAAATTTTCACATTTTAACAGTCTCTATTTAATTTATATTTTAGCATAAACTATATCTACATATTTTTTTATGTTTAATGCTTATGTGAATTTTAAGCCAAGCTTTTCAGAGACATATATATACGTTAGTCTTATATCTTATTTGTTATTATAAAATATTAGTAATATACATATTTTGAAAATATAATTAGATTTTTATTCCTGTTCGAATATAACATATATTAGTATAGCAGCCGAGTGTTATAAAAGCATTAGTGATTTATGTTGTAAAATTAAAAATTTAAATGTATAATTTTCTTCTCGATTCTAGTGTATATATATAAAGTATGTTTTGTTTTTTTCCCTCTTTTCTGTAGTGCTTTCATAATGTATGGTCTATATATATATATATATATAGATTGTTTTTCTCAGTATATGCTTTGAATTTTGAGTAAAATATATATAAATATGTTATTTTAAAATGCGTATTTTAAATAAGTGATGATTTTTATATATATTATGCGTATATTTTATTTTGTGTGTGTGTTTAAATGTAATATAGATTTAAGAGTAAAAACGTTTATGTGTTTAAATTTAAGTATTGATTTTTCAATAATATGATGATGTTTTGTTTTAATATGTATTTTAAATTTAATATCTGTTTCAAACAATGTGAATATTTTATTTGAATATCCTTCTTAAATTAAATTTATTGAAATTTTAAAGAAATTTAAATAACACATATAATATCTACTCTATTTATATCAAACCGATTAATTTTTTTTCATCGTTTTCTATCTATCAGCTATGTCATCAAATTTATGACACGAAGGTCCAACATATGAACGGAAGGTCTAGTACTGGTATTTGACCAGAAGATCCAACATATGTCCCGAAGGTCCAACATAGTGGCTCGAAAGCACACAAAATCATCAAATAGCAATTATTTCAATTAACGAGTCCAGAATTAACCGAAATAGTAAAAGTGTGGTTCCATACTCCGCACTTTTACTAAATCGTTTAAATCTCTTCATCGTTTCCTTGAAAGTGCAAAATTGTTTATTTTATAAAAATACATTTCATGTTCTCAAATGGACAAGTCCGGAATTAAGCGAATCAGTAAAAGTAAGAGTTCATAGTCCTCAATTTTTCTGAAGCGTTTAAATCGCTTCCTTATTCTTTTGAAAGCGCAAACTGTAAAATTTTTGAAAACAATTTTATTTTAAAACGATTTTTAAGCATGTGATTAAAACAGTAACAACTATGGCAATTTCAACGAGGAAATTGCGTATCTCAAAACAACGTAAAAATGGATTCCGAAACAGTGTTGCGGGATAAGCGCTTAAAAATTCACTTTTAAAATTACCGGTTACTCACTTTAAAATAACCGTAAATTTTTTTTCCCACCAAAATGTCGATAACACACACACTTCGAAATTTTAATACCGGTGTAAAAATCTCGTTATTAAAAATAACGGTAACCAATTTTTCCATTAAAACAACACGGGATTCACGTGAATAAATTTAACTCACGTGTATAAAAGTAGAGTGGAAAATATTGATAAATTGCATACTTAGACTTACTTTTCCAAATCACAAAATGCCTTAACTAACTGGAAATGTAATATACACGTGCACACTCCCTTGTTTTACCCAAACATAATTAAATTGAAGATGGTCAGGCACTCTACTAAATACAATTCATGCACGCACTAATTTTATAGCCTGGGCATCCAACTTGGCTTATGAATCCATGCGCAACATATGTCAGGTTATCTAACCTGAATTATGACTTGCGAAAATCTAATGAAATTGCATGTTTCAGGGACAGTGCACATATATATTAAAAGTAGTATGCTAATATTCAACACACACGTATGCACTTCACAAAACACCTACATTTATTTACACGTAACCCCGCTAGCCTCCACTATTATGACGACCGCCCATGACTCCCGCACCAAAACAAGAGAAAAGAGCGCTGAAGGGCGTGCCAGGTAGCCATGGACAGTAGTCAGGGTAAAATAAGCATCGTAGAAACTCTATCGCATAACTCACAGCGCATGGATAAAATACAATAGAGAAATATATATATATATATATATATTGAAGCTTCATAACAGGAAATCATCATATAAGCATCACAGTAGTTTGATACAATCATCCGGGCAAATCCATACATCAAAGCCTCACTACATAGCACTCAGAATATATACAAGCAGCGGAACACCCAGTACAAATAGTAAGAAAACTAATATGCAAAGCCTCCTGCTCGTCTTCGTCATCATCAGCGTAGATCTCCAAGAACAGCACCTGTCACCTGCTACCTAGTCTGCCCATCCCAACATGGATGAACAGCCCAAGGTAATAAGAGGAGACATAAAACCTTGAGTCAGACAAAGTCTTAGTGAGTAGTAAATCGACTATCAAACATACCAAAAGAGCAAAAGGAATAAAAGGAATAGGAACCAAACCGTCCCACTCCACCTCTTTCTACAGTGATAGCCCCCAGACACACACTAAGGAAAAGCAAGCATAATATAGCAGATAATTAAAGTAAAGCAATAATCACTCGAGTCAAGGGCGATGCTTTCCAAATACAAACCCCCAAGGCCTAAACCAAGATCAGATAAGCACCCAGAAAATACCGCTCTTGAGACCGAATGATAATACAACCAAACATCCATGACTCTGGCTATCACTGTTATCATTGCCATGATTTCACCGTTAATTGAATGACCACCTGTCAAGGGCTAATGGTAACCCCGGTTCTAGACATAACTCCGCACGTCGTCGCAGCCCGTGCCTAGGAATTTTCGCAACTACCTAGAGTACTAGCACGTCGTCGCAGCCCGTGCTTGGAATGTCGTCGCAGCCCGTTCCAACATACTCTTGCTTTGAGCATGCTAGAACCTTCAACAACGATAAGATCTTAGCCTCCTAGTCATCCTCCTCGACGACTATTTCCATACTAGCTCAAGCGCCTCTCAAGCTAACCATTATCACCTACCCGGATTGCATTACCGAGTTATCAACATAACTTTGCACGTCGTCGTAGCCCGTGCTTGGAACGTCATCATAACCCGTCCCAACCCAACATCATGGTTTGCCTCCTCGCATCATGGCAAAGTCCCATCTCAACATCATCCAATCCATACATATGAGCTTCAACATCCGCTTCATATGCCATAAGCAGCTTTCACCATTCAAGAGCCTTTCCACTTAGCTTTCGAATCATCTTCAATCATCTTGTTCCAAATCAACTACTAGCTAACTTGGAAACAATCAAATCAATCATACAATCAAACAGTCAATCATTTAAACAAGATCTAATGAGCAATATCAACTATAATGGCAATTTCGTAAATAAATGAGCATAAGTCTAACATGCATGAATCATAGGTTTTTAGCATAGATCTATCAAATATAAAACATGGGTTTTGTCTCTAATACTTGATAAATGAACATGCATAAGTAAACATCTTCACAAACAATGAATCTACACTTGGATCTAAGGAAAATGCACAAAATCACTATCTACAACACTCCAACAAACCACCAATCCAATATACTCCTTTGGGTCCGCGTGAGAGATAACTACCACTCACCAAATCACCTAAACACCTCAAAAAAACTAAACACTTCAGATCTGGACAGCGAAGATCAAGGCTTGATCCGGCGAAATCTCGCTTAAAACGATGAAATCTAACTTCGTTGGATGAAGATCTTCAACTTTGGTACTTGAATCTTTGATCTCAATCTTCGATCTTGGATGGATGTTAAAACTAGATTGGAATGGAGAAAAGAAGATGAAGAAATGTTGAAGTCGAGTTCCCAAAATGGCAGCACTTCGTCGCTTCAAAAACCGGTGCCAAAAAGTGAGCCAAACCCCTCTATTTATAGGCTGAAAACTCCTTAGGTCGTAACTCGTAGGCTCAGTTTTAGGTCGTCGCCGACCTAAGAAATCTCCGACCTAACATAGGTCGCTGCCGACCCATGCCATCCTGCGACCTAGTACGCGCATGTCCAACCCAATGCGCGACTCAACTACCCCGACCCACGACCTAAAACACAAGCGCATGCAAGACCCAACGACTCACAACTCATCTCAACAGTGCAGCCTAATGACCTAACAATCTAACGACTTAAGCCCAAGGCCGACCTAACGACTTATAACATTAACGACCTATGACTCATCACTAAGTCGCTACCAACTTAGTATGTTCAGTCCTAACTCACGCGACCTAAAAACCCTGCCGACCTATCTTCCCTAGCGACCTAACTCCTAGCCGACTCAACGACCTAACGAGATAACACCCTGCCGACCCAAGCCCCTACCAACTCAAGACCCCACGACCTAAGCCTTAACCCCTTAAGTCACTAACCCATGAGTCGGTCACTTCTTAGGTCTGTCCAACACTAAGTCGTCTAACCTTTAAGTCGCTGCTTCTATAAGTCGGTCACGACTTATCCCATGGGTCGGTCAGATTCTCCCATGACTCGGTCACACTCTAAGTCGTCTACTCCTGAGTCGCTGGCTTCCCTAACTCGCTCACACGACCTAAGACACTAAGTCGGCAACTCTATGACTCGGTCACGAGTTAACTCCATAACTCGTTCCAACCTATGAGTCGGTCACGACTCAACCCTTCAACACACGAGTTACTCTCCATACGACTCAGGCTAGAGACAACATAAACAACACTAACGACCTGTAAATTCCACGATTTATCGACACGTAAAATACGGGTCGTTACATTCTCTCCCCCTTAGGAATTTCGCCCCCGAAATTCCAAGCAAACAACAGCAATCAAAGATAATCCGCATGCCTACCATCCATAGCAATCAACAAACCATGCATCCAATTCTAGCCTAGCATGCAGAATTCTAAGATAGGAAATCAAGGTACAAATTCATGAGGTGTCACGACACCTTAGGGCCATACCTCGAAGAGTTCTGGATGAGCTGCCTTCATCCTCTCTTCCTTCTCCCACGTACAGTCGTTAACATCATCACTCCATTGTATCTTGAGCAACGTAATTGTCTTCCTCCTAAGCTGTTTCGTATCGGTTTCAACAATACGAAGCGGCTTACGAGGTCTTCTCACAACTGGATCAACCTCTAAGTCTTCACAGCTATCAGCAGAAACCACCGTAGTTGGGTCATGCACATATTTCCGTAGATAAGATACATGAAAAACATTGTGCACACCTACCATCTTTTCCGGTAACTCCACTCTATAAGCGAGTTTTCCAATTCGCTCGATAATCGGGAATGGTCCAACAAATCTCGGAGTTAACTTTCCTTTCTTCCCGAATCTAATAGCACTCTTCAATGGAGAAATCTTCACAAAAACCATCTCACCTACGTCGAATTCCAAATCCTTACGACGGTTATCGGCATAACTTTTCTGACGATCTTGGGCTGCCTTCATTCGTTGCCGAATGAGTTCTATACAATCCGAAGTCTGTCGAATCATCTCTGGCCCAAGTATCAGTTTTTCTCCGGTTTCCAACCAACATGTCGGAGAGTTACACGGTCTTCCATATAATGCCTCATATGGTGCCATACCAATACTCGACTGATAACTGTTGTTATATGCAAATTCCACCAAATGAAGATGATCTTCCCATGATCCTCCGAAGTCCAAGACACATGCTCTCAAGAGATCTTCCAAAACTCGGTTGACTCTCTCAGTCTGACCATCTGTTTGAGGGTGATAAGCTGTACTCAAACACAACTTGGTTCCCAAAACTTCCTGGAAGCTCTTCCAAAATCCACTAGTGAACAATGGGTCTCGATCGCTCACTATACTCTTCGGAACACCATGGAATCGAACTATCCACTTAACATACAACTCAGCCAACTTCGATGCAGTCCTAGTTGATCGAACAGGAATGAACCTTGCACTCTTGGTCAAACGATCTACTATGACCCAAATCCCTTCATTTCCCGCCCTTGTCCTAGGTAGACCATCGATAAAATCCATCGACACTTGCTCCCACTTCCATGTAGGAACCTCTAATGGCTGAAGCAATCCACTGGGCTTCTTCTGCTCAGCTTTCACCAACTGGCAGTTCATACACTTGGAAATAAAACTTCCAACATCCTTCTTCATGTCTTCCCAGTAGTAAGTTCTCTTCATATCCCGATACATCTTATTCCCACCTGGATGAATTGTCAACTTCGAGTGATGACCTTCCCTCAGAACTTCATCTCTCAATCCATCAATGTCGGGAACAACCAATCGTCCTTGCTTTCGAAGCCATCCCTCTCGATCGATCTCGAATCCTTTATCCTTCTCTGGGTCCAATCCGGATTCCAAATCTCGGATAATCTTAATAAGCTTATCATCTCTCTTTTGGCTCTCGCCAATCCTTTCCACAAGAGTAGGTCTTATCGATAAGTTTGCCAACATCTCAGGTTCCAATTCACATCTGGGCCTGAAATCAAATCCAGCCAAATACTCGAGACTCTTCCATTCCGAAAACATGGCTCCCAGACCTGCATGTCTTCGACTTAACGCATCTGCCACCGCGTTACCTTTTCCCGGAGTATAGGCTATACCAAAATCATATGATGCTAAGAACTCTAGCCACCGTTGCTGTCGAAGATTCAAATCCTTTTGGGAGAACAGATACTTCAACGACTTATGATCCGTAAACAACTCAAATCTAACTCCCAACAGATAATGTCTCCACATCTTCAAAGCAAACACAATCGCCGCCAACTCCAAATCATGAGTTGGGTAATTCCTTTCATGCGGCTTCAGTTGTCGACTTGCATACGCAACAACTTTATCCTTTTGCATTAGCACTGCTCCAAGTCCAGTGCCACATGCATCGGTGTAAACCACCATCTCATCATTCCCACCTGGAATAGTCAAAACAGGAGCACTCGTCAGTCGCTCTTTCAGGATTACGAAAGCTTGCTCACACTTGTCATCCCATCTGAACACTTGGTTCTTCTTCGTCAATCCTGTTAATGGTGCAGCTATCTTGGAAAAGTCTTTGATAAACCGACGATAATATCCTGCTAATCCAAGAAAACTTCTCACATCGGATGCATTCTTAGGTCTAATCCAATCCTGGATTGCTGCCATCTTAGCGGGATCAACTGCTATTCCATTTCCAGAGATAACATGGCCTAAGAACCTCACTTCACTCTTCCAGAAGTGACACTTCGAAAACTTAGCCTTCAGCTGATGTTTCCGCAAGATTTCCAAAACAATCCGCAAGTGTGTCTTGTGCTCTTCCTCAGTTTTGGAATAAACCAAAATATCATCCACGAACACAAGTACAAACTTGTTCAACTGATCTCTGAACACTCTATTCATAAGATCCACAAAATATGCTGGTGCGTTAGTCAATCCGAACGGCATTACCAGCCACTCATAAAATCCGGATGGTGTCCTGAAAGCAGTCTTCGGCACACTATCCTTCGCCACTCTCAACTGGTGAAATCCCGTTGCCAAATCCATCTGAGAAAACACCTTAGCCTCGTGAAGCTGGTCAAACAAGTCATCTATTCTCGGCAATGGATACTTGTTCTTCCTAGTCAACTTATTCAGCTCACGATAATCCACACACAACCTCAACGATCCATCCGTTTTGGTTGCGAACACAACTGGTGCACCCCATTCGGACACACTACGCCGAATGAATCCCTTCCGTAAAAGGTCATCAACCTGCACCTTCAACTCTAGCTGCTCCCTAGGCGCCATCCGCCTAAGAGGCATCACAACAGGTCTGGCTCCCTCAACTAGATCGATACGAAACTCGATCTCCCTATGCGGCGGTAACCCATTGACTTCGTCAAAGACATCCTCAAATCCATTCACAATCGGCACCGATGACAGTCCATCCCGTGGAACAACCAGCGAATACATGAAGCTCATGAAGACGCCTTCCTCATGCTTACATCGTATCACAACTTTTCGCCCTTCCACATTCCCGACTGTCACCTCAAGCCTCTCACAATCAATCCTTGCCGCATACTTCCTAAGCCAGTCCATACCCAAAATAATTCCGAACCCCGCAAAGTTCAGAACAAAACAATCACAATCAAACGAGCAATCATGACTCAACACAACTAGACCACGGCATATCATACACAAACATGACGAACCCCCAACTGGATTAGTCACAACCAATGGCCTATCAACAATATCCGGTCTCAAACCTAACCGGTCTACCAAATCATCACAAACAAAAGAATGCGACGCTCCAGTATCAAACAACACTCTAACTGGAACACCACAAATGGAAAGAGTACCTTGAACCACCACACTCTTCCCCTTTTCTTCAGCAGTAGGAGCTTTCGAAGACGATGGAACAGCCCCCAAAGCATAGGCTTGCACAACCTGCCTATCTTTCCTCGGTTCTGGACAGTCCTTCCTGAAATGCCCTGGCTTATCACAGTTGTGGCATTTCGCCGGCGCCTTTGGATTCCTACAATCCTTGGAGAGATGGCCCTTCTGCTGGCAATTATAGCAAGTCACCTCACCTTTCGGTTTCTTCTGGCCATCCCTACCCTTCTGCTGCTACTGCTTCCTCTTCCTATTGCCACTCTGCTGTGGTTTGGATCCTTCCCTGGTTACAGCAACAACAGAACTTTCCTTAGGAAACAAACTCTCGTGCCTGAGAGCTTTCTCCACAAGCTTCTCAAACGGATCGTCCAAATGATCCACTAACTGCCTCCCAAGATAAGCATCTAGACCAGTCACAAACTTCTCATTCTTCTGATAGGGAGAATCAATGTATGATCTGGCATACTTAGACAAAGCTTCAAACTCAGAAATATACTCAAGAACAGGCCTCCCACCCTGCTTGAGCTCTACAAACCTCTTAAACAAAACAGACTTCTGAGCCGTAGAGATGAACTTGGCTTCAAATCTAACTTGGAATTGCTCCCAAGTAATCTCTTCTTCTGGAGTATCTATGGTGATAGAATTCCACCAATCAGCAGCTCTCCCTTGAAGCTGTCTCGATGCAAGCTTCCTCTTAGTTGCATCCTCAATCCCTAAGTCACCAAAGATCCTTCGGCAAGCATCAATCCATCTCTGCACTTCAATAGTCGACTCTGTCCCCAAGAAAGCTTTTCCTCCAAGATAAGTATAATCCTTGCAAAGCTTAGCAAAATCCACCGGTCTTGGAGCCTGGACTTGAACTCCAACATCTACATATGGCCCTGGAGCTGGTATCCTTCTCATGATCGAAGTCATCATCGCTTCGAACATAGTTCCATAATCAACAGCCCCTTCAGTAGCACGGCCTTCCCTTGCAGCTGGTCTCCCTCTTCGACTCATCCTTAATACCTGTAATAAGAATGATTAGAACACCTTAAGAAACAACTGCATAAGGAGTTCAAATCCTTCTAGGCTACTATATTATATATAGTAATCATCCATCAAAATACAATTACGTCTCTCATACGTAGTTACGTCAGCGAGCGTTGGCTAAAATCGATTAACCAATGCTCTGATACCAAATGTGACGACCGCCCATGACTCCCGCACCAAAACAAGAGAAAAGAGCGCTGAAGGGCGTGCCAGGTAGCCATGGACAGTAGTCAGGGTAAAATAAGCATCGTAGAAACTCTATCGCATAACTCACAGCGCATGGATAAAATACAATAGAGAAATATATATATATATATTGAAGCTTCATAACAGGAAATCATCATATAAGCATCACAGTAGTTTGATACAATCATCCGGTCAAAGCCTCACTACATAGCACTCAGAATATATACAAGCAGCGGAACACCCAGTACAAATAGTAAGAAAACTAATATGCAAAGCCTCCTGCTCGTCTTCGTCATCATCAGCGTAGATCTCCAAGAACAGCACCTGTCACCTGCTACCTAGTCTGCCCATCCCAACATGGATGAACAGCCCAAGGTAATAAGAGGAGACATAAAACCTTGAGTCAGACAAAGTCTTAGTGAGTAGTAAATCGACTATCAAACATACCAAAAGAGCATAAGGAATAAAAGGAATAGGAACCAAACCGTCCCACTCCACCTCTTTCTACAGTGATAGCCCCCAGACACACACTAAGGAAAAGCAAGCATAATATAGCATATAATTAAAGTAAAGCAATAATCACTCGAGTCAAGGGCGATGCTTTCCAAATACAAACCCCCAAGGCCTAAACCAAGATCAGATAAGCACCCAGAAAATACCGCTCTTGAGACCGAATGATAATACAACCAAACATCCATGACTCTGGCTATCACTGTTATCATTGCCATGATTTCACCGTTAATTGAATGACCACCTGTCAAGGGCTAATGGTAACCCCGGTTCTAGACATAACTCCGCACGTCGTCGCAGCCCATGCCTAGGAATTTTCGCAACTACCCAGAGTACTAGCACGTCGTCGCAGCCCGTGCTTGGAACGTCGTCGCAGCCCGTTCCAACGTACTCTTGCTTTGAGCATGCTAGAACCTTCAACAACGATAAGATCTTAGCCTCCTAGTCATCCTCCTCGACGACTATTTCCATACTAGCTCAAGCGCCTCTCAAGCTAACCATTATCACCTACCCGGATTGCATTACCGAGTTATCAACATAACTTTGCACGTCGTCGTAGCCCGTGCTTGGAACGTCATCATAACCCGTCCCAACCCAACATCATGGTTTGCCTCCTCGCATCATGGCAAAGTCCCATCTCAACATCATCCAATCCATACATATGAGCTTCAACATCCGCTTCATATGCCATAAGCAGCTTTCACCATTCAAGAGCCTTTCCACTTAGCTTTCGAATCATCTTCAATCATCTTGTTCCAAATCAACTACTAGCTAACTTGGAAACAATCAAATCAATCATACAATCAAACAGTCAATCATTTAAACAAGATCTAATGAGCAATATCAACTATAATGGCAATTTCGTAAATAAATGAGCATAAGTCTAACATGCATGAATCATAGATTTTTAGCATAGATCTATCAAATATAAAACATGGGTTTTGTCTCTAATACTTGATAAATGAACATGCATAAGTAAACATCTTCACAAACAATGAATCTACACTTGGATCTAAGGAAAATGCACAAAATCACTATCTACAACACTCCAACAAACCACCAATCCAATATACTCCTTTGGGTCCGCGTGAGAGATAACTACCACTCACCAAATCACCTAAACACCTCAAAAAAACTAAACACTTCAGATCTGGACAGCGAAGATCAAGGCTTGATCCGGCGAAATCTCGCTTAAAACGATGAAATCTAACTTCGTTGGATGAAGATCTTCAACTTTGGTACTTGAATCTTTGATCTCAATCTTCGATCTTGGATGGATGTTAAAACTAGATTGGAATGGAGAAAAGAAGATGAAGAAATGTTGAAGTCGAGTTCCCAAAATGGCAGCACTTCGTCGCTTCAAAAACCGGTGCCAAAAAGTGAGCCAAACCCCTCTATTTATAGGCTGAAAACTCCTTAGGTCGTAACTCGTAGGCTCAGTTTTAGGTCGTCGCCGACCTAAGAAATCTCCGACCTAACATAGGTCGCTGCCGACCCATGCCATCCTGCGACCTAGTACGCGCATGTCCAACCCAATGCGCGACTCAACTACCCCGACCCACGACCTAAAACACAAGCGCATGCAAGACCCAACGACTCACAACTCATCTCAACAGTGCAGCCTAATGACCTAACAATCTAACGACTTAAGCCCAAGGCCGATCTAACGACTTATAACATTAACGACCTATGACTCATCACTAAGTCGCTACCAACTTAGTATGTTCAGTCCTAACTCACGCGACCTAAAAACCCTGCCGACCTATCTTCCCTAGCGACCTAACTCCTAGCCGACTCAACGACCTAACGAGATAACACCCTGCCGACCCAAGCCCCTACCAACTCAAGACCCCACGACCTAAGCCTTAACCCCTTAAGTCACTAACCCATGAGTCGGTCACTTCTTAGGTCTGTCCAACACTAAGTCGTCTAACCTTTAAGTCGCTGCTTCTATAAGTCGGTCACGACTTATCCCATGGGTCGGTCAGATTCTCCCATGACTCGGTCACACTCTATGTCGTCTACTCCTGAGTCGCTGGCTTCCCTAACTCGCTCACACGACCTAAGACACTAAGTCGGCAACTCTATGACTCGGTCACGAGTTAACTCCATAACTCGTTCCAACCTATGAGTCGGTCACGACTCAACCCTTCAACACACGAGTTACTCTCCATACGACTCAGGCTAGAGACAACATAAACAACACTAACGACCTGTAAATTCCACGATTTATCGACACGTAAAATACGGGTCGTTACAACTATACAACTCAAGTATGCACATGCATCATATATATTTACCTATGCATGCGTTGAAACTACATGCACACATTTACACCTTCCAAATTCACAAATTACTTTTAAACAATAGTGACCCATATTCATTCTTGGCTTAACTATTTCCATTTGGAAATATATAACAGAGGCAGTAACACATTGCTTCAAAGTTATATTTAGTACCATTTTATAAAGCAATATAAATCAGGTATGATAATGTTTGATGCAAACAAAAGTTATTTTCAGGTCAGGCAGTGGGCACGCATTACACTTGTCTGAGGGGGACACGGCCTGTGCAAAACAACATGCTTCAGTATTGGTCACGCATGGAACTGCATGAAGGGAAGGACATTTCGATACTGATTCTTACTCACGTATGCAAGACATAATTCACGCATGCAGTACTATGTATACTAAACCAAATGAGAAAGAAAAAAACGAACGTGTAGTTCATAAGGCAACATTTCCAAAATAACAAGTGCATCAATCTGAAGCCAGAGGATGAATGAAAGCACTGAAATATTGTTTCAGAATCAAATATATACAGCGAAAACACGAGTTGCAGAGATACGAAATCACACAAATGTAGAGTTCGAAATCAAAGAAAACCATATTTTCACAACTAGATCTGAGAGCTGCTAATTATAATTTAGAAGTGTGAGAGGAAACTTACTTTAACTTGTTTCGAATCTAGCTAGAGCCAGAGATTCCTATATTGGAGCTGCTGCCATTAATGACTTCTCAGAGTTTTGCTTGCTGAGACGAAAAGTTTGCAGAGAAAATGTTATTCTCTTTCCTTCATATGGCATAAGTCAATGAATTTGGGTGATGGCCATCTTTCAGGTACATATGGCATTTAATGCAAAAGTATATTTGAAATTTGTTCACGGTAATACTAGAGGCTACTGACATTTGCATTTTGTTGATAAAAATATAATTAAAGTGTTCACACTTTGTTTTCTCCACTGGTTATGCTTTTGTTGCCAGCAGTGCAAGTGTTAACATTTGCTTTATGAAAAATGTGAACACTTCATACAAATTGGATTAGATGGTAGCAACGTGAATATGCTTTCACACAAGGCTAACATACGTAAAGCACTTGTTTTTGCCAAAATGTGACAGCACGTTCCAGCAGGCTACTACAATTTTGGTTACTGACTTTACAACATTATATTTTCTTCAAATTTTGATTTAAAAATTTCTATTTAAAATATTCACTCTGACAATAATTCAAAAATTACGGTCGTTACCGATTTTAAAAACATTTATTACGACGGTAAAAATCACGGTCGTTACAACTCCCCACCTTATAAAAATTGCGTCCCCGCAATTTTCATACTAGAAGCAGTCAATAACGTAGATAATTCATCACAACAAGGATTCAAAATAGAAAATATAGATAATAATGCTCACCCCCACCCGAAGAGGAAAGAAAACCGAGATAAGAACGCTCTATGAATTCTCTGGTTTCCCAAGTGCAATCCTTAGGGTTTGCGGACCATTGAATTTTTAGAAGCGGAACATCTTTATTTCGAAGGCGTTTAACCTCCGTACCTAGCACACGAATAGGATTTTGCACCATGGTCATGTTGGGTGAGATCTCAAGATCGGGCAATATATGAGGATCAATAACCAAATCTGGTTCACGGAGGCAACGACGAAGCTGAGAAACATGAAATACATCGTGAATCCCCGCAAACTGGATGGGCAAAGCAATACGATAAGCCACGAGACCGATGCGTTTGGTAATAGGAAACAGTCCAATGTAACGAGGAGCCAACTTTCCTGAGCTACTAAAACGCACCACTCCTTTCATTGGAGAAACCCGAATGAACACATGATCGCCTACAGAAAATTCCAACGGCTTTCTACGGTTGTCGGCATAAGATTTCTGCCGATTTTGAGCCTCTTTCAACCTTTCTCGAATAAAATGAATTTTCTCAGACGATTCCTGAATAAAGTCGGGGCCTAGAATTAACTTTTCCCCAGACTCTAACCAACAAGAAGGTGATCGACACGGCTTCCACAAAGGGCCTCGAAAGGAGCCATGCCGATACTGGATTGGAAACTATTGTTGTAAGCAAATTCAACAAGAGGAATGTGGTCTTCCCAACTACCACCAAAATCAAGAATACAAGCCCGAAGAAGATCCTCTATAATTTGATTCACTCTCTCAATCTGACCATCCGACTGAGGATGATATGCCATGCTAAGATTAAGCTTTGTGCCCAAAGCTTTCTGAAGACTCTTCCAGAACCCACTAGTGAAGAGCGGATCCCTATCACTAACAGTCGAACTCGGAACGCCATGATGTCGAACGACTTCTCTAATAAAAAGCTTGGCCAATAAAGGAGCGGTCCGATTGGATTTGATTGGAATGAAATGGGCAGATTTAGTCAGTCGGTCGATAATCACCCAAATGCTAGTATGGCCTAGCCTCGAACGAGGCAAACCATCCACGAAATCCATGGAGATTTGATCCCACTTCCACAGCAGAATCTCCAAAGGATGCAAGCGACCACCAGGACGCTGATGTTCTGCTTTAACAAGATTACAAGTCGTGCAACGGCTTACAAAACTTGCCACATCACGCTTCATACCTTCCCAATAGTATAAGCATTTCATATCAGCATACATTTTACTACTACTCGGATGGATAGTATACTTCGAACGATGATAATCCTCAAGAACATCATTTCGAAGATTAGAAATATCAGGCACGATCAATCTACCCTTCTTCCAAATACAACCACGAATATCAATATCGAAATCCTTTAGCTCATCGCTTCGGGAATCCGATTCACAACTCTGAATAAGATGGACAAGATTTGGATCTCGTCTCTGGGCCACGGCAATGCGATCCAAAAGACTGGGACGAGCCTCCATGCTAAATAAAATCACGGGAGAATCTGGAACTGGGGAATGGTCTCGAATATCACAAAGAGATAAAGTCTCTAATATATTCCATTCTGCTAACATCATGGAAACGACAGCTTGTTGCTTACGATTAAGCGCGTCAGCAACTCGATTTCCCTTTCCAGGGGTATACTGAATATCAAAATCATATGAGGCAAGGAACTCGAGCCAACGCTGTTGCCTCATATTAAGCTCTTTCTGAGAAAATAAATACTTAAGAGACTTGTGATCAGTATAGAGGATAAAATGCTCGCCCAAAAGATAATGTCCCCAAATCTTCAAAGCAAAGACAATGACGGCTAATTCTAGATCGTGGGTAGCATAACGAATCTCGTTAGGCTTTAGTTGTCTAGAAGCATAGGCAACTACTCTATCTTTTTGCATGAGAAGTGCACCAAGCCCACAACCACTGGCATCGGTATACACAATAAAATCGCGATTCCCTTCGGGAACCACTAAGATAGGAGCATGAGTAAGGAGATCGTTTAACTTCAAGAAAGAATTCTCACACTTATCCGACCAAATAAAAGGAACAACTTTTCTCGAGAGATTGGTAAGCGGTAAAGCAATACGAGAAAAGTCCTTAATAAATCGGCGATAATAACCTGCCAATCCAAGGAAACTATGGATCTTAGTAACGGTCTCGGGCCTCTTCCAATGCTGAATAGATTCGATCTTCACAGGATCGACAGAGATACCATCGGAAGAAATAATGTAACCGAGAAACACACCTTATTCTCCCAGAAGTGACACTTGGAGAATTTGGCATAAAGCTGATGCTGACAAAGAGTGCTCTAAACAATCTCCAAATGTTGAATACGATCGGCTTCAGATTTGGATAAATAAGAATATCGTCAATGAATACCAAGACGAACTTATCGAGATATTCCCTGAATATCCAATTCATAAGATCAACAAAATACGCCGGAGCGTTCGTCAAACCGAACGGCATAACAAGCCATTCGTAAGAACCATAACGAGTACGGAATGCGGTAAGAGGAATGCTATCTTCCGCCACTCATAACTGATGAAAACCGGTAGCAAGATCTAGTTGGGAAAACAGCTTAGCGCCACTTAATTGATCGAATATGTCATCGATCCTAGGTAATGTATACCTATTTTTGATAGTAAGCTCGTTAAGCTTGCGATAATCAATGCAAAGCCTAAGAGTACCATCTGGCTTCTTCACGAAGACGGTGGCGGCGCCCTAAGGAGACGAGTTAGAACGGATAAAATGCTTGGCTTCCAACTCAGATAATTGTTGCTTGAGTTTCTCATTTTCCTTAGCAGGCATCCTTGTGGGAGGACGACTGATAGGATGTGCACCGGAGATAAGATCTATACGGAAATCTATTGTCCTTTTCGGCGGCAATCTCGAAATAGGCTCAAAAACATCAGAAAAATCACAAACAACAGGAATATTATCTATGTCATCCTCAGATTCGAGGGAAGATATAAAAGCATTCGATGTATGATCCATGCTTCGAAAGATAATAGATAATTGTTCGCTAGCATCGGGATGCTTGAGATACAAAGTTCTTTCGGGACATAGAATTTGAACTTCATAACAAACGAGCCAATCCATACCCAATATCATATCAAAATCAAGATGATCCATAACATGTAGATTCGCATGAAAGGAGAAACCACAAAGAATAATCTCGACACCAACACACAAAAAACCAAGAGTAGCGGATCCACCTATAGGATTTACGATCCTCAAAGGGTCGCAAAGAGTAATAACATCCAAATGAATAATATCAACAAGCTCCTTCGACAGGAATGTGTGTGATGCACCTGTGTCGAAAAGAACTCTAATAGAACGGCCATGAAATAAAATGAAACCATCCAAAACAGAAGGAGTAATACCTTTGGGCTGAGAAGAATCACCAGAAGCTTTGGCAACATTAAGCTTCCCCGGTTTGAAACCCTTAGGAGCAATAGGACAATCAAAAACCCAATGACCTTCTTTCTTGAAATAACGACAAATGCGAGGCTTAGTACAATTGCGAAGAAGATGATCCAACGAACCACAATTATAGCACGCCCTCCGAACAGAAGGTGCACTTCTAGGCTGAGAACTAGAGGCAACTTGCTTCTTTTTCTTCTGATTAGAATTAGGCTTACAAAATGGAAACCTCTTCTTGTTGGAGTTCTTAGAAACCTCAACATCATCACCACTATCTCGTTCCTTTTCAACAGCTTCAAGGCAAAGAGCCGAATCAACAAGCTCTTCAAAAGAGAGCTTAAGCTGAAGCAAAAGAACCTTCTTCAAATACTTCTTCAAACCCTCAACAAAACGAAGATTATTCTTACACGGAGTGTCAATGAACTCAACTTCGTATTTGGGCAAGGCCTCGAAAGATGCAACATAATCAGAAACCAAAGACTTTCCTTGCTTCAACTCAAGGAAACTACGAGCAAGATTAGCCTTTTTCGATTCAGGAACGAACTTAAGTTCGAAATGTTCCTTAAACTGAACCTAAGAGAGAGCGGACTCATCAACCTCCGAAATAAAGAGCTTATACCAATCAAGCGCACGCTCTTGCAACATACTAGATGCCACGAGAATGTGATGATGATCCGAAAGATCCATCCGAGAAAATATGCTCTCACAAGTGCGCAACCAAGTCTGAACCTCCATAACACTTTCCGATCCCTTGAACGGCTGACCTCCAAGATGGGAATAGTCACTACAAATGCGAGCGAAGGCAGACTTCTGAGCAGGAGCTGCGGGAGTAGCAACAGGAGGCTGAGTACCCTGAAATAGCTCCGCAAACTGATCAGCTGACATATAGACACCGTCTGGATGAGAACTACTAGACGGGCCTGCAGAACAACGCTTCCCTCTACCTCTTCCAGCCATAGGCTAAGAGATAAGAGAAGGTAAAGATCAGTTAAAACAATACACAATGATAAGAAGTTTAACAAATGGAATACTATGGAATATATAATATATTCCTAGACGTACTCCACATGTTAGAGTGAAAAGAATAGATTAGAAAGGCACGAATAAACTCCTGAATAGTTGTAACACATGTTCCATTCTGTTTCTGTTCTGTGTATACTATAATTTGTTCTGAATTTCAGCTCTGATACCAAGCTGTGACACCCCACCTCTATGCTCACAATAACAAAGGTTATTATAAGGAATAACGTCTGCTATTGCAAAGAATAAGGCTTGTTAGAAGTGACCATCCGTACATTATGCCTTACATGAGCATTGATTACATCGATAGGAGTTGTATAACTTACTCCCAAAGATATAAATTCGATCCAAACCTAAAACGAAACTACGGTGGCTAAAGAAAAATCCAGAACAACTCATAATATCAACAACACAGATAGTATAATCACATCATAATAGAAATATCAGATATGTAGCGAAAGACAAGTCTAGAATACATGCTACAACAATCGATAGTTCACAACAACAAAATGTACATATACATATACATATACATCGACATACATAAGATGGGAGTCAAATAGCCAAAATAACTCCTCGAAGGCTAGACAAAAGATGCTACGAAATCCCAAAAGCTGAAGCTGCTACTGAATTAGAGATAGAGATTACCCTGTAATGACTTGGTCTGACCCGAGTATTATTTAAAAGAAAACAATAAACGAATCAGTCTAAATTATACTTAGAAGAGAATGCATCGTAAACAATTTCAATCAAAATAATAATAATAATATCTAAGAGACTATTCAACATAAGGAATCAACATAATTAAATGAAGAAATCACATCAAACTCCATCAAAATCAACTTTCAAATTCACAATTGAATTCAAAACAACTATTCACAAAATCTAGAAATCAGAAATAGATAACTAGAAAAATCAACATAAAAGTGGATCGATCCCAACAAATAGCGAGCTTTAGTTACGCCGCACGTGCATCAACATATGGCCGAAGCCTACCAAGTACTGACAACATAATTTTGGCTCCCAACATATGACCCGAAGGTCCAACATATGACCTGAAGGTCTAGTACTGGTATTTGACTCGAAGGTCCAACATATGACCAGAAGGTCCAACATAGTGGCTCGAAAGCACACAAAATCATAAAATCATCAAACAGTAATTATTTCAATTAACGAGTCCGGAATTAAACGAAAGAGTAAAAGTGTGGTTCCATACTCCGCACTTGTGCTAAATCGTTTAAATCTCTTCATCGTTTCCTAGAAAGTGCAAAATAGTGTATTTTATAAAAATACATTTCACGTTCTCAAACGGACAAGTCCGGAACTAAGCGAATCAGTAAAAGTAAGGGTTCATAGTCCTCAATTTTGCTGAAGCTTTTAAATCGCTTCCTTATTCTTTGAAAGCGCAAACTGTAAAATTTTTGAAAATAATTTTATTTTAAAACGATTTTTAAGCACGTGATAAAAACAATAACAACTATAGCAACTTTGACGAGGAAATTGCATATCTCAAAACACCGTAAAAACGGATGCCAAAATAGTGTTCCGGGATAACCGCTTAAAAATTCACTTTTAAAATTACCGGTTGCTGGCATTAAAATAACCGTAAAAAAAAAATTTCCCACCAAAATGTCGATAACACACACGCTTCGAAATTTTAATACCGGTGTAAAAATCTCGTTATTAAAAATAACGATAACCAATTTTTCCATTAAAATAACACCGGATTCACGTGAATAAATTTAACTCACGTGTATAAAAGTAGAGTGAAAAATATTGATAAATTGCAAACTTAGACTTACTTTTCGAAATCACAAAATGCCTTAACTAACTGGAAATGTAATATACACGTGCACACTCCCTTGTTTTACCCAAACATAATTAAATTGAAGATGGTCAGGCACCCTACTAAATATAATTCATGCACGCACTAATTTATAGCCTGGGCATCCAATTTGCCTTATGAATCCATGCGCAACATATGTCAGGTTATCTAACCTGAATTATGACTTGCGAAAATCTAATGGCATTGCATGTTTCAGGGACAGTGCACATATATATTAAAAGTAGTATGCTAATATTCAACACACACGTATGCACTTCACAAAAGACCTACATTTATTTACACGTAACCCCGCTAGCCTCCACTATACAACTCAAGTATGCGCATGCATCATATATATTTACCTATGCATGCGTTGAAACTACAGGCACACATTTACACCTTCCAAATTCACAAATTACTTTTAAACAATAGTGACCCATATTCATTCTTGGCTTAACTATTTCCATTTGGAAATATATAACAAAGGCAGTAACACAATGCTTCAAAGTTATATTTAGTACCATTTTATAAAGCAATATAAATCAGTTATGATAATGTTTAATGCAAACAAAAGTTATTTTCAGGTCAGGCAGTGGGCACGCATTACACTTGTCTGAGGGGGACACGGCCTGTGCAAAACAACATGCTTCAGTATAGCTCACGCATGGAACTGCATGAAGGGAAGGACATTTCGATACTGATACTTACTCACGTAGGCAAGACATAATTCACGCATCCAGTACTCTGTATACTAAACCAAATGAGAAAGAAAAAAAATGTACGTGTAGTTCATAAGGCAACATTTCCAAAATAACAAGTGCATCAATCTGAAGCCAGAGGATGAATGAAAGCACTGAAATATTGTTTCGGAATCAAATATATACAGCGAAAACTCGAGTTGCAGAGATACGAAATCACACAAATGTAGAGTTCGAAATCAAAGAAAACCATATTTTCACAACTAGATCTGAGAGCTGCTAATTATAATTTAGAATTGTGAGAGGAAACTCACTTTAACTTGTTTCGAATCTAGCTAGAACTGGAGATTCCTATATTGGAGCTGCTGCCATTAATGACTTCTCAGAGTTTTGCTTGCTGAGACGAATAGTTTGCAGAGAAAATATTATTCTCTTTCCTTCATGTGGCATAAGTCAATGAATTTGGGTGATGGCTATCTTTCAGGTACATATGGCATTTAATGCAAAAGTATATTTGAAATATGTTCATGGCAATACTAGAGGCTACTGACATTTGCATTTTGTTGATAAAAATATAATTAAAGTGTTCACACTTTGTTTTCTCCACTGGTTATGCTTTTGTTGCCAGCAGTGCAAGTGTTAACATTTGCTTTACGAAAAATGTGAACACTTCATACAAATTGGATTAGATGGTAGCAACGTGAATATGCTTTCACACAAGGCTAACATATGTAAAGCACTTGTTTTTGCCAAAATGTGACAGCACGTTCCAGCAGGCTACTACAATTTTGGTTACTGACTTTACAACATTATATTTTCTTCAAATTTTGATTTAAAAATTTCTGTTTAAAATATTCACACCGAAAATAATTCAAAAATTACGGTCGTTACCGATTTTAAAAACATTTATTACGACGGTAAAAATCACGGTCGTTACAGCTTTACGCTCGGGTCAGACTAAGCGATACAGCATTTGAGACTCGCCTTTGGAGTTTGGAGCTTCGTTTGAGGATCCAACTATTGATTCAGCTTTCAGCTCTTTCAGTTGATTCGTTCGGAGAGGTCATCTGTTCGTACTGGAGACTTCACTGTATTTGAGATATTCTGTTGTTTTTTTATGTCTAACTCTGGTATTTGTATAGTAGCTTCATGAACTACTATTTATCTATTCCGCTGCATTATTTTATATTACTCTGTGTCTGTGATTCTGTGGTTGATTTACTTACTATGTATGTTGAGTTTTGCCAAATTTTAATTAACAATTCAGTATTTTGAATTATTCAAGTCGGACATATATGGTTTTATTGTCGATTTGAAAGTTCCAAAATAGCAGGCCGTTACAATATTTCATTTTATTCATTCCCATTTTGATATATATATATATATATATATCACTTAATTCTTATTTAATTTCAATATCCAACAACCAATTATTGCTTTATATATCAAAAAATAAACTACTTTTTAAAACAATTTTTGAATCTTTATATAAGAAAATAACAAATACGCTCTTATATATGTATATATACACAAATATACACTCAACTCATTCTAGGGTACCACTGACCCTATCCTTAATGAGTGCACCCACCAGAGCCAAGGTTCTCGCTTAACCTTTAGCTCTGATACAAAATGTAACGACCCGAAATTTTTGTAACGACCCGATATTTTCAACCTTTCACATCTGCACTTGTCGGACTTGAATTGTTCAAAATACCGCATTGTAAATAAAATTTGGCAAAATCTCAGAATATACATTAAATGAATATTCACATATCAGAGACACAGAGTAAATAATAATGCGGCGGAAGTAAAAGAGATAATAGTTCGTGAAGCTACTATATATATAAGATACATCAGAGTTAAGTAAGATACAACAGAAGAGTAAAAAGATACATCAGGTACAAGTCGGAATATATCACTGGAATCACTGGATTCTGAAAGCGAAATAGATGGTTGGATATTCAAGCAAAGCTCCAACTCCAAAGGTGATTCTCAAATCCTGTATCATTCAGTCTGACCCAAGCATAAAGCAAAACACAAAACACTCGAGTCAGGATTAGCATTCTTATCCGATAAATCCAATTCAAGTGAAATAACAACTGAAATACAAATAACTCAAAGGATGTTTGGGATAACCATCCTCTAAGGATCCATTAAACTATCTACTATATAGTAATATTTTGCTATTATAATAATGTTGTGACGCCCCACCTCTATACCCACGCTAGCCAAGAACACTACGGTGTAGTGCTGTCAACTAGCGCGGAGAATAAGGCTGTTGAGGAGCGACCATCCGTGTAATTTCTTATCACACGGTGGCTATAAAATGATCTTCGGAAACAAATATAGAAGTAAGCATAACATGCGAATCAATCACAGATATCCATATCACAAAGGCGGAAAGAGATATGAATATATATCACATAAAAGTGTACATCAGAGTAGTGGTCTAAAAAGATCCACGATAATACAAAAGAATAGCAACGCGTGCTATACAAAAGAATACAACTATGAGTCTATATCTCAAGTGTAAACAACAAAAGCTGCTAATCTAAACAAGTAGCCAAAAGTCTGAGTAGTGAATCACTGGGGGAGGAGTCAAGCAGTAGCACCTGTAACATCTCGGCCTGACCCGAGTATTATTTATAAGAAAATAATAAACGGATCAGTCTAGCTATAAATATCAGATGACATGATATAAAATAAATGATATGGCATAAACATAAAATATCCATACTGACATACTACTATAAGTATGCAATTAATGATCAACAGGAGATCAACCGATAAGAGATAAATCAATATCACAAGAATCTTCTCAAAGATCCAAAGAGGGCATCATACCCTAAACTTGTACTCATGACAAGTCAAAGAGATAAATTCCAGAAATCAACACAAGAAATCCAGAAATCATAAAAAGGGAAAGAGGCCTATCACATGACGGTCCGAAGACCATGGGGAGCTACCCCACATGTGTGAATGGAATCACACAGATTGAGGTCAAGACTAACCAAAAAGCAGAAAGGTATGTGTGAATGGAATCACACAAGTGGTGTCTAGTCTAACCTTGCAATGAAAGAGACATCGCGCAATTGCTAGTCTAATTCATAAAGCGATCATCAAGATCAACGAGAAGTGTCAATTACACTAAGCTAGTAAATATAGAATTTTAGCTTCATGTCCCATAACCACTTGCTTAACTTAAATATTTACGAACAAACTGTAAATCTTCACTAATAAAATTGTCACAAGAGGTTCAATCGAACAAGTCCAAGAATTAACCGACGAAGTGAATGCAAGCGTTTCATACCACTTGTTTTACTAAGTCGTTTAATTAGATTTCTCATCCGAGTGAGGTAAAGGCTTGTATATACTAATAGATTGGAAAACGGTTTAAGAAAAGAGCTTTGTTATTAAAAATAGAGTTGAAATTGTTTGTTAAAAGAGTTTTGATATTTACTACTAGTATTGAAACCTTTATATTATAAAGTGACAAAACACATAAGCAAGTGTAGAAACAATCAGTCACAAAGATCGCATACAGAGATGCGAATAAAATCCAAGGAAATCAGCTCAATGTTTTTCAGATAAGATCCCCTACGGAGGGGGGGTCCAGGGGGGGTGGCAACCCCCCCTAGGTGGGGGTGCGGGGGCAACGCCACCGCTTACGGGGTTCGACCTGCCCGGTCAGGTCGCGGGGGTCCAGGGGGCAGCGCCCCCGGCGGGGTGCGGGGCAGCGCCTCGACCAAAACGGTACGACCTAGTGAAGACAAAATGAGGTCTAACGACCTAAGGGGAATAGGGTCGAGCGACCTAAGGGTTGCGACCTAGGGGTCCAAGGGGATAAGCGACCTACCGGGATAAGGTCCAACGACCTATAGGGTTATAATGTCATGTGACCTATCGGTTTATAAGGTCATGCGACCTAACGAGCTATGGCCAAACGACCTAGTAATGGTAGTAGGGTTGAGCGACCTAAAGGTTTAACCGGTCAAACGACCTAAGGAAGGTAAGGTTTAACGACCTAACGCTCGCGACCTAACGGTCTAAAGGCCATGCGACCTAGAGGAAAACAAGGTCAAGCGACCTAAAACGTCGCGACCTAACGACCAAAAACGTCGCAACCTAGCGACCTAAAAATGGAAGGCAAGACCGAGCGACCTAACGAAGAGGGGGTGAGCGACCTATGGTCATAAACGAGGTCGAGCGACCTATAGAGGCATAGGATGCAGCGACCTAAAACGTCGCGACCTAGCGACCTAAAACGTCGCGACCTAGCGACCTAAGGGGATAGGGGCCGAGCGACCTAACGTTCGAACGAACTACGACCTAAGGAGATAAGGGCCGAGCGACCTAACATTCGAACGACCTACGACCTAAGAGTCGAATGACCTAAGTGTTACGACCTAAGAGTCGAACGACCTAGCGTGGAAGCGGCCTAAAAGCCAAACGATCTAACGGCCTAAGGTCATACGACCTAGCGACCTAAAGCCATACGACCTAACGACCTAAGGTCCATACGACCTACGACCTAAGGTCTATACGACCTAACTCCGAAGACGTTAGAAATGGCCAGGACGACCTACGACCTAAGGTCCATACGACCTACGACCTAAGGCTCAACGACCTAATTCCGAGGCTAACGACCTAACGCTGCAGGGGGAATTTAAGGCCAGAAACGACCTACGACCTAAGGGTTAGGTCGCGAGCGACCTAACTCCGAACACACGAAAATGGCCAGAACGACCTAAGTGCAGAAAATTCACCAAAACGCTAAAAATTGGAGTTTTTCGCCAATCCAATCCAAACCAAATACTAATATGCATGCAAAAGTGATAAGGAATCATTCCCAACAGTCCAATATGGTTATAGACTAGAATTGTGAGATAAAAATCTCACCTTTGCTCCAAAACCCAATGAAAATGAAGAACAAAGCTTGAAGGAAAATGGAGAAGCAACCACATGCTTGAATCCGATGTCTTCTTCTTGAATTTGGAGTTGAATGTTGGAGTTGCAATAAAACAAAGACTTTGGAGTTTTAATTTCTCATTCCATTCACCATTTTTGTTGAAGCTTTAGTGTTAGGAAATGAAATGAAGCAATGAAGAAGAAGGGGGGTGGAACTTGGGCCTAATGGGCTAAAAGTCCAAACCAAAGGCTCGAGTGAAAAAGTGGTGAAATTCCACTAACCCCAAACATATCAATGTTTATACTTAGAAGATTGCAAACGACGTTTCGAACTCAATGGAAGTGGTCTCGAGTCCTAATTTGACCGTTTGCAAAAAGTAGCTTCAGACCAAAATCCGATTAACGATAAAATATTTAAATAAAATATTTAAATATAAAAATCGATAAATATGCGGGTTGTTACAGACTCCCCTCCTTAAAGAAATTGCGTCCTCGCAATATATAAGGTGGAAATAAGAAGTAACAACCATAAAAGCATATTAATACTAAAGAAATTTGATATTAGAAGTTCACCTCAAAGAGCAGGAGTAAGCAAGTCCGGATGTGTTCGCTCGATGAATTCTCTGGATTCCCAAGAGCAATCCTTAGGATTTGTGGACCATTGAACCCTCACAAGCGGAACATCTTTATTTCGAAGCCGTTTACCCTCCGAAGCAATAATTCGAATAGGATGCTGCTCATAAGTTAAATTCGGCGAAACTTCAATTTCTTCCACAACAGCAGGCTCAAGAATGGAATCGGAATCCCGAAGGCATTTCCGTAATTGAGAAACGTGAAACATGTCGTGCATAGCAGAAAACTGAGCCGGTAATGCAAGGCGACAAGCCATGGAATCTATACGTACGGTGATAGGGAATGGCCCAATATATTGAGGCGCTAATCTTTCCCTATCAACGGGAACGTACAACACCTATCATAGGTGAAACACGAGTAAAAATTCTGGACCTAAAACCAGCTTCTCACCGACCTTAAGCCAACAAGAAGGAGATTGGCATAGCATTCCCTAGAGTGCCTCGAAGAATGCCATACCAATACTAGATTGGAAGCTATGATTATAGGAAAATTCAATAAGAGAAATATGATTTTCCCAACTTCCACAAAAATCAAGCACACAACACGAAGAAGGTCTTCCAGAGTTTGGTTCACACGCTCTACTTGTCCATCGGACTGGGGTAATAAGCGGTGCTTAAATTAAGCTTCGTTTCTAAAGCTTTTTGAAGACACTTCCAAAAATCCACTAGTAAACAATGGATCACTATCGCTATCGATAGAAGTAGGAACTCCATGTAATTTAACATCTCCTTTAACAAAGAGTTTGGGCCAAAAGAGGAACGGTTCGGTTAATCCGAACGGGGAATAAAATGGACGGATTTAGTAAGCCTATTTACTATAACCCATAAGCTATCATGACCCGAACGGGAACGGGGAAAGACATCTATAAAATCCATGGGGATTTGGTCTTACTTCCAAATTGGAATTTCTAAAGGTTGCATTAACCCACCAGGCCTTTAGTGTAGGGCCTTGACAAGATGGCGAGTCATACAACACTTAACAAAGTTAGCGATATCAGATTTCATTCACTCCAAATAATAAAGTCGTTTCATATCTACGTACACTTTACTACTTCTAGGATGAATGGTAAGTTTGGAACGATGTGAATCTTCAAAAATATATTGACGAAGATCACAAATATTTGGTACGATAAGTCTACCAAACTTTTAAATATCGCCACGAAAATCAATATCGAAGTCTTTCTAACTTTCAATAATAATTTTATCCCTACAACATTGGCTAAGAAGAGTCAATTCAGAATCTAGCCCTTTGAGCTACAAGAATGCAGTCTAAAAAGAATAAGGAACCTCTAGACTACATAAAACAAGGGATGCATATAAACCGGATTTCGCGATCTCGAATCTCTCAAGTGAATAGAGTCTCGAGATCGTTCCATTCGGATATCACCATAGAAAACAACTACTTGTTGCTTACGACTAGTGCATTGGCAACAAGATTTCCCCTTTCAGGGAGTATATATAGAATATCAAGATCATAAGATGCAAGAAATTCGAGCCAACATGGTTGACGCAACTTAATTATGAGAAATAGATATCCCAATGATTTATAATTGAGGTAGAGAACAAATTTCTCCACCAAAGACGATGATGCCAAATATTGAAAGCAAAATCAATAGCCGCGAGTACCAGATCATAAGTGGCATTCCTAGTCTCGATCGGCTTTAAAGATTTAGAAGCAAAAGTGATTGCACGTTCTCTTCGGGAATCACAAGAATAAGAATATTGAAAAGAAGGAATTTTGTCCTCTTTCCCAAAAAGCTAAAACTTTAAAAATCACAATTACCTTTATAGAAAAATTTATAATTTACAAGTCAATTTATTATGTCTGATTGTCTCATCAAAGCGTTTAGGAAATCCCTATCGATAGCGTTGATCAAGTGCATCGACCAGAAATCTTAAAACACTAAATGGGCAATACAACACAAAATTATTTTCTTCTTAAAAAGATTTGCAAAATTTTAAATTTCTATTCTCATTCAAAATTATTAAATATAAGATTGGAATTATTTGAGATATTCATAGAATACTCGATTTATAAAATGGATGAAATAGACTGGATAAATTGAATGACACAATATGTCATTCATATAAATCATAATGAGTGCGGAATGCGGTATGTGGAAGGCTAACTTCCGCAACTCGTAGTGATTGAAATTCGGTGGCAAGGTCAAACTAGAAAGACCTTAACACCACTTAAAAGGTTGCTTAGGTAATGATCCTAAGACAAACTCAAAAATATCGGAGAATTCTCAACCGATATGAATGAGAGAGATATCTCTTTATTCAACATGTGAGCTTAAAGAATAAAATGATGCCATTGATTTGAAATCGAAATCACAAAGGAAAAATATGAATCTGCTTAACAGATTGAAAATATCGAAAATGAATAGTCCTTTCGGAAAAATTGGATATGGGCTTTACAATAAGCCAATCCTTTCACGCAAATCAATTCTGAAACCAAAGCAATGCCTAACATGCAAATTGGTTCGGAAAGAAAAATCACATGAAATAATTTTCGATATCAATAAAAAGCAAGTAGAGTGTTGCAGATCCACTAATCTGGATTCGCAATCCTCAAAGAAGTCATCAAGCCCAAAACATAAAAAGAAAGAAAATCATCAAGTTCTTTTGATATAAAAATAATGAGACGAACCTATATCAAAAAGAACTCGAATCGGATAATCGAAAACAAATGAAATCAAGGATTAAATAAGAAATACCTTGACCCAGAGAAGTTTCGTTAGAAGCATTTAGTTTTCCTTCTTTCCTGCTAGGTCGCTTGGGACATGTAGACAAGTAATGGCCCGAGCCTTTACAATAGCGGCAATAGAGAGGTTCTAGGCAATTGATTACATAATGGTCTGTGGAACCACAATTGTAACATCGTTTACGACTAGAGGTAGGTCGCTTGGCTACTGAAGTTCCTGGTTCCACCCTCTTCTTTCTTAAAAGTATGGGGCAGACAGAAATATGATGACTGGCATCTTTGCAATAGCGATAAAAGAGTGGCTCAGGACATTCCTTTGCATAGTGGTCCTTAGAATTACAATTGTAGCATCCTCCACAATTAAGGATTGGAGTCTTTGCTCCAAAAATAGGTTGCTTCACCTTCTTATCGGGATGAGGGCTTTTGAATTTAATACGCCTCTTCTTGGAAATCCCAATATCACTATCAATCCCTCTATCAGCCTCTTTTTCTTGTAGCATGATATCTACAAGTTGGTCGAAAGGAACTTCTAGTTTCAGAGGTAAAACCATTTCGGGATCCTTATCCAAAGCACAGATAAACCTTTGATTCTGAGCAAGATCCAAAAGTTGTTGGGCAGACATGAATGCTCCATCCAGAGAAGGGCAACTGGATTGACCAGTGCTAGGACTGCTAGAACTAAACATTTCTCTTCCTTAAGAAAGAAAGAAGGAAGAAGAAGAAGGTTATTCACAAAATGAATATCAAGCAATCTTGATAGATAAAACAAGGAATCATAAAGAAAATAGGATGAATCGGTACGAAGACTCGAATTAAATCCTAAGGCACAACTCCTAAGAAAGACTTAGGACATGATCCTTGTTAAATTATTCTACAATGTTCCGAAGTTTGGCTCTGATACCAAGCTGTGACGCCCCACCTCTATACCCACGCTAGCCAAGAACACTACGGTGTAGTGCTGTCAACTAGCGCGGAGAATAAGGCTGTTGAGGAGCGACCATCCGTGTAATTTCTTATCACACGGTGGCTATAAAATGATCTTCGGAAACAAATATAGAAGTAAGCATAACATGCGAATCAATCACAGATATCCATATCACAAAGGCGGAAAGAGATATGAATATATATCACATAAAAGTGTACATCAGAGTAGTGGTCTAAAAAGATCCACGATAATACAAAAGAATAGCAACGCGTGCTATACAAAAGAATACAACTATGAGTCTATATCTCAAGTGTAAACAACAAAAGCTGCTAATCTAAACAAGTAGCCAAAAGTCTGAGTAGTGAATCACTGGGGGAGGAGTCAAGCAGTAGCACCTGTAACATCTCGGCCTGACCCGAGTATTATTTATAAGAAAATAATAAACGGATCAGTCTAGCTATAAATATCAGATGACATGATATAAAATAAATGATATGGCATAAACATAAAATATCCATAATGACATACTACTATAAGTATGCAATTAATGATCAACAGGAGATCAACCGATAAGAGATAAATCAATATCACAAGAATCTTCTCAAAGATCCAAAGAGGGCATCATACCCTAAACTTGTACTCATGACAAGTCAAAGAGATAAATTCCAGAAATCAACACAAGAAATCCAGAAATCATAAAAAGGGAAAGAGGCCTATCACATGACGGTCCGAAGACCATGGGGAGCTACCCCACATGTGTGAATGGAATCACACAGATTGAGGTCAAGACTAACCAAAAAGCAGAAAGGTATGTGTGAATGGAATCACACAAGTGGTGTCTAGTCTAACCTTGCAATGAAAGAGACATCGCGCAATTGCTAGTCTAATTCATAAAGCGATCATCAAGATCAACGAGAAGTGTCAATTACACTAAGCTAGTAAATATAGAATTTTAGCTTCATGTCCCATAACCACTTGCTTAACTTAAATATTTACGAACAAACTGTAAATCTTCACTAATAAAATTGTCACAAGAGGTTCAATCGAACAAGTCCAAGAATTAACCGACGAAGTGAATGCAAGCGTTTCATACCACTTGTTTTACTAAGTCGTTTAATTAGATTTCTCATCCGAGTGAGGTAAAGGCTTGTATATACTAATAGATTGGAAAACGGTTTAAGAAAAGAGCTTTGTTATTAAAAATAGAGTTGAAATTGTTTGTTAAAAGAGTTTTGATATTTACTACTAGTATTGAAACCTTTATATTATAAAGTGACAAAACACATAAGCAAGTGTAGAAACAATCAGTCACAAAGATCGCATACAGAGATGCGAATAAAATCCAAGGAAATCAGCTCAATGTTTTTCAGATAAGATCCCCTACGGAGGGGGGGTCCAGGGGGGTGGCAACCCCCCCTAGGTGGGGGTGCGGGGGCAACGCCACCGCTTACGGGGTTCGACCTGCCCGGTCAGGTCGCGGGGGTCCAGGGGGCAGCGCCCCCGGCGGGGTGCGGGGCAGCGCCTCGACCAAAACGGTACGACCTAGTGAAGACAAAATGAGGTCTAACGACCTAAGGGGAATAGGGTCGAGCGACCTAAGGGTTGCGACCTAGGGGTCCAAGGGGATAAGCGACCTACCGGGATAAGGTCCAACGACCTATAGGGTTATAATGTCATGTGACCTATCGTTTTATAAGGTCATGCGACCTAACGAGCTATGGCCAAACGACCTAGTAATGGTAGTAGGGTTGAGCGACCTAAAGGTTTAACCGGTCAAACGACCTAAGGAAGGTAAGGTCTAACGACCTAACGCTCGCGACCTAACGGTCTAAAGGCCATGCGACCTAGAGGAAAACAAGGTCAAGCGACCTAAAACGTCGCGACCTAACGACCAAAAACGTCGCGACCTAGCGACCTAAAAATGGAAGGCAAGGCCGAGCGACCTAACGAAGAGGGGGTGAGCGACCTATGGTCATAAACGAGGTCGAGCGACCTATAGAGGCATAGGATGCAGCGACCTAAAACGTTGCGACCTAGCGACCTAAAACGTCACGACCTAGCGACCTAAAACGTCGCGACCTAACGTTCGAACGACCTACGACCTAAGGAGATAAGGGCCGAGCGACCTAACATTCGAACGACCTACGACCTAAGAGTCGAACGACCTAAGTGTTACGACCTAAGAGTTGAACGACCTAGCGTGGAAGCGGCCTAAAAGCCAAACGACCTAACGACCTAACGACCTAAGGTCATACGACCTAGCGACCTAAAGCCATACGACCTAACGACCTAAGGTCCATACGACCTACGACCTAAGGTCTATACGACCTAACTCCGAAGACGTTAGAAATGGCCAGGACGACCTACGACCTAAGGTCCATACGACCTACGACCTAAGGCTCAACGACCTAATTCCGAGGCTAACGACCTAACGCTGCAGGGGGAATTTAAGGCCAGAAACGACCTACGACCTAAGGGTTAGGTCGCGAGCGACCTAACTCCGAACACACGAAAATGGCCAGAACGACCTAAGTGCAGAAAATTCACCAAAACGCTAAAAATTGGAGTTTTTCGCCAATCCAATCCAAACCAAATGCTAATATGCATGCAAAAGTGATAGGGAATCATTCCCAACAGTCCAATATGGTTATAGACTAGAATTGTGAGATAAAAATCTCACCTTTGCTCCAAAACCCAATGAAAATGAAGAACAAAGCTTGAAGGCAAATGGAGAAGCAACCACAAGCTTGAATCCGATGTCTTCTTCTTGAATTTGGAGTTGAATGTTGGAGTTGCAATAAAACAAAGACTTTGGAGTTTTAATTTCTCATTCCATTCACCTTTTTTGTTGAAGCTTTAGTGTTAGGAAATGAAATGAAGCAATGAAGAAGAAGGGGGGGTGGAACTTGGGCCTAATGGGCTAAAAGTCCAAACCAAAGGCTCGAGTGAAAAAGTGGTGAAATTCCACTAACCCCAAACATATCAATGTTTATACTTAGAAGATTACAAACGACGTTTCGAACTCAATGGAAGTGGTCTCGAGTCCTAATTTGACCGTTTGCAAAAAGTAGCTTCGGACCAAAATCCGATTAACGATAAAATATTTAAATAAAATATTTAAATATAAAAATCGATAAATATGCGGGTTGTTACAAATGTCTATAGTAAAATAAACTTATTTTAATAGCATTAAGGGGTTACCCATGTAGCCCTTAACACGTAACAACGCCAGTAGTCTATACAGTACCTGCATATCTCCTGATCGGGAGACTAAGAGAAGATACTCCATAGGTACTACACAAATAGAAACTCGTAGTAAGACACGCTATGGTAGGTGACACGGCACACGAGGCAATGCTAGGGTAGAAATACCAACTACGCACATGGGCTGGTGGTAACGTAGCAGCCAATACGCCCACCTCGGAACACACTTCCAATCAAAATCGGAGGATGGCCATCAAATCAACCACAAGTAAGAGTATAGTATCGAAGAAGTGTGTCCGACCAGAGGAGATACCCCTTTTGGCCCGAGATAGCTCCTGTTTTAGCCACCTTAAGCCAACACATGGGAGTCGGGTCCACGTTCATACCTCAATCGTACCGTCGCCACAAACCTACTTCTTTTTGGAATCTCCAATGCGTACACAGTTGCTAAAGTGGTTTTCGGTATCGACCGAGAGTATGTCCATATCCGATCCTGGTCTCTTTAACAACTAATCGTTATTATAACGACACGGTCATTTCAAAATAGTTCACACTTCAAAAATGAAATCATTTTATTTCGAACTATATCCCTTTCAAAATTGATTATACTTCGAAACCAAAACCATTTTTATTTCAAAACCAAATAAATACAATATCATTACCATTTCGAAAACCAAATTCATATGCTATATTTCCATTTCAAATATTTTACTTCCAAATCAATATTACTTTCAAAGTTATAATGTTTCAAACCAAAATACTTTGAAACCATAAGATCTTGGAAACCATAATACTTTGAAATAATACACTTTGGAAACCATAATGTTCTGAAATCATAGCATTTCAAAATCATAATATTTTAAATCATAACACTTTGAAATTCACTACTTGAAATCATAACTTCCACCACTTAATCAGTTTAGATATTAAAAATACTTTATATAATAAAATAGCTTCATCAATTTTTCAAATAGATTCCAAAACAACTCGAATTCCAGAATTCAAATTTTAATCAAATCTCAAATCATCAATTTCAATCCAATTCAGTTTTCGATAATCCATTTCAATTTATATCAATTCCAAATACAGATTTGAACTTCAAACAAACCATTTCAAATTCCATATATTTCAAAGTTAAATATTTAATAATTTCAAAACTAAATCTTAATAATTCCATATATATCACCTTAAACCAAAAATCAAAGTTATAAAATTACATCCCTTTAAAAATTTAAATTCCATACGTTTCAAATCGATTTATTAAATAAATTCTTAATTAAATCCTATTTCAAATCAATTTCAAATCTATCCTCTCAACCTTAATTTATTAAATCATTATAAACTCTATATTAAAATATAATATAAATAAATGCATATCCATATTATATTTTAATAAAGTGAACTTTATTATTAACTTATTTTATATTAAACAAATTTATACGTAGCTTAAATCGAGAATTTAACTATACATATAAAATAGCATTTTTATAATATAAAAAAAATCAATATTTATATAAAACCATATACTTTTCCAAAACCATAGAAATCATTTCAAAATATATTTTTATATAGACCAGCGGTGTTTATATACATAATTTTCTATCCTAGGTCAAGTGATACGGACATTTATCATTTCAATCCGCAATTTGAAATATATATATATATATATATATATATATATATATGGGTATATATCATTTCAACCTGCAATCCCAAATTCAATTCAAATGATAATCGCTTGGGTTTATCATTTCAACCCATAACGATTTTCTCCTATTCTAAAGTCCGTTGGGGTATGTATCGTCTAAAGCCATAGTGATTTCTATAGTAATAGGGAACTTGCAAAGTGATAACAGATATGATAATAGTATAATAGGCATATATTATCAATATTATAACAGATAATGGTGTCAGATGTCACAGGTGAACAGGTACAAATAACGACATATATATGGCAATGTAAATAACTAATAGCAGTATATTTCAATTGTCGTTTCAATTAAAATCAAATTTAATAAATATAAGAATGTTAATCTGAGTGATTGATCACCTTTTAAGGCTAGACAGATAGACAATGAAGTTGAGTTATGAAATCCAGACACGAATCTCAAAGCAAATTTAGATGGGCATGATTCCGACGAACAAAGCTGATATATAGATATTGATGAGAACAAATCAGAATCAACTCAATAGAAGCAACAATGATATATACACACACACATTTGTATATAGTAATATTATTACCATGGAATCATATTTAATTTAAAAAAGTCGTTGTTTTAAGTTAGACACATATATTAAAAAAATCAAACATATATAAACATATGTATAAACATACATTCTTATAAAAAATCAAATTTTTTCAAAAATCAATAAAATTTAACTCATGGTTATATATAGGAACTCACAGACCACTAATAAGCACAAAAAACAACACGTATACAAATGTGCATGCAGGTTATATTTTTAAACAATATATATAAGTTATTTATATATGCGAAAATCTACAGATGCATGGTACTCAAAAATGTATGCAGACTCATTATATAACTTACACTACAATATGTACCCATCATAATGAAAGTATTTTATGATTTATATAAACTATCCTTTAGACAGCTAGTTCAGCTTTATAAATCTTAAACATCCGCACACTAAATTCCAATGCAATATCGTAACTCACGCATGCTATAAATGACATTTAAAAACTGATATTAGTAAAACCAATTTGTTACAATAAACATATAAGCCAATAAATATGCGGTAAATCTATATACAGTAAACATGTATACTATATTTTAATAAATATTCTTTTTATGACAGCAACTTGTAAATACCCGCAACATATAGTATACCTTCCTTATTACATACGATTTCATGCACCCGAAACAAACACGATGCTAACATATATTTAGTAAATACAAAAAATGATATATATATATATATAACTAAATACCTATACAGCCGATCCTACCTTCTATATATATATATACACCCAACAATATAAAAATTTCAAACTTATAAAAATAAAATGTATATATAACAATCATATATTCACACAAACAGATGCTAGGTAATACTAATATAGGCTCATACAAACATATATATAATATCATACAGTGAAGCAAACATAATAGGTAGAAATTATTCTACATATATAGCAGATTACATCCCAATTGGACTTTGTACTTTACAACATATAGTATTACATACTTAAATTTTTAAAAACCTATATATATGTATTATAGTTTAAAAAAATCTGACATAGTACCTTACTTATAATATAGAATACTATAACTAATATATAATCCATACCAATCCAGAGAAGAGGCGAGGGCTCGGAGCAAACCGATGTTGGTCGGCACAGGAGAAGAAAGGTGGTCGGTGCTGCTGGCTGGCAGATGATGGCCGATGGTTAAGGCGGGCAGGAAGGGAAACGGAGATGGATGTGGACTTTGGCCCTTGGGTGGAGATGATTGGATCACGCATGGAAATGAGGGAGATCAAGGAGTTTCGAATAAAGCAGGGAGAAAATTTTGTTGTAAGGAAGAAGACATGTTTCTGGATGATGATTTGACGCACAGACAATTTGTAGAAGATGTGAACATGCTTAATGTAACGACCCGTAAATTTTGGATAATTAAATAGCTAATTTAATAAGACTTCGTGATTTAATGTTAGAAAAAATTTGTAATTTCGTTTGGAATAATAATAACTGGAATGAATTGCAAAAATAATTATCCAAGTAATGAAAATGAATGCTACTTAGTGAATGCCTTTGAAATCAATAGTTGAATAGGATAATAAATGTCGAAATTCATTGGGTATAATAGAGTAATTGATTGATAAGTAAAATCTATTTAAAATCAAATATTGAATATTGAGCAGGTAAATTGTTTAAATTAAATATTTAAAATTTATTGAATAATTGAATAACTGTAAAATGAAAATAGTGTTCTAAATTGTGAATTGGTTTTAAAAGTTGAATCTTATAAGTTAAATTTCAATATTTCAAAGGATAATGAATTATTGGATAAACGAAATTGTTTAAATTTAATATTTGGAATTTATTGAATAATTAATAATGGAAATTGAATAGCCGTATAATGGAAATAGTTGTTCTATAATTTTAATTCGTTTCAAAAGTTAAATTTTATAAGTTCGTTTTGAATATTTCAAAAGATAGTGATTTAAGAATAATCAAATTTGTTAAATTTAATATTACGAATGTTTGAATAAATTAATTTCGAATTTGATATGATTAATCTGATATTGAAATTTAATATATGAAAAAGAGTGAATAATGGAAATTTGATTTAATATGATCCAAATTGGTTTCCAAAGTGAATGTAAGTTATATTTGGATTTTAATATAGTTAATAAGATTTTCAAAAATTGGAATTTATTGGATAAATTGAATAACGGGTTTAATATGATTAAAAATGATTTGTAAAATTTTATTTTATCATATTGGAGTTATAGTGATGTTATAGAACTTTTAAAACTGAATTTAAAATTTATTTGTGAAAATTGAATATTTTAATATTTAATTAGCGACTGAAAAATAGCCAATTTTCAAATAGTCTCAGAATTGGACGAAACATGTTCCATTGGATCCGTAATAGTTATTTATTATCGGATTTCAATTTTCGTAGCAATCGGAGTTGTCGTTTGACCGTGCCAGCTCGAAACGCGTTGAAATTGTTTTAAAATTTAATTGACGGGTTAAAATACTCATTTTTCAAACAGTCTCGGATTTCGACGAAACTAGTTTCATCGGATCCGTAATGTGATATTATTGTAAGATTTCAAATTTCGTGTTAATTGGATTTATCATTTATCCGGGGCAAGCCAAAACGCCTAGAAAATCGTTTAATCGTCGTTTATTTCCATAACTCGCACAGACGATCGAATTAGCTTCCGAAACCTGTTCCATTGTGTCCGGAACGCGGGATAAACCCTAGGAACGCCGGTCACCGTGCGAGATTTGGAGTTTGGAAAAGCCGGATGAATAGTATTCGTCGTTTCCTATAAATAGCTCTTTATTCACAAAAAAAATATTAAAAGGCTAGGGTTTTCATAGCCGGCCGCCCCTTATACCAATCAATGGCCGAAACTCTACCACCTTTCCCCTCGATTATCTCAAAATCCGTCGACTTTCATCCAAAACTCCCAACTAGAAAAACGTAGAGAGCATCGATATCTCTCTATCCAACGGTCAAGATCGCGAATGGAGCAACGGATCGACGCGAATTTGGTTGGAAGCACGGCCGTTCATCTTCGTTTTGCATGCCATGGGGGTGACCGAGTGCCACGTTGTCATGGCCGATGGGGGTGCATGAGTAGGCGAGTCGAGTGGAGCTCCTTGATCATCGTGAAAATGGGTGTGAACGTCGCAAAAATTTGAAGATGAAGGCGGCTTGGGTTTGTTTCTTGCTTGCGTGATTTCCAGGTGCGAACGATGGGAAGAAACACTGCGTGCGGCACGATTTTGCACAGGAAAAGAAACGGTCCAGATTCGCCTGTAGGGTTTTGAAATTTAAAATTAAAATGTAAATTGATTTGTAAACGTTTAAAATGATGTTTCTCTTTCGTGCGAGGTCGGAATCTGACGAAACAAGTTGCGTTGGAATCATGTGGACGAGCACTACGCTATGGAATTAGATTGGTATCGTTTGGAGCTACAGAAAATTTTGGGTTAAATCGAACGTCGTTCGATTTGATTTAAAATCGTAAAAATCAAGGTGAGTGTTTTATAACGCTCACACCGTACTAAATATCTTTATGCTAGTTAAATTTGATATTATGAAGTGTTTTGATTTTATTTGTCGTTGTTTGATGAAAATTTAATTGTCATATAGCTTGTCATTTGAATTAACCGTTGAAAATTAAATTGACAGTTAAACTGAAATTAAATTTAATTGCGATTAAATTACCTGACATTGATAACTATGAAACTCCCATGAATCGTATTGTTTATTGGATGATGTATTTTGATGGATGCTATTGGTTGATAATTGAATGTTTGGATGTTTATTTGCTTATATAGATCCTGTTATGCATACATATGATACTGTGATTTAATTTAAGTAATATATACTCATCCCTGACATTTAATTGAAATAAATAATTACTTGGCCATAGGATAGAAAATTATATACGGACACCGAATTGGCTAAATTAATAATTTTTGAAATCGTTGATTTGAAATTTATTTAAATGTTTTGATTTAAAAGTTATAAATAGAAATCGATTTATAGAAATTGAATTCATCGGAAAATTGAGTTTGGAATGTTGAAATAAATTTTGGTTAAAGGAATTTTGTTAAATAATTAAGTTGAGACTTTGAAATTTAAAATTTGGTTATGATTGAAGTTCGAAAATTTATTCGTTTTAAAGGATTGAACCTTAAATCGAGCTTTGAATATTATTAAGTAAAAGCGATATAAAATGATATTTGAAAGTGAGCTTGAAATTTGAATCATGTTTGTAATTGGGATTTAAATTTGAATATTGAAGGATAATTTTGTTAAGTGTTAAAATTGATATTTTGAAAAATCAAGCTAAATCGACATAAATTGAAATTGAATAAATTAATGGTGAAGGTACAAGTGAATTAATTTGAAGTCAAAGTTGACATTGATTTGAATTAAAATCGAAATTGAATTGGTAGAATAGAAATTGAAATTGCTTTGAATTGGGAAGTTATAATTGAAATGGATTGGTTTTGAAGCTGTTTTAATTTGTTTTCCAAATTACTCTGTTATATAAACCATTTTGGATACTTAAACTATTTTAATCTATTTTTAATCTACTTAACCCAATTTAAATTATTTTAAACTAATTTATCTATTTCAAATCCATTTTAAGATTTTAAAGTATTTTAACTAATTTAATTATTTAAAACTAGTTTTAAATTACTTAAAACTATTTTTCAAAAATCCTAAGCTGGTCAATAAGGTGAAATGTTTATATTTAAATCTTGAATTTAAATACGAATTGGGTTAAATGAAGTTGCAGCCTAAAGTGAAATTCGAAATGATTTTGAAATCGAAATGAGATATTGATGCGAAAAATGATTTTGAAACAGAATCTTACATTTGAAAGATACGATGATATTTGAAATGGATTTGATTTTTTTGATGCGAATATAATATTTTGATATAAATTATGAATCGATTTGAAATATAAAAGAGCCAACGGTGTAATAATACGTAGTTATTAAAGAGACCGGGATCGGATATGGACATACTCTCTGTCGATACCGAACTCCACTTTAATAACTATTATACGCGGAGTGTTGATCCAGAATGAATTGGATGGTTTGGTGAACGCGTTGACTGAAGAAAGGGAACGATTATTGGATGACCCTTGACATGACTAAAACAGGAGCCGCGCCGGGCCATTGAGGTTCGCCACCTCTAGCGGACATACTTCTTCGATACCATATCTATTACATTTGTGATGCGATTTGGGTGCACCCCTTGATTTGGGAGTGTTGTTTCGCGGTGTTGGGGTGGCTGCTGCCTATGCCCAACATCAGTCCGGATCACGCAACTACTAGTATCCTAGTTGGTATCGCCTCATGTACCTTGTCATACTGATTATCCTATTCGCGACCACTACGTTTTGATTTGTACCTTGAGTATATGGATTTCCCTCTGGTGACTTCCGGTTTTGGGGAAAGTACGGTCTTGTATATGCTTTTGGGAATATAAAATGTGTTAAGGGGGATTATGGTAACGCCTTAACGCTATTTTGATACTTTATATTACTGATAGGCATTATCTACTTAGCGTATATTACTACATAGTAGATAGTTTAACGGATCCTTGAGAGATGGAAAATCCCGTAACATCTCTCAAGTTATTGCACGCACGTTGACACTGGATATGGGATGTCAAACCCCATAAACATCTCTGACGCCGTTACACTCATATTTATTTACGATCGATTTAACTTTCATAAGGATATTTTAGTCCTGACTCGAGTGTTTTGTCTTTTCATTACGCTCGGGTCAGTCCCGAGTTTTTCAGATTTTTGAAGATCTATTCTGGAGGACGAAAACGAAGATTTGGTATACTATTACTATTATTACCCTTGCATCATGCTATCTGCTGCATTATTAAATTGTTCTGTTGTATATGTATAACTCTGATAAATGTTTTATAAATAATTGTCAAAGTATAGTAGACAGCTTCATGAACTGTTTATTTGACTATTATATTTTATCATTCCGCTGCGAGATTCTGTGTTGTTTCATTTCCGTTATTTCTCTTTATTTTCTTTTCTTTTCTTATTTACCCCAATAACTATCTGCACTTTTGAATGGTTTGGAATCGACATGTGTATTTGATCGTCGGTTTAAACTGTCCAAAAAGGCGGGTCATTACAGTTGGTATCAGAGCTTTGGTAGCGATAAACCTTGGCTCTAGTAGGGAATAACTCATTGAAATAGAGGTAAACTATATGAATGAGTTGAGTGTATATGAGAGAGCATACTTGTTATTTGATATAAAATGGTTTTATATTGTGTTAACTTTGTTCCTTTGAGTATTTATGAATTCTGGTCGATACTTGGGATGCCAAGGCGTCGATAGGAATTTCTAAACACTCGAATAGGACAAACCAACACAATATTGTTTTGGAATATATTTTATATAAAAGAATTATTTGAATATTTATTCATTTTGATTGAATTGATTGTTAGGAGATGATAATATTAGATTATTATCGTTATTGTTTGATCAGTCAATATTTACAATAATTGATTAAATAACAATGGATTTAGGAAAATGAAATCTTGTAAACACAATTGATGATGAATATAAATGAATTTTAACTTGGATTTGGGAATTTAAATTCCGGTGTTTGAAATTGACTTACAAGAATTTGAAGAATATAATATGAGTATTATATGATAGTATAATTGAGTTGAAATTGTTTTCGAAGGATTTTTTTTTAATGATAAGTGTTATATTCGGTAACGTCCCGCTTTTTCGCACGATTTAAACAGACACACATGCCGATCAAATCCATACGGAAGGGCGGATTGTTATGGGGTAAATAAGAAAAACAAGAAAGAAATAAAAGAAAACAGAATCTCGCAGCGAAAGGATAAAATATAATAATAAAATATACAGTTTATAAATCTGTTTACAAAACATTCATATAATACATATCAGAGTTACACATACCAACAACAATGCAGCGGAACAGTGTGTAGTGCACTAGTATAAATAATAATAATATACACCTTCGTCTTCGTCCTCCAGAGCTAAATCTTCAAATCCTGAAACGCTCGGACTGACCCGAGCGAATTGAAAAGACAAAACACTCGAGTCAGAACTAAAAGATCTTATGTAAGTTAAATTAACAGAAATAAATATGAGTGCAGTAACTCAAGAGATGCTCGGAATTTACATCTCCTAAGGATCCGTTAAACTATTTACTATATAGTATATTGCGCTATTATAATAGTGTCTATTTGTAAAATAAACTTACTTTTTAATAGCGTTAAGGGGTTACCCATATAGCCCTTAACACAAATAATGCCAATAGTCTATACAGTACCGTAATACCTCCTGATCGGGAGGCTACCAGAGGATACTCCATAGGTACGATACAAATAGAAACTCGTAGTAAAGGCGCGGTAGGGTAGGTGACACGGCACAACTAGGCAATGCCAGGGTAGATATACCAATTACGCTTCCGGGCCGATGGAAACGCGTAGCGCGCAGCTGCCGCCCACCTCGAACAAACTCCCCACATCAAAGAAATCAAAAATGAAGGTGGCCACCGAATCAATCCAAAATCAGAGTATAGTATCGAAGGGAAGTGTCCGATCAGAGGTGCTACCTCATTAACCCGTCAATCGCTCCTGTTTTAGCCACCTTATGCTAACTCACGGGAGTTGGGTCCACGTATTTACCTTACAGGAAACGTCGCCACCAACCTACTTCATTCTGGAATCACCACCGCGTACACGGTTAGTCAAAGTGGTTTTCGGTATCGACAGAGAGTATGTCCATATCCGATCCCGGTCTCTTTGCCAACCAATCGTTATTATAACACCGCGGTTATTTAAAAAAAATTATAGTTTTAAAACCATAATAAAATATCCATTTAAAACCCATATAAACCCAGTATCATTTATTCTTAAAACCCCAAATCAATACGATATCATTTATTTTCCAATATATATTCTTTCCAAAATCATAGGGTTTCCAAAGTAAAATATTTAGAAATCAAAACTCTTGAATATAATATTTCCAAATTATACTACCTTGAAAACATAGCTTTGAAACAAAATTTCCATCTCTTAAATGGTTAAATATTAAATTACTTTTATAAACAAAATAGCTTCTTTAGATTTCAAAAATCAATTTCAAATATCGATTTAAACTTCCAAATACCATTTCAATTCTTATGTTTCAAGGCTTTAAATGTTTCACCATTTCAAACAGACTCATATGACAATTCCATATATATATCAAATTCAGTTACTTATTATTTAGACTTGAAATGTTTGCTTAATGAATTCAATATAATTTAAGAAAACCTTTAACTTCATATAACTGGATCATCTTTCAATTTATTATATATTCATTTAATCAACCTGATATTCATTAAAATCACTTTACACAAAAATCAAGTTATAAAAATCATATCCTTTAAAAACTCTAATTTTTATTAAATTTCAATTTAACTTAATATTCATCTTCCAAATCTATTCCCATTTAAGTCATAAAACTCTAGAAATTAAATCTTAAATAAATGTTTAATCTTATTTGATCTTAAAATCAAACTTTATTTAAACTTCAAATCAAATTTATACAAAGTTTAAAAACCGGAAATTACTATATATATATATATATAATAGCCTTTATCAATAACCAAATCAATATCTCATAAACCATATATACATAACTTTACAAAACCGTAGAAAAACATTTCAAAAATAATTTTATATATTTACTGCGGTGCCTGTATATAATTTTCTATCCTATAGTCAAGTGATACGGATGTTTATCATTTCAATCCCAATTTAAAATAAATAAAAAATGCGGTTATATATCATTTCAAACCGCAATCCCGAATGAATGAAATGCATAGCAACTTGCAATTAATAAAATTAATCATCCATTCATCCATCAAATCATACATTCATTTATCACAGTCATCATCCAATTTCAAACAATCATCAATACATAACAGGTGATAAATAATGGTACCAATTATCAGTTTATACTCAAAATAAATTTAATAACTGTTAATTGGCAGTTTATATGCAAAAATAAACGTAAATTTAACTGGCAGTTAATATGAAATAAAAATTTAACATAACTATGACTGGCAGTTAATATGCAATTAAATAAATTCTAACTGTCAAATTTGTATGCAATAAATAAATAAATTTACAGTTATATTAAATAAATGCGTTTAAACAGAAATAGTGAATAAAACATGCCAAACAGTCATAAAAAATTTCTACCCATATCTAAAATTAATTTAACAAACACAAGAAATTTTAGAAATTGTGAGTGGGTTAAAACACTCACCTTTTGAATTTAAATCGAATTAAAAATCCGATTTAAATCCAAAAATTCGACGATCTCCAAATCTGTCCAAACTAGTGTCAAAAGATCTGGAATTTTATTACGATCCTAACAAAAAAAATCTTGCGTGAAACGGAGTTCGTAGGAGAAAGTTATACGCATTAATGGTGATTGAAATTTCAAAAAAAAATAGAAATAAAAGAACACCTTCAAGCGCCACGTCATCCCCCTTTCTTTCTCTCTCTCCCTCATGCGTTTTGCTTTCAGATTTTTCTGAGAAGTTTGAATTTTAGCTTTTGATTTGGTTTGGAATTTTTATTTGGATCTAAGCTTTGTTTGTCTACCATTGAGGAGGAGAAGGAGCTGATGAAATTTTACGCGCAGACAAATGAGAATAGGCGGAGGCTAGGGTTTAGCGGGGTATTTATAGATGAAGTTGGAATAGACAGATGGATCCGAATTTAAATGAATTCACAATTTGTCAAATTTAAATTCCAATAATCAATTTATTTGATTTTTAGATCTTATTATGAATAAATGGTCAACTTACCATTCCTATCATTTCTGATTGCAATTAGCTTCAAATTTATTAACCAAACCTCCATATCAAATAAAGATTTATTGCAAAAAACTTAGTGTTTACCTTTAATTAAAGTAAATTCAACAAATTATAAAATCTTATTTCAAATGGAATTTTATACCATTCGTATTCAATTCTCTTTATTAAATCAATCATCATCTTATGTATATATTTAACATTAGTATATAGCAATTTACCCCAATTAAATAAAATTTTATTCCCAAATTGATTTTGTAACAACCCGCATATTTATCGATTATGAATTTAAATATTTTATTTGAATATTTCACCATTCATCGGATTTTGGTCCGAAAAGCTACTTTGTGCAAACAGTCGAATTGGGACTCGAGACCCCTCCCATTGAGTTCAAAATGACGTTTGCGACCTTTTTGAGTATAAGCTTCGATATGTTTGGAGAAAGTTGATTTTTGCTACTTTTTCCCGCTTAGGGTTTTGGTTTGGGCAGAGCCCACTTATGTATTCAGTCCCAACCCCTCCCCACTTCATTCACTTTCTTTCTTATTGTCCTAACACTCAAGCTCAAGCAAAAATGGGGGAAGAGAAAAAGAATTAGGAAATCCTAAGCCCTGGTTTCTATTAGCAAATCCATCTTCTTGCTCCAAACTCAAGAGAACCCATTGGTAAGTATCTCCTTCTTCTTCTCCAACTCATTCTCTCTTTGGTTTCTGAAATTTGCTAAACCTAAACTTAGTAATGTTCTTCTTTTGAGTTGAGAATCAAGCTTCTTGAGTTGGGTTTGAAGAGTGGTTGATTCCCCTTTGATTTCAAGCTTCATCTTCGTATATTTTAGTGCAAAGGTGAGATTTTTAATCTCACATCTAAGTCTATGAATTATCTTCGAATGTTAGGTATGAATTTCTAACACTTATTCGTGTGTATTAGCTCTTGGTTTGGATTGATTTGGTGAAAATCCTAACTTTTGGTGTTTTGGGTTCAATTCCTTAAAAATAATAGCTTTGAGGATCAAATGTGTTTTTGGTGATGCATCGAGGAGCCAATAGGGTCGGATAGCCGTTAGGCATAATTCCCTTGCGTCCGTGCTAATTCGGTTGCGAATTGATGGAGGTTTCATATCAATACATGGGCATAAATAGGCAGAGCATCAGGTTCAGCCGACCGACCCCCTGGTACGGTCGACCGACCTGATGCCAAATGCATAAGCACTTTCTGTTTTAGGGTCCGGTCGACCAACTACAGGGGTTCGGTCGACCGACCTGATGCCGAGGAGTTTTTCAATACAAGGTTCGGTCGACCGAGCACTGTATGTCGGCCGATCGACCTGATGATTTTTGCCTACTTGGCCTTATTGCTTGAATTTCCAACTTAAATCGATTCGTGTTGTTTCCTATTGATTGTTATCAATTATTATGACTTTGATGACTCCTTTTTAGGGATTTTTGAATATCCATTTCAATGGATTCTTTATCGGTTTCGTTGGATATTTATTCACATCTTCGTGTGTAAATTTTAGTGATTTATTGTTCCTACAATCTTCTTTGTGTTTTGTCACTTTAAAAATATAAAGGTTTTCTATACTAGTAGTAAATATCAAAACTCTTTCCTCAAACGATTTCAATACTATTTTAATACCAAATTTGTGTATAAAACCGTTTCCCAATCTATTAGTATATACAAACCTTTACCTCACTCGTATGAGAAATATAATTAAATGACTTAGTAAAACAAGTGGTATGAAACGCTTGCGTTCACTTTGTTGGTTAATTCTTTGACTTGTTCGATTGAAACTCTAGTGACAATTTTCTAGTGGAGATCTACAATTTGTTCGTAAATATTTAAGTTAAGCTAGTGGTTATGGGACATGATGCTAAGCTCATATATTTACTAGCTTACTGTAATCGACACTTCTCGATGATCATGACGATCATTTTTGTGATTCAGACTAGCAAAGTGCGATGTCTCTTTGTCTGCGTGGGAGACTAAACCCCGTTCGTGTGTCAAATTTGTGGGGTAGCAACCCACGGTCTTCGGACCATTCGTGTGTGAGGTCTTCGGACCATTCGTGTGTCAAATTAATGGCTAGCTACCATGAGATAGCTTCTCGTTCATGTGTTACAGCTGTTGGTGAGTTTTCATGCTCCGGTTCATGTGATAGGCCTCCCCCCCTTATTTTGTGAAATTTCTGGATTTCGTGTGTCGAATTCTGGAATTTATACTTCACCATTTTTTGTGATTTTTATTGATATGATTTATCAATTCTTGTGCATAGGTGAATTTGTGTGTTATTGACTGGATTTCTTGTGTTGATTTCTGGAATTTATGTTTCACCAACTTTGTGATTTCTATTGATATGATTTATCAATTCTTGTGCATAGGTGAATTCGTGTGTCATTAACTTGTTGTGAATACAAGTTTTGGGTATGATACCCTTTTTGGATCTTTGAGAAGATTCTTTGATATTGATTAATCGATTGTTGATTATCATTTACATACTTATAGTAGTATGCCATTATGGATATATATGTCATTTATTGTGGCTTGGTGAATGAAATTAGGAGTATGACATTCCTTTTTATCTTGAGTAGATTATTGTGATATTGATTAATCTCTTGTTGATTTTCAATTACTTATTTATCACAGCTTGGCATTGTGATTATTATATGTTTATGTCATATCTCTTATTATATATCACTTCATCTGATATTTATAGCTAGACTGATCTGTTTATTATTTTCTTCTTAAATAATACTCGGGTCAGACTGAGATATTACAAGTGCTCCTGCTTGACTCCTTATCGGACTTTCATCTGATCTTTTGGCTAACTACTTAAGTTTAGTAGCTTTTGTTGTTTACATTTGAGATACAGACTCTATGATGTATACTTATTCTATTGTCTAGCACTTGTATCTATTCTTTTGTGATATTGTGGATCTTGTTTGACCACTACTCTGATGTACACTTTCATGTGTAATATTCATATCTATTTCCGCCTTTGTGATATGAATTATCTGTGACTGATTTATGTTATGTTTATTTCTATATTTGTTTCCGAAGATTTTATATAGCCACCGTGTAGTAGCTTTGAGTTTGTGTCGGTATGTCGGATTTCCTCTTGAAATAGAATGCATGTTATATTATCTGACATATCGGTGCTCGCGCAAAGAAATTACACGGATGGTCGCTCCTCAACAGCCTTATTCTCCGTGCTAGTCGACAGCATTCACCGTAGTGTCCTTGGCTAGCGTGGGTACAGAGGTGGGGCGTCACAGCTTGGTATCAGAGCCAAACTTCAGAACAATATGGAATATTATAACAAGGATCATCCTCCTAAGTCCATCTTAGGAGTCGTGCTTTAGGATTTTATTCGAGTCTTCGTACCGATTCATCCTATTTTCCTTTATGATTCCTTGTTTTATCTATCAAGATTTGGTTGATATTCATTTGTGAATAACCTTCTTCTCCTTCCTTCTTTCTTTCTTAAGGAAGAGAAATGGTTAGACCAGGCCGTCCCAGCGCCGGTCAATCTAGTGCTACTCCCCAAGATGGAGTATTTATGTCTGCTCAACAACTTTTGGATCTTGTAAAGAATCAAGAGTTTACCTATGCTTTGAGTAAGAACCCCGAAATGGTTCTACCTTTGAAACTTGAAGTTTCTTTCAATCAGCTTGTGGATGTTACTCTTCTTCATGGAGAGGTTGGTAAAGGAAGTGTTTGTGATATTGGGACTTCCAAGAAGAGGCATATTAAGTTCAAGAGCCTTAATCCCAATAAGAGAGTGAAGCAAACTACTTTTGTAGCAAAGACTACAATCCCTGATCGTGGAGGATGCTACAATTGTAATTCTATGGAACACTATGCGAATATGTGTCCAGAACCCCATTCTTGTCGCTATTGCAAGAAACCGGGTCATCTTTTATATGCGTGTCCCAAACTTTTGAACAAGGACATGAGAAAGCTAAATATTGTGCAACCCCTAGCAACTCTTCTCTTAGTCAAGGTACTTTTCACTCAATCCTTGATGGCATTGTTTTATTTCGTGATCTTCTTATTTGAGTTCTTTTTGATATGGGTTCCATCTCACTATTTTATATCAAAAGAACTTGTTGATTCTTTTCCTTTGAAAATATTTTGGGCTTGTCGACTTCTTTGAGGATTGTGAATCCGGATGGTAGATCCGCAACACTCAATTTGGTTTTTATTGATGTCGAAATTATTTTATGAGACTTTTCTTTCCGAGCCGATATTTTTACTTAGGCTTCGGAATTGATTTTTTTGAAAGGATCGGCTTAATCATTGTGGAGCCCATATCCTATTTTTCGAGTGGACTATTCATCTTCGACATTTTATATCTGTTAAGCATATTTTTATTTTTCCTTTATGATTTTGATTCCAACTTGATGGCATCATTTTATTCCTTAAGCCCACTTATAAGGAAACTGTTATTTCTCTCATTCATGTAGTTTGAGAAATTTTCCGGTATTTTTGAGTTTGTCTTAGGATTATCACCTAAGAAATCTTTTGTGTGGTGTTGAGGTCTTTTCAGTTTGACTTTACCACCGGTTTTCGTTTGCTACGAGTTGCGGAAATTAGTATTCCACTTACCGCATTCCGCACTCGTTATGATTCTTATGAATGACTTATTTTGTCATTCAAATTGTCCAGCTTATTTCATCCATTTTATAAATCGAATATTCTATGAATATTTCGATGAGACTATTCTTGTATTTACTGATTTTGGATGAAAATAGTAATCTAAAAATTTTGCAAATCTTTTTCATAAGATTTATTTATAAGTAAAACTGGATTTTGTTCTTGAAACGAACAAAGAATATTCTTAAAACTTTTTAAGAGATTTATTTATCCTATAAAAGATGATTTTGTGATTGTATTGCCCGTTGAGTGCTTTAAGAATTTTGGTCGATGCGCTTGATCAACGTTATCGATAGGAATTTCCTAAATGCTTTGATGTGACAATCAGACACAATATATTAACTTGAAAATAGTAAAGTTTTCTAGAATGATAATTACATAAAGATAAGTGTAATTTTGAAAGTTTTAATTTTATGGGAAAGAAGATTATTTAAAAGAAAATTCTTTCTTTTCGAAACTCTTATTCTTGTGATTCCTGAAGGGGAACCAAGACTTTGCTATTTGTACCGATACTAGTCGTATTGGTTTGGGTGTCGTTCTCTTGCAAAAGAGAATGTGCTACCACTTGTGCTTCTAAATCATTTTAGCTTATCGAGACTAGATACGCCACTCATGATCTAGTGCTCTCGGCTATTGTTTTTACTTTTGGAATTTGGCATCATCACATTTGGATGAGAAATTGATCTCTACCTCGATCATAAATCTTTGGAATAATTATTTTCTCATATGGAACTCCATGTTGACTCGAGTTCTTGACATCTTATGATCTTGATATTCTTTTTATTCCTGGAAGGGAAATCGTGTTGCCAATGCGCTTTGTCGTAAGCGACGAGTGTTGATTCTTTGATGATGTCTGAATGAAATTATCTCTTTGCCAAGTTCATCGAATGTTTTGATGTACTCCGTTTTATTGAGTTTCATTTCATTTCTTTTATGGACTAGCGTCCGATGTCCTTTTATTGTGTTCGGTTCATTAGACGTATCGTTTTTGTACTACGTCGGTGTTCCGAAATCATTCGGGCTTCGGATCATTGGATGTACCGTTGTACTACATCAATGTCTTCGCTATTTAATTCATTGGATGTACCGTTGTACTACATCAATGTCTTTGCTTTTGGATTCATTGGATGTACCGTTGTACTACATCAATGTCTTCGCTATTTGATTCATTGGATGTACCATTGTACTACATCAATGTCTTGGCTTTTGGATTCATTGGATGTACCGTTGTACTACATCAATGTCTTCGCTATTTGATTCATTGGATGTACCGTTGTACTACATCAATGTCTTCGCTATTTGATTCATTGGATGTACCGTTGTACTACATCAATGTCTTCGCTATTTGATTCATTGGATGTACCGTTGTACTACATCAATGTCTTTTCTTTTGGATTCATTGGATGTACCGTTGTACTACATCAATGTCTTCGCTATTTGATTCATTGGATGCACCGTTGTACTACATCAATGTCTTCGCTATTTGATTCATTGGATGTACCGTTGTACTACATCAATGTCTTTGCTTTTGGATTCATTGGATGTACCATTGTACTACATCAATGTCTTCGCTATTTGATTCATTGGATGTACCGTTGTACTACATCAATGTCTTTGCTATTTGATTCATTGGATGTACTGCTGTACTACATCAATGTCTTCGCTATTTGATTCATTGGATGTACCATTGTACTACATCAATGTCTTTGCTTTTGGATTCATTGGATGTACCATTGTACTACATCAATGTCTTCGCTTTTTGATTCATTGGGCGTACTGTTTTTGTACTACGCTGATGTTCCAAATTAGTTGAGTTTCCAGTTTCTCGGGCGTACTGTTTTTGTACTACGCCGTTGCACCAGCTCTATTTTCTGATATTCATGACGTTTTCCACGTGTTTTAACTATGGAAATGCTTTTATGTTTCCGGTTTTTATTCTTGTGCCTGGTGATATTGTGGAAATTGAAGTTTCACCAAATTTGACTTTTGAGCAAACATTCTATTCGCATCATTGCTTTGGAGGTTGAGCGCCTTCGATATAAAGATATTCTTTTTGATAAAGGTTCAATGGTTCTCAAATCCTAAGGATTGCTCATGTGAAATCTTGAGAATTCATCGAACGAAAATTTCGGATTTACTCTTTCGTACTCTTTATGGTGAACTTCTTATTTCAATTTTCTTTTGTGTTAATATGCTTCTATGGTTGTTACTTCTTATATTTCCTTCTTAATAATTGCGAGGACGCAATTTCTTTAAGGAGGGGAGTCTGTAACAACCCGCATATTAATCGATTATATATTTAAATATTTTATTTAAATATTTCACCGTTCATCGGATTTTGGTCCGAAAAGCTACTTTGTGCAAACAGTCGAATTGGGACTCGAGACCCCTCCCATTGAGTTCAAAATGACGTTTGCGACCTTTTTGAGTATAAGCTTCGATATGTTTGGAGAAAGTTGATTTTTGCTACTTTTTCCCGCGTAGGGTTTTGGTTTGGGCTGAGCCCACTTATGTATTCAGTCCCAACCCCTCTCCTCTTCATTCACTTCCTTTCTTATTGTCCTAACACTCAAGCTCAAGAAAATTAGGGGAAGAGAAAAAGAATTAGGAAATCCTAAGCCCTAGTTTCCATTAGCAAATCCATCTTCTTGCTCCAAACTCAAGAGAACCCATTGGTAAGTATCTCCTTCTTCTTCTCCAACTCATTCTCTCTTTGGTTTCTGAAATTTGCTAAACCTAAACTTAGGAATGTTCTTCTTTTGAGTTGAGAATCATGCTTCTTGAGTTGGTTTTGAAGAGTGGTTGATTCCCCTTTGCTTTCAAGCTTCATCTTCGTATATTTTAGTGCAAAGGTGAGATTTTTAATCTCACATCTAAGTCGATGAATTATCTTCGAATGTTAGGTATGAATTCCTAACACTTATTCGTGTGTATTAGCTCTTGGTTTGGATTGATTTGGTGAAAATCCTAACTTTTGGTGTTTTGGGTTCAATTCCTTAGAAATCATAGCTTTGAGGATCAAATGTGTTTTTGGTGATGCATCGAGGAGCCAATAGGGCCGGGTAGCCGTTAGGCATAATTCCCTTGCGTCCATGCTCGTTCGGTTGCGAATTGATGGAGGTTTCATATCAATACATGGGCATAAATAGGCAGAGCATCAGGTTCGGCCGACCGACCCCCCTGGTCCGGTCGACCGACCTGATGCCAAGTGCATAAGCACTTTCTGTTTTAGGGTCCGGTCGACCGACTACAGGGGTTCGGTCGACCGACCTGATGCCGAGGAGTTTTTCAATACAAGGTTCGGTCGACCGAGCAATGTATGTCGGCCGACCGACCTGATGATTTTTTCCTACTTGGCCTTATTGCTTGAATTTCCAACTTAAATTGATTCGTGTTGTTTCCTATTGATTGTTATCAATTATTATGACTTTGATGACTTCTTTTTAGGGATTTTTAAATATCCATTTCGATGGATTCTTTATCGGTTTCGTTGGATATTTATTCACATCTTCGTGTGTGAATTTTAGTGATTTATTGTTCCTACAATCTTCTTTGTGTTTTGTCACTTTAAAAATATAAAGGTTTTCTATACTAGTAGTAAATATCAAAACTCTTTCCTCAAACGATTTCAATACTATTTTAATACCAAATTTGTTTATAAAACCGTTTTCCAATCTATTAGTATATACAAACCTTTACCTCACTCGTATGAGAAATCTAATTAAACGACTTAGTAAAACAAGTGGTATGAAACGCTTGCGTTCACTTTGTTGGTTAATTCTTGGACTTGTTCGATTGAAACTCTAGTGACAATTTTCTAGTGGAGATCTATAATTTGTTCGTAAATATTTAAATTAAGCTAGTGGTTATGGGACATGATGCTAAGCTCATATATTTACTAGCTTACTGTAATCGACACTTCTCGATGATCATGACGATCATTTTTGTGATTTAGACTAGCAATGTGCGATGTCTCTTTGTCTGCGTGGGAGACTAAACCCCGTTCGTGTGTCAAATTTGTGGGGTAGCAACCCACGGTCTTCGGACCATTCGTGTGTCAGGTCTTCGGACCATTCGTGTGTCAAATTAATGGCTAGCTACCATGAGATAGCTTCTCGTTCATGTGTTACAGCTGTTGGTGAGTTTTCATGCTGCCGTTCATGTGATAGGCCTCCCCCCTTATTTTGTGAAATTTCTGGATTTCGTGTGTCGAATTCCGGAATTTATACTTCACCTATTTTTGTGATTTCTATTGATATGATTTATCAATTCTTGTGCATAGGTGAATTTGTGTGTCATTGACTGGATTTCTTGTGTTGATTTCTGGAATTTATGTTTCACCAACTTTGTGATTTCTATTGATATGATTTATCAATTCTTGTGCATAGGTGAATTCGTGTGTCATTAACTTGTTGTGAATACAAGTTTTGGGTATGATACCCTTTTTGGATCTTTGAGAAGATTCTTTGACATTGATTAATCGATTGTTGATTATCATTTACATACTTATAGTAGTATGCCATTATGGATATATATGTCATTTATTGTGGCTTGGTGAATGAAATTAGGAGTATGACATTCCTTTTTATCTTGAGTAGATTATTGTGATATTGATTAATCTCTTGTTGATTTTCAATTACTTATTTATCACAGCTTGGCATTGTGATTATTATATGTTTATGTCATATCTCTTATTATATATCACTTCATCTGATATTTATAGCTAGACTGATCCGTTTATTATTTTCTTCTTAAATAATACTTGGGTCAGACTGAGATATTACAGGTGCTCCTGCTTGACTCCTTATCGGACTTTCATCTGATCTTTTGGCTAACTACTTAAGTTTAGTAGCTTTTGTTGTATACATTTGAGATACAGACTCTATGATGTATACTTATTCTATTGTCTAGCACTTGTATCTATTCTTTTGTGATATTGTGGATCTTGTTTGACCACTACTCTGATGTACACTTTCATGTGTAATATTCATATCTATTTCCGCCTTTGTGATATGAATTATCTGTGACTGATTTATGTTATGTTTATTTCTATATTTGTTTCCGAAGATTTTATATAGCCACCGTGTAGTAGCTTTGAGTTTGTGTCGGTATGTAGGATTTCCTCTTGAAATAGAATGCATGTTATATTATCTGACATATCGGTGCTCGCGCAAAGAAATTACACGGATGGTCGCTCCTCAACAGCCTTATTCTCCGTGCTAGTCGACAGCATTCACCGTAGTGTCCTTGGCTAGCGTGGGAATAGAGGTGGGGCGTCACAGATTTATAGCCTAATATAACATTTGAATTTTATTCCCAATTCATAAATTACTACCTTAACTAAATTTTACGTTTCCCTTTTAATTTACATTTTCACCTTACGTTACTACATTAATTATCCTTAAAGTAACGTCTATTATTAATAACAATATTATAATTACTTACCATTTTATTTCATAAATTAATCCATTTCATCTAAATTCTTATCTATGTAATATTTCAACATTTAATTTCATCAAATGTAATTGTTTTCCAATACATTAATAACTTTATTTCCAAGTCTTATATTACAACAAACTATCCAATACGAAAGTCTTAACATTGTTACAAATACTACTTTAATTAACATTAACGCAATACTCAATTAAAAATTATTGTAGCTGATTTCAAAATTGTAAATTAACAAGCTACCAAAATAGGCAACATACAATAATCGTACTCTAACCTTTAGTCACATTAATACGCTTTTATTTCTCAAAATCAAAATTCCCATTTAACTAAATCTTCATAAATGAATTTGACGTTATCTTCAAAAAGTACTTTATATTAACATTAACGTAAAAATTTATTTATATCTATTGCAATTGATTTAGTATTATTTTCTCAATATTTAAAATGATTTAACAAATTTTAAATGTTAATTTATTCAAGATTAAATCAATATAAATATTCAATTCCATAAAATCCAAAACTCTTGATAAATTTCCAAAACTTCCCTTTTTATTGAATCGACCTATATTTATTCCTTTCATTAATCTCAAATATAAGGGTTCACCCTTTGGATTAAAAATTATCACATAAATATCCTATTTCAACGTAATTCTTAATTTAACATAATAAATAAAATTTGATTTCATTTATCTCAATAAGTCCTACTATTAACCAATTGACTCACTATTCAAATTCACCTTCTATAATTCAAAATTTTTCTATCACCTTGATTTACTTAACTTTATAATTCCTTAGACAAATCTCTATCTCAAATCTTAAATGTAAGTCATTGTACTAATTATAGTACTTAATATTTTCTTAAAATAATCTTTCTATAATCCAATTTATTAAATAAGTTTCCAATTAGATCCAATTTCAACCTTGCACATAAGTTTAGGTTATAATTAACTTATAACGTATACTTCCCTAGTTATTTCTTTATATACTCCCCATATTAATTCCACAATTAACCATTATTATTAGAATAACGTTTATAATAAATACAATCCTATAATTTACGCAACACTTAATTATTTCCTTTTCCATTAGGGTAACATTCCTTTATCTGATTATTACTTATTACACATTCTAATTCCATTAACAAGGAAGCAGGTAAATTATGATATATGCTACAAATTTTCAATTTATTACTATTCATTATTATTAACCTAAATTCAGCATTACTTACCTCGCATTAACCTTATTACTTAAAATCCTTATCCAATTGAAATTAATACTCTAAATAAATACATTTACTTCTTTCGTTATTTTATTAGTTACAATTAAGGCACACCTAATTATCTTTATAGGTAAATGAGTGAATTTACTAGTATCCTACTATTACAACCTTTAATATACTTGTATATGGTTATTTTACCCTTTTATAATCCCTTTATAAATATATGCACATCTACAAATTAAGATTCTAAATCCAATTTCTTATTCCATCTAGGTTCCATTTCTTCACTTTATGAATAACTAGCATTTCCTATTCATTTGTTACATCTACTTATATTCACTTTATGAATAGTTTTGATATTCCATTTATTACTAACTTTAATTATTCCAATTTATTATCTACATACAATTTGAATCTATTTTCAAATTTTTACCTTTTTAATAATTAACACCTTCCAATAATAAATAAAACAGATTGTACTAAATAAAATTTTATTTTCACTAATGAATTCAATCCTTTCCTTTATTTACTTATTTCTAACCTTATATCCAATTGCAACAATTTCCACTATTACACTTAATTACAATAAACATTCAATTTGTAAATTTCAATTAACCTAGATACATCTAATTTCAACATTCTCTTTCATATAAATAAATAAGATTTCCGTTTCTTTCTAAAAAAAATTTAAAAATCCTATTAATATAATTCATTTTAAGCATCGAATTTACACGGGTCGTGTAACGATCTCAATTTTTCGTTGCCGAAAAACCGAATAGTTAGGGTTTTTAAAAAGAATTTAAGAAAAGAAAAGGAAAGAAGAAGAGATAAGAAGATAGAAAAGATAGAGAGAGAAAAGAACATAGGAGAGAAAAGAAAATAGAACTGAATGGAAACAACAGAACAACAACAGAATCTCACAATTCGTAGCGGAACAACATATAATAGATAAATGAATAATCTTTAAACAAAGAACTATATCAGTTATTACATTACATCACATTACATTACATCATATCATCAGAGTGTACAACAACATACAACAACAAACAATGCAGCGGAAAAAGAAATACTATATAACTAGTAATACGCCATGCCATCCAGCTTGCCTCCAGCAACTCTATAATATCCTGATAAACCTTAACTCTTGACTGCCCGTGTGGAAATTGGTGGGCACCCAGAGTTTAGGAAGGAAAACAATAAACTCCGAGTCAGTCATGTGACTGGTGTGAGAACACAAAACAGTTTATTTATCTTTAAAATCAAAATAGAGGAATATTTTTAAAGTTAATTCGCAATGCTTTTTAAAAATGAGACTACCATAAGGCCTCCCGCACACACACACATGCAAACGCAGAATCGGAGGAGATTTCTCCTTATGATAGTCAAAGATGCTTGATACGCATTTTAAAATAACATTTGATATTATTATTAGTGCATAGTGTAGGAAAAATTCATTTCGAAAGTAGAATATAAATCTTAGCCAACATACGACCATTATCGTATGCCTACTATAGCTACCATCCAAACAGTGGTGACCACCATAAGTGAATGGCAGGTCCTACAACTAATACCGTACAAGTTTCGTATTGGGAATTGGATTTCCAACGAATGATCAGGCCAAGGAACTTCCCATTGCCACATGAGAATGCCTCTGGATGGACATCCCCGAGAACCAAACCGGATCTCTACCAACACAAGGCCGGGTTACCCCTAACTGAGTAACAACTGACCGAATATGCCATCCCCCGGTCCTTTGGGACCTTTCAACCGAGCGCTCGCAATCAATTCACACAATCATAACAAAGTGTTTTCAACATGAGTAAGTACCTGGGCTCCATACCATGATGCCACCCTTTTCCAGAAGGAAATGCACACATCCTAAAGGGCGCTACCCCTCATAACCTTGCCGCATCTTTCCTGTTTTGACCATTCACGGGGTGTGAGGCTCGACGAAGTCACGTCCACAAAAACATACTTTATACAAAAGCCATGCTTTGGGTCAACCAATGATCATAGAAATGATCACCAAGATAGACGATCAAATAAATGATTCTATCACAAATAATCAACACAACGATCATTTACAGCATCACTCAGCATGTCACATTACCAAATTGGGAATATACTGCTGATAACCATCAACTACATAACCTCTGAGCTCGTACGTCTCAGAGAAGGGTGTTAAGCTAAAAGAATAAATTCTCCGCCACCAATAGAAATATATTTGAAAGAAATCTGTTTTATATCTCAATTTGTAATGTCAGACATACAATCCATACAAGTCTGTTCCGGGCTCGAACAAAACCGAAGGCACTTCTTATGAAGCCCTTGCAATCCGGATATTCACAATCCTGATCGGATTTACCATCACTTAGGGAGTCTCTATACCGTTGCAACTCAGTGCAGAGACAATCGACAGGTGATCCTATCGCTCTCGCAAATATCGGGTCTTCAACACCGCTCTTCAATGCGATTCATAACGACGTATCACATATTCGGAATGGGTTATACGACCCCATGGTCCTTTCCCGGTTAACCCGAATAGTGAGCGCTTATTCAAAAACAAGTGTGGCATTCAAATTCAAACAAATCACATCAAATACCCATTCAAAGGGAAATATTGATAGTCGGTTATTGAACTATCAATGGATATGCACACATCACCAGTTTTCCAAATAATTTTCCAAATTATTTATTTTCCAAAATATCTTTACTAGATATATAATTTTCACACTTTAAAAATAAATCAACATTTATTTTTAAACCCAATTTCCAACTTCATTTATAAATTGCATATTGAATTTATATTTCAAAATATCTATGAATATATGATTTCAATTATTCATTTTCAATTTATCTTCAAAAAGATAAATTCTCATAATATTCAATGAAATATTAGAAAACATTTCCATACTTATTTATTCATAAGTAATTCACAGATTTTATTTATTTTCAATACTTAGAAAATACTCAATATACTTAAATCGAAATTAAGTATATATTTCATTCTTTAAGGAAATCATGCTCTTAAACATATTTATTTGGGCCAAAACGAATGTTGCGTAAAACATCGTTACGACAACCCAAAATCACTAGTATAGGGATTCAAAGTTTAAATAGATATATATATCCCAATACTATACAAAACATTTCCTTTCGGAAATCATTTACTATAACAACAGTGTTATAGTCCACCATTTCCTTCTATTTCTCGAAAACGTCTATTTCAACTATGAATGTTGAAATCTATGGTTTCGAATCTCAACACATTTTAAAACATCGTTAGATCGTTTTAATTCAATTCAAAATATCACATTCTAAACAATTCCTTTAACATATTATTCACTATTCAAAAACGTGAATATACTTGTTAACAAATTTCATCCTTTCTATTCATTTTATTTTAAAGGATCATTCACAGTCAAAAACGTGAATATAACTCCATAAATAAATCATAACAATTTACTTCTCAAAATAAGTCGTTTACGAATTTATAAAGCAACTTTATAAATTCCTTTTCTATCCTATATTCAATTCATAACTCAATTATGTACCAAAGGTTCATATTTTAAGTTAAATACTTATAATTTATTTGTTTGCAAAAATCGTTCCTTTGAACTTCATAATTATAAATCTTATAACTTATAAGATTCAATTATTCATCCAAATATATTCTTTAATAATTTCACAAAATTTATAAATCTTACTATTTATAAATTTCATTTATAACTTCACCATTTATAATTTTATGAATTCCATTCATTTACAAAATTCATTTTCACTTCATTCAAACACTTATAAAAACTCGTTTTATAATGTCAATATTTCAATTTATAAATATCCATTTATAAATCTCTTAATATAAATCAATTTATATTATTCTTTAAAACGTCTTTAATCTCCTTTATTATTTCACCATTTTGATTCATAAAATAATTAAATTTTATAAATCCTATATTTAAACTTTTCATAATAAATTCTAAAATCCCGATTAAACTATTTTATAAAATCATTAGCATCATATTCTCAAAAATCAGTTTTTAAGTATATTTCTCAAAAATCATAATTTTTATAACTTTAAAAATTATAACGTTTATTTATTTAAAATGGATCAATTCCAAAATTATTTTATAAAACGTATACTTTTCAAAAATAACTTTAAAAATCATTTTAAAGTTTCAAAATTTGGTCCAATGATGCTACATACCAAATAGTCAATCACGACGACAACGACATCATATATCGATATGATAGTCCGTCAAATATCAAAATATCTGAAATCAAATAAAAACTGTTGAGGAATCCAGTTGGATCCCTCCAACCTGTTTTCCTGCATCCATAAACATTAGCACAATACAAATTCCGCTCCAGTACGAAATTATCGCGGTATATGGGATTATTAAATATTATCCGCTTAATAGACGGCGCAATAGGGTCTCATCCGCTAAACAAATAAATGCGGGAAATCAATAACTCCAATATATATATATATGCCAATATATATATATTGCTATTATATATAATACCAATTTCACTGTTTATGAAATATTCGCGGTATATGTTTTTAATAAATAACATCCGCTTACTAACGGCGTATAATGTCTATTTTAACAATCAATAGATAACAATCATCATTCAAACATGCATTCAAATATTTTAAATCTAACTATTTAAAATTAAAATCGAAACCGATTCGATTGAGTGAGAAGTTCTCACCTTGATTTCAATTTCGTTTTAGCGATTTATTTCGAATAAAATTAAACGGACGTTTAATTTTACCCAAAATTCTCACTAACTCCAAACGACTCCAATCCAATTTCATCGCGTAGTGCTCGTCCATACGATTCCAACGCAACTGGTTTCGCGCGTTTTCGACCTCGTATGGAAAAGTTATGATTATTTGAAGTTACACGATTTTTAATATTAACTAATTTCACAAATTTTTTTATAATTTATAACCTTCATCCACTACAGGCCATTCGATCTGCATACCCCCTCATCACAGCCGTAGAACGCAACCCCCCCTCTCCATCTTCTTCACGCGAACCACTTACAGGAAGCCGAACCCAATCTATCTCAATTTGGGTTTCAATTTCCACCATCAACACTCGACAATACTTCATCATACCCTCACCATCTTGAAGCCCTCCACCACCACAACACTCGGCCCAAATGCCCTGAAGCTCGGCCCCCTCCTCTTCATTGAAATGCGTGCGCAAGTTGCCACAAACGGCCCCCCATATCTCACAATTTATAACTCCAATCTCGATCTCCACCGTTGAATATAAGGATCTCGCTGCCCTCTATAACTTTGTAGTTGAACACGAAGCTTGAAAGTGAATGGATCGAGAGATAATCGAGGAAGAAGGAGGAGAAATACTGGCCGTGGGTTTCATTTCTGGCGGCTAGGCAGTTGAATTAGGGTTTTAAGTTTTTTTCTTATTTTTTTTGTGAATTTAGGTGTATTTATAGGAAAAAAATCGAACACTATTCATCCGGAAATTCCGAACTCCGATTTACGCGCCGTAACCAGCGTTTCTAGGGTTTACCCCGCGTTTCGGACACAATGGAACAGGTTTCGAAAGCTAATTCGGACATCTTTGCGAGTTATGGCAACAAACGTTCAATTTAAATTAAACCGATTTAAATCGATTTCTAGGCGTTTTAATTCGTACCGGACAAACGGTAAATCCAATTGACACGAAATTTGAAACCTTACAATAATATCACATTACGGATCCGATGAAACTGGTTTCGTCGAAATCCGAGACTTTATGAAAAATGGCTATTTTAACTCGCCAAATTAAAATTAAAAATAATTCGATGCGTTTCGAGCTGCCACGATTAAACGGTAACTCCGATTGACACGAAATTTGAAATCCGATAATAACTAACTATTATGGATCTAATGGAACTGGTTTCGTTCAATTCTGAGACTGTTCAAAAATTGACTATTTTCACTAGTCGATTTTAAATATTAAAATATTCAATTTTCCCAAATTAACTTTTAATTCGATTTTAAAAGTTCTAAAATATCATTCTAACTTCAATATGATAAAATAAAATTTTACAAATCATTTTCAATCATATTTAACTCAATTTTCAATTATTTCCATAATTTAACATATTAAATTATCGATTTAATTATCAAATTAAATCCAATAATTCAAATTAAATTTATTTGACTTATAAATTCACTTCTTAATATTTAAAATTAATTAAATATTCAAATTTTAATAAATTAAAATTTTGGGTCGTTACAATCTTCCCCCCTTAAAAGAATTTCGTCCTCGAAATTAAAAAGTAAGAAAAGTTACAGAATCTATTAATTTTCCAAAATTCATAATTAAATTTCTTACAATACTTTACTAAGTTTTCAAATCATACTTAGTTATCTTCTCAAAAATAACTACTATTGTGTAACTTTCAATTCCAAATCAAAGTTAAAGTTTTCAAAAAATTTCCAATTTTCTCAAATTTTTCTAACGCCTTAAATTTTCGGAAAAATTCGCCATAGTCTCCTTTGCGCGGCTCGATCCGAAAAAAAAAAATGACAGTATATATATCACAAATATACATCTCATCAAGTAATGAGGCATCCCGTAGGGAAAAAAGTATAAAAGTACGGTATGTAATCCGAGATATGTACCTTATATTTTATTAGCAAGCATATACGGCTAATATAGCGCGAAAGCGAGCTCCAAATGCGAAGCAAACGCGATCCGCACCTACTAATCACTCAACAAACAACATGAGAACATGTATATAGGCAATAGTATCGATATACAACATATAGTAACATAATAACTATATATGTCAATATAGCAAATGAAACAAACAACAAATGCAACCATCAACCAACTAGCATTCATAACCAATAAACATTCATTCATATTCTTATTAATATTCAATGAATTGATTTTTCAATTTAATCACATTCGATTCATTAATAGTGGATGTTCTTACTAGCATTCATTCTCAATTAGTTTATATTCACTAATTCATATTCAAGTTGGTTCACTTCCAATCAATTTCAATTCTATTCAAGATTCACTTAACTTCCAATTGGATTTTCAATTACTTTAGCTTCCAATTTCATTAACTCAATTTCATTAATTTAATTTCATTAACACTTAATGAATTATATACAATCAATCAACTAACAACCATATAACAACCAATGTATATATATTAATTACAACCAAATTCCTTTGCTTTCAATTGGTTTAATTAAATTGATTTTTTATTCAACTTTCAATAACATTAGATTTTAATGAATTAACACTTATATTCATTATTTCATATCAATTTTTCACATTTAATTGATTAATATTCAATCCATTCATTCAATTTAATTACAAAAGTTGAATTTCATTTATATAACTCAAGTTCACATTTATCACTTAACTTTATTAATTTACTTTGATACCAATATCAACTTCATTCAACATCACTTAAGTTATACTTCATTTTACAAACATCACTTGTTTTTACTTAACTTAAATTCCCACTTATAAATAAATTTAGATTCCAATTCTAAAGTAAATTTACATTTAACTTTAAATTCATTTTTATTTACAACTCATATTCATAAATATATCCATATAGTTTCACTTCTTATATATATATAAGTTTATTTCACAATTGTAAATCACTTTAATTATAATTCAATTCTTATAATTCAGTTGCTTATACAATTATTCTTCAATTTAGATTATTCAAACAACTAAACAATCAACTTATTTTCACTTTAATAATTCTGAAAAATTATTTCTTTTATATATAAAATATACTCAAGGCAAAAATTATTTTATTTACCCAATTTAAACAATACTGTGTCGAATTGTTCTATTCAAGTGTTTAGAAACCCCTTCGGCATAGTTTTGCAGACCACGCTGACGAAAGTTCATGTGCCACTCAATAAACCAATCATCACAATATAAAACAATTTTATATATACTAACAAATACGCTCTCATAGCTATTATTACACTCAAACTCATTCTAGAGTACTACTGACTCTATCTCTAATGAGAAATACCCAACAGAACCATGGTTGTCGCTTAACCATATGCTCTGATACCACCTGTAACGATCTCAATTTTTCGTTGCCGAAAAACCGAATAGTTAGGGTTTTTAAAAATAATTTAAGAAAAGAAAAAGAAAGAAGAAGAGATAAGAAGATAGAAAAGATAGAGAGAGAAAAGAACATAGGAGAGAAAAGAAAATAGAACGGAATGGAAACAACAGAACAACAACAGAATCTCACAATTCGCAGCGGAACAACATATAATAGATAAATGAATAATCTTTAAACAAAGAACTATATCAGTTATTACATTACATCACATTACATTACATCATATCATCAGAGTGTACAACAACATACAACAACAAACAATGCAGCGGAAAAAGAAATACTATATAACTAGTAATACGCCATGCCATCCAGCTTGCCTCCAGCAACTCCATAATATCCTGATAAACCTTAACTCTTAACTGCCCGTGTGGAAATTGGTGGGCACCCAGAGTTTAGGAAGGAAAACAATAAACTCCGAGTCAGTCATGTGACTGGTGTGTGAACCCAAAACAGTTTATTTATCTTTAAAATCAAAATAGAGGAATATTTTTAAAGTTAATTCGCAATGCTTTTTAAAAATGAGACTACCATAAGGCCTCCCGCACACACACACACATGCAAACGCAGAATCGGAGGAGATTTCTCCTTATGATAGTCAAAGATGCTTGATACGCATTTTAAAATAACATTTGATATTATTATTAGTGCATAGTGTAGGAAAAATTCATTTCGAAAGTAGAATATAAATCTTAGCCAACATACGACCATTATCGTATGCCTACTATAGCTACCATCCAAACAGTGGTGACCACCATAAGTGAATGGCAGGTCCTACAACTAATACCGTACAAGTTTCGTATTGGGAATTGGATTTCCAACGAATGATCAGGCCAAGGAACTTCCCATTGCCACATGAGAATGCCTTTGGATGGACATCCCCGAGAACCAAACCGGATCTCTACCAACACAAGGCCGGGTTACCCCTAACTGAGTAACAACTGACCGAATATGCCATCCCCCGGTCCTTTGGGACCTTTCAACCGAGCGCTCGCAATCAATTCACACAATCATAACAAAGTGTTTTCAACATGAGTAAGTACCTGGGCTCCATACCATGATGCCACCCTTTTCCAGAAGGAAATGCACACATCCTAAAGGGCGCTACCCCTCATAACCTTGCCGCATCTTTCCTGTTTTGACCATTCACGGGGTGTGAGGCTCGACGAAGTCACGTCCATAAAAACATACTTTATACAAAAGCCATGCTTTGGGTCAACAAATGATCATAGAAATTATCACCAAGATAGACGATCAAATAAATGATCCTATCACAAATAATCAACACAATGATCATTTACAGCATCACTCAGCATGTCACATTACCAAATTGGGAATATATTGCTGATAACCATCAACTACATAACCTCTGAGCTCGTACGTCTCAGAGAAGGGTGTTAAGCTAAAAGAATAAATTCTCCGCCACCAACAGAAATATATTTGAAAGAAATCTGCTTTATATCTCAATTTGTAATGTCAGACATACAATCCATACAAGTCTGTTCCGGGCTCGAACAAAACCGAAGGCACTTCTTACGAAGCCCTTGCAATCCGGATATTCACAATCCTGATCGGATTTCCCATCACTTAGGGAGTCTCTATACCGTTGCAACTCAGTGCAGAGACAATCGACAGGTCATCCTATCGCTCTCGCAAATACCGGGTCTTCAACACCGATCTTCAATGCGATTCATAACGACGTATCACATATTCGGAATGGGTTATACGACCCCATGGTCCTTTCCCGGTTAACCCGAATAGTGAGCGCTTATTCAAAAATAAGTGTGGCATTCAAATTCAAACAAATCACATCAAATACCCATTCAAAGGGAAATATTGATAGTCGGTTATTGAACTATCAATGGATATGCACACATCACCAGTTTTCCAAATAATTTTCCAAATTATTTATTTTCCAAAATATCTTTACTAGATATATAATTTTCACACTTGAAAAATAAATCAACATTTATTTTTAAACCCAATTTCCAACTTCATTTATAAATTCCGTATTGAATTTATATTTCAAAATATCTATGAATATATGATTTCAATTATTCATTTTCAATTTATCTTCAAAAAGATAAATTCTCATGATATTCAATGAAATATTAGAAAACATTTCCATACTTATTTATTCATAAGTAATTCACCGATTTTATTTATTTTCAATACTTAGAAAATACTCAATATACTTAAATCGAAATTAAGTATATATTTCATTCTTTAAGGAAATCATGCTCTTAAACATATTTATTTGGGCCAAAACGAATGTTGCGTAAAACATCGTTACGACAACCCAAAATCACTAGTATAGGGATTCAAAGTTTAAATAGATATATAAATCCCAATACTATACAAAACATTTCCTTTCGGAAATCATTTACTATAACAACAGTGTTATAGTCCACCATTTCCTTCTATTTCTCGAAAACGTCTATTTCAACAATGAATGTTGAAATCTATGGTTTCGAATCTCAACACATTTTAAAACATCGTTAGATCGTTCTAATTCAACTCAAAATATCACATTCTAAACAATTCCTTTAACATATTATTCACTATTCAAAAACGTGAATATACTTGTTAACAAATTTCATCCTTTCTATTCATTTTATTTTAAAGGATCATTCACAGTCAAAAACGTGAATATAACTCCATAAATAAATCATAACAATTTACTTCTCAAAATAAGTCGTTTACGAATTTATAAAGCAACGTTTATAAATTCCTTTTCTATCCTATATTCAATTCATAACTCAATTATGTACCAAAGGTTCATATTTTAAGTTAAATACTTATAATTTATTTGTTTGCAAAAATCGTTCCTTTGAACTTCATAATTATAAATCTTATAACTTATAAGATTCAATTATTCATCCAAATATATTCTTTAATAATTTCACAAAATTTATAAGTCTTACTATTTATAAATTTCATTTATAACTTCACCATTTATAATTTTATGAATTCCATTCATTTACAAAATTCATTTTCACTTCATTCAAACACTTATAAAAACTCGTTTTATAATGTCAATATTTCAATTTATAAATATCCATTTATAAATCTCTTAATATAAATCAATTTATATTATTCTTTAAAACGTCTTTAATCTCCTTTATTATTTCACCATTTTGATTCATAAAATAATTAAATTTTATAAATCCTATATTTAAACTTTTCATAATAAATTCTAAAATCCCGATTAAACTATTTTATAAAATCATTAGCATCATATTCTCAAAAATCAGTTTTTAACTATATTTCTCAAAAATCATAATTTTTATAACTTTAAAAATTATAACGTTTATTTATTTAAAATGGATCAATTCCAAAATTATTTTATAAAACGTATACATTTCAAAAATCACTTTAAAAATCATTTTAAAGTTTCAAAATTTGGTCCAATGATGCTACATACCAAATAGTCCATCACGACAACAACGACATCATATATCGATATGATAGTCCATCAAATATCAAAATATCTGAAATCAAATAAAAACTGTTGAGGAATCCAGTTGGATCCCTCCAACCTGCTTTCCTGCATCCACAAACATTAGCACAATACTAATTCCGCTCCAGTACGAAATTATCGCGGTATATGGGATTATTAAATATTATCCGCTTAATAGACGGCGCAATAGGGCCTCATCCGCTAAACAAATAAAGGCGGGAAATCAATAACTCCAATATATATATATGCCAATATATATATATTGCTATTATATATAATACCAATTTCACTGTTTATGAAATATTCGCGGTATATGTTTTTAATAAATAACATCCGCTTACTAACGGCGTATAATGTCTATTTTAACAATCAATAGATAACAATCATCATTCAAACATGCATTCAAATATTTTAAATCTAACTATTTAAAATTAAAATCGAAACCGATTCGATTGAGTGAGAAGTTCTCACCTTGATTTCAATTTCGTTTTATCGATTTATTTCGAATAAAATTAAACGGACGTTTAATTTTACCCAAAATTCTCACTAACTCCAAATGACTCCAATCCAATTTCATCACGTAGTGCTCGTCCATACGATTCCAATACAACTGGTTTCGCGCGTTTTCGACCTCGTATGAAAAAGTTATGATTATTTGAAGTTACACGATTTTTAATATTAACTAATTTCACAATTTTTTTTATAATTTATAACCTTCATCCACTACAGGCCATTCGATCTGCATACCCCCTCATCGCAGCCGTAGAACGCAACCCCCCTCTCCATCTTCTTCACGCGAACCACTTACAGGAAGCCGAACCCAATCTATCTCAATTAGGGTTTCAATTTCCACCATCAACACTCGACAATACTTCATCATACCCTCACCATCTTGAAGCCCTCCACCACCACAACACTCGGCCCAAATGCCCTGAAGCTCGGCCCCCTCCTCTTCATTGAAATGCGTGTGCAAGTTGCCACAAACGGCCCCCCATATCTCACAATTTATAACTCCAATCTCGATCTCCACCATTGAATATAAGGATCTCGCTGCCCTCTATAACTTTGTAGTTGAACAAGAAGCTTGAAAGTGAATGGATCGAGAGATAATCGAGGAAGAAGGAGGAGAAATACTGGCTGTGGGTTTCATTTCTGGCGGCTAGGCAGTTGAGTTAGGGTTTTAAGTTTTTTTCTTATTTTTTTTGTGAATTTAGGTGTATTTATAGGAAAAAAATCGAACACTATTCATCCGAAAATTCCGAACTCCGATTTACACGCCGTAACCAGCGTTTCTAGGGTTTACCCTGCGTTCCGGACACAATGGAACAGGTTTCGAAAGCTAATTCGGAAATCTGTGCGAGTTATGGCAACAAACGTTCAATTTAAATTAAACCGATTTAAATCGATTTCTAGGCGTTTTAATTCGTACCCGACAAACGGTAAATCCAATTGACACGAAATTTGAAACCTTACAATAATATCACATTACGGATCCGATGAAACTAGTTTCGTCGAAATCCGATACTTTTTGAAAAATGGCTATTTTAACTCGCCAAATTAAAATTAAAAATAATTCGATGCGTTTCGAGCTGCCACGATCAAACGGTAACTCCGATTGACACGAAATTTGAAATCCGGTAATAACTAACTATTACGGATCCAATGGAACTGGTTTCGTTCAATTCTGAGACTGTTCAAAAATTGACTATTTTCACTAGTCGATTTTAAATATTAAAATATTCAATTTTCCCAAATTAACTTTTAATTCGATTTTAAAAGTTCTAAAATATCATTCTAACTTCAATATGATAAAATAAAATTTTACAAATCATTTTCAATCATATTTAACTCAATTTTCAATTATTTCCATAATTTAACATATTAAATTATCGATTTAATTATCAAATTAAATCCAATAATTCAAATTAAATTTATTTGACTTATAAATTCACTTCTTAATATTTAAAATTAATTAAATATTCAAATTTTAATAAATTAAAATTTTGGGTCGTTACAGGTCGTTACACTCTCCCCCACTCAAAACTTTTCGTCCCCGAAAAGGAAAGGAAGGGAAAAGAAGAATTAAATAACAATACATCTTATTAAAAATATTAACTCATAAACAATAACTTACTAAATTTATTACCTTAAATAAAATATACCCATTTTATAATCATAACATCCTTTTATACTTAAATTACTAAAGTTCGGAAAACATTTTTAAAATATTCTAAGTCTAAAATTTTACGGAGAATTTTGGCAGAGTCTCCTTTATAAGTAGACGCTCGGGAGAAAATATAATATCAAAGTATAACAATATACACAAATATTTTCCAAAAATAATATGTATCCCTGTGGCACCCCACCTCTATACCCACGCTAGGCAAGAACATTACGGTGAATGCTGTCAACTAGCACGGAGAATAAGGCTGTTGACGAGCGACCATCCGTGCAATTGCTTTGTGCAAGCTTCGATATGTCAGATAGTATAACATGCAATACTTTATCAAGAGGAAATCCGACATACCGACACAAACTCAAAGCTACTACACAGTGGCTATAATATCTTCGAAAACAAATACAGAAATACACATAACATAAATCAGTCACAGATAATTCATATCACAAAGGTGGAAGAAGATATGAATATATAATTAACACATGGAAGTGTATATCAGAGTAGTGGTCAAAAATGATCCACAATAATACAAAAGAATAGCAACACGTGCTATACAAAAGAATACAACTTTGAGTCTATATCTCAAGTGTATACAACAAAATAAACTACAAATCTAAGTAGTCTGTCAAAAGTCAGAGTAAAGAATCCCTGGGGAGAAGTCAAGCAGAAGCACCTGTAACATCTCGGTCTGACCCGAGTATTATTTAATAAGAAAATAATAAACGGATCAGTCTAACTATAAATATCAGATGAAATGATATAGAATAAGAGATATGACTAAACACATAATAATCACAATGCCAAGCTGTGATATATATATATATATATATATATATACTTAGTTGATAATCATCAAGAGATTAATCAATGTCACCAAATCTACACAAGAATCAAAGAAACATCATACTCCTTATTTCGTTCACCAAACCATAAATATTGACGATAATATCAATGTCAATCACAAAAGTCAATGACACACAAATTCCAGAAGACTACACAAGAAATCCAGAAGTCACCAAAGTCAATGACACACAAATTCACCAATGCACAAATATCGATAAGGCTTATCAATAGAAATCACGAAAATTGGTGAAGCACAAATTCTAGAAATCATCTCAAGAAATCCAAAAATCACAAAGGGGGGAGGCCTATCACAAACGGGAGCACAAAGCCCACCAACACGTGTATCACAAACGGAATGCTAATTCCATGGTTGCTAACCATCACAAATTGAGCCGAAGCTCCACAAACGGCCCGAAGACCATGGGTTGCTACCCCACCAAATTGAGTCGAAACTCCACAAAACGGGGTTTAGTCTCCCTCGTAGACAAAGTGACATCGCACATTGCTAGTCTAAATCACAAAGATGATCGTCATGATCAACGACAAGTGTCAATTACACTGTAACGACCCGCCTTTTTGGACAGTTTAAACCGACGATCAAATACACATACCGGTTCCAAACCATTAAAAAAAGGCAGATGGTTATTGGGGTAATTAAGAAAAGAAAAGAAATAAAGGAAATGAAACAACACAGAATCTCGCAGCGGAACGATAAAATATAATAGTCAAATAAACAGTTCATGAAGCTGTTTACTATACTTAGACAATTATTTATACAACATTTATCAGAGTTATACATATACAACAGAACAAATAAATAATGCAGCAGACAACATGATGCACAGATAATAATAGTAATAGTATACCAAATCTTCGTCTTCATCCTCCAGAATAGATCTTCAAAAATCTGAAAACTCAGGACTGACCCGAGCGTAATGAAAAGACAAAACACTAGAGTCAGGACTAAAATATCCATATGAAAGTTAAATCAATCGTAAATAAATATGAGTGTGACGGCGTCAAAGATGTTTACGGGGTTGACATCTCATATCCAGTGTCAACGTGCGTGCAATAACTTAAGAGATGTTACGGGATTTTCCACCTTTCAAGGATCCGTTAAACTATCTACTAGGTAGTAATGTACGCTAAGTAGATAATTTCTATCAGTAATATAAAGTATCAAAATAGCGTTAAGGCGTTACCATAATCCCCCTTAACACATTTTATATTCCCAAAAGCATATACAAGACCGTAGTTTCCCCAAAACCGGAAGTCACCAGAGGGCAATCCATATACTCAAGGTACAAACCAAAACGTAGTGGTCGCGAATAGGATAATCAGTATGACAAGGTACATGAGGCGATACCAACTAGGATACTAGTAGTTGCGTGATCCGGACTGATGTTGAGCATAGCAGCTACTACCTCAACACCGCGAAACAACACTCCCAAATCAAGGGGTGCACCCAAATCAAATCACAAATGTAATAGATATGGTATCGAAGAAGTGTGTCCGCTAGAGGTGGCGAACCTCAATGGCCCGGCGCGGCTCCTGTTTTAGTCATGTCAGGGGTCATCCAATATCGTTCTCTTTCTTCAGTCAACGCGTTCACCAAACCATCCACTTCATTCTGGATCAACACTCCGCGTATAATAGTTATTAAAGTGGTTTTCGGTATCGACAGAGAGTATGTCCATATCTGATCCCGGTCTCTTTAATAACTACGTATTATTACACTAATGGCTCTTTTACATTTCAAATTGATTCATGATTGATAACAAAATATCATATTCGCTTTAAAATCAAATCCATTTCAAAATCATCATATATTCAAAATTATCAATTTTGTCCGATAAATCAATTTCACTTCAAAATTTGATTCGAATTCAATTTAGGATATAATCTCTACTTTAACCTAGTTCGTATTTAAACCAAAGGTTTAAATATAAACATTTCCGTCTCTTTAACCAGTTTGAATTTAAGAAAATAGTTTAAAATAGTTAAATTATTCAAAATAGTTTAATAGAAAATATTTAAATAGTTTAATCGAAAATAATTTGAATATAAAATGGTTTATATATAAAATAGTTTGAAAAAAATCAAAAATTATTTGATAAATAATTCCAAAGTCAAACCGGTCAACTTCCCAAATTTCCTAATCAAATCAAATCCAAATTCCATTTCGATTTAATCGATTTATTCCAATTTCAACTTGAATAAATTTCTATTCCACGTAAATTTCGATTTCAATTCACAAATTTCTTTAAATTTCAATTCAATTCCAAATTAATTTAAATCTAAATTTCAAATAAATTTTCAATTCCAAACTCAAACTTGAAATATCATTTCATATCAATTTTCTTAGAAATATTCAGAGTTCGATTAAAAGTCCAATCTTTTAAAACAAATCAACTTTCAAAAATTTACACCGTATTTCAATTTTTAATTTAAATCTAAACTTCGATTTTATTTAATAATTTCGTTTACCAAGTTTAAATTCTAACATTTCGAGCTCCAATTCAAAATAATTCAATTTCCATAAATTGGATTTTATTCTTAAAATCAATTCATTTAAATAATTTCAAAACAACTTTTAAAATCATTTAATTTATCCAACTCGGTGTCCGTATATAATTTTCTAACCTATGGCCAAGTGATTAGTTATTACAATAAAAGGTCAGGGATGAATATATCATTTAAATCAATCACAGTGTCATATGTATGCATAGCAGGATATATATAAACAAATAAACATCCAAACATTTAAATATCAACCAATAACATCCATCGAAATACATCATCCAATAGGCAATACAATTCACGACAATTTCATATTTATCAATGTCAGGTAATTTAATCGCAATTCAATTTTAATTTAAATTTAACTGTCAATTTAATTTTTTTAATGGTGAATTCAAATGACAATCAATATGATAATTAAATTTTATCAAACAACAAAAAATAAAAATCATAACTATGCATAATGTCAAATTTAACTAGCATAAAGATATTCAGTACGTTGTGAGCGTTATAAAACACTCACCTTGATTTTACGATTTTAAATCAAATCGAACGACGTTCGATTTAACATAAAATTTTAATGAGCTCCAAACACTTTCGGATCTGCACTGCAGCGCAGCTCTCATCTCCGTGATTCCGGCGCTTCTTCCCCAACGTGAAATTCACGTATGCAAACCCATTAGCCGCCGATCTTCAAGCAATTTTCATGACCACCTCGTCGACTTCCAGAACGATCAGCTAGCGCCACCACGAAGCCCTTCACCAAAGCCACCAACGCGCCAAGTTTCATCCCGTCATTCGCCGTCGTTTGCACGCGATCCGAGAAATTACGTACACACTCCCAAGTCAGATCTGGACGAATCCATGAAAAATTAGCATACATCAACTGTATGGATTTGAAGAGATCGTCGAGATTTACACTTTTGCTTTTGGAATTTTTCGATTTCGTCGAATGGATTGAGAGATATTAAGCAAAGAAGATCGGCAATTTCTGGCCATGGAATAGGTGGCGGCCATGATTTAGAATTAGAGTTTCTGGATTAAAATAATAATAAAACTGTCTCGGTTTGCGTGCGTATTTATATAGGTAGGTCCAAAATCATCCGAACTCCAATCGAGACGTGCCGCCAGGCGTTTATAAGGTTTTACCCCCATTCCGGACGCAATGGAACTAGTTTCAAGGCCTAATTCGATCATATCTGGAAGATAGCTTTTCGAAGTCGATTATTTTAATTAAATTCGAAATTAAATTTTTACGCGTTTCAAGCTCGTACGGCCAAACGGCAAGTCCAATTGCTACGAAAATTGAAATCCTACCATAATTTACTATTACGGATCCGATGAAACAAGTTTCATCGAAATCCGAGACTGTTTGAAAAATGGCTATTTTAACTCGTCAATTAAATATTAAAATATTCAATTTTCACAAATTTACTTTTAATTCGATTTTAAAAGTTCTACAACATCATTCTAACTTTAATATGATAAAATAGAATTTTACAAATCATTTTTAATCATATTAAACCCGTTATCCAATTATTCAAATAATTTCAAATATTAAATTATTCAACAAATTACATTAATAATCATTTTCCTTCAATAATCACCTTAAATTTTCTAATTAAAATAGCTAAAAATACGGGTCGTTACACTCTCCCCCACTCAAAACTTTTTGTCCCCGAAAAGGAAAAGAAGGGAAAAGGAACTAAGTATAGAATTCAACATTAGATATATTTTATTCAAAGTTACCAACTTATAAAACAATGAAATTCCATTTATAAAGTCATAACTACGCTTCCACAATGTTACTCCGAACGGCTTTCTAAATTTAAAAGTTAGTTATCAAAACAAGTTATAAAATTTAAAAACTTGAAAAAATTTATAACACCCGGATTCACGGAAAATTTCGGCAGGGTCTCCTTTGCGCGGCTCGATCGAAAAATTTTACAATTCAATATATAACACAAATATAACCAATATATATCAAATATACATCTCATCTCAATGATGAGGCATCCCATATCTGGGGAAACAACATATATATATCACCCATACCATATAAAACCATAAGCGCACCTTTTATTTAGCATTTATTAGCAGTTTACTTACATTTTGTATTTAGCACAGAAGCGAGCTCTACAACGAAGCGCAACCCCTTTGCTACCTACTAAAATGCTCAATAACTAAGTTAGAACCATGCATATAAAGATAGATCGATATATTTAGCCTACACAACATATATATAACCTATTTAGCTTCAAAACTGAGATTCCAATTTCAGGATAGCAAACAAATCTCAGTTTTAGGTCATCTAAACTATAAAATTTGGCAACAGAATCTAAACAAAAGATGTTGTATTCATTTAAAGCTTTCCGGAATGTCCAAAATCATCGAATTCGGACCAAACATTCAAAAGCTACGGCCGTTTTACTTAGAGGATACACCTCAGCCTGGGCAATGAATTGCGCAGGTCAGCGACGTTCACCCACGTTTTCGACCTTCTAAACGATATCAAAACACAAAAAACTTAAAACAAAAGTTTTAGCTTAAGTTCTTAGCTTTCCATAAAGTGCAAGATCATCAAAATCCGATAAACCAGTCAAAAGATATGGCGAAAATACTAAGGGTGTATACTACTGATTTTACTTATTTTTACACAGGACAGCGAGTAACATTCAAGTTTTTAACCAAGCAGACGAAGGAATTTTCTCAAGTTATCTAAACAAAAGTTGTGCTATAGTTTCTAAGCTTTCCGAAAAGTCCAAAATCGTTGAATTCCGTTCAGCCATTTAGAAGTTATGGTTGTTTTCGTTTCAGCATATATTGGACAATGTTGGATTTTTTTTTTTTTTCCAAAAATTTGCTTTTATTATTTCTCAGTACAAAACATCAAAACTTCAAATTTTCTAAAGAACAATCATAAACACAAAGTCATCTATTTTCTTATTCATCCATGCAATAGGTTTACATTCAATTTGTTTCCGATTTATTCAAGTTTGTTTCATTCACATTTTTAATTCAAGTCAATTTGCTCCCAATTTGAATTTAATTATTTAAAATTTTATTCCGTTTATTCAATTCCATTAACACTAATGAATTCTACTTAATCAATTATCATCCATCTAACAACCAATGCATATCAAACATTAACATCCATCCAAAATCTACACTAAATCAATTATACATTTCCAAGTCAATTTTAATTTCATACACTTCCAAGTTTATTGACATTTAGTTATATTCAAATTTAATTAGTTTCCATTTAGCAATTTTATATTTCATTAAGTTTAAATTTTATTCATTCACTTATACATGTATCATTCATTTTACAGCTTAAATTTCTTGTATATTTACAACTATCAATAGATCTTTACATTTTATTTTTCACTCTCACACTGGTATATTATTTCTCTACTTATCCTTATTAGCATTTTAAACCCTTTAAGTATTTGGTAAGTTATAGTTATGCAAATAGAATGTAGTTAAACAACATACAACTTTTTTTCATTTAAAGTTGAATTTTCAATTTATCAATTCTTAAGTCATTACTTAAATTTCACTATAATTTAATTTCACATTTACATTCACATATAGTATTTTCATTTTATATTAACATAATTGTGAATCACCTTTAAATGTTAATTTAAATTCCAATTATTTACTAACAATTTTATTTATATTTGCAAACCATTAATTAAATGCATATTTCATTATTCATACCTATACTTGTATATTATCCAATTAACAATTCATATAACATTTTTGAACTTCTTAAGTATTTTGGTAAGTTATATCTAAGCTATAGAATGAAATTTAGTACTATGCGAGTTTTACAGTCTCAATTTTATTTTAAGTTCATAATTTCCTAATTCTAAGGATTTCTACTTCAATTGATATTTTCACTTAGCTCTTAGGTTCATTTCTCATTTCACAATTCAGAAGTTCCTTAATGATTCAAGTCTAAATTCATTTCAATCATAAAAAAAATCATTAATTATTAAAGAACTTAAGAATTCCAATCCCGGTTTCATTTCAAATCAAGGTTTGAAATAATATATAATTATATAATTTATATATCAAATCATACTATAGAGAATGCAAAACAAAATAAAATTTGAGTCAAAACAAGGTTTAGACAAGCTATTAAGTGGTCTTCCCCACTCGGACTCTCGAAAATAAACGCCAATGATGCGTGCACACATCATCGAAATCATTTTCTAGCGTCAAGAGAAGGGAAGATAACACTTATCATAAAAAAATCCTTCGAAAACAATTTCAACTCAATTATACTATCATATAATGCTCATATTATATTTTTCAAATTCTTGTAAGTCAATCTCAAACACCGGAATTTAAATTCTCAAATCCAAGTTAAAATTCATTTATATTCATTATCAATTGTGTTTACAAGATTTCATTTTCCTAAATCCATTGTTATTTAATCAATTGTTGAAATATTGACTGATCAAACAATAACGATAATAATCTAATATTATCATCTCCTAACAATCAATTCAATCAAAATGAATAAATATTCAAATAATTCTTTTATATAAAATATATTCCAAAATGATATTGTGTTGGTTTGTCCTATTCGAGTGTTTAGAAATTCCTATCGACGCCTTGGCGTCCCAAGTATCGACCAGAATTCATAAATACTCAACGGAACAAATTAACACAATATAAAACCATTTTATATCAAATAACAAGTACGCTCTCTCATATACACTCAACTCATTCATATAGTTTACCTCTATTTCAATGAGTTATTCCCCACTAGAGCCAAGGTTTATCGCTAAACCAAAGCTCTGATACCAACTGTAACGACCCGCCTTTTTGGACAGTTTAAACCGACGATCAAATACACATGCCGGTTCCAAACCATTAAAAAAAGGCAGATGGTTATTGGGGTAATTAAGAAAAGAAAAGAAATAAAGGAAATGAAACAACACAGAATCTCGCAGCGGAACAATAAAATATAATAGTCAAATAAACAGTTCATGAAGCTGTTTACTATACTTAGACAATTATTTATACAACATTTATCAGAGTTATACATACACAACAGAACAAATAAATAATGCAGCAGACAATATGATGCACAGATAATAATAGTAATAGTATACCAAATCTTCGTCTTCGTCCTCCAGAATAGATCTTCAAAAATCTGAAAACTCAGGACTGACCCGAGCGTAATGAAAAGACAAAACACTCGAGTCAGGACTAAAATATCCATATGAAAGTTAAATCAATCATAAATAAATATGAGTGTGACGGCGTCAGAGATGTTTACGGGGTTTGACATCTCATATCCAATGTCAACGTGCGTGCAATAACTTAAGAGATGTTACGGGATTTTCCACCTTTCAAGGATCCGTTAAACTATCTACTAGGTAGTAATGTACGCTAAGTAGATAATGTCTATCAGTAATATAAAGTATCAAAATAGCGTTAAGGCGTTACCATAATCCCCCTTAACACATTTTATATTCCCAAAAGCATATACAAGACCGTAGTTTCCCCAAAACCGGAAGTCACCAGAGGGCAATCCATATACTCAAGGTACAAACCAAAACGTAGTGGTCGCGAATAGGATAATCAGTATGACAAGGTACATGAGGCGATACCAACTAGGATACTAGTAGTTGCGTGATCCGGACTGATGTTGAGCATAGCAGCTACTACCTCAACACCGCGAAACAACACTCCCAAATCAAGGGGTGCACCCAAATCAAATCACAAATGTAATAGATATGTATCGAAGAAGTGTGTCCGCTAGAGGTGGCGAACCTCAATGGCCCGGCGCGGCTCCTGTTTTAGTCATGTCAGGGGTCATCCAATATCGTTCTCTTTCTTCAGTCAACGCGTTCACCAAACCATCCACTTCATTCTGGATCAACACTCCGCGTATAATAGTTATTAAAGTGGTTTTCGGTATCGATAGAGAGTATGTCCATATCCGATCCCGGTCTCCTTAATAACTACGTATTATTACACTGATGGCACTTTTATATTTCAAATTGATTCATGATTGATAACAAAATATCATATTCGCTTTAAAATCAAATCCATTTCAAAATCATCATATATTCAAAATTATCAATTTTGTCCGATAAATCAATTTCACTTCAAAATTTGATTCGAATTCAATTTAGGATATAATCTCTACTTTAACCTAGTTCGTATTTAAACCAAAGGTTTAAATATAAACATTTCCGTCTCTTTAACCAGTTTGAATTTAAGAAAATAGTTTAAATAGTTTAAAATAGTTAAATAATTCAAAATAGTTTAATAGAAAATATTTAAATAGTTTAATCGAAAATAATTTGAATATAAAATGGTTTATATATAAAATAGTTTGGAAAAAATCAAAAATTATTTGATAAATAATTCCAAAGTCAAACCGGTCAACTTCCCAAATTTCCTATCTAAATCAAATCCAAATTCCATTTCGATTTAATCGATTTATTCCAATTTCAACTTGAATAAATTTCTATTCCACGTAAATTTCGATTTCAATTCACAAATTTCTTTAAATTTCAATTCAAATCCAAATTAATTTAAATCTAAATTTCAAATAAATTTTCAATTCCAAACTCAAACTTGAAATATCATTTCATATCAATTTTCTTAGAAATATTCAGAGTTCGATTAAAAGTCCAATCTTTTAAAACAAATCAACTTTCAAAAATTTACACCGTATTTCAATTTTCAATTTAAATCTAAACTTCGATTTTATTTAATAATTTCGTTTACCAAGTTTAAATTCTAACATTTCGAGCTCCAATTCAAAATAATTCAATTTCCATAAATTGGATTTTATTCTTAAAATCAGTTCATTTAAATAATTTCAAAACAACTTTTAAAATCATTTAATTTATCCAACTCGGTGTCCGTATATAATTTTCTAACTTATGGCCAAGTGATTAGTTATTACAATTAAAGGTCAGGGATGAATATATCATTTAAATCAATCACAGTGTCATATGTATGCATAGCAGGATATATATAAACAAATAAACATCCAAACATTTAAATATCAACCAATAACATCCATCGAAATACATCATCCAATAGGCAATACAATTCACGGCAATTTCATATTTATCAATGTCAGGTAATTTAATCGCAATTCAATTTTAATTTTAATTTAACTGTCAATTTAATTTTTTTAACGGTGAATTCAAATGACAATCAATATGATAATTAAATTTTATCAAACAACAACAAATAAAAATCATAAGTATGCATAATGTCAAATTTAACTAGCATAAAGATATTCAGTACGTTGTGAGCGTTATAAAACACTCACCTTGATTTTACGATTTTAAATCAAATCGAACGACGTTCGATTTAACATAAAATTTTAATGAGCTCCAAACACTTTCGGATCTGCACTGCAGCGCAGCTCTCATCTCCGTGATTCCGGCGCTTCTTCCCCAACGTGAAATTCACGTATACAAACCCATTAGCCGCCGATCTTCAAGCAATTTTCATGACCACCTCGTCGACTTCCAGAACGATCAGCTAGCGCCACCACGAAGCCCTTCACCAGAGCCACCTACGCGCCAAGTTTCATCCCGTCATTCGCCGTCGTTTGCACGCAATCCGAGAAAATACGTACACACTTCCAAGTCAGATCTGCACGAATCCATGAAAAATTAGCATACATCAACCGTATGGATTTGAAGAGCTCGTCGAGATTTACACTTCTGCTTTTGGAATTTTTCGATTTCGTCCAACGGATTGAGAGATATTAAGGAAAGAAGATCGGCAATTTCTGGCCATGGAATAGGTGGCGGCCATGATTTAGAATTAGGGTTTCTGGATTAAAATAATAATAAAACTGTCTCGGTTTGCGTGCGTATTTATATAGGTAGGTCCAAAATCATCCGAACTCCAATCGAGACGTGCCGCCAGGCGTTTATAAGGTTTTACCCCCATTCCGGACGCAATGGAACTAGTTTCAAGGCCTAATTCGATCATATCTGGAAGATAGCTTTTCGAAGTCGATTATTTTAATTAAATTCGAAATTAAATTTCTACGCGTTTCAAGCTCGTACGGCCAAACGACAAGTCCAATTGCTACGAAAATTGAAATCCTACCATAATTTACTATTACGGATCCGATGAAACAAGTTTCATCGAAATCCGAGACTGTTTGAAAAATGGCTATTTTAACTCGTCAATTAAATATTAAAATATTCAATTTTCACAAATTTACTTTTAATTCGATTTTAAAAGTTCTACAACATCATTCTAACTTTAATATGATAAAATAGAATTTTACAAATCATTTTTAATCATATTAAACCCGTTATCCAATTATTCAAATAATTTCAAATATTAAATTATTCAACAAATTACATTAATAATCATTTTCCTTCAATAATCACCTTAAATTTTCTAATTAAAATAGCTAAAAATACGGGTCGTTACATACACTAAGCTAGTAAATATATGAGTTTAGCTTCATGTCCCATAACCACTTGCTTAACTTAAATATTTACGAACAAACTGTAAATCTCCACTATAAAATTGTCACAAGAGATTCAATCGAACAAGTCCAAGAATTAACCGACGAAGTAAACGCAAGCGTTTCATACCACTCGTTTTACTAAGTCGTTTAATTAGATTTCTCATACGAGTGAGGTAAAGGTTTGTATATACTAATAGATTAGAAATCGGTTTAAAAAGACGAGCTTTGTAATAAAATAGTGTTGAAATCGTTTGATGAAAGAATTTTGATATTTTCTACTAGTATAGAAAACCTTTATATTTTTAAAGTGACAAATCACAAAGAAGATTGTAGGAACAATCATTCACAAAAATTCACATACGAAGATGTGAATAAAATCCAAAGAAACCGATAAAGAATCCATCGAAATGGATATTCAAAAATCCCTAAAAGGAGTCATCAAAGGCATAATAAATGATAACAACAAATAGGATCCTCACGAATCGATTTAAATTGGAATTCTCAAGCGAATAGGCAAATAGGAAAAACACTGCAATTTCAGACGTCTGAAACAGGTGGTTTAGAAGTCTGAATCTGAAAACATAAAAATTTCCATAACACAATTCAGACGTCTGAACCAAGTGTTTCAGACGTCTGAAATAGACATATTTTAGCCTATTTCGTTTCTGGTTCCAAATGAACCAATTCAGACGTCTGAAACCATATATTCAGACGTCTGAATCTGGGAATAGAAAACTTCCCAGACAATATTCAGACGTCTGAATATCACGTTTCAGACGTATGAATCTGGGGTTCAGGGCATTCCCTGAACCTAGGCCAAAAATGGCCAAACGAATATCGAAATCGATCGAACGAGCAAATGGCGATGACTAAGGAATTACGTCGAACGACAACCCAGCCTAAACGGCTCTTCGATACGCCTCAAATATCAATGTCCAAAAATCCATAATAGGATTTTCATAAATTAGACCAAAACACCAAAAATTGGAATATACACCAAATCAATCCAAACCAAAATCAATTGCACAAGAATAAGTGTTAGGAATTCATACCTAATAATCGAAGATAATTATAGACTAAGATGTGAGATAAAAATCTCACCTTTTTACCAAAATCAAACAAGAAGAAGCTTGAAAGCAAATGGAGAATCAACCTCTCTTCAACACAACCCAAATGAGCTTGAATCTATGCTCAAAACAAGAACATTCCCAAAATTAGGTTTAGGAATTTCTGAAATTGGTAAGAGAATAAGTTGGAGAAGAAGAAGAGAAGCTTACCAATGAGTTCTTCTATTAGTTTGGAGCAAGAGTTGATTTGCAAGAGAAAACTAGGGTTTTGGAGTTTTAATTTCCAATCTCACCCACCATTATTGCCATAGAACTGAAAAGAGGAAGAAAATGAGGGTGAATGGAGAAGAGTGGCTCAGTTTTGAGCATAAGTTAAACATAGGGCTGAACCCAAACCCAAACCCAAAGTGAAAAGTAG